>CM054180.1:10732500-11392500 GCA_028829895.1 Sinotaia quadrata | reverse complement strand
ATCACATTGCAGGATAAACGGTTGCTCCTACAGATAGACATAATTTATTGTTTGCTCCTACAGATAGACAGAATAATTTATTGTTTGCTCCTACAGATATGGACTGAATTTATTAGTTGCTCCTACAGATAGGGACTGAAATTTTGGTTGCTCCTACAGATAGGGACTGAAGTTTTGGGTTGCTCCTACAGATAGGGACTGAAGATTTTGGTTGCTCCTACAGAGTCTTGCGACTGTTTCCTGCCTCACTCTTCCTCACAGCTACAGTGACATTTTAGCATGCTGATGTGGTGTATCCGTGTTTTCTCTTTGCTTCTGGATGCTGTGTTGTCTCTTAGCGCTAATCCGCATGATAAAATTGTATTGGGTCTTGGAGATGACGTCATTATTGAAGCCCTGTCTCTGCATGACTCTATGGTTCTCCTCATTACATCTGTAGGCGGTTCCTCGTGGTTGGCCTTAGTAACAGGACTTGTTGTCCTACTTTCAAGAACGCCAGTCTTATTCCCCCTGACTTGCCTCTCCTTTGTCATTTTGCAAAATGGACTTGAAAGTTGATTCATCCCAATTAGCAGTTCGTAAATCAATTAGAACAAAGTATTTTAAAGATCAATGATGTTGGGATTTCTTCTTATTTTAACTGGGAGCACGTTTACAGATAAACAGAAAGCTCTTGGACTTTGTCTGGGGTTGGTTTGCTGTTACAATTAGTACCAAATCCGATTCGTTCTGCTGCATTGGCAAAACTTTCACCTGTGTAGCAGACAGGTAATTTCACAGATATTATTACCCGAGGGCATGATGTTTTGTGACCAAATAAATATTTCACTGTTACACTACACTTAAAGCATTCCGTTTGTGTGCGAACGTGACAGTCGCTCCAGAGTCACTGAGAATTATGGTCGGTTCTCCATTCATTTTCATTTGCAGGTGTCACTTTTTCCACTGACTTCAATGACACATACTTTCACATTCATTTACTGGGTACAGAATATGGATGTGTGATCCTTTTATGGTAAGTGAAACATTCGAAATCAGTCATTTGTTGGTCTTTGCGATTTTTTTCAGTTCAGTTATTAACACGCTACTGACATATGAGTTTGGCTACTCTATTTCTATTTGGTGAAGACAACTTGGTTTACTGGATCATTTCCAAAGATACGTCATTTGTGAGGTCACATAGCCATGAGCCACGTGAATAAAAGTGTTTCATTGTTGCTAAATATTGGGGGTGTTTAGATATATTTGCACACTTTCGAGTTTTTTCTTTTAAATTTTATTATATCCTTTTAATTAACCATGTCTTTTCTACAGTGTTCGTTATTCGTGTGCGTGTTGGTTTCCTTAATCTAAACAATTAAGTTCTTATTAAATCCGAACCGTTTCATAGCGGCTTTATTGGTTGTGCCTATAAATCCCACAGTTTTAGTAGTGAATCAATTATAAGACATATGACTATGAAATATTCGATTTTAATAAATAAACATTAAATGGTTTGAAATTAAACGTATGATAGTTTTAACGGAATGTCCCCAACGCATATATTCCTTAAGATTTCAAGAATTTAATGAGCGTGCCCATGAACCATGCACTCTGACCAGTGCGTGTAATTTAATCAATTTATGTGCTAAAGGTGTAACACGTTGCCTTCGGGTCATTAAACTATATAAATGCCAATGAAATCACTCCTTTTTTTAATAGTCTTTATAATTTTAAGAGCTTTTTCCAGTAAACCTTCTTAGTAGCATGAACATTTTATGAAATTAGACGAGAAAACATAACATTGTAATATGAGCAATATTAATGCTTTGCCGATAACAAATATAATTTTAGTAGTAATGCATCGCCGATCATACTAAGATCTTAGTAATGTGTGAATGTTATGATAGTGCAAAATAAATTCATTATTACTCATTTCAAAAACTTTTGGTAATATAAACTTAATGTAAAGATATTATTGGTTGTTTGCTATGAAACGTACAAACTTAATGTAAAGATATTATTGATTATATGCTATGAAACATACAAACTTAATGTAAACATATTATTGGTTGCTTGCTGTGAAACATACGAACTTAATGTAAATATATTATTGATTGTATGCTATGAAACATACAAACTTAATGTAAATATATTATTGATTGTGTGCTATGAAACATACAAACTTAATATGAAGATATTATTAGTTGCTTGGTTTGAATCAGACAATCGTAATACCAAAACATTCTTAAGAGATTTAAAAATTAATTGTAAACGTAGAAAATGTTTAGTGTATTTTTATTTTAGTTTATTTTTTGGTTTTGCAAAGTTAAAAGTGATACATGTGCAGTGTACAAATTTTAAATGACTGAAGAAAATGTACATTCTGAATATTGTAATTTTTATTATAAATGACTGCGGAAGGAAATGTACTTTTCAAATATTTAGACTGTGAGGCTTTGGAAACGATGTACAGATTTTTGTGCCTGGGAGTCGTACGGTATCAAAGTGGTATTCACGGAATTACAGGTTTGAGGGTTTTGACAAGATTTTATAATGAACAGAGAGCGGTTTTGCACGGAATTACAGGTTTGAGGGTTTTGACAAGATTTCATAATGAACAGAGAGCGGTTTTGCACGGAATTACAGGTTTGAGGGTTTTGACAAGATTTCATAATGAACAGAGAGTGGTTTTGCACGGAGATGCACAATGCTTGGCAACGAAAAGTGTGTGCAGCTTTGTAAATATATAAATATAATGTAAAATTCTGAAAGAAAAATTATTGATTTTGTAAAATATTTTATGTAAGCTATTAATACGAAATAGTTATAGTTGTGTTAAGAATGACTCATTTCAAACAGTTTGTAAAGTCACGTGTTTCTTTGGAAAGAGGTATCGTGTAAGATTTGTAAATGAAAAATGGGCGGTTTTGCGCTAACAAACAAATAACCACACACACACACACACACACACACACACACACACACACACACACACACACACACACATACCCACATTGAAATTTAATAATACTTAATATTCTGGGGAAATTGCCGTTCTGCAAAAAGATGCTATGAGATCTCGAAATGAAAAGTGATATGTTTTGCAAAGGGATGCTGAATAAGATTTTAAACCGTATATGGAATTATTTTTGCTAATGTTGTAATGTCTTTTTTTTTCAAGCGAAAAGTGAAAATTAAGATAGGTAAGGAGGCGAAAATCAAAAAGGTAATGTTGTAATGTCTTTTTTTTTTCAAGCGAAAAGTGAAAATTAAGATAGGTAAGGAGGCGAAAATCAAAAAGGTAATTTGTAATGTTTTCTTTAATAACGAAAGAAAAGACCGAAATAGAAAAGAAGGAAATAAATGCAGTCTTACGAAAAGTTAACTATAAAATGCCAAGTTTGGAATAAAAACACAACGGTTTGTAAAACGATCTCACCGGAAGGTTTTTGCAGAAATACATAACGATGAATACCGCTCGATTTCCGGCCTTTAGACGTATTGATTTTGTCTTCAGACCTGTGCGCATACGGGGGGACGTAGGGGTAGGGTGGTGGTGGGAAATTGGACGTTTGGACATATAAAGGAGTGTTCGCAAGAGATCACAGTTCCATGTCTACAAGAAGCCATTGCCTGATCGTCCACGAGCGGACGAGCAAGGTTTTCACCACTGCATATTCTCAATTTCACTGTGATTAGTTCTGGTGGCAATGATTGAGAGTTTAATTCAGTCAAGTCTAGCATGGGAATAAGAAAATCTAGTGAAAACTACCGAGGGGATTAAATGCATTATCTTTATGTAAGTATGAATATAAATCAAATTCTTTTTAAAGACAACGCTGTGTTTAACTGCAATAAATATTTGTAAATATAGAACTATTGTCGCTGACGATTTATGGAAATAGTCGATGATTATGATGAAAGTATTGTGACATCTCTCGTTGGTCGTTTTTTTTTTAAATGTTTTGTTTGATGTGTTTTTGCTTACTATTAAAGTTTAAAATGCAGGAAAAAATTGATAAATGAAAGAATATACTTATAAAAATCATTTTTATATGTTTTATTTTGTTCGTAACAGATTTAATTTATTTTTATTCATTGCGTGCCCTCTTTGTATTTGAATTCAAACGGGAGAGGGGTTGGGGGTGATATACAAGAAAAGATAGTTTGGACGGGTGTGAGCGTGAGGGGGAATGTGAGGTAGCTATGTCCAAATTTTCAAGTTTTGATTATTTCTCCAAAGAATGAATTGCTTAAGGATGTAAATATATTACCAGAAATAGCCCTACATTTTAAATGGACTATACTGATACCATTTTGATACCTTACAGAAATTTTGAAAACTTGACAACAATCAACTACCAACATTTGTTTCAAAATCCTGACAGTGGAAAGTGATGCAAACTTGTTGGCAAAAGAATTTTCTTAAAGCACTTCATTGCCAGAGCGCCCAATACAGCAGAATACAGAACCACGAACGTGCAGCGTGGAACGTAAATGTGAAATATAATGAGCCTCAGCAGTGACAGCGTGACTGTAAAGCAGTGACAGCGTGACTGTAAAGCAGTGACAGCGTGACTGTAAAAACACCAATGTAGCCACTGTGCAAGGAAAATCAAGGGGCACCACGCCAGGAAAAAAAACATGCGAAATGAATAACACAAATTTCTCCATTCTGCCGCACGCTTCCGACAGGCGGACCGCCACAGAAAACTACACGCGGGATGACCTTCTCAGAGTGTCTTTGGAATACAAGCTCAACGACCATTGGCTGCCCAAAACGGAGGAGCTATGCCTCAGCTTGGCCTTCGGGATTTTCATGTTTATGGGTCTCCTTGGAAACGGTATTGTTTGCGTCGTCATCATCCGCAAAGGAAGCAAGCAATCGCGGAGAAACTGGTACATCCTGAACCTCTCGGTGTCGGACACTTTAACCTGCATCCTGTGCAAGCCGATGACCTTGATCAGAATAATTCTAAAGAACTGGCCGGTCGGCGAGTTCCTGTGTCGCTTCGTGCCCTTCCTACAAACGACCTACGTCTTCGTGTCGACGTTCACGTTGGTCGCCTTGGCGATCGACCGTTACCACTCCATCGTCATCAGAGGGAACTGCACCCGCATCCATTTCACAGTCTGGCGCAGCCTGCCGCTCATCTGGATACTCTCCATCTCCATGGCAACGCCGATCTTTGTGGTGCACCGCTTGCACGAGGTCAAACTGTTCGACGACTATGTGCTCTACACGATCTGCCTGGAGCAGTGGCGTTCGCAGTTGTCTCTCACTGTCTACACCATCTGCATTCTCATGACGCAGTACTTGTCTCCCCTCATCGCCATCGTCATCCTTCATCTACTGATAGGACGCTTCTTGCGCATGCGCGTTGCTGCACGGTGCTCCTACCGTTTGCGACAGCTGCGCAAAATGCGGCACCGGAAGAATATTTGCATTCTAGGCAGCATGGCAGGAGCATTTGCTGTCACGTGGTTACCGCTTCACGTTGTTAATGCTTTAGCGTCGCTGGATCACAGGGTGAGTAAATTGTACTTTACAGCATGGGTCGTAAAGTGTTCCTTGTAGCATGGGTCGTAATTTCTTCCCAGTGTGTATCGCGATTTGGTTCTTTCAGCATGGGTCGTTATGTGTTTTTCGCAATATGGGTCGTAATTTCTTCCCATTAGTGTGAATCCTGAATTGTTTCTTTTAGCATGGGTCGTAATGTGCTTTTTACAGCATGGATTGTAATTAGTTTCTTACAGCTTAGATCGTAATTCCTTTTTGTATGGTTGTGGATTGCTTCTTCTGATTGAGAAAGCATGAAATGTTCATGAACAATTTGCACTGTAATTTAATGAGTTTATTTATGGATTTTCTTGCCTGTAATTTGACACGTTCATTTCAGGAATTTCTTGCCATGTTGGAGAAAGCAAATTTATGCCACGAAAGGCTGGCCTTTTTAAAGAAAGCATGTTTACTTTGCTCAAATCAAAGAAAAAATGCTCTTTTAAAGTAAACATATTTATTTCACGGAAAACGTACCATGTGAAGTAAACAAAATTACTTGATGACAGGTTCATTCATGCCAGAATTGAACTGTAATATTTGATCCGGCTGTTTACTGCCTGAAGATTTCTCTGTGACGACGACAGTTTTATTTCAGGAGAAGTGGGCGTGTTTACTTCATGAAAGATTTACCTTGACAGAGGAAAGACCATTTTTTTAAATGGCTTGCCCTGAAAAGGAGAGAGGTATATTTCTCGAGTAGTTTCCATTTTGAAAGAAAGTAAATAATACGTTGCTCTATTTGTGTACTCTACAAGGAAAGATATTTTAATTCTTAAGTAGTCTGCCCTTTTGGCTTTGAGATTTAATCTTTGCTCTTTGCGCTCATTATTTGATATAAAAAAAATGTTTCTGTCTCTATGGGTGGATGAAAAGTACTCGGTGCCGATGTAAGCTTGTGGTTAAATTAAATTATGCTGGATAATAATAACAAGTAAGAAGAGGTTTAAAATATGAAAGGCATTCAACTGGTTTGAGAATATGGGAAATGTCAAAGAGCATCAGTCACCTATACTTGTGTCTGTGACATACTTTCCTTGCAAAAGGACAAAACAAATTGCTATTTCAACCGAGTCATATGAGTAGAATAGCATGGAAAACAAATAATTTTGAAAATGTGATCGGAACAGATTGTCATTCGAATAGAAAAATTACGGAATAAGAGAGTAGTTATTACCATAAGTGAAGATAGATAGATAGACAGACAGACAGACATAGACAGATAGATAGAGAGAGAGAGAGAGATAAATAGATAGATAGATAGATGGAGGGACGGACGGACGGACGGACAGATAGATAGATAGATAGATAGGGAGGGACGGACGGACGAACGGACGGACAGACAGACAGATACACAGATAGATAGATAGATAGATAGATAGATAGATAGATAGATAGATAGATAGATAGATAGATAGATAGATAGATAGATAGATAGACAAACAGACAGACAGATAGATAGATAGATAGATAGATAGATAGATAGATAGATAGATAGATAGATAGATAGATAGATAGATAGATAGATAGATAGATAGATAGATAGATAGATAGATAGATAGATAGATAGATAGATAGATAGATAGATAGATAGATAGATAGATAGATAGATAGATAGATAGATAGATAGATAGATAGATAGATAGATAGATAGATAGATAGATACGAAATTTAAACTACAGTCAAACTCCAAGTGACAAAATGAAAGTCTGGTGTCTTTAGTCACAGTTGAGAAGTTATATATTTTTTACATTTCAGTTGCATTTTTCTTCACCTAAATATCTAACTATATGACCGAAGTGACTGAAAAATAAAAATCTTATTGCTTGTGTGAATATACAGTCTGGTATGGTTTGAATTTGTGTGAGAAATTAGTGTGTGTGTGTGTGTGTGTGTGTGTGTGTGTGTGTGTGTGTGTGTGTGTGTGTGTGTGTGTTTGTGTGTGTGTGTGTGTGTGTGTGAATATTTTTTGTATTCCTATTAGCTCATCTGTGAGAATTGGGCAGAGGAAGGAGGAAGTGTATAGGTGTAGGGGCCCGTGTGTAGTGGTGTAGAGTCTGTGTCGTGTGTAGTGGTGTAGGGCCTGTTTGTGTCGTGTGTAGTGGTGTAGGGCCTGTTTGTGTCGTGTGTAGTCTTGTAGGGCCTGTTTATATCGTGTGCAGAGGTGTAGGGCCTGTTTGTGTTTTTGACCGACTGTGTATATATAAGTGATTTGCGCATTGTGTGCATGTTTTCTAATATGATCTGCTTGGTTTGTGTCGTGATTTTGCCTATTATGCTCGAGAGGAAGGTTGGACTGCACCTAGGGTTGTTTTATTTGCTATTCTATTGATGAGAGTGTTTCTGTGTGAATGTATAAAAAGCGTTGTTTTGCATTAGGCGTTTTGTATACTGTGTTGGTGTCCATCGCTTCTGTTGTATTCTAAAATCTTTTATGTCCCATTGTTTATTTCGCATTGTGATGTTGTTTTCTCATGCATATTGTCTTGGTCAAGTGTTTATTTCGCATTGTGATGTTGATTTGTCATGCATATTTCCTTGGCCCACTGTTTATTTTGCATTGTGATGTTTATAGGTCAATCACATTTCAGTGTTTATTTCGCATTGTGATGTTGATTTGTCATGCATATTGCCTTGGCCCAGTGTTTTCAATGCTTACTTTTCGTTCATAGGTGTCAGTTGTTTGTTTGTCTCTGTGTTTGTGTTGTTTATGACCTATTGACCCAGTACTTAACTGCTTGTCGTGTCTTGTTCTTGTGGCGCCGCTCGTACTGTGAGCGCATATGTTTCCTTTGCTTAGTTGCCATATTATACTGCAAGAGCTATGCATAGTGCTTTATTTTGTTACCATGTTATACTGCAAGAGCTATGCATAGTACTTTGTTTTGTTACCATGTTATACTGCAAGAGCTATGCATAGTACTTTGTTTTGTTACCATGTTATACTGCAAGAGCTATGCATAGTGCTTTATTTTGTTGCCATGTTTGTCGATTACTGATAACTTTAATGTTTGGGTGGCTATTAGAAGTATGTGCAAGCCAGCTCCCCATTTGTGTAGTCTGATAATCTGCACTGCGTTCAATGCTTTGTTTGCTTTGATTGTTGTGTAGTCTGGTAATCTGCACTGCGTTCAATGCTTTGTTTGCTTTGATTGTTGTGTTAGTTGTTAGCTTAAATAAGAGTGGCTAATACTCCCCCACTTTATGGTTAGAAACCGGAAATTCAGGAGTAAAACTGACAATCAGGCCAAAGAAGAAATTAAATCGTAGTAGTACTGAAAGTAAAATAAACTAAAAAGTAGACAAATAATAAATATAAATGTAGACAGCCACCTCTTAACAAGCTCTAAATGGCCGCCATTTATTCAAGTAGGTTTTTCACACATTTTTTCCTCAGCCTAACAGTACAGGAATACACGTATGAAATTAGAATCTTCTATAAGATGGAAAGTAAGTGCGTGCTATTATGGAGACCTAGTAACGATATTTTTCACAAATTTAATCTTCAGTCATTTCAACCAGTGACAAGAAAATACGAGCAACAATCCCAACAAAGACAGAAGACAAAAAGAAAAGCCACAGAATCACCAGCACCCAGACGATCACAAAAGATTCAGAAGAACAATAATACAAACAGAAACCGATGATGTCAAGACAACCGATGCTCAGACAGAAACAGAAGTCGTCACTGCCCTCAAAGTTCTTACCACGGTGTCAAGTGTCCCACTACTCTCGCCTTTGCCAGCCACCCCACCACGAGCAACACCAACAAACATATCAACAGAATGCCAGGCTACAACAACAACAGAACAAGGCCAAAAAAGGAAACGACGACGCCCACCACAACACATCACGACAACAGCAACAACAACAACAACAGAATCAGCAACAGCAGCCACAACTACGACAATAACAACAACGCCAACAAAACAGCCGCCGACAACAATGGCAGCGAGTAGAAAGACAGTGTATCAATGGGGTTATTTCAGTCACCCCATTGCAGACTTGATACAACTACTATTCGAGCACCTCTGCTGGCCACCAGCACCCACCTTCATTTATCCCAACGGACACCGGGGACAACGAGCGCCAACAACAACAACGACAACACCACTGGTGAGGAGGACAGAGGTTGAATATCCCGGGCGCTCATGCAGACTTGGTGTCACTATCCTGGGCTCGTAAAACACCCACACCCACACCACAACAAGAGTGGTGACAACAACACACAACAGTGCATTTTAGTCCACGGATTACCGGACTAAAACCCGCTTTTGACGACAGACATGTTGTCACAACCGACGAGCGCGCTACGAAACGTAATGCCGCAATGCCACCAGCAACATATACGGACACCCACACTCTACAGGAAATCTACATCAAGACTTCACAACGACATGCTACTCGCATTTCCACCAACACAACACCAGTCTACTCTCTCCGGAATCCAGTGAGGAGAGGAAGTCCCCCATTTGCAACCCAAGACTGAGAATATCGTACGATAAAATGTCTAACGCTGCTTCTGAGGGAGAAATGTCAGCGAAAAGAAAAAAAAACATTCATCGCCTGTATTCCAACACAGTGCGAAACCAAAGTATGTAATGCTTATAATGAATATGTCGCTCTTGAAGTTAGTGTTGCAAAAATACATAAACACTTTTCAAACAGTTTGATCCCAAGGGGAGAAATGATTCTACCTCTACAACAATCAATAAACAATCGCCTGTACTATGGTTTTATTTTATATTTTTAATTTTATATCCATTCTAATTAAAGTTTAGATCACTGTTCACTAGTGATCATATTTACTTATACTTATTATTGTATGGACAATCATTCTAACAAATGCAAATTGCATAACTAATACAGTCACTGTGGTAATGTGTTATGCATCAAGTTGGCAATTCTTGATAGTTAGTCGGCATTTGTTAATGATACTCAATTACATGAACTGTTACATTTACCGTTATGATAGTGCTGCACACAACTTTTGCTGATTTGCATTATATAATTTGCATGTTAATTATAAGCAGATCTTTAAAACTTTATTTAAAAGTATAGACTATAATTGCATGCACATTTTATTTTCTTTTGCGCTGTAATTCTACCCAGTACAGAAGCAATTTTAACTTTTGTCAAGTTATTATAAAATATTGAATAAATTAAAGAAATAAAGGGAATTAGGCTTGAGGTATTATTGACTTGTTACTCATTTGTATAGGCCAAATAAATAATATAAACAAGCAAATCCTTGCAACTTACACTGTCTTTCACGAAGTATAATATAAATGAACATACCTTTGCACCTTACAATTCTATCAGTAAATATATTTTCAATGGGCAAATCCTTGAACCTTACAATTTCTATAAGTATAATTTCAATGAGAAAATCCTTCATCTTACACTGTCTATCAGTAAGTATAATTTCAACGGGCTGTAAGTGTAATTATAAACGCACACTGATCTACGTAATTATACACGCACACGCGAATCTGCATATATACAAGCACACTGATCTACGTAATTATACACGCACACACTGATCTAAGGAATTATAAACGCACGCACTGATCTACATAAATACATAGGCACAATCTGATCTACATTAAAAACACACGCGCACACTGATCACTGATGACACACATTACTTTGTATTGGGTGTAGTCACCCGCTTCTTTCTCTCCTACTATATCGCGTGAATTACGTCATAGCATTAGGTAAATTTTTTTTTTTAAATAAAGTCAATTCCAATCACTACAAGACACGCAGTCTACATAGATGATAAATATCTACCTATCCCTCAGTGATCGACAAGTTAGCAGAAATTCAACTGTGTTTGGCCCTTGAGATATTCAGTTCAGCAGTCAAAGCTCTAGCTTCAAAGTTAAATAAATAAATAGCAGGAAGAAAAGCCTCCCTTATTCTGTGAACGTCAATCAGTAAAAATGATCTTTCCATCTGCAATTATCCCCCTTGTGTCTCCACACGGCCTGTCGGGGGTGTAAGGGGGGGGGGGATAAATCCTATTACGGCTTCTCATTCTTCTCATTAACAACTTAACGCTTGGTGTTCCATTGATTTTAATTTGTCATATTCTTTTCATGACAATACCTGCCAACATACTAAATCACCCAAGAAAAACCAAATACTCTTAAAGGACAACATAAAAGCATCGTTAGCTCCAAAACGGCAAAAGAGGACGTCTGTGAGACCACCATTTTCACGGCTTACATTATTGCTATTTTACTTGGAACATTACACGCGCTTCCAGGAAGGATACCATTTAAGAATACGCTCTTTGTGAGTAGATATCTTATTACCGGGACGTTCTCACTATTTCACTATTACGTGCACAAGAATTAAATATTATGATTTTTTGTTTTAACAAGAGTGCTCGAAATGATTATAAATAAATTGTTTCATAGTCAGGTAATTATAAATAAAATTGTTTTGTGGTTAGGTAATTATAAATAAATTGTTTCATGGTCAGTTATATATAAATAAAATTGATTCCTAGTTAGGTAATTATAATTAAAATTCTTTCGTAGTCAGGTAATTATAAATAAAACTGATTCTTAGTTCGATATTAAAAATAATTTTTTTTCAAAGTAAGGTAATTATAAATAAAATTCTTTCATAGTCAGGTAATTATAAATACAATTATTTCATAGTAAGGTAATTATAAATGAAATTATTTCATGGTAAGGTAATTATAAATAAAATTCTTTCAATATCAGGTAATTATAGTGCAAACAGGCTGTGGGGAATGCTCATGAAAAATGCTTAATAAATAAATTTACTTTTGCTCTATTTATTTTAAAGAAAGAAATTATGCTTAATAAATGTTGACTCCAGTTTTTAAATAAACTGAGGAAACTAAAATACATATTTTATTTAAATAACTAGGCATAATTGTATAGTTATTTGATGAGTATTGCTTTGTAACATTGGATGCACCCATATCAAATATGCTGTTATTTGTTTATTTGTTTTACTTATAAAATAAATAAAAGAAAAGGATAACTTGTTAGCGGAAATTAACACTCACTTATAAATAGCCTTCCTCAACTCCCGTCCTTAAAAAACTAAATAAATTAACTAAATACAGTTTAAATAATAACGACTTATTCACAACCAATTTTCATTTTCGATTCTTGTTTTAGTTGCTTTTCTAATTGTGCTTGTTATTTTTTAATTTTCATTTATTTCATTTATATGAAACGTGCTATCTGTAGGGTGGTATATGCCTGGGTTTTTTTCTTTCGGCTTGACAACAGTAACATCCTTAGGTGGTGGTGGGTGGGGGGGAGTATATTAAATAAATGTTCTAAACTGGTGAATGAAATTTAGAAGGGAGAGTAAAATAAGGCAAGCTTTACAGAGAAAAATAACTCGAACATTACAGAGTAAAATAATGCAAACTTTACAGAGAAAAATAACTCGAACATTACTGAGTAAAATAATGCGAACTTTACAGAGAAAAATAACTCGAACATTACTGAGTAAAATAATGCGAACTTTACTCCTGAACCGAGAGCTTGCTACATCTATTTCCTGTGTGTGCCGTTTCGAAATCGTATGTTGAAATTACTGTGTTCAGTTAAACAGTTTTATTGTGATTAACATTTTTAATTAATGTAATTAACATTTTACCCCATTCATTTTATGCTGCCATTTTTTTCTCTTTCACAGGTGTTCCACGACACCAATTTCACATTCATACATGCAGTGTGCATGCTCATTTCATTTAGCTCTGTGTGCCTCAATCCTCTAATTTACGGACTGTTCAACTCCAATTTTCGGATGGGTCTCAAGCGGTTATGCCACGTAGACAAATCGATTAATGTCGCGCCTCCCAGCAGTCAGGAACTGAAAGATTACAGAAGGTTTACAGAGCTCTGTGACTCCATAGCGCCGACCTTGCGTGAAGCATCGGTGTCCATTCTGGACACAATCCAAGATGAGGTCAGTCTCTCTGTTTAGACACGCCGGACGTTATTCTAGGTTTCTGTCTGGCTGTTTTGTAGACAACGTCATTTGTTTCATGTTGACCACTCGGATGTTGTTGACCGTTCACATGAATCTGTCCGCCCAGTTTTTTTCTTTATTTCTAGTCTTCATTAAAACTGTTCGCTCAATTTATTTTTTATTTCTTAAAACTTTATTAAAACTGCCTGCTCGTTTTCTTTTTATTTCTAGTATTCATTAAAACAGTTCGCTCAATTTATTTCTTTATTTTGTCATAAAACACTCCATACATTTTTTATTTCTAGTCTTCCTAAATCTACCTGCCAGCTTTGTATTTCTAGTCTTCATTGAATCCACCTGCCAGCTTTTTATTTCTAGTCTTCATTAAATCCACCTGCCAGCTTTATATTTCTAGTCTTCATTAAATCCACCTGCCAGCTTTTTATTTCTAGTCTTCATTAAATCCACCTGCCAGCTTTATATTTCTAGTCTTCATCAACATTGTCTGCTCAGCTTTTCTATAGATTCATCATTCTCATAACGTAATCTGGTCGGTGTTTTTTCTGTTTTGTTGTGTTTTTTCCTGTGGACATATCATTGACTCAGATTATTTTCTTTTACCATAGATTCGTCATTCACAAAAATCTGCTCAGTTTTTTTCTGTTTTTTCTTTCTTGCTTACAAATACGTCATTTATCATTTACTTTTCGTAAGCACGTCATTCAAGAAAATCTGTCAGCTCAAGGGATGGGGTTTTTCTAGACACGTTAGTTTCATTGAGTTGTCCGAACTGATGCTCTGTTCAGGCAAGCTATTTCCATGATCTGTTTGTTAGTTACTTTCCATACGGAAGCCTATCACAAAAACCTGTCCACGACTATTTTTTCTGAAGACATATCATTCACCCTATATTTGCTCATGTTTTTTTTTTGTTTTTTTTTTGTTTTTTTTTTTTTTTTGGGGGGGGTTGTTGTTTATACAGGCAAGTCATTTCCGTAATCTGTTCAATAAGATTTTTTGTTAAGGCACTTTTCTCACACTTACTGACCGGTCATTCATTCATTCTATTGCTCAAGGTGTCAGCTGCTTTGTTTGTCAGTTAAATATTATGTTATCAAGATGTCCATTTTTATTTACTTTCTACTCAATATGTTCTCAAGATGTCCATTTTTATTTACTTTCTGCTCATTATGTTTTCAAGATGTCCATTTTTATTTACTTTCTACTCATTATGTTTTCAAGATGTCCACTGGTGCCTGTTTTATTTGGACACAGCCTTTCTACTAGTTTGTCCGCTCCGTTATTGTACTCAGACACACATTTCTTTAAACTGTCTGCTAGTTGATTAGACACATGACTCAAATAATGTCTCAATAACATCATGTGTTTGTCACAGATGGCAAATGCAATTACACAGTCCAGCTACAACTGCATTTTTTTCCCAACAGCAAACAAATATTGAAAGAAAAATCACACAGTTTGTTTCATTAGCCACTGGATAATAAAACCTCTATTTTCACTCAAAAATCTCTTCTTTAAAAAAATATGAAATAGACTTACGAGTGAAAAAGGGAAATTCTTGTTGAAACATGACTCGATTTTATAAAATAAAATCGTTTGTGTTTCAAAGCGTAATAAAAAATGCCTTCACGAATTTCATCTGTACAGAATTATTCGAAACAGATTCAAGCTGAGTGATCAGAAATCTGTTAACATCTCTAAAACAAACGGTACAAATACACAGGACCAGAATTAATTCAGTGAAGTGAAGGAACTGAACAGAATTATAATGATCTATTTTTCACACAGTTCTATCTCTTCAGATCTGACCTTTTTATACTGACCTCATTATAACATTCTACAAATGCAATGTTTAAAGGCATAATTACTTTCCCGTTTGTTTACATTACGTTATAAAATGGAATAAATTAATGGTTTGATGCTGAGAACAATAATTATACTAAACCTTGATAATCGAACACATTTTCCCCGCAAAATAACTACCACTTTCTGAGACGTGCAACAAAATGTACAGAAATAAATCACATTTCTATTGCAAATATAAATAGGATTAAGTATTTTAAAACGGTATTTCTGAGACGTGAAATAAAATGTACAGAAATAAATCACGCGGTTGTCACCGTAAATAATATGCACTGAAGAAAATTAATTTTTGCAAATATGTCATCACAAACTCAGAAAACGACTGAATCTTTTTTTATAGATTTGCAAAAGGATCTTTACACGGCTGATTATAACTGAGCTAAAAGGGATCTTTACACGGCTGATTATAAATGTGCGAAAAGGATCTTTACATGACTTATTATAAATAAGCAAGAAAAAATCAAAAGGCAGTGAGTCGTACATAAATCCTGGCTTATAAATAAATAAGGATAGTGAAAATGCAAAATACCGTTTTAAAATACTTAATCCTATTTATATTTGCAATAGAAATGTATATGTAACTTATCGACATTGCACAGGAAATAAATTATGGCCCTTAGTTCTCCTGTTTTGAAATTACATTCAACACAGCAGTACAGGTAGAGTATGCTATACTATCTTTAAGTACAGCGCGCAAAGCGTAAAATAAAAGCTAAATAGTGAATTCACTATCTATCGTTAGTGAGGCAAAAATTGTGCAACTCAGTTTCATACTATGGAAATTTACATGAAAAGTGTTCTAAAATTGCTCGACTAATAGACAGAACAATACCAGTTATTTTCTATGATCTAGTTCTTCTAGAAAACAAATGTAATCTTTCCTCGTCCGGAAAGGTCTGAACTGACATTTTAAAAACACTAATGTCAACCACAAACGTCGTCTGCTAGATCTTTGCCAAAATAAAGGGCTTCGATAAATTATGGACCATTATATGCGAGAGTGTGGATGTAGTTTAAATTTAATTTAAACTATGAAATTTTTCAAATGATGCTGGTTTTTTTTCTTCTCTTATAAACTCAAGGCCAGTGCTTCATGGTAGAGCAATTGTGGCTTGAAAACAAAACAAAGATATAAATGGGCATGAAATATTGATGTGTGTTATTTAGTGATATCGTAAATAATGACAGAAAACAAATAATAACAAAGCAAAGAAAGAGTAATCAAATCTATGTAATGACTCAAATGACGAAGAGTAATCAAATCTGTGTAATGACTCAAATGACGAAGAGTAATCAAATCTGTGTAATGACTCAAATGACGAAGAGTAATCAAATCTGTGTAATGACTCAAATGACGAAGAGTAATCAAATCTCTGTAAAGACTCAAATGACGAAGTGGGGCACTTTTACACATTTTTACGTCATCCGTAAAAACATAAGTTGCTATGACAATTAAGATAACATTTTACTCTAGTATTGTACGGACATGTGTGTTTAGGTATATGTGCATGTGTGTAGGTGTGAGTGCTGTAAAGAATTCTATTGTCTAATCACTTTTAATTTCGTGTAGCAATAAGTCCGGTCCGGAAAATTGGCCAGTTGGTGAGTTAACTGACTGATTGAGAGAGAATGGACTTAGAAATATGTTGTGCATTTTTCTATCGTTATATTATATTTGTGTTTTACCTAGAGATGTATTATGTGAGTAGACTATTATTCTACAAATTGTGAACTATGCTGTTTATATGTAGTATGCTAAACACTTTACATTGTTGCTAGTGAACCTGTCCATAAAAAAGATATGCTGTATTTATTATGCTGTGTGAATGTATCGGGCTAATAAATACTGTTGCAGTGAACTGTTGAGACTTGAATGTAAGTGAGAACAGAGTTAAAGATGAATAAACTTAGCATTTGTTCTCTGGTTATATTTTGCAAGCAGCAAAAAGCAGCCTTTCCTTGTTTTACCTTAATCTCCTGGTTTACTAATTTTAAACTGCTATGACTATGGTAGATACGAGAAGTATGCAGTGTAAGGAATACACTGCATTCCATAGACGTATGTTGGCAAAGTATGCTGACTACAACATGAAATTTCTGGTACAAGGAAGTTACTGGAAATTGCTACAGTTGTTGTAAATAATACAGCAGAAAACCAGATGGCCTCACGAAAATAATGGCTGTGTTCTACAATGTGAGTAGGGAAATCCATGGAATTGACAGTAATAATATGGGCAATAAACTTGTTACTTTGTTACTAAGTGCACGAAAAGACTATTGCGGCTTCGCTTAAACAAGGTTATGTAAAAACTATTATCGCTTATCTCTTATAACTCCATTTCCTTTCTCTGATAAGAACTTTCTTGTGATTTGTATTGACACTAAATTGTTTGACTTGTGTTTTAGGATATAAGACAGAATATGTATTAAAATTATTCAAACTTGGTTTTATGGAAATATTGATGTCAAGTAATCTGTTTCATTGTACTTGTGTTATATGTATATTTGATTGTTGATTTAATATTTTTTTAATTTATTGACCTTCTTACACATATTGATAACTATATGTTGGAAGGACAGTGGGTGGATGGGGACTCGCTAAATATAGATTAAAAGACGGATTTGTCTTCTCCTTTAGTAAGAATTTTTTAAAACGGAAATATTGTGCGACGGTAAGTGTTTGTCATTAATGTTGTGAAAGAGAGATAATGTTTACAGCGCCTGCATATCCGCCGAGAAGACGAGTGGTGTCTTCTGGAGAATTATTAATAAAATAAATTAAGATTATCGTCACTTATAATTAGTTATGAATGATTAATTTATAATAATAATAATAATAATAATAGTAATAGCCATTAACTAGGTGGTATTGGTGTCACAGAGTGTATTTTCTATTTTCGTTTTGTGTGTTCTGAAAAAAAATTAATAATTCAATGACAATTAGTTCGTATAATCGAGCTTTCACGACATATTGTATAAAGAGAGCAACAGCATAAATATGCTTTTAGACACTATTTGTGTGTGGGTTTTCTAATGTAGTTTGTTTGTTTAGAGGACGAGTTAATTTTCAGTTTGTTCTCTAATTTCAAGTTGGAATTGATTTTTTTAAACTGCATATTCACCTAAAACAATTCTTCACCCACATGGAATTTTCATACTGTGCTCTCTGTAGGTTATTTGACTTCTAGTACAATAAATCAGCATTGTCTGATCCCTGGAGGGACATTACCTTAGACAGAGGTTTTCTTCAGTACAATAAATAATTATTGTCTGATCCCTGTAGGGACATTACCTTAGACTGGCTTAGAGGTTTCCTTCAGTGCAATAAATAATTATTGTCTGATCCCTGTAGGAATATTACCGTTGATAAAATCATCATTGTGTGATCTCTATAGGAACCTTTATATTAACATAAGATTAAGGTTTCTTTTAATGCATAATGTTTCTTTGTTTGCTATTAATAGGAACTTTTTCTAAACCGTTTCTACAGACTTTCTTTAAGACATTAGGTTTTCATTGCATGCTCTTTGCAAGAACATATTCCATAATTTAAAGGTCCCTTTAATACCTGAGCTTTCACTACGAGCTCTCTCTAGGAAGGTTTACCCTATCTAAAGATTTCCTTTAATGTGAAATTTTCAAACCATTTTCTTTTCTTAATTCCATATGTGCGTCACGAGGATATTTTGTGAATGGGCTGGAAGATCGACCATATTGATCAGGAAACCGGAAATGACGCGCTTAAGAGGATAATCAAACAGAAATATATTTCTTCAGCTCTCGGCTCCAAAGGATGTTCGCGTGGGTTTTACTCCCATTCTCGTCGCATAAACAGTTTTTATCTAGCTTTTAATTCCCTTCACACAATCTTTCATTATTTTAGCTCTACTATCAGTCTTTAAAGAACCTTTGAGGACAGAAAAGGCAAAGATCGTTTAAAAATATAACTCTGACGCTTGCATCACTGTTTAGTGTAAACATGGCTTAACGTAGAGCTAGGGTTCGTTGCAATGTATTCGCGTTTCCATTCTTTCCAACACACATATATACATTGAAAAATCTTATCAGTCAAGCACTATTTACTGTGAACTGTGTACATTACATGTGAGCGTGCATGCGTGTGTGTGTGTGTGTGTGTGTGTGTGTGTGTGTGTGTGTGTGTGTGTGTGTGTGTGTGTGTGTGTGTGTGTGTGTGTGTGTGTGAAAGAAGAGAGATCCGTATATACTTGTGTGTGCGTGTGTAAGCGTATTTCTTTGTGCTTTTGTTTACACTTTTCGATCCTGCGTAGAACTTGACATCTGATTAAATAATTTCCATCTTGCTATGCTTAAATTACAATAACTGACGTTTTATATATGCGCTCACACACACACACACACATACATACACACACACACACACACACACACACACACACACACACACAAATACATACACACTCCATGTGTATATATTCTTCACGAATGTTTCTCAAGACTGTTTCATGTATTACATACTTTAACAGAGACATCAAAGCTTCGTGTATTACATACACTTTAACAGATACATCAAAGCTTCATGTATTACATACGCTTTAACAGAGGTATCGAAGCTTCATATCGAGGCAATGTCTCCTTACAGATTTTAGGGAAATAGAGTTCCACTTCTAGACCGATAATTATATTGAGTGAAACACTTCTTTAGCGCACCTTACTATTTTAAGCCCATAGATGTCAGTCATATGTACTTCCACCACAGTACTTGGTACCGTCATGCTGACAAGTTCCAGCACATTCAAAAGTAATTAGCGCAATCAAATCGACAAAATCATGTCCTTCAATGCTCTTTAGGATAAGAAAAATTGGTCTTTTCTTAATTTAAAAGTATAGTATTCTCCACGCTCTGGTGTTACTAAAGTAATGCAAGATTCGGAAAAATATTATTATGGAGAGTTTCATAATATTCGCGTTCTATTAGTTAGTAAGTATTGTTATGTAGAGTTTCATAATATTCGCGTTCTATTGGTTAGTTAGTAAGTATTATTATGTAGAGTTTCATAATATTCGCGTTCTATTGGTTAGTTAGTAAGTATTATTATGTAGAGTTTCATAATATTCGCGTTCTATTGGTTAGTAAGTATTATTATGTAGAGTTTCATAATATTCGCGTTCTATTGGTTAGTAAGTATTATTATGTAGAGTTTCATAATATTCGCGTTCTATTGGTTAGTAAGTATTATTATGGAGAGTTTCTATTGGTTAGTAGTATGACAGCGAACACGGTTTTACTGCAGTTTGCTTTTTTAGACTTAGTCAACGATACAAGATTCTGGTGGGGGAGGGGGGAAACAGTTGCGGGGAGAGAAAACTATTGTTCATGAGTTCTTCCTGTTTGCTCTGATATCGAATCTAAATTTAGCTTTAACGACCAATGGCTGGCATATAAAACCCTATACGTCTGTGAGAATTTCATCTTAAAATCCACTTCAGACCATTAGAAATACTGGTTTGGGAAGGCCATTGAGAAAGAAGGGAAGGAAGGAACGAAGGAAGGAAGGAAGGAAGGAAGGAAGGAAGGAAGGAAGGAAGGAAGGAAGGAAGAAAGAAAGGAAAGAATGAAGGGAGGGAGTGAGGGGAGGGGGGAAACAGTTGCACTTTATTTTTCCCTTTCTATACTTTCGGTGATTCATTATTTATTTATTTATTCTAGTATTGACTGATTGATTGATTTTGGTTGGTTAATTGATTGATTGATTCATTGATTGATTGCGTTCTTTTATTTTCATTTCAGGAATCGGTTTGCTAGGGCTATCATATATATTCGCTGATAAAACTCCTCCCTGGGCTTAACGTCTTCTGGATCGTCTGGATCGTAACCATATTGATTCGCACCTGTCTCACTGGACTGGACTCTAAATGCCAAGACTGATCGCAAACGTGAGCATCGACTCACAAAGTCCACAGTCCACTATCCCAGAACTCATTTGGAATTTGACGATATTAGCGTGCAGAAACAAAAACTCAACGTAAAATCTTTCTGCCTCTTAAATTCCACTAACACAGACCTTTCAACACCGAACTGATTCATCCAGATTGCTCACACATGACAGACTGGAACCTCTAATGCCGTCCAAGTCAGTCAAGCAGATGGCTGCAGTGACAGATGGAAAATCTAGTTAGACTTATTCCAGAAAGGCATTATAAAGGAATGGTGTAAGCAATCAAAATTAAATCAATTTCTTACAGTGCCGAATACAATTTTTCAAACAGATTATTCTCTGCATGCTTCACGATAAAATTATTGCACCTCCGGAATCTTACAACAATGACCGCTATTCTCATATAGGAATCATTCCTGAAAATGCTTTAAAGGAGCGGTAACCAGTGCCGTCTTAACGCAAGGGCACGTTGGGCAGTTGCCATGACGCCCCCATGTTAATCTATGTATGTTGTGACTTGCTGTCGACTTTTATTCCTATGGATGGTTGTGTAGGTAGGGGATCCAGTGCACTGCTTTGCCCGTGGGCCTATAAAAAGTATAATGTATTTTTAAAAAAGTATAACGGCCCTGGCGCTAACTCTGACGTATGCAGACAATGAAAGAGTTATGTCTCTTTGACTCAGGCTTTACACACTTTCAAGCTAAGATCTTACTTTTCAACAGCAGGTGGACGTGAATTAGAAGAGCGAACATTCCGCAGCCGTCATTTTAAAAATCGAATCTAATTGTAGATGTTTGAATGTATGTTTGGTGCGGTGTTTATCTGTGTGTGCGTGCGTGTGTGTGTGTGTGTGTGTGTGTGTGTGTGTGTGTGTGTGCTTGTGCGTGCGTGTGTGTGTGTGTGTGCGCGCGCGCGCTTGTGTGTGTGTGTGCGTGCGTGCGTGCGTGCGCGCGCTTGTGTGTGTGTGTGTGTGTGTGTGTGTGTGTGTGTGTGTGTGTGTGTGTGTGTGTGTGTGTGTGTGTGTGTGTGTAAAATGTGCAAATATCATGGCACAGGGATTTAAACGAGCAGTCAGTCATTCACCAGTGTCAGTGTCATATTCAACAAACTGTAGACTCACAGTACAAATAGACCTTTCTCACTGAAGTGCTTTCTGTTTTGTTTTGTGGGGTGTTTTGTTTTTGTTTTTGTTTTTGTTTGTTTTTTTTTTTTGGGGGGGTCATGCGATGTGAACAAAGAAAGTTTTCAATGAATAAAACTAATTTCAGTTTCTCAAAGACCGTCAAACTGTGTTAGTATTCATTGTTTGGAGTACGAATATACTTACTAATACAAATTCGTGTTGTGGTTGTGCTGTATGTACGGGCAGCTGTAAGGAAAGAAAATATTTATACAAATTCCTGTTGTGCTGTATGTACGGGCAGCTGTAAGAATAGAAAATATTTATACTAATTCCTGTTGTAATTGTATGTATGGGGCTGCTATAAAAAAGAAAATATTTATACAAATTCCTGTTGTGATTGTATGTACGGGGCTGCTGTAAGAAACGAAAATATTTATACAAATTCCTGTTGGAGCTGTATGTACGGGGTTGCTGTAAGAAACGAAAATATTTATACAAATTCCTGTTGTAGCTGTATATACGGGGCTGCTATAAGAAAAGAAAATATTTATATAAATTCCTGTTGTAATTGTATGTACGGGGCTGCTGTAAGAAACGGAAATATTTATACAAATTCATGTTGTAGCTGTATGTACGGAGCTGCTCTAAGAAACCAAACTATTTATATAAATTCCTGTTGCAATTGCGCTGTACTTTCGCCTTCTTTACTATACGAATATACGTGCCCTACTTATAAAAACTCTGTAATGTTGTGTTGTTGTGTTGTATGTTTACATAAAGTAGTGGACTTTGCTGTGGTGAATAAAGAATGAAAAAAATACGTGTAAAGGTAATGCAGCGTGTCTAGTGTCAAGACGAACGTTGGTGCAGCGCGTTAAGTCATCATTTGTGACGTCAAAGCTTGCAGTACGTTAATACCTGTACTTTGGGTCAAATCTTAGGCCCGCGCTTTGTGGGATTTAATCTGCTGGTGCATTAGGCCCGTGTTTGTGACGTCACGTCTTACAGTACATGTGTTGGCTGTGTTGGTATTTGCTGGAAAGGTCAATCTGTTATGTTGCTTGTAGACTGTGTTGGTATTTGCTTGAAAGGTCAATCTGTTTGTTGCTTGTAGACTGTGTTGGTATTTGCTCAAAAGGTAAGCCCGTTATGTTGCTTGTTGACTTGAGTTGGTATTTGCTCAAAAGGTAAGCCTGTTATGTTGCTTGTTGACTGAATTGGTATTTGCTCAAGAGGTAAGCCTGTTATGCTACTTGTTGACTGAGTTGGTATTTGCTCAAAAGGAAAGCCTGTTATGCTGCGACCTTTGTACTCACCATCCACTGTACTGTCACGTCACTTTCACCATCAACATTAGTTCAAGAACTACTAAATTCATCTCTTCCAAACATCAATAACCATATCTTTTATTCTTCTTAACGCTTAGACTAAGGTCGATCTTTACACAAGGGAGGCGAATCTATTAACATCTTGGAGATAATATGTGAAATCGGAGTTGGCAAGATCTTTAATAGCGGCATCGTTTGAATATTTAATGATTAAGATTATGTCGATGCCAAAGTAGACACTGGTGCAAGAGAACTATGAAATTCAAGCATTCTATGCTTTTAAACGAATTGCTTAACTTTGAACAAACTCGAAGGGAAAAGATTTGTTTTAAATGTTTTGCCTTGAGGACTATAACAATTCAAATTACCAAAATGTTACCTCTGGATTTCTTTTAAAATATTTTCATAGTGCGTTCAAATAAAATTTCTTAATTTTCTATAATCCGTAATTATTTTTCACCTGATACACGTGTTAAATGACAATAAATTATTTTTCACCTGGTACACGTGTTCAATGACAATAAAAAGGTTGCTTGGAAGCGGAACACGAACGAATCATATTTCTTTTTATATATATATATATATAATATTTTCTTAAAATATTGTCAGCTTTTCATTTTCTTCATAACTTTCCTGACATACCGGTATCAACGGAATTTTAAAATGACTACGCAAATGAAGATAATGATGTAATATACAATCAATTCATATGAAAGAATGGGAAAAAAACTGAGGGAATGGTAGACATTAGGAGAATGAGCTGTAAACGGACAGTAACCCGTTCAGTGCTCCGGGGATAGAATACATCCCCACAAGTAGGAGTAACAGGAGGATGTATTCCATCCCAATACACCCTCAGTCAGTCTCGGTGATCATAGTCACCAAAAATAACCATTCAGAGTAAAGGAAACATGTGCTTCACTTCATCAGCCAATTTGTTATAAATGTTTTCATTGGATGCTGTAAATAGAAGCTCATGTGGTCCATAGGTGCTTGTTACCATACAACACCCCCACCCGTACTGTGCGCACGAAGTCCGCAGCTATTATTTTGTGGGATTTTGTGTTATTCATTTCGAGGCTGATTTTTCTGATAGCAAGTTCATAAATGTGTATTTGGCATTAGCAGACAATTCTGTAATAAATTTTACCATTGGATATTGAATACTGTAACATGAAGTGACAGAAAGAAGGTCTTTCTGGTACTAGGAGCGTGATTTCATAGCGTGGGTGTCAACGGAGAGAGAAGTGAAATTTTTCAAACGTTTTCAGTTTTTAGGGTATATTCTTTTGATGAGAATAATTAATAAAAGTTGTATTCGTCATAATTTTAAAAAAAATTAATTTCTTGCTCATTCTTTCTTTCGTAAAGGCGTGTCAGGCACCAGATTCCGTTTGTTTACATTTTTCAAATAACAATCTGGCGACCGTAAATAATTTAAAAATAATACTTTTAAAATTCATTAGTATGATTTCGGGGCTTATTCGTTTGACGGGAATAGATAATAAACCTCGTTTTCATCATAATTGTTAATATGTTGAACTTCTTGAATATTGTTTCTCTCGTAAAGCCACGTCAGTAGCAAATTTCATTTGTTTACATTTTTTAAAATAAAAATCTGGTGACTGTAAATAAACTAAAAATAATACTTTTAAAATTTCTTAATATGTCTATAATAGATAGTAATTTAAATTTTAAAAGTCCATTGATAATTGCAGTCACATTTTATTGTTTAGTACACTGACCCATTGAATTATGGGTAAACGGTAAAAATACATGTCACGCTGCCGCCAGGCGCCCAGTATATAAGCCTGACAAAGAAAAAGAAAACAAGCCGCATTAAAATAGAAAATTGTACACAATTGAGAATAAGTAAAGCAATTACTGATCATTCACAGGGCCATTCGTATTTCTTTCAAAGCTGATAACCGAATTAACAGACAACACCATTAAGATTATCACTGTCTGGATACCACAGCAGTCCTCTAGCATCATAATAGTTAGCCTACAGAACCCGGCAGTTCTAATACCATGACAACCACCACAGCCTGAAGTACACAACAATTCTAATAACATTACAATCACCACTGACTGAAGAACACAGCAATTATAATATCATAACAATGGCCACTTACTGAAGTACAGGTCAATACTAATCTCTTTATCATGACTTAATAGTTATTGTTTCTAATTCAACCTTCGCCTGTCCAACCGCTTTAACATAATTTAATAGTCATTGTATACCAGTTGTACTTCACCTGAACAATTTCTTTATCATGACTTAATAGTTATTGCTTAATATTCAGTCTTCACCTGAGCAATCTCTTAATTATGACTTAATAGTTATTGTTTCCCATTTAACCTTTACCGCTTCTCCGATCCGAGAGTTAACCATGTAACCATTAGACGTTGATACTAATAATAATTCCACTCAACACTCGCTCACTCATACTTTTACCCTTTTCTCATCCACCCAGAAATATATATTTCATAATAAATGCCAATATAGGCAACAGAATACTAATTACGTTTCAAACTTACCTAAGTCCTAAATTTCAAGTTTCATACAACTCCTATGTCTCCATCTTTTAAATATTGAAATATTATTTATTAATACTGTAAAATGTATAATTTAGTTACAATGAAATCCCCATTTCATGGCGCTGGAATACAAGAATATCTTAATACAGTAACAATTTCCACTATCTGGAAAACTATCTGGAATACAAGAATATCTTAATACAGTAACAATTTCCACTATCTGGAAAACACGACAATCTTTACCATGACAATCACCACAGATTGGAGACAAATATAATATCAAATCAGTCACAACCATCAAAGCCTGGCGGGCAAGACATACCTTGGCAATCACTTCTGTCTGGAAAAATAAACAATCCTATTACAAATAAAATCACACCAGCCTATAGAATAAAAGAATGTTAACATCACGACAATCACAGCTATCTACAGAACGTGGCAATCTTTATGCAATGACAAATAAACAAGACAGTCTTAGCAACACAACAATCACGGCTGTCTGCAAAACACGGCAATCTATATGACAAATAAACGAAACAGTCTTAGCAACACAACAATCACGACTGTCTGCAAAACATGGCAATCTATATGCAAAGACAAATACTACAGTCTGGTAAACCAGACGGTCTTAACAACACAACAATCACCATTGTGTGGAAAACAAGATAACCCTTTCGCCCAGAAATCAACACAGCCTAGAGAATAAGATAATCTTAACAACACAAAAGTCACTGTAACCTGGTGAACAAAACATTGTTACTACAACGATCTCTGGGACCTGCTAGTGATTGACTATCTCTGTAGCCCTCTAGCGTATGACTATCACTGTAGCCTGCATCATCAAGTGTCATAGTGTTGTGATTAACATCATTATCCTAAACTTGATGACCGACATCTGTTTTATGGTCGACATCATTATACGCAATCTGGGTCAGCAGAGTCACCAGAAAGGACTGCCTTGGACTGTAATTTTGTTATTTAGTTCAATTCAGATCTTCTGAAACACACAAGGTTCAAACGTTTTCAACTTTCAACAAAAGATGCTGAGGTCAAATAGTTCTGTTCGTCGGATGACCCAAGCAATGTGCAAGGTGTCACCGAATGTGTGCCGTCTTGCTAGTGCCCGATCAAATTAACAACTTATTTCCAATTAATACTTATCTCGTGTGGCTAATACAATTTAGGAAAGTTCCTCTTGGACGCTGAGCACCGTCTGTGCTTTCATTGGAATCGTTGGAATGTGTGTCATTTGCGTCCTGCAGTTCTCTAGTGTCCTTTATGAAAAAAGTAACAAGTAGTTAGTATGTATGTACTGAGTATTTGGTTTTGGTTCCATCCGCTTGTAACGGCATAATTGGACATAATTGTAACAAGACATACAGAGATAAAAAATTCTAATAAGAATAGTATTCGTAACTTGCTCAAATTCGTCTGTTTCCAGGTAATCACAATTTTGTTGTTAAAAGCAGATGAACATTACACATTTCGGGATCTAACCCTCATTTTCTTTGTGCAAACCACTGAGAAATGGCTCCACCAGACGGATATTTCAAGAGTTTCGATTAAGAAAGGGCAGGAGGCTGTTGTTGACTTTTCCTTTCTAAACAGGCATTGTTATTTGAAATCAACTTTTTATTTTATATATGCTGTCCTCTCTTTTCTCACTCGGGGGTGGGGGGTGGGAATGGGGGCGGGATCGATAGCAGTTTAACGTCACCACCGGAGCTTGTATTGATCATTTCGTCATCAGACGTTATCTGATCTGGAGTGCCCCAGTGGGTCCCAGTGCCTCATATTGCGTTCCGAGGTAGAGGGCGGAAGGGGGTGAAAAATGTCGCACCAGTTTGGCGCACACCCTCAACTGCCCTCCGTCTGTGGGTCTAAACTTTTCTCAATGTTTAAATTGGTGACCTTCTTTACATCATTGAGTCCTTTGTTTGTCTTGATGTAATATTTCTTGCACACAATACATTACAATGTAACAGTGTTAAGTTACTGTAATACAGTTTATGTTCACACATTCAGTGAAAACATAAAGTGAAAACATTTTAGAAAAAACAAAATAAACCCAAATACTATACTTAACACAAAGGAGGAAATTTAAAAATTATCCACATCACTATGTAATTATTTCGTCATGCTTTTATCTATTGCATACAGATAATATAGAAACTGAAAATATTATAACTGAAAAGTTGTGTCTGATACTTAAAACGATATTAAAAATAAAAGACAGAAATCTCGAATATCAGCTACAAGACATTTGCAGATATTTAATCTAGCTTTACGTGTCCAATTATAGACACGGAAGAAATTATGCATACTGGGATTTGTGAAATATGCTATGCATCTCGTTTCGAGTAGGTGTTTGTGATTTGGAGGAGGGGGGTTGTTGTACTTCGATACTGGATACACGATCCTAGTACATAATATGATCTTTCAATATGCCCCAAGGTTCAGTGCTACTATAGCTCAGAGCCAACCATTCCAACCACTGACTAGAAGACGTAACATTTACGTTAGTGGCTCAACGCTGGCTCTTCATATGTCGACCATGAGCTGTTCGAAGAAAATCGATGTATGGTAGATGTATACTTGAAAAGGGATCTCTGTAAAATTATTTTAAAACAGCTTGCAAGATAAATACAATGCACTAAACTTTGCACATTATATTTATTGCATATATTATAAAGTTACAACTCACTGAAATATTCTTTAATGCAAATAGTTCAAAATCAAATGCTGTGTAATAACAGTACAGTACCTTGAAGATAGGGTGGATGGAGAACCTGGAGAAGTCATGCGTGGAACAGGAAAAAAAAACCACAGTGTCTTATTACAAGAAAGTACACAACTCGAATAAGTTTAGGAATGACAAATTTCATCAACATCCGAAAACGTGAGCAATGGTGGAGGATTCACTCAGAGTCGAGAAGTTGATGGAAAGAACGCGAACCAAAAGATCGAGGTGGTGGCAAAATAACACTGTAATTGTTGTATCATATTTGGATCTGTTGTGCTTGCATGCTACAATTTAATTGTCGAATTGACGTCACTTTTAAATGGAACAAGGCTCACAATAATCTACATCTCTATTAAAATCAGAGTTAATTGTCTGTGCCATTAATCTCACATGGAAGTTTGGGTATGCAAAAATAATAGAAAATTTTCAAAAAGGATAATTATTATTATTATTACTGCAGACTGGTAGTCTGAGGTCATAAAGTAAATGTCCTTTCGTTTTTTTGTCCAATGGTTCCCATTTTAATTTATTTTTAAAGGACTTTAGGAAATGCATATTCCTAATACCTTTACAATATGCAGTGTGATTACAATTTGCAACAGCACAATATTTCAGTTTTCTTAAAAGTTATTACAAAACTCTCTAAGAGAAAAAAACCACTCTAAAGAAATAACACATACACACGAAAACAGCATTCACTCAGAATAGTTTGGTTATCACCTTCTTGATGCAGTGCACATGAGGTCAAGTTACTATATTTAGAATTTTAAAGTCCACATGATTCGCAATGTTTAGTTGATTTTTTTCAAATTTTAATTGGTACAGCTGTTTTTTTAATTCTGAATTGTTTGCATTTAATTGAGTACAAGGTTTAATTTA
This sequence comes from Sinotaia quadrata, assembly GCA_028829895.1. Lineage (NCBI taxonomy): Eukaryota > Metazoa > Mollusca > Gastropoda > Architaenioglossa > Viviparidae > Sinotaia > Sinotaia quadrata. The sequence goes on along the minus strand of CM054180.1, from coordinate 11,362,571 downwards.
AAATGAATTGAAGGATTTTAAAAATCAATGCTTACACTCTAAAACCACAAATCCCTAAACCCTTGTACATCTAGCTATAGGTGGAATTGACAGTAATAAAATAGACAATAAACTTGTGACTTTGTTACAAAAAGCTCACGAAAGACTATTGAGACAGTACCTAAACCAGGTTGTGTTCAAATTATTATTGCTTATCTCTAATAACTCCATCTCTCTTCTCTATAAGAACTATCCTGTGATTTGTAATGACACTAATCTGTTGTATGGTGTTTTAGAATATATGACTGTTTAGGTATTAAAATTATTCAAACATGGTTTCATGGAAATATTAATATCAAGTAATCTTTTTCATTGTACTTGTTATATGTATATTTGATTATTGATTTAATAAATTTATTGTTAAATTTATTGACCTTCTTACACATATTGATAACCTTATGTTGGAAAAGGAAAGTTGTGGAGGGGAAAAATAGATTAAAAGATGGATCTATCTTCTCCTTTCATAAGACATTTTCCAACTATGGAAATATTGTGTGATGGTAAATGTTTGTCTTTAATGTTGTGGAAGAGATAAAACGTTTACAGTGCCTGCATATCTGCCAAGTGAGAGAGATGAGTGGTGTCTGCTGGATTTTTATTATTAATTACATAAATTAAGATTGTCATCACTTGTAATTAGTTATGGATGATTAAATTATAATAATAATAATCACAACCATTATCAATGGGACATTGGCATCACACTTTTTTCTGATAGGCCTAATCTCATAGTGCATTGCTCAAAGCTTAACATGCAATCTTTGATGTTTACCTCCTTTTTGTTAAAAGAAAATTAAATTTCACACTGTCTTCCTGAACCTTAGCTCCTGCATCATCAGTTGGTTTAAGCCAAGTTCTCTGTTTCTTTTATCCTCACCACATAATCTAGCAAATGTGTACTGATGCATGTTTGGGATATTCACTCCCTTTTTTATCTGCACTAAAAAATTTCTGTTATCGCTCCTGTTTTTATGTCATCTGCACGACAGTCATCACAGAAAAGGTCGTCTGCAATGACTATTGCGTCTGGTTTGCAATACACCGACACAATTTCAACGGCATGCTCCAAGGATACTTTAAATAAAGTTTTATCTATTGTTGTGTTTGGTCGTTATTTTATTTTCTGCATGAGTGCACGCGGTCTTCCCTGCTAATAATGATTTCATCAAAAGAGTTGCGTCATCCTGAACTTACTCACCTGCAAGTCGCAAATAGGTTAGTCGATAATCTATTTATGAAAATTCTATACGGGAAAAAATCAGTCAATCTTTTACAATGGCGACGTTGCTGACGTTACTTAATTCTTTTGCAAATCCACCTGCAGCGATGCAAATTTTACACTCTGTAATAGAAAGCCATTTATGGACAAGAAATTCCATTAGTCCTGTACTCGGTTTCCTACCTCGAGAAAGTATCTATTACTAAGGCACAAGGACACGACACGTTCCATTCAAACATTGAAAATAGTTCACTTAGTCCACCTGCACCGAAGAATGGGTGTACGTGTCCTTACTTTTTCTGTGCTAAATAAAGGGGGCATTTCGTCACATGGTTCCTGTTCAGTGCATAGCAGTTACACTTTTTAAACATCCTCGCGGGGTTGCCTTTTAGCTTACTGTCAGCTTTTGATATGTTTTTTCTTGATTAATGTATGCTGTATTAATGATGGAGGGAAGTTGTGGTGAGGTCAGAATTTATCTTGTTGATGTTAGTCCTCGATACTGAACTTAACTTGTTGATATACTTGTCTTTACTTGATGTCAGCCCTCAACACTGACACATTTGGTTTTCCTTCTGCTTATTGATATATGTCCTCGACACTGACAAATTTGTCTTACTTCTGCTTGTTGATGTCAGCCCTCGACACTGACAAATTTGTCTTTACTTCTGCTTGTTGATGTCAGCTCTCGACACTAACAAATTTGTCTTTACTTCTGCTTGTTGATGTCAGCCCTCGACACTGACAAATTTGTCTTTACTTCTGCTTGTTGATGTCAGGCCTCGACATTGATAAATTTGTCATTACTTCTGCTTGTTGATGTCAGCCCTCGACATTGATAAATTTGTCATTACTTCTGCTTGTTGATGTCAGCCCTCGACACTGACAAATTTGTCTTTACTTCTGCTTGTTGATGTCAGCCCTCGACACTAACGTTCGTTTTTCCTTCTGATTATTTTATATATTACTGACACATTTGTCTTTCTTTCTGCTAGTTGGTGTCCGGTTCACTCGAACTTGACAGATGTATTGCTCTTGGTTTTTTTGCTTGTTATGTGCTATTGATCTTGACATATTTAGCGCTGTTTTCGATTGCAGACGTATGCATTGGTTCGACTTGGCAAGTTTTATGTTGTTGATGAAGTTTCTACTTCCTGGTTATGCATTCCGTACACAAACAGAATTTTTGTTTGAAGTTTGCTGACATCGTGTTGTCTTCCGGGTAATGTTTCTGCTTGATCATACCTTCACTTGGAAGAGGCAGAATTGCTCTTCGTGTTTCTGTTTGCTATTAGCAAATGGTAGCTTTTTTCTGTCTGTTCTTGTTTCTGTTTACTTTTCACAAATGGCACCTTTTCTGTTCTTGCTTCTGTTTGCTCTTCACAAATGGAATATTTTTCTGTTCAGATTTACTGTTTCTGTTTGCTATTAACAAATGGCAGATTTTCTTTTCTCTTTTTCTGATTTTGCTGTTCACAAATAAAAGACTTTATTTTCTTTTTTCTGCTTGTTGATTGTCCACGTCGCTTTAATCTGGTGTGTTTATTGGTAACTGTTCATACTGAAGGTATTATATAGTTTTTTGATGATGTATTGCTTCAAGAAGCTATTATATACTTTGTTGAAGCTGCTTTATTATTTTTTGATGTTGTTGTATTGTTTGTTGATGTTGTTATATTGTTTGTTAATGTTGTATTGTTTGTTTATGTTGTTGTTCTGTTAGTTAATGCTATTATATTGTTTGTAATGTATTATTTGTTTATGTTGATGTTTTGTTAGTTAATGCTATTATATTGTTTGTTTATGCTATTATATTGTTTGCTGTCACTCCAAAAGATATGAATTTGTGAGTTGATTTATATGTATATTGTGTCTGTGCGTGTTAATATGTTTGATATGTATTTGTGTGTGTTTCTTTGTATATTTATTTGTGCTTATGTGTGTGTATTGTGAGTTAGTGTTTGAATATGGTGTGTTGAGTTTGTATATGCAAGAGTATGTTTGTCTGCTTGTGCCTGCATTTGTCTATATTAAGCTCTGTGCTTTAGTGTTGCATGTGTTTGTATATGAGGCGCATTCTTGTGGGGGTATATATGTGGGTATATGAGGGGTGGGATGCTTTGCTGGGGGATGGACAAGATGAAAATGGCGAGCCGCCCGTAACCTGAGGCTAATCCCCAAAACACACCTGGCTGGCCACACGTGTTAGAAAGATTTTACCATAGATAATGTAGAATAGAAGAGTGATAGTTCTAGAAGATAGCTCGAGTCCCCTGATACATACATCCAGGATATTAAGTAAATACAAATTATTACTACAACATATAACATGTAAGTCACACTAACACGAGTGGTCCATGTATCAACAATAATTGTATTTAACAAGAAATAACATAAAACAGCATGGTTATATATAGTAAATAGTTCATCAGTCTCAATTATTGATTATATATATTATTTAAGTTTATAATCGCGACCATATGATGTCTTAAGAGAATGTCCGTTTGAATCAATGGCACTGTAATAGTTAACTGCTTTGTTCATATGAGCGAACAATAAATGAATTTATAAGAGAACACTGAATGCTTATGAGTGAACTCTAAAGTTTTTGGTAGAGTTTGCCTACATCTTGACTGAAGCTGTGCAGTTGTTGACTTTATAAATACACAACCTTTGGCATGCCTGATGTGTCGTCTGGGTCCCAATGATGTTAGCAAATGCTCAGGTGGTCTGTTGAACTGGTTCTCGGCACGTGGGTTGTTCTGCTCTGGTGTTGCTTCATGGTGCAATACTCATCGAAGTCCACATCCAAGATAAAGTGGTTATGTGGCATTGTGTTCGCAATTCATTATATGTATCAGATATGGTCTCAGATAAAGTCTTTAAGTAAAGTGCAGATCTGCCAGTAAAATACACGTGGGATTTTTTTTATTAAATCGTCCTCATGTGTTCTCTAACAAATCACTCTTACTTGCATGGTCATCATACATTTAAATATCAACAATATAAAATAGAGTTAATGTCCAAAAGTATGTTTCCAGTCTGGGGATAAGGGTCGGCATTTCTAGAATGTAAGTTCACCTATAGTCTATTTATAGATGTGGATGTGGTATACACATAAGCCATTATGTGACAGCTTGCTTTTATGTGTGTCAGTAAAGCGATTAATAATGAGTATTAAGCCTGATTGTGAGTGTTTGCTTGTGAAATATGTATGTAATCAGTGAAAGAAGCAATCCTGCCTAATTCAGAACCGACAACAAGCAATTGATCAAGCTTACTTTTTCCTACTGTTTGGTGAGAAAGTACTATTGTGTGTATTGATATATATGTGTGTGTTCACATGTGTGTATGTTTATGCACTGGTGTCCATAAAACATTTATGCATAGATTTTTCCTTCTAGTTCATATTTGTGTGGAGGCATTTATATAATATATATATATATATGTTGTTATATACATAGCTATGTTTGTAGGCCCCTATATATTAAGTGTGTGCGTGTTCAACGCAAGTATTAATACATGTGCTTGTAGCATGTGTGTGTGTGTGTTTGTCAATATTTGTAACTGGGGAAAGAGACTGAAGCAAAGAGAAATTCTCGGATATTTCAACTTATTCCACATAATTTAATATATAATAGTTTAAAATCTTTCAACTTAAAAATTAAAGATGACAGTGATTGTCGTAATTTCTCTGCAAGAGTAGTCGGAACCTTTGCAATTTGATTGCAGAAACATTGTTTATTATTTTAGCTTATTTTTAAAAGCCTCCGGCAATCTTCAATAAACGCCATTTTAAATATATTATTGTTGCTGTTTGTTCGTCATCAATGTTATTTTTTTTATTTTTAAGGAAACGTTAATTATTTTGTCCAAACAGACTTTTTGAAAGAAATTACAAGAAAATATTTAAGTCCATTCAACATACTAGACGACTTACTAAGTAAATAAATTATTTTACTGACGTGGGAGGGGTTGTTGTACGGGATGTGTTTGTTTATGATAGTGCTGAAATTCATAATTTGTATACATAGTGAGTTCAAATCCACAATTTGTAATCTACTTATTTCAATTGAAATGCCTTTTATCGTAAACAGATAATAAACATTTTTTATAAAAATAAGCTAATTACTTCTAAATCACAAATTTATAAATTTGTTGTTGTTTGAAAACCTCAGACATTTTACGATGGAAACAATAAATCTTTGGCTTATAATGAAAAGAAAATTAATTAAAGATTTATAGCATTTTATTCCATCGTGAATCAAAGCTTTGGTGAGTCTAAAGCTTCAGGTCACATCAAATTTTTATTCACGTGTGTGCTGTGATTATCTCTCCCATTCATTATGCGCAAGAGTAGAGTAAACTGTACTGGTTCGTTTCTTTTGTCTTCAAATTGCATTGTTTAAATGCACACGCAAAACAAATTGGTGCTTAAGAGTTGCCAAACTCACGAAAGAGGCTTTCTGACTTTTCTATGATGTCGCGGTAATATATTTTTTAATTTATTTATTTTCTTTCTTTCTTTCTTTCTTTCTTTCTTTCTTTCTTTCTTTCTTTCTTTCTTTCTTTCTTTCTTTCTTTCTTTCTTTCTTTCGTTCTTTCTTTCTTTCGTTCTTTCTTTCTTTTTTTCTTTCTTTCTTTCTTCCTTTCTTTCTTTCTTCCTTTCTTTCTTTCTTTCTTTATTCTGAACGGGTACGTTACTTAATTATAAGATATATATTATTTATTTTGTATTTGTTTGATGTTTTTAATTCAATTGTTGTATTATATTTTTAATGTTTCTTTATTTAACAGATTTGATTATGAATGCTTTAATACATTATTAACTACTACGTTATTCTTTATTGATTTAGATATTTTAGTATTATTTCTAATGTAAGCTGGACAGAATATATATTTATTCTTTATTGATTTAGATATTTTAGCATTATTTCTAATGTAAGCTGGACAGAATATATATTTATTCTTTATTGATTTAGATATTTTAGCATTATTTCTAATGTAAGCTGGACAGAATATATATTTATTCTTTATTGATTTAGATATTTTAGCATTATTTCTAATGTAAGCTGGACAGAATATATATTTATTCTTTATTCTTTAAAAATATTAGGAAAGGCACTGAAGTTCTTTAATCGTCTGAGTTTAAATTTCGTATTATGATGGCAAAAATAAATCCGTGACCAAACATCCCTAAGTCTCTGCCTCTTGATTGATTTATGCGGGAAAGATGGCCCTCAAAATTAACAAAACTTTTCAGCCCTAAGTGTTATGCTTCCTGGATTGCTAGTTGATTTAATTAATCTTTAAGTTTCATCTTTTGTACAATTTGGCTAGCAAAGTGAAAGCTGTAATCTTCATTTTTTTAAAAAGTAATGCACTCTTTATCGAATATGGAAAGCAAAAGTACAATAATCCGCATTGTTGATTTCCTTCAGTCTTAGTCCAAGCTAGCAATTAGGTGTTGTAATATAACATTACGTTATTATATCAAAGTTTTTTCTATCCTATTATTCTAAATTATTGTTATTACTTTATATCGTTTGTGACTGTGACTGATAAATTAAATAATGGAAGTGATTATTTACCGAAGTCAGGCAGCGACGCTTGTTAAGCAACGAAATGATTTTAGGATTAACCAAGGCAGTTTGACGTTGAATATACAATTTGCCACCTGGTTACTGTTGATGAATAAAAAGGAAGAAAGATGTACTGAAGCATGAACACAGGGGTAAAGGGGGATAATGCAGAGAGAGTTGAAATGAAAAAATAATAAATGACATGTATGATTTGGAAATGAAAATGTATTGAAAACTGACCAGATGGGATAAAAGGGGTTAATGCAGAGACAGAATTGAAACGAAAGAATAATGAATGAAATATTGTATAAGAGATGGAAATGAAAATGTATTGAAGCTTGACCAGATGGAATAAAAGGGGTTAATGCAGAGACAGAATTGAGATGAAAGAATAATGAACGACATGTACGAGAGATGGAAATAAAAAAGTATTGAAGCCTGACCAAATGGGATAAAAGGGTTAATGCAGAGACCAGAGCTGAGAGGAAAGAATGAATGAAAAAAAGCCAATGACAGATGGGAGCGAAATGTATTGAAACATTACCGGGGGTGGGAGATGATTAAGGCAGATGCCGGAGCTACAAGTGTTAATGGAAGTGTGGTTAACACTGGCACTAAAATCGAGTAAATAAGACTAGAGGACAGGAGATACAGATGAAATGTGTATGTATCACGTGACACATATACTTGTTAATCAGAGTACACTTTTATAGTATTCAACAACAATTATTCTCATCAAGTGACACACCTATGGACAACTTTGGATGACCCTGAATGAGTTAGATTGGTAATGGGGAAAAACACCGTTGAGAAAAGAACAGATACTCTTTGTGAAATCCAGAAGTTCAAGACATTCTGTGAGGAACAGAAACTATAGTGAGAGGGCTTTCCTTTCATGTGTACTCTTTGTATTTACAACAACAAAATGTATCAAGAAAATGTCTTCTTTTCTTGAATTCTTCAAGACGACAACATAATTATGTGGTACTTGCAATTAGCGCTGTGTGGTTTATCATATCTGAACAAATGAACATGTGACCACGCCCACATTAGACCACAAGCCTGGGAGTATGAGTGTAATGACAGAGAAGACAGTAGAAACAAGAAACTGTACATGCAGGTGTTTGATATGGTGCCATTGTTGACGTCATAATACACATCAGCATTCAACGCCGATGAGGGGGGTAGGGGATGGAGGGAAGGCGGATGTTGAAGAGAAAAGGCCGCTTTTCAAACTGACAGCATCACTTATGTAGTGTGGTGTGTTTTAGTGTAGTATAGTGTGTTGTAGTGTAGTGTATTTTAGTGCAGTGTAGTGTGTTTTAGTGTAGTATAGTGTGTTGTAGTGTAATGTAGTATAGTGTGTTGTAGTGTAGTATAGTGTTGTGTGTTGTAGTGTAGTGTTGTAGTGTAATGTGTTTTAGTGTAGTGTAGTCTGGGAAAAGCAATCCCCTTTCCTTCAATCTGATGATTTAAGCGTGTGACAAGGGAAGCAACTTAAACTCTGATTTATGCCAATGTTACTATGAGAAATAGAATTCATAATATGAGTCATAAGGTGCACTTAATAAATAACGCCATTTCTAGAACTCTCACTAAAACTAAATATTTTTATGAAACGCATCAAACCTTGTTCAAAATAACTTAAAGATCTACGACCTATTAATTTATCAGAAGCCGGTCTGTTAGTGCGCTGAGAGTTATTGTCCCTAGAAAGACATATATTTCACTGAAACTCAAAGGACGAAATGTCTCGAAGTTAGCACTGACTCGTAACTGCACTTTCAGAGCCCGAAGAGGATTTCATGGCGAAAATAAAACAAACCCTAGCAAGGACATAAGCTTGTTTGTTCGAATCAAAGAATTATTTATCATTGGGCGCTCTGTGTATGTAGCTGTCAGGCTGCTGAACATAGAAATCAGTTAAAACCTGACTCCACTCTCAGGCGATCAGGCTCAGCGGCCAGCGTTTCTCATAGGCCAGCGTTTCTCATAGGCCAGCAAGGCATTTGCCAAGGGCACCAAACATGGGAGAGCACCGAAATACAGACTTTTAAAAATTAAGGCTTTGAATTTAGACCTCTAATAACTGAATATCTAAACAAAGATCACGTCAGTGTAGTGTTCATTTTCTGTCGTCTTTGTGTCTTGTTTTTAATGTGTCATTTCGAGAAAAATCACACTGGTCTTATTTATGGCTCGGAGATTTTTTTATAACCAAACTATGATAAAACACTTCTTTGCGAGCACGCAGCTACATCCATAATTAAGACGTATTCATTATTTAATTCAAACCATTCTTTGCCTTTTCTCCACTTTTCTTAACTATAGGATACATGAATTACTGAATGAATATAACGATAATTTAAACGATATGGTTGCAGAATTACGGTGAAAGAGTGTTTTCCTAGATTCAACGAAGGGGGGGGGGGGTAAGCATAACTCTGGGCACAAGGTCGCAGAGCTACTGCTTGAAACAAGAGCTTCCAAGGAAAAACAAAACGGTTCTGTGGCGCAGTAAATTTGCATCACCCTATTTTTAATTTTGATTGTTATATAAATTGTCAGAGTAACCCGACCTTGGGCACTCTATAGGGGTAATTTTTTTAAGTGTCTGAGTTGAAGTAAACGTTCGAGGCAAGAATATTCTAGAATTGTTGATGTAATGCAAACTAGTGAATAGTTTTTATTATCCAAAGGTAATGATTTACGAGAACAAGACCAGCCAATGGGCGGAGATTAAAATGTTTACTTGTTGTAGAGAAATTTACTATCTAATCAGTTTTAATTTGAAGTGGCAAAGAAGAAATCAGGTTTCTAAATGCGGTCGTTAGCTTAATGGAGAGTTAACTGACTGATTGAGAGAGAGAATGAACTTAGAAATATTTCATACACTTTTGTTATTGATATGTTATACGTGTGTTTACTAAGAAGTACTTTGTGAGTTGACTTTTATTTCTACAAAAGTTCGGACTAAGCTCCTCGCTTTTAGAGTGCTGACACTTGACATTGTTTTGATATGTTGTATTTATTTTGCCGTGTGCATGTAACGGGCTAATGAATGACATTGCAGGAAAGTTGAGTTGAGAGTGTAAGTTGAGGAAAGTGTAAGCTGAGACTGGAATGTAAGATAAAATGAAATTATAAGGTGATAAACCGGAAAAACTTAGCGCTTGTCCCCTGATTATTTTTTCAGAGACAAAGCATGCCTTTCACATGCAATATGAACTTAGTGGTTTATTGTTTGTAACTGCTGTGACTGACTCTAATAAAGGTGGAAGGGCATGTAAAGACACACTGCACTCTGCTGATGTGTGGCAACATGATATATATTGTTGACTGCCCGAACAATTTCTAGTATAGAGATGTTGGAAATCACAACATTTATAGAAACTAGCAGATGAGATGATAGAACAAACTGTAAACTCTGAGGTGCACAGTCTAATGATTTTTCACATCAAAAGGGTTCAGTTTTCTCTTTCATTTGGTGATTTGGTCCAATAATATAATCTGTTGTCATCCGTTAAACCCTTCAAATTCCTGATTTGGATATTATTTTAAACATTTCGTCTTATGGGTAATGGAATGATTACGTCTCAGAATATCAAGATTCGGGTCTCGAACAAGCAATTCATGAGACCACTGAATTAACTCAGGATTTGGGGATTCTAACTGAGGTTGTACATGTAAAATCAAACAAAAATAAACTGTTGTTCAGAAACAAATCTGCTGCGAAGTACCTCTTATTCAGGGACTGTACAAATCCAGGAAAGACTTCTTTATTCCGTTCATTGGTGCCATTCAAGTCCAGCTGAAGGAGCGATTCGATCAGATGGATCAGCTGAAGGAGCGATTCGATCAGATGGATCAGCTGAAGGAGCGATTCGGTCAGATGGATCAGCTGAAGGAGCGATTCGGTCAGATGGATCAGCTGAAGGAGCGATTCGGTCAGATGGATCAGCTGAAGGAGCGATTCGGTCAGATGGATCAGCTGAAGGAGCGATTCGGTCAGATGGATCAGCGTCAGAAAGTTTGAGGATTTCTGTACAACACTTGCAGTCTCGAAACCGACAAAGTAAAATTACTGAGATGAAAACTGAGGGGGAAATCTTTCAGTTGAAAAAGAAAACGATATTTGCGACGTGGAACTAAGTGAGGAGCTACAAATTATTGTGATATTTTAGCATGCAAAAATGGAACCAATTTCACTAATGTTCTTGCAGTTGGTGGTTGCTAATGGAAACGCACTGGAACTCTTTCCCGGCCTATGGACTACTTTGCAAATGTAAATGCCATTAGTGGAGAAAGAAGTTTGACATCAGTTCAGCTGATCCAGATTAATTTGCGTTCCACATCGCTGGGTGATGAACTGAAAGCTCTTGCAATTATCTCCCTTTAATATTCAATTGCCAAGACTTTAGACTTCTCTGATCTCATCCAATTGCCGCCAAGATTTTAGACTTCTCTGATCTCATCCAATTGCCGCCAAGACTTTAGACTTCTCTGATCTCATCCAATTGCTGCCAAGACTTTAGTTCTTCTCTGTTCTCATCCAACTGCCGCCAAGACTTTACACTTCTCATCCAATAGCCGCCAAGACTTTAGACTTCTCCGATCTCATCCAATTGCCACCAAGACTTTACACTTCTCATGCAATTGCTGCCGAGACTTTAGACTTCTCTAATCTCATCCAATTGCCGCCAAGACTTTAGACTTCTCTGATCTCATCCAATTGCCAACAAGACTTTACACTTCTCTTCCAATTGCCGCCAAGACTTTTGATCTTCTCTGAACTCATCCAATTGCCGCCAAGACTTTAGACTTCTCTGATCTCATCCAATTGCCGCCAAGGCTTTTGATCTTCTCTGATCTCATCCAATTGCCGCCAAGACTTTACACCTCTCATCCAATTGCCGCCAAGACTTTTGATCTTCTCTGATCTCATCCATTTGCCAAGACTTCAGACTTCTCTGATCTCATCCACAAATTTGCCCATCGGAAAAGTCACTTTCTTATAGGTTTGATCTAAACAAAATGCTAAGAAGAGCATTAGCAGAAGTCAGGGGGCTACAATTTCAATACATTTCAATACATAAAATTTCCTAAGAATGTTGGAGAAAGCAAAATTGTAGAATTTCAGATTGACAACTTGGTTAGTTTCAGCATTTGATAGTGACAAAATAAATCAAAATACAATATATCTCACAAAAATAAAAAATAGTGTTTATTGAATTTCTTTTATCAGAGGCAGCAAGTTTTGACTCACCCAAGCCCACGGGAGTACGTTAGACTACAGCCTATGGTTATAAATATTTATAGAGAGAGACTATTTAGGCATGGGTAGAAGCGGATGTTGACAAAACTAGCAAGTCAAACATTCGGCTAAGCTAAAGTTGTAACATGTTGCGCATGCACTAGGAGGATTTTGTTTAGTATTCATTTCCGTTTCATATCTGGTTTTTAATGACTTGGCTTCACAGGCCGATTTTGGTACAAGCTATCAATAACATTCATGCTCCAATCTATGAGGATATCTTATCATTGCATTCAATCCTGAAAACTGATATGCTGAATAAAAAAAAATCGAGAACATTTAATTAGCTTTTATTTTAAACATTTTTGTTTCAAATCTGATGAGTGAATATTTTGCTAAGTTTTAAAGTCAAATTTATTTTTAAAACATATTTTCAAAATGAAAAGACATTTTTAAAGTTTCCTTCCTGAAAAGTGGGCAATTATTTATATATATATATTTTTAGCATCTTTCTGTATTCCTCACGTGATTCATTCGGTGTCGTTTTGTACCAGTTAATGTATATGTGTGCGTGGGTGCATGCGCGCGTAAGAGTATAGCGTGGGTGTTTATATATGTATGTTGTATGAGTGCGTGCTTGTGTATATGTGTATGTGTGTGTGTGTGTGTGCGTATTTGTTCATTTAAGCAATGATAAATACGTTTGTGTGTGTGTATAAAATGTACATATATATGTATATGGACCTGTTGATGTGTGTGTGTGTGTGTGTGTGTGTGTGTGTGTGTGTGTGTGTGTGTGCGTGTGTGTTCATGTATGCAATAATAAATATGTTTGCGTGCGTGTATAAAATGTACGTGTATTTATACATGTGTGTATATGGACCTGTGGATGAGTGTATAGTATGTAAGTGCGCGCGCGTGCATGTAAGATTATACGTGCACATACACATATTCCTGATTCCTGAGATATTCCTCTCATCGTCATTTTCGTCCCGAAGCTTGACAATATAAACGTGACTACAACACCCACTTCTAGGATGAAGTAATGAGCACGAACCTGCAGAGTTAGAGATATCAGCTTCACCCGACAGCGGCCTGTGATTTATCTCGGTTCCTGCCAACAATATTACATTTGACAATTGACACGTTTGGAAATTTGTTAAATAAATTCCGATTTCCTGATTGGGTGGAGTCTCGAGGGTGAGGAGGTGAAATTTTATTTATTTTTATTTTTAAATTCGGTCATCTTTGTCGACAACTCGTCTGCCTCTGGATGTTTCACCATTTTTTTTTTAAATCATTCTGCTGCCTTGAACATGGCCATGACCCTGGCTGTAAAGGGCTTTTTATTTTCTAGTTTGAAATGTTGAACGCTACATAATGTACATATATTAATATCTCTTTGTGATGATCGGACTTTTCTCTGGGGGGTTCTGTTTTTGTTTTGCTCAAGTACTAGAAATATGTCCGTCATCAGTTGAAATCGGACTCGAATGGACTAGAATGTCTGTCGTGAGATCGCGCGAGTAGTAGATGACTCTTGCTGGCCGGATTCAAAAGGACAATCGCAAGTGTCAGGTGACAGTGAAGGGGTGGGTGGGTGTCAGTGATTGCCAAAAAATGTCATGCTGCTGTAGGATTCTGGACCTCTATACATGCTAGCTTCAAGGACGCTTTTTCCTTTCCTTACCCAATCACCAGTATTCTCAAATTACGATCTGTGATGAAATCAATGTAGAAACGGACAGGTCACAAAATCTAGACTTTTATATTTTTTCTCCAGACTACCGCCATCTTCAAGATACACACACACACGTGCACGCATGCATCTACACACAAACATATACACACACAGGCTGTATTTATAAACTATCGAAGTATAGAATGGTTAAAGTAAAAGCAATTATTGATAGAGTCTTATCATATTTTTACTTCATACATTGCCCATATTTTAGTTCATACATTGCCCATTTCTCCGTCTCAAAGCCATCCAATGCTAAACTTCTTTAGAGATTTTCCATGAACTGATTATGAAGTGACGCTGTAGCAGATTAAGTAAAAACAATGATTCATTTAATCTTATTCTAAGCGTATGTACGCTTGAGTCTAGCGTCACTTTCAATCATGAGAGCACACAGCCTTTTTATAAGCCTTCAAAATGTCAAAGATTAAAGTTTAATATCGATCTCCGATCAACTGATTACGCAAAGTCACGTCTGTCGGCTCCGCAGTCCGAGTTTGTACAGCTGAGTCCTCGTGCTTCTAGCAGATATGGTTATTTTGTTCTGTACTTTAATGGTATGAACATTCTGTCTCTTGTAGCACTCTGACGAATGGCTAGATCTTTCGACCAGATGGGTCTCGGAAAACTGTCTAAAGGTTCTCGCCTCGAACGTACGCCACTGAATGCAACTAACTTTTCTAGAAACTTTCCAACTGTCCACTCAAACTAAACAATTTGAACAATTGATTCCATAAGTCTCCACTTCCGTGGTCTTCACGTCAGCGCAACGGCTTCATAAGAAGTCATTTACATGAGTTGTTTAAAAAAAAATCGAAAGCATGGAACAATTAAGTTTCCTCTAATACCCAGTGACAAACAGTAAACTATTTTAAGGTTGTAAAACCTCTTTACTTACTATTTTCTAATTGAAGTAAAAATTAAATCGTCTCTCCTAAATGATGTTTATGGTGGTGGTGGTGGTGATAATGACGATGATGATGATGATTGTTGTTGTTTTAAGAGCAGCCATAGAAATTCAAAAGTATGTACTTTATCAAGAACTATGTTTGATTTTAAACACAGTTAATAAGCCTAAACTAATTTTGAATACACACGCGCGCACACACATACACACTGTACGGATTTTCAATGTTTATTAAATTAAAATAAACATTTTAAATATAATAAAATATCAAGTTCCGGTGTAATGGCGTTGCTTTACTCTTTTTCCGTTTATAAGTACATCATACTAAGAAGACTGCCGTTTCTAAGTACATCATGCTAAGGGGACTGTCGATTATAAACATTTTGCGGGTGATTTTGCCTTAGTCAATAAGTATTTATGAGAAGTTAAATGGCCAGTCGAGGGTTCTTGAATAAACTCGCCTGTGTGAGCAGTTCACTGTCCAGTCAAGGGTTCTTGGTATTGCTAGCGCCTCTTTGAAAAGTTCCGTGTATTTTCCATGAGCATTACAGACATCTGATTGGTGATAATATCAGAAAACAGACAAAGTCTCCTTGGTTCGGATAATGAAATCGAAGTGTTGACTAATGTTGACTAAATTAGCCTAAAGTTCGGTTTATCTGAGGTGAAACATTTATTAAATTAATTGAGGTGGGGTGTATCCAAACGCTTACCTTTTACTTTAAACAACTTTTTCATTTTAATTCTTACGATGACTTTAGTTTAAACAAATATTTTTAAAATAAAACTAATTTGCTTCTTGCATGCGCGGGGTTTGCTGATTATTTTCAACCTTTTGCAAACTCGCGTTAAGCACATTATTGATGATGCCTAATAAGCCAACTCGGCTCAGTCTTGGCTAGCCAAGAGTAGTGTAAGAACGAGGCGTGTGAGGAGCGCCCACAAATTCAAATCTCCGTACAGGGCATTTTCACGAAATTTTTAATGTGTGTGCGCGCGCGCGCGCGTGTGTGTGTGTGTGTGTGTGTGTGTGTGTGTGTGTGTGTGTGTGTGTGTGTGTGTGTGTGTGTGTGTGTGTGTGTGTGTGTGTACACCCCTAATTCAACAGTAATTTAACGTTCTAAGTAAGGGTTTATACATTCAAACTTAGAAACAAATAAACGAAAAGCACAACGTCTTCGAGACTGACATCTTACTAACTAGTTTATATCTCCAAAATGGCTGACTTCTTTTTGATGAGGTCAATTGTAATTTCCTTAGTGTATCGATGAGACGTGTATTCAACATTTATGAAACCGCTTTTTTAGTTTAATAATTGACTATTTCTAGAAAAAATATAATGAAATAATATATGAAATAATAATAATAGAGTGTGTTACTTGAGGCATTTAAGTTTGTAAATTCATTTGTTGTTGATAAAATGAAAGGCAAAATAATGGGCAAGCAATGTGTGACACCTACGCCACACTAGTTTTCGGTTATTATTATTATTTTATTATTTAATCATCCATAGCTAATTAAGGTGATGGGAATCTTAATTTATGTTATTAATAATTCTCCAGAAGTCACCACTCGTCGTGTGAAAAGCATTTCTTTTCTGATAATTTTGTGTAAAATTATTTTGTAAACCTTTTTTATCTTTTCAAATTATGTCATCTTTCATTGACGCGTGTTTCTCGGTTATTTTCTTTTTTTTATCCTTCTTGGTTGCTTCCTGTTTAGGATTATTATTATTTTTGTGTGTGTGTGCAATGAGGCTTTTAACCTTTTCCGTGTATTCTCTTGTCTACATTTAACAAATTCTATTTTAAATTAATCTGTGCATGTAGTCGGAAATGGTGAAAGTGACTGGTTTGTTTTACTGATTAGCAAAATATGAGTCTTTTACTTTGAGACTGTCTACATATAAACTCTGCTTATTTTGTCTCATCTAATGCTATGCTGCGTGTAACATGTGTTGGATACTTATATTAAGTCATCCACTGTGTTATGTTTGAATACAATAGACAAGGTCCATATCGAGTGACGTCATTATAACTTCTAGATAATATACGATATAGCAAATGAGTTTCTACACATATTGAAGATACTTTTTTCCACTGGAACAGTGTTATGTTTGACCCAATTCTGGTTCAAAGCTACGGTGCTAGGTACAAGACCCATACTAATATTAGATTCTGTTTGTTATTATGGAGACGCTTGTTTACTGAGAATTTGTAGATTGTTAATCTAACAGTTATTATCATCATTGTATTATCTTTCTACGCCATCGTCTATACCACGTGCGAAGCCGGGCCTTGAGAGGAAGTGAGATAAATGATCAATTTATTAGATGTAGGCGCCTCTAAATGGGAAGACTTATCCCCCTTGTAGGTTAAGAATCTATTCTATAGCGTGGGGGTATTGCGGGAGGCAAGGCCAGATATATTTTTGTTTGAGCCCTAAAATGCATAAAGCCTATATAATGTGTATTTTTTGTTAAAATTACGTGATGTAATATTTACCTGTGTTCATAGGTAAACTGAATTTATTTCATATGTGTGCAAGTGAATGTTTCTTGTATTTTCTCTTCATTAAATAACCACATTGCAAATATTTTTTTCCACTCACACAATCTAACTTCTTTACTCGTGTCTACGTGTATTTTGATCTTTCTTAAATTATATACGTCATGAGGCCAAAATCTGGGTTTGCGAGTATTGCGAGGTGACCCACAGTTGCTTGTCTTTAGCTCTTTGCTTTTAATTACACACGCAAACACGCACGCACGCACACATACATTTGGCTTTTGGAAGCTCGGTCAGTATCCATTTTGTAGTCTTGGCTCATCATCTTGGTGACGGGTGAATCTGTTAGCCGAGACTTCAATTTACTAATGACGTCACGCTGACAGCCTAACACATCTATCCTGCTGCTTATAATCACCGCGAAAAAAATGCAGAGAAAAACTAATCATTTCACTTCAGAATTTTCCTACTTCTCGTGTCATTCTTAAAACGCCGAGGTGGTGGGGATTTTTATTTTTTGCGGGAAAGGGGGAGAGTTGCCTGAGGGTCGATCATGATAATGGCATTGCTTTTGCCGATAGTAAGCTAAAGTAAAAATCCATTTTTTTCTAAAGGAAGGTCTTTTTTTTTTTTTTAAAGTTTATCATGCCTCTTTGAGCCTATTTACCACTTTATATGACGTACAATGAATATGTGGAATTTCTGAGCTAAGGAAGGTTGGAGATATAATGGATCAAAGTTCAAACCTTCCATGCTGTTCTGAAAGAGCAAAAGGGTAAAGTTTGGACTGTCATTGTAAAGTGTAATATGATTATACTATAGATTAAACCCACAATCGAAGGAGGAAGAGAGATAGTTACAAACATAGACAGAATTTGCAACTTAGAACTACATTAAAACCGTCTTCATGCTAACGAAAGAAATTCAAGTAATGATAGCTGGTACAGTAAATAATGCTTATAATATGTAGTACACAACGTGATAAATCTATTTTGATATGAAAGAAACACTTAAATCCGACAATACAAGAAACAATCACCTAAATGTTTATAATAACCTTACAATGGACTATAACATTACAAGAACCAACACCTAAAATGCCTATAATGACAATGTAAAAATAAAATCACCTAAAAAGTCTATAACGACATTACAAGGAACAATCTATAACTACAAGGACTTGAAAGAAGTAACTCCATTTACTTGCAGTCACATAAAACAACCTTGTCTGTACAGTCACTTAAAACAACTATGTGTGTACAGTCACTTAAAATTTATTAGGAAATTTTTTCCTGGTTTCATTTTTAGCCTGAAAATATATTAACGTATACTCTGTATATGCTGGCGCTAGCTTGCCAATATATAAATGACAATTGCAGGAAAAAATCATGACACCTCTCTCTCCTTTTCTCTCTACTGATCTACACAATTCAAAATTTTGTAGAAACATCATTCTTTTACACAATTATTTATTTCAGTAATAAAATACAGCAACAGTTAATAAAAAAAATAAATACAAATATATGTACAATAATAATAGTCATAATTTCAACAACTGTTTATATGTAATATCTGGTAGAAATTAAAAGAGACCAAATGTGTACACAAATAACACAAACAGAAATCAATTTGCAAGTAGCAGAATAATGCTATCAGATTGGTCCAAAATCTGTTCAAGCCATGCTAAGCTCTATGATAAATACATAAAATAGTGACTTTGGTCCTTAATCTTATCAATCAAAACCTCCTTCTTCTTATAACAATTTAAATGTTTTGAAAAAGTTGTCATGAAAAATGTAATGAAGCAGATTGTTGGATGAATATATAGATGATTGAGCTAGGTTTGTTTGGGTTGAGTAAAAAGATATAAGTATTACTTAAAATGTTTCTTGTGTGAAAAATATGCTATTTCAAAGGTTAAAATAACTTATTATTCATTCTCATATTGCATAAAGCAACACATACATCAAGATCAACAATATGTATAATGGGATATACAAACACGAATAAATCATATTAAAATGACTAGTGAAAATTTTATGTGATGCACTAAAGATGCACAATCCAGGCTGAAAGTAATCCTGAGTATTGTACACTAATCCATTTGCTGCACAAATAAACTTTTCTTTTTAATCAATAGATGCATATTTAAATTCTAAGGCTTGAATCAGCTGGGTGGGGGCAGAGTATTGAAATTTATAAACATTAGGACTCAAAATTAACAAGATGTCTGGTGGGATGAATAAAGTTATTGGAGAAATTTACCAGAAAAAATATTCCCTCACTGACCTAGGCACTAGCTACTATATAATATTCCAGATAACAATAGAACTAATATGTTTACTTCAATTCCTGAAAAGATTGGAAACAAAAAATAAAGGGGAAAAACTCTGTAAACACTGAGAGAAATAGAAATGCAGTATGATACACTCCCTTTCCACCATCCAATGGGGAAGTGCTGTCATCTCAGTGAAATCCATAGATGTGTTCTTGAGATCAGTAATCTCTCAGCATGTTCTTATTGTGATCTAGTTCCCTTTTGCTGGCGATGATCATAGAAATGTCAAGTAATTTTCAGAAACATCTATTTATCTGTGGTTCCCGGTATTTGAACATATAATTTTGTTCCTTTGAAAAATCAGACCTCATTATACTAATATAAATCTTATATTGTTATAATGCAAGTCACTATACTTCCTAGTACAAATATGACATAACTGATGAGCTATATAAATATAATATTTGTAAATGTCTTGATAGAGGAGTTTATTTTTATCCTGAAATACTACTGTGGTATCTTCATGATAATATACAATTTCCTTTTAATTCTTGACAAACTATAATTTTGTACAATAACAAAATGGTAGAGGAGTTTTCTTAGAATGTGTACATTTAACTCCCAAGTATCTACATTCATTTTTTTATACTTGGTCTACAAATTCCCACTGTACAGAAAGTTCTCCAATGAAAACATTATTGCAAAAATTATGTTTATAAATAGCAATCTCTAACCTAGATACAAAAATCAACATATATGTTGTGTGTTTATAATTCCCATTCTAAATAACAATATGCATATCGTGGTTTTTTTTCATAATGCTAATCTTGAAATCATTTGAAAAAAAGCTATATTTTATAAGGGGTTTGGGTTGGGTTGGGGGAATATCTGAATATGTAAAGAATGTGGGAAATTTAAAAGCCAAAGTAACAGCAATGAACTGGAAAGTAATTGATAAAACACAATAGAATTCAACTGAGTAAATATAATTTTTCTATACTATTAAATGTGTGAAATGTTAGATTTGGTAGTGTGTCACACATATTTGAGATTGTCTCACTGTTCAATTAATGCATAAATAACGGCCAGAGAAATACTGTCTAATGCCAGAATTGTAACCCTCATTCATAACAAGTAACCTATGAGAATATGTAATCCAGATAATATTTCTGATAATCAACCTTTTGCATGAGCTTTAAATTCATTCTATTTCTTGTATATAACTAATTTTAAATAATTATTTTTTAAAATCTTAATATTTTTACTTTTAATATATTAATGAATGTCTTGAATTTAAAATAATGCTCTATTTATGAAACTATGTGTTTCAAAATGAATGCTATAACTATATGAATTTGATTTGGTGATTTGAGACAAAATTCTTACTTGGTTAAACTAATACCAATCACTGAATTGTAATCCAAACCATCCAACAAATACTAAGAGACAGACAGAACAATGTTAAGTATATATAATAACCCAATTAAATTCATATCTTTGCATTAATAAAAATAATAATAATAGCTTGCATGTCAACTGGAAAAGATTTCAACACTGGGATGGGTCTTACATCTAAGAAAGCACAACCTCCTGCAATAGAGTTCAGTGCCCACTGCATCTCCCTGCCACCCTTGAAAAAGCTTAATAATGTGCAAATGAAGCTTGCTTATTGATTGCTGCCAAGCACTAATGTAAACAAGAAAAAATAAATATTTTGAAACGCTATTAAATATGATATTTATACGTACAAGGTGTGTGCTTAATTTTTAATATTACTATTAGTCTGTTTTATGCTTAAGTTTGAAACATTATTAAATGCGATATTTATATATACAAGAAGGTGTGTGCTTAATTTTCAATCAGTCAGTTTTATGCCCAATTTTGAAACAGTATTAACTATATATATAAAACATTATTTATAACTACAACAAATTTAACTTGATATAAATTATTAATATGACTTTAAAAAGAAATTAATTACTGTTATCAAAAGAGCATTTTTGTAATATAAGTATTTTAATTTTAAAATGCAAAAGAGTTTATTAAAGTACTATTAAAATGTCACCATTATTTGATTATAACACATACATATTGCAATCATAATTTTATTCTTTCAATACCCTAAAACAGTTACCAAATATTACACAAACTGTTTCTATAAAAAAAAAATGTAAAGTTCAATTTATACTTGTTCAGTAAACCATTAAATGATAAAATTCTAAAAAACAGTTGCAAATGTCATTGATTTACTGATTTAGAACAACTGTTTTATTCTTGGCCAAAGAAAAATGGATAATTCTTATTTACAAGTTCAATAAGTGAATCATTAAAATCAGTAAATTGCTAAATGGAAAAAAAAAACTAAAAATGTGCCTTCTGGAATAGTAATTTCTAGTTTTTATACTTGCACCTTTGTGCTTGCAAAGAAACTTGAGTCAAAATACCTCCAAAACTCTGAAATGATTTTCAATGGATTTTGGTTCATCATCGAAATGAAGAGTGTCAGACGCTTTAGACCCAGCTTTGTGAAGTAATTCCACAAATCGTCGTTTCTCTTTTCCTATCCACTTGCGCATCTCGTCTTGAACCTGATAGGGTGTTACATGAACATGGACAGCAATTGGAAGACTGGCCAAGCGCTTTATAATAGCTGGATCAGTGACCCATGTATTGCTTCCCCCACTATGACCACCATCCAACCATGTCATGGCCTTCACCTTCTTCACAAAATCACGAAGCACTGGATCTTTGTCTGCAATGTCTAACTCATACAGTAACTGATTAAGTACCACACAGCCTTTGCTAAACCCGATTAAATGTAGAGGCATTTCAAAATTTGTGGTGGTTTTATTTTCATAATTTATTTGGGGGTTGCTGTCAAGTGTGCACTGGCTCAAACGTGCAACATTATTCCCAAGTTCCTGAGATGAAACATCATGAGGAATTTGTTTAGAGCTCTTATCTTCAACACCAACAGTCAAAATGGTCCCAGAAATTGCTGCAGAACCAGAAGACGGAGCTTTGTCTGAAGATGCCAGTGCCAAAGAAAGAGCCATTTTATAAATCAAGTAAAGAGTTCTCCATGCACCGTGATCTGAAGAGTGAACAGGGGACCCAAAGTCATTTGATTCTACAAATTGGCTGTAGACACTAAATGTCTTGAGGTGCATGTGGTGCGGTTTTATGACCAGTATCAGTGCATCAGGAAACCGTTTGTGCATAAGGGCTGCTGTTGCCAAGCTGTTCCATCGAACATAACGACCGTTGTCACGGTGACTTAGCATGTTCTCGGGATAGTCCTGCAATACACAATAATTACAAGTGTCACAATTTCTAAATATTATTAAACACCGAATACTACTCATCCCAACAATGGAATTGCTTTTAGTTTACAATAAGTGTCCTGTCACCATTATAACAATTGATAACAGTTATGTAAAATAATCCTGAAAATGGGATAGGTGGGGAGATATCATTGAAGTAAGTATACAAGCAAAACAAATTCTATTACGGAGTTGTTATGTTTACTGAAAACTATTTAATTGAGTATGCTTATTAATGTTTTTAATTTATCACTTTTCTTGCAGAGCAGAGACTACAAAATACATGTCAGAATCACCAATTACAAAGGCCCCTTTGGTTTATTGGGTAAACTCACCATTTATATATATCAAAGACATTCCTTCCTATATGTAGCTAAGGGAATTGATGTAAAGCTTTAAGAGAAGGTTATAAAAATAAACTTTAGTTTTCTGCTTAAATTATTATAAATAAACTTAAGTGAAATAAACATCTAAAACACAAGTAAAAAATATCATAAATGGGGACAATCCCAAACTAAAAAAAAAGATGGGAAAAAAAAATGGTGTTCCAGAATTGATGATTAAAATACCACAGAGATTAATACACATAATTAATGGGGAGTGTCTCCGTACACAACGGTTTTGTATGGAAAACCCAATAGCTCCGTACAGTGTAGTGTTTTATTTTAGAGAAAGATTAGGGTTAGGGCTTTTTACAGATAGGTTTATGGTTAGGGTTTGTTTTATTTTTTTTTTCTTTTAGAAAGGTTAGGATTAGGATTAGCTGCAAATAAAAATTAAAAATAAATTCACACACTAATACTCTTTTTATTTAGAATTATCTTTTCATTAACTTTTCATTCCTCTTTTAAATTTTGTTTCTTTTTCTGTATGTTAATAACTTGAGTATTGAGGAAAAAACACTGAGTAACACTTTGCACATATTATGTATACAAACTCCCTTGATACATGATAGTCGTGTACAGATCTGTTGGGTCTTCTGTACACAACTATTGTGTATGGAGTGCCTGCCAACTTAATATGACACAAATGTTCGATAGAAAAATGTCAATGAAAATCAAACTATGGATCTAATCTTGATAAGGGTGTAAAACAGCTTAATTTATAGTTGACCAACACCTGTTTACAACTTTTTCAAAGTTCAGTCTCATAAGAGTCACCCATATGCAATAACAGAATTTTCATGGATAGGTGTCACCCAAATTTTATAATCAGGACTTACTGACCAGTAGAGATTTTGTTGTTGTTATTTTAATAGTCAAAGTATAAAGAAGACATTTTTTTAATAAATTCATATTACAAGTACCTGAAATATACAATACTGCTGGTAAACTGTTTTTTTTTTAAAATAGTTAGAAATTCAACTTTTCTAAAATTCAATACATATTACTTTAAGCAATGGCTGTCAGGCAGTTTCAAGTCATTGACTTCATGATTCCATCATCAGAACACCATGACAAAATCACAACTGGATAATTAATATTAGTAACAATTATTTTTATAAGTTATTATTAAATCCTGCTTGGTAGGGTCAAAAGATAAGTAAACTGTTTAAAAGCAAATGACCTAGTTATTTACTGTTATTCTTCTATGAAGTGGGAATTAAAACTAAGACTCACTACACACTTGATTTCAGTGTTGGAAGTGGTTGCAAAAGGCTTGTGTAATATCAGTATTTTGTGAGAGCACTTGAAATGTGGCAGCTTCAAGAGCAACCATAAACCATAACACATTAAAGTATTGACTTTTAATCAGGTCCAATGGATGAGATTAAGAGTTATTCCTATACCATGTGAAAACTCAGAATCAATCTAGCACAGTATCTTCATTTTAACACTAAATTGTTAGAGTTACCTGCAAGTCACCTCCAAAGAAAATAATATGCTGTTTTGCATCTAATCCGCGACCAGCCACAATTACATCTGTTTTTTGGGTGGCATCTTCTCCAAGGTCTTTCAGACATATTATGTTGCAATCAGCGTAGTCTGCTACTGACATGGCTGAATTTTTTGTCACAGAATTTTTTGTGCTGCAGCCCTTGTTGAAATTCTCTGCTTCTTTAACCTTGAAAGTG
Organism: Sinotaia quadrata; assembly: GCA_028829895.1. Classification (NCBI taxonomy): domain Eukaryota; kingdom Metazoa; phylum Mollusca; class Gastropoda; order Architaenioglossa; family Viviparidae; genus Sinotaia; species Sinotaia quadrata. The sequence continues at coordinate 11,337,647 of CM054180.1, read as the reverse complement.
TTTGCAGTGCTAAATGAAGACAGTGGATATCTACAGGACTGTCTCCTTTCACAGGAAGCATGCAACTTGACTGTGAGCACCAACACAAATGAAAGTGGCCACTTACAGTATGGCTTTAAAAAATTCATGCAGTTAGGTATATTCTTCTCCAATCAATATCTGAAACAATTATACAAGCATGAAATTCAACAAAAGTAAAGAGAAGAGTTTTATAGGATTTACTAACTCTATACAAAGTTGGAAAAGATAAATATGAGCAAATTTGGCAGAAATAAATATTTGTTATTAAACTGAGGATAGGTGCTCTTTCACTTAACTAATTATTTAACTCATTGTCTGCAGAACTGTGTTACAATACAATAGGTCAAACACTATTGCTATAAATGGAGTAATCTGAATTATTTTCATATATTTTTATATCATTATGTGGACTAAATATTAGAAAACTATTATACCATCTGAAACTTCAGAAACAATCAACAACTAAAAAGGTTCCAATCAGCAATCCTTAACAAATCACTTGCTTCACCAGCATACAGATGTGCTAAATCAGGGGTGCACAAACCGCGGCCCATGGGCCGCATGCGGCCCAAGACAGGGCTCTATGCAGCCCCTGAAGGACTTTTGGATGTTACCATTATTACGAATGTAAAGCACATTTCATTATTTGAGTTGTTTTTCTACTGAGCCATCCATGTGGCGGCCTTCCACACACTATCAATTGGAAATTTGGCCCTCTGGCCTAAAACGTTTGTGCACCCCTGTGCTAAACACTGCTGGTAATCTTGTATCATGAGCACTCCAAATACTGAGAAAACCGATTGCATTAAAAATCTGAACTCCTGGAAAATATGCAATACTTTTATAAAACTTGTGAATAATATCTTAGGTTACATTTATAGGAAATATGATTAATGTATGGATAAATATTAATCAAAAAAATAAATTTGTTTTCATTACTTTAACCAATTCTAAGTGTCAGAGTTAAATGCTGAATGACTAGAGGGAATAAATAAGTCAAACACTGAAGAAAGAGTATATGAAGGCACTTTATTGTTAAACCAGACTATTATGTATGTATTCTGACATTAAAATTAGTACTCTTCAAAGAATAGCTTTTTTTTTTAAAAGTTGAAGTATAGAACACTGTAACTATAGCAACATCACTTATTTATAACTGCTCCTAGTAGGTAAATTGCTATTAAGAGTGCTTGGGTCACAAGTGCCATGAACAGACTAAGTTAACAAATGTTTTTACAGCAGAAGTAATCTTAGAATAATGAAATTGGTTAATACATGTTTTTTTTTTCTTTTCAAAGAAGATAAAAGAGCTAGTCCCTTATAAACTTTTGACTTCAATTTCTGTTTGATTCTTGAAAAGTGAGAAAGCAAACTGACTCACCCCCAGCAGTAGGGTCATTATATGTCTTGTTCTTCAACTGTTTAGAGATGTATACTGTGCTCTTAATGTTTATTACAAGGTGAGCCAGGAGTTGTTAGCATCAAAAGCTTAAGTATAGCTGTTTTGCTAGTTGTAGTGATGAAAGTAGGAAACAGATTTAAGCACAGAGCAAAATATGGGTGTTGGATGAGATTAACACCAGTATAACTGCTAAGAAGAGCAAAAAAGTGATTATGTATGGTGAGTGCTTCAATAAAAGTTATATTATGAACTACTGGTGTAAAATGGGGAAAGTAAAATCAGTTATTTCTGTTTTTTTCTTTTAAAATGTTGAAAATGATTGCAACATGAATTTTGTGATATTTACTGTGGTAAACAATATGATTCAACCACTTTTTATTGCCATCATTATTTATTTTATCTGTACCAAATAACATTTACATATAATATTATTAATACACACACACACACACACACACACACACACACACACACACACACACACACACACACACACACACACCACATATGCACAATGTAGTTTCTTAATAATCTGGCATTAAAGTTTATAAATGCACTGTCTTTGAGTTCAGGCAGGGAAAATCACCACACTCATCTGACCTAGGGGAAAATCTGCACTGATATATTTATGATCATGGTAAAAAAAAAAAATGTTTGAGAAATACTGTTCTACAGCATATATCATTACTTAAAGTTAAAACAAAACAATATGTGGAATTAACCCATATAAGCCACGTGTCCCTAATGAGGGACACCACATATTATTCATCATATAAAAAAACATTCTTTAGACATTTAAGTGCAGTGATACCTCCCTTTACAAATTATTAAAGAGAGTTCCCTCCCTTTAATATTTCCTGTCTTTGCTAACCAAAACATGCTTTAAAATGGCAGGAAAAGGTTAAACTGTTTTTGCAAAGCAAAAGGTGAGCAATAATTGTTGTACCAATGACTTTTACCAAAGAAGAAATGTTGTTGATATACTTTAAAATGTTAATATTATAACAAGGCATGAATGGGTACAGGATTTACACATTATCATTAGAGTGTATATTTATGTGTCTATTTTTACTAAGAAAAGTCCATTAAGCCTTACATTTTATTTTAAAAGTTAAGAACTGAATCTTATAATGTGGCCCACATAGCAGAGAAATTGACGCAAACCACGTTTTGTTTGGTGGTGTTGAAAATTATTTTTGTATTCTACAGGTATACTGCGAGTCAAGTGCTAGATATGCTGGAGGATACTGACTTTAATTCAGCAGATATATACATAGAGCCACCAGAAGTCCATGAACTCACAGAAGAGGATTTGGAAGATGAAGTGGAAGCTGGTCCAAGCAATTTCACTGGCCAGCAGTTGCAAGCAAGAACGGCAGTTACGATATATATTATGGATTGCATACAACTTTTGGGTGACGATGTAAGTTTGTGAAATATAATAAAAACTCTGATTGTGACAACACTGTGTAATGATTGAAGATAATAGAAGACTGAAATAATTTAGTGCACTTAATTTTGAATTGCATCGTCCATAACAAGAAAACCTGAGTTTTATAACAATTATTTTCTTTTCTCATTAGGATTCAGATGAAGATGACGAATCTGATAGTGCAAATAAAATGGCATTGTCATCCACTGGTAAATGAGGCATGAAGAGCAAGAAAGCAGGAAAGTAATCAACGGAAGCACAATACACTATATAGATGGCACAAAACAGACGTCCAAGCAGATGAAAGGTTCACTTGGATAGAGACTGCATTTGACATATCACACCTTTGCCAAGCAGTGTTACTGACTTGTTTGAGTTATTTTTTTAACTCCATTGTTATTGTTTTACTTTGTGTTGAGTCTGTCAGGTACGCATCATCAAAGGGAAACCATTCTTTGAATGTTAGCTCTGGCGAGATAAGGGTCTTTCTAGCCATTCTTCTGACTTCTTGCTATTGTTCTTTGCTGAGAACAGAGAAGATGTATGTATTAGTCTGGGGATAAAGATGTCAGAAAAGAAGTTATTGTTGGTGCCATGGCAAGGGACAGGTATGGTGAGATCATGCACTATATGCATCTTGCTGACAACAACAAGCCGGATAAGAACGGTAAGTTTTCCAAAGTCAGACCACTGTTTGATCTGTTAAATGAAAGATTTCAGAAGCACTTTCTGTGCGTGAAGGACTTGAGTATTGATAAAAGTATGATGCCATACTTTGGAAAACACAAGAGCCAAGCAATTCTTCAAGGGAAAACCAATTTGTTATGGTTACAAAATGTGGGTTTGGGCCACAAGTCTTGGATACACTGTACATCTCATACCATATCAAGGGACCACAGGTCACAAAAGGCAGCCAGGTCTAGGAATGGGCAGAGAAGTAGTGCTTGATCTGATCACAATTTTACCTGAGAAACATTTCTGCCTGACCTATAACAACCTCTTCAGTTCTCTGGCTCTCAAAATGTGGATATAGTGCACAGGCATAGTCCACACAGACAACTGTCCACTGATAGACATAAATGCCCTTGAAAAGACCCCATGAGGTACCTTTGACTTCCAGGCAGACAACACAAAGGGTCTGATTATCACTAGGTGGAGTGACAACAAAGTCGTTAGCATAATTTCAATTTCCTTTGAGATTGAACCCTTGGAAACAGCCAGCAGGTGGTCGAAGAAAGAAAGCAAGTGAGTGGCTATCCCTCAGCCCTTTGCCATTAATATAATGGTTAAATCAGATATATAAAACTTTTATGGTCTTTTTGAAATACCAATATGAAGAGGTCATTAGATAAGTGAGCTGATAATCCACAAAAGCTGCATATACATTACTAATTTAATATGCCATAGTAGTATTTTTCATATTGAAATAGTGCCTGTCTGGACGAAAGATGTATTATCTAGTAATCTTTTGTTACACTGCACACATTAATATTGCATTATTTTCTTATAATATCTTTCGTAGTTATTTCACTATTAACATCACCTTCGTGTAGGCTACAGAAACAAGCTCATTAATATATAATTTTTTTAATTATCATATGTTCACTATATTTCAGTAATTTCAGCAGCAGTTTTATACGAGTCTAAACTAGAAACAATCGTACATAATAAATATTACATTTCTATAATGATTAAGCCTATGGCAAGGCTGTTCTGTTAGGCTAATTTATAAGATATGTTTGACCAAAGTCCGCTGTGCCGGTATTATTTCCTTCATTAACTATATAATCTACCATTTAATCGTTTACTTCGCACAAAATTCACCTGAGAAAAAGAGCATAAATCTATGTTTAATATATGCTACAACAAAAGTCGTTAATGCATTAGTTAAGTCTTACAGAAGTGAGTTTCCCGTTTTGTTTATTTTGCAATAAGTGTCGCTGACTTAAACGGAAGATAAATTCATTACTTCCCTTGATTTTATCTAGTCTTCCGGTGAACAAGGTTGGTTTCTAAGACTTTAGAGGTTGGTATAATCGTAGATAGTGGATAGATAATCTGTGGCAGTTACACTTACAGTCTTAGTTTTCACTTTTCAGTCAAAAGTTGTACATTTGTAATTTAAATTGTACCTTTAAAAGTAAGTTTAAGGTATGAGCTTCGTTGTCAGGTTTTACATTTCATTGCCCTTTTCTCTTGAGCTTCGACTTGAATTTTAGACGTTATACTTATAGCCTACACAATTTGTTGCATGCGGTACGGTGTCACTTATCAGTATCATGAACAGAGCTGATATTTAACTCATTTATTTTTTTTAGTAGTTTATTTATAATATTTCGTATTAAAAATAGTCAGAAAACTTATTTTGTTTATTACTTTATTTACTTAGATTGATTTCTTCTGTTAATGTTTATTTTTTTAATTTAATTATCTTCGTCTATTCTTAGACTCCTTATAGGTTAAGTCCATTCTAAATACAAGAGAAAGTGACCTTCAATTATGACATTATGAGTAATTTTGTAATAGCAGAAGATAATAAAATGGGTAGCTTGTCATTGTTATATAGGCCTATGTATTCAGAATGCAGTAACGGATGACCAAGAGTGGTGATGCATAAGGTCTTTGCTTGAATTTCTTTTCAGAAGATTTTTTTTTTAGTTGTATTTTGACTTTTGTTTCAATTATTTATTTTCAAATCAAGACACAGATTCATCCTAATGCAAAATGGAAATAGTATTTAAGTATCATTAGTATGAAAAATACATTTATATTATATTGTACAGTAATAGAATAAATAACCAATAATTTTGACATATTGCATTTTATTTTTAATCTTAGTAGAAGTTAATAAGTCACCAGTCTCTGTTATTTTGTACTCTAGTTCATCAGTGGTATAATAGTAATAGTCCATAGCAGCAGGACTAGTACAAGTAATAGGCCATAACAGCAGAAGGATCAGAATTCTAATGTCTTACTCTTAGTCTTACACAAGTTACATTTAATTTACTATTACTGGCACTGTGTTTTCAAGCAGTCCCATCTGCCTGTGTTCTTTTATCTTTTTTTTTTTTTAATCAGCACTTTTTTGTCATAAAAAATAAATACAACTATTTATAATTTTAGTCACCTGCTCGTCTGTAATGTCTAGGCATTGAACAGCAGGAGGATGTGCAAAAGGAAAATGTGTTGTCTCAGGTTCAAAATTTACCCTGTCCAGTAGGATTTTATTCCAATCAGCACACTCTCAGTGCTCCATTTGTGGAGCTGTGACTTTAGAGATCATAGGATGAATGTCACTATACAGTGCCTCACACAGTTATAAATATAAAGTAGGGGTCAGCAGAAGAAACATATGATATATATAATCAAATTTCAACTTTGTATGTACTCTCTTCAGTCCTGTCATCCACAGCAAGCTGGTTGTCTGTTTACTTGTAATTGTATAGTTGCATATATTTCAAATATAGTATTGGGTGGATTCACACTATCTCCCATCTCTTGAGAGCATTTATGACTCATATATTTCCATAATAGAACACTTTTTCTCTGAATTGTTTTATTGACTTTTTATATTATTTAATTTTCTTGTTTTCATTTGATAACTAATTATTTAAGTAGCAATTTATAACTTTATTATATTGTTTAACATGCTTCTATTAAACCTAATAAATAAATAATACCTTTCTTCAAACCTGTGACAACCAAATATACTGTATTAATAAATGCAATTGTAAGACATTTTCAGTTAATTAATCAAAACACTTAAAATTTTCTATTTGAATTTTTAAATTGTAAAATATTGATCAGATAGGTAGATAGATCAGTATAAGTTTCAAAATTCATTGAATAATGGACAAAGTGCATAGTTTTGAATCAGAATGAAGAGGAAGAAAGGGGGTATTTTTAACAAACCTTAACAAGTCTCAGTGTGAGTTCCATTCACAACTCAACAGACATCAAGATGATGTTCTATTTGTCTCCTTGTCAAGCACTTCTGGCTTCTGGTGTAATACTAATAGCTGCTTTTGCTGCACTCAATTCTCTTTAGCAGATGGCTCAGCTGGCAACAGCTATAATGCAATGGAAGAAAAAATCCAGATTTCCTCTCCTTAGTTAAAATTATGGCTTATCCATCCATTATTTTACAGAGATGAGATTTTAAAACTAATGCATTCTTGTAAAAGACACCCTGTGTCAGTGTGCTAATATAATTGCATTGTTAAAATAAATTCTGTAATCTCTTTCATTCTTTTTTTTTAGACACACACTCATAGCCTTTTTACTTGGCATAGCATACTGAAATTTATATAGATTAATAATAATAACAAACTCAGTTTTTTAAAAAGATAAACAGCTAATATGGACATGTTTTTAAAGTTGGGGGAAGGGGGGGGGGGATTCCTGAAATCTCAAATCTCACAATAAAACATTTCTCAGAAAATTGAAAATCGCATTCACTTACTTTAGTATAATTGTAATAATGTTTTTATTTTAATCATGCTTAAAATATAAATGAAAGAATTGAAATCTAAAGTCTTCAAAATAAGCACTTTGTAAAGTTCTAAATAATAAAAATTTATTCAATGGATAGAAGAAATCATGTGAAATTCTAAATGGGTAAAATTATCTTTGAAAATATCATTTTAAAAATTGTTTGTATGCTTATAGATTTTTTCTCTCATGTATATATCGTTGTATATAATCTAGCTATGTTGATGATTTGCTTAATTCATAAATGATAGTTCCTGCTTAATACATGCTTAATACAATTTTTTTTGTGTATGTGTGTGTGTGTGTGTCTGTTATTTTAACATATCTGTGTCTTATTTTCTTATATTAATTATTCAATTTACTGAGCAGTTTTATCAATTTAATTTTATAATTCTTTTTATATACTTTTACAGTTTAAAGTTCAGACTTCAGTTATTGAGAAAACAGCTGATTCCTTCTTAATTAAATGGCAGTAAAGGTAAGTAAATTTAATCTTATCCCACATGTCCACTCCTAGAGGCTTGCACTCATTATCAGATACAGACACATTTTCAACATTCTAAAAGCAGAAATTGGCAGCGGTCAGCATTAATTTATCAATAGCAGTCCATCTATAAAGAATTTACTGTCTTTTGAGCTGAGGTACAGTAGGTAGAACCAGCTATGTTTACTTCACGCACGAAGTGGATTGCACATTTTCCCGCTCTATGGGTTCCGCTACGAAAATGCCACTTTGTCATGCTATGTACCATTTTAAAGAAGAGATTCTCTACTTTTTAATGATATTTGAAAAAACTTATATTTTCAAAAATAACCATGTAAAAACGTAATTGAAAAATATGCCTTTTTCAATCGACTTTTAAGTACAATAAAAATAAAAATACAGACCTGAAACTAATAGTAATACAGCTGCATTCTACATTCATTTTCTTTAGTTTGATGTAAGATACATTCTGATAGGACAGTCGTAGTGGAACCCATGTTAGTGTTTGCAAGGTATATCAAAATACGATGGTAAAACCGGAGATTGAGAAAATTGCCATGGCTATTGAAGCATGCCAACTGTAGCAAACTTACACGCTTCCACTCACTCTCTCACAAATAAAAAATACATTAATGAAAAGTTGGAAGAGAGTTTTATTCAACAAATTATTTCACAAGCATGATAAATATGGAACATAAACACAGCACTTGACAAAATGGTAAATTTTTCTGAATTTAGTAGTTGTCCACCATCATCATATAGAGGCTGGTTCTACCTAGGTACAGAGATCGTGGTCTTTTTCAAGATGGCTCTCAACAATATATCATTTTTAACAAGAATGGTACTGGCTCTTCTGTGTCGTATGTTCAAATGGTATATTTGTGATTTAATTTTCTTTGTTTCTCCTTTTGAATATACATTTAGTTGCTTATTATATATTGTCATTTTACATGTGAATTCATTTATTTCGTTACATTGCCTTTTATTTTCTTGTGTATGTTTAACTTAAGAAATCTTCATAAAGACCTTGTGTATTTTGTATACAATTATTATTATAAAGCACTTACTGCTTTTATTAGATTAAAATAATTAAAGTGCTGTGTTAAATCTTTCATTCTCAATACTATATTTATGTAAGTCATCTTAGAATTTTTAAGATTTGATAATTTATGACATAAAATAATTCCCAGTATATGTTAAACCTTAGGGTAAAGAAATTGTTCAATATATAATTATTTATTCTTTGAAAAAATTTTGAACATTATTATTTATGAACTCCTCTGTTTTTGTTTCACTGAGCTATACGTATTTTTAAGCTTTTTTCAAATAAAGTATTGTGATAAATTATTTTATTATTTCTTTTCAATTGCTGTACCTGAATTTTTGATTGCTTGTTAATGGATTTCATGAATCACTTTCTTGTTCTGTCTCTTGGTCATACTGCATTCTGAATTTGTTTCAAGTTAATTGTCATTTACAGCATTCTAATTAATAAAATGAATTCACATTTCAGCGCACAAGAAGTTTTCAGATTTCTTCAATTTTTGTCTTAAGTTTTTCATTTCTAAGACATTTTTTTATGACATGTATCTTCATTGTATTTCTTAATGAATATTTGTTGTCAAGAATAATTAAACCACATTGTTAACAGGATTTTTATTGTTTTAGACTTGGTTATTTTGCTTTACACGCTCCCCCCCCCTTCAACCCTTCACCTTTCCACATTACGAACACTACCCATTTGCTTGTCTTACTACTTGGTTAGAGATCTCCAAAAACATCATTGTCACCTCTACCCACCTTCTTGTCTTACTATGGTTAGAGATCTCCAGAAATTTTTAATTTTTAATTGTCTAGAACTAGGCATTGAACAGATTAGTAGGGAATATAGTAGAATTACGGCACTTGTAATCCACTCTTATTGGCACTATCTTTTTTTTTTCCTCTATGAACAGCTTGCTACACCCACCAGATTCATTCGCATGTATCTGCCCAATTTGCGAACTGTTGTTCAACACTTTCGTACATTTTCATCACAAACTCCAGATGAATCTAAAACCAGCAGTTACTCTGCCATGGAACCTGATAGTAAGATTTATTTATAAATATCTGATCAAAGCATTTTTACGAAGTTACAAATAGAGCTGATTTTGCTTCTGGTTAAACCCAAGCCATGATGTTAGCTAACACTATTAGGCAAGGATTATCAGTAGTTGTTGGCTTATTTGTTTTGGTTTGTTCTTTTAATTTTACTAAAAATATCTATTGCTTTGTTGTTTGTCTAATTTATTTTAATTTTTTTAAAACTTAAGTTACAAGTTATTTAAATACTCTACCCTTTATTCTCACTCACATCTTATTTTCACATATATTATGGCTTATGATATGATGCTATAAAAAGGTAAGTTCTTGACAAGCAGTGTGCACAAAAATGTATGAAGTATGTACCACTATGTTTATTAAAATCAGGAACAATACAGAATAAAATTTCAAAGAAAGGATTCATTCATCAGCATCTCATGTTAGTTTTATTAGAACCATTAGAATTTTTCTATTTTAAGAATCAACATATGACTTATTCTTGCAAACAAGTGCTTGCACTGAAGGTTTGAAGCTGTAATGAAAACAATTTCCTAGATGATTTTATTGCACTAATTCTCAATTTTAAATTTATTTTTCTTAAAATCACTTTTATAAGCAAAAAATTTACAAATCATAAATTAGTTTTCTGTAAAGTTGCATTATCATTTCTTTAAGTTAAAACAGGGGCCAGTGGTGCTAACATTGCACAACTATAGTCTTTGTTTGCTATTCTCTGTTCATAAATCAAAACACAAGCCAGGCTCTGATGCTAACATTGCACAACTATAGTCTTTGTTTGCTATTCTCTGTTCATAAATTAAAACATGAACCAGGCTCTGGTGCTAACATTGCACAACTATAGTCTTTGTTTGCTATTCTCTGTTCATAAATTAAAACATGAGCCAGGCTGTGGTACTAACATTACACATCTGTATTCTTTGTTTGCTTTTATCACTTATTAGGAGCATTCCATTTAGTACTTAACACACAAATTATTAGCAGTCCTCAACACATCTCTCCATCTTTGTTGCAAGTGTAGTTTTCTAACATACTCGTTCTCCTTCCTCAATTTGTGTATACTTTTAATCAGTCTTTATAAAACAGAATTTATATTCCTCATCTTCCATTTTACAATTATCAGTAATGGAACAATTTAAGGGGTGAGAAAAAATATGCGCTTAAACTATCAGTTTACAGATTTGTGCATCAGTTTAAAATGTTGAAAAGGTAAAATTAAAGGTAATACCTTAACAACATTATTACAGTTTAAAATGTTGTAAAGGTAATACCATAACGAAATTATTACTGTTTAAAATGCTGTTAATGTTAATACCTGAACAAAATTATTATAGTTTAATAGATATTCAGTCCATTAAAACTGTGCCTCATGTCTAGCATTTCAATCATTAGCCAGTAGAAGATTGTCCCTCTCCATTTAAAATATGAATTTAAAAATCATTAGTGCTATAGAAACAGTTTAATTAACATGATGCTATTTTTAGAACTGAAGTATAGGAATTCGTATTTGTATAGATAATTAAGGGTAGTTCATCTGGCTGCTATCATTAGATTAAATTTAAAGAGCTACATATGTTTATTTGGCACTCTTTATGAACTGAATTGAATTAATAATTTAGTGATGTTCTTATTGCCCAAAATACATACATTTATTTGGAAGAAATCCATTATTTATAGTTCAGCGCATAATCTGACCATATTTTAGTATAATTCTTTAACCCATATGCGCATATTATATTCATGAAGTAGAATTGCTATTTATCCCCTTCATAATGGTTGACCAGACTACTGTGCAACTTGTCAGTACCGATTTCTAAGAGCAACAAGGATATCATTCCCAAAACTTTTGTAAATTCCTTATTTTAAAGTTATCTTAAAGATGTTTTCCTTTTTAATTTCTGTTAGGAGCACATTTCTGTTTTTATTTATTTATTTATTTCTCATTTCATGTCACATGAGATCCACAAGTTATGTGGAACTAGCTACAATATACATGATGTATGTGTGTGTGTGTATATATAGATATATATGAAAACCCAAATGTTTTGATAGGCATTAAGTTACTTTAGATTGCTATGATAAAAGAGGGATATAATTTATATGTAATTTATTGAGAGCTATTTCTCATTAAAGTCATAATTTTCTTTTGTGAAAGGACATGTTTCTTTCATTTGAAATAATTTGGTTTTGAATAATATTTTTTATCATTTGGTGCACATTTGCTTCATGGATATTATTCCAACAAGTAGAATGTTTTTAAAATTAAATCTATCTTCAGAATTCTTTTTCATATTTAATTCTGCATTATTTTAAATGTGGTGTTATGCTGTACAAGAGACTCTTATATGTTTGAAAATGTGTACTACTATTAGTGTAACAGTTTAGGAAAGTCAAACAGTATATATATTTTCATAATAATTACACAGTAGTGAAAGAGACAGTATTAAAAAAACTTTTTCAAGAATTCATTTATATATTCAATATTGTTTTCATGTCTTTTAATACCAAAAAAATGCCATGCTTAGGGTACTTAAATATTGTGCATGAGATTACAAAATGACACTACAATGAAGAGGTTATTAGAATCAAAGTATAATTGAAAATAAATTGTGCCATCCTTTTCAGTGATGAACCAGTTTGATGTTTTTCATTATATGATCCATTATGTACTTTTGTGGATACCTGTAATGATTAAATGTAGAATAGTTATTAGTCAGCATCATCTTATCGGTTTGTGGACCTGTACTGATTAAATGTAAAACAATTATTAGTCATCATAATCTTATTGGTTTAATTTAGAGGAAGAAGGGAACAGTTATCATAAATTATAATCTTTGAAATTTGAAAATTTTGTAAATACATGTAATATTGCTGTAGGTAAGTTATCCTTTGTATGAAATTCTAACAGTTATTGATTTTTAAAATTAAAACATCACTATCCAAATGTTCATATATATACTGTCGAACCAATATCATTGAGTATTAGATCTGGAAGTTTTCTGTTACTCTGTACAGTCCCACAGTCTTATCTTTTCAGTACTGTTATGTTTAATTTCCACATGTTAATTGACTTTTATTCATTTTAGCAAAGGATTTTACTTAGGGTAAAAATTGTTATCTAGAATAATCTATGTTTAACATGCTAATAATAGTTAATCACATTGGAGAGTGGTAAAGAATATTCAGTAAAGCAACAGAAAGAAAGTGCTTACATTTTCATAGCATAATGGTCTAGAGTAATGGTGAAGTGAGGTTGATTTGTTTTACATTTTCCACTCCATCTCTTGTGTTTTCAGTGATGAGGGCATATGGATCCTGTTTAAGGAGCATTACTAACTAAAAATAATGATAGAATGACATTATCCAGATGTGAAATATTTTTTTTAATTTTATTTGACTATATTTGTAAATGCATAGCTTATTTTCCTTTTATCAAATTATTTCGTTGTCCAGTCACCCAAGTTGAGTGGCCTGATCCAGCACTAGGACCACTAAACACAAGTGATCGTCGCTTTCCACTGCCAGGTCAGATTGGCCTTGCACAGGTTGAACACAGGGGAAATAAAAGAGAAATGCACCAGCAGGGGATGAATATAGACCCATTTGTTTTCATTCTGAATCAGCCTAGTGAGCGGCACTTTAATGTGCTTGCTCGCTATGTGAAGCAAGAAGTAGAGGTAAATTTTATCTAGTATTGTCAAGCAAAACTTTTGCCCTTATCAAAAACCAGACTTCATCTTATAAAACTAATGTATACCGTTTAGCATTATGCTTATATTTTTATTTCAAGTTTAATCCTTCCTCAAAATATGCATGTATAACTGTACAGTCCGTAATCCGTGTCATTCTTATGAAATATATTTATATGCTGTTTTTTAGGGACAGTATCTGGTTTTTGCACACAATGAAAACCACATGAAGCCACATGGTACTTTGACAAATGACGATTAGTTTTGGTGGTATTATCATATGGTCACATAAAAAATTCCAGTAAGGACTAGTTGAATTTAATCTACAGTTCATTAGAATCAGCCACACAATTCACTTTATTAGGTAGGATCAAGCAGTCAGCAGTCAACATGCAATCGTCCTCCAAACTTGCCAGGCTATCAAAAAAACTTTGTTCAAAATGGCTGCCAAGTGTGTACCAAGCATGGGTTGTTGTGGGAAAGCCCCTTTATCAGTGACACTGAGCATTCCAAACATAGTGTCCAATGAAAAAATTAGAACACATTGGCTGCTGAGACAGTACACATGTTTACTTCAGACTGATTGGTTAAAATTAGAATGGCAAGCACACTAACACTAAGCCTGCATGTGTGGCCCATTTCATCCCGACACCGATGTACGGGTTAATCTCAGCCCATTGGTTGGTCTCATTCTCATAAATCATGATAATTGGATAATAGAAAACTACTCAGTTTGCATTACACAAGCAATCTAGAATATTCTTGCCTCGAGCTGCTTACTTGAACTCAGACACTTTCAAAAATAACACCATAAGGAATGCCCATGGTCGGTTACTCTGACAATTTAGCATTTTATATAACAATTTAAATTTAAATATAGGGAGGGGCAAATTTACTCGGTCACACTAGGCATCATTAACTTCTGCAGCAATGAGGTATCCAATAATATTTATTTATTGACTGATATACTTTTAGTTCAGAGACATACAGGTTACAAGTTTGTTAGAATCCAAGAAACAGCTTGTAATTTATTTATCAAGTTATTGACTCCTTCGAATTATAAACTTATTAAATTTATAGCAAGTAAAGAATTCTCCATGCTTTTGTTTATCTTTCATCTGTCGTCATTTTCGTTTCATATGTTTTCTTTTCTTAAAGTTTGAATTGGAAGAGTTTTTTCATGAACAAGCCATCCCAAAACCATCAGACCTGCTTGAATGTGCTGCATACGACTGTCCAAAAATTCTTCGCAAAGGTAATACAGAATTGTTTAATGAATCTTTTTGTTTTCAAATATCCAAATATGAGCTATGTAGATTACATCCTATAGAACATACTGGCATACATGAAATTTGGTCATGTTCTTTTGCATTGTCTTTAACTTGTAGTGTTGATATCTCGTGGTAATGTAGTTTAATAATAATTATCTCCCTCTAATATTAACCTTTAGACTACTATGGGTTATCTGTTAACCAATGTTTTTTACTCTTTGACCAATGTAATAGCATTTGACAAGGTATACCAAAATAATTGCTTATTGTGCTGATGCTGGGGAACATTTTTTTTTTAATATGCATATCTAGAATGAAACTTTCATCTTTTTCATTTTGCCACTATTTTTTTTTTTTATATGCCTCACTTCAATGGGGTTCAAAATTTCATTTCTTTCCCCCAAAATTTTTCTCTAATGTGTATGCTTGCGTCATCCAGGTTGAAAATTTATTTTATGAAATGGTTTTCATCTCAAAGGATCAATTTCTTTTTTTGATATTTGTATTAACAAAGAAACCAGCATCAGATAAGGATTTGAAAGTTGGAATTGAAAACACTAAACACAAACTCTTGAAGACAATATAACATGAAGAAAACTATGAGGATTTGGGGAAACAAATGGAATGCGTCTGCACAACTTCCTGACCCAAACTGGAGAAACCATGAAGCAGAAGAGGAGGACAACAACTTGCCAACTTTTCATCACCCTTCACATATACCTTCTTCATGGGAACAACCTAATAGTCCTCACCTTAAATAAAAAGGAAGAAAAATAACAGGAAACAATCTGTGAAGACAAAAAAAAAGAGTTCTATGAAAGTCAACTACACAAACTCATCTACAATCCTGCACAGAAATTCACAAAGCCTTCCATATAGCTGTACAGAAAATTCCCAAAGCCTTCCATATAGCTGTACAGAGAAAATTCACAAAGCCTTCCATATAGCTGTACTAAAAATTCACAAAGCCATATAGCTGTACAGAAAATTCACAAAGCCACATAGATGTACAGAAAATTCGCAAAGCCTTTCATAGAGCTGTACAGAAAATTCACAAAGCCTTCCATAGAGCTGTACAGAAAATTCACAAAGCCTTCAATAGAGCTGTACAGAAAATTCACAAAGCCTTCCATAGAGCTGCACAAAAAATTCTAACAGTTGGCAGCAAGAATGAAATGTACCTGGCTGAGTAGAAATTAATAATGCTCTACCCACCAGATTTAGATATATGGAAGACTCAACGAAAGTCAGCCCCAATAGACAATCTTCAAAAATACAAGCATAAACCAGACCACAGAAATATAAAATCTTGATGACAACAGTTTTGACTACAACTGAGGAGGAAACCTATGCCTCAATGCAGTGGGCAATTCCAGCCAAAAAGAAAAAAATTCTCACAAGACAGTTAAAACCAAGAATGCTGAAGCCTTCCCACAGACTCCGACTACCACCATGACAGAAGCCAAAATTCAAGTCAGACCAAAGACAGAACCACAACATAAGAAGGTGATAAAAAAAGTTCAGCATCACCAACACTTAGATGGCCAAAAGTACTACTAAAGACAAGCAAAACCAAACTTAAAACAACCAGCAGAAAAATCAATGACTTTAAACGATAGCATCTGAAATAGATACAGCATTGGAAAATTACACAAAGGCACTTGATCTTCATCCGCCTCTTTCACCAGTAACAGATTTGCCACATACCCAAATGTCACTCGAAAGAGCTACTTTAGAGAACAGATCACTACAGACAATCCTCTGAAAGGAAAAAACATAGTGTAACATCTTTAGGCACCCTTCACTCATTATGGTTATTATTTATTAATTAATAACACATAGCTAATTACAAGTGATTGAGACTCTTAATTTATAATTATAAATAATTCTCCCACATATCTCTCACTTGGCGGATTATAAGGGTGTTTGTAAAACTCTGCTCTTTACACAGTAATAGGATAGCATACCTGCCTACCTTCCGCTTTTAGCGGAAGAATCTCCCGCTTTTACCTCGAATCTCCCGCTCTTCCGCTTCCAAAAGAAATCTTCCGCTTTCATTTTCATTTTCAATTTTTTTTTCACGATCGATTATGACAGGACGAAAAATTTACCGTGCGTTCAATAGAGCTAACGGCGGCGTAACTCTAACTGCTTCTCTGTCGTCTGCTATGAGCTCTTCAGCATACGAGTCCTTTTCTAACACTTCCGGAATCTTATTCGTCGGCCGTTATTAATTTTAGTTGACAAAACAGAATTTCGCTCGTGAAATAAACATTTTCTTTAAATATTTTTTTATGTTGAGAAGTCAGAGCTTAGCGGGATAAGCAAATTCGGTTCATAACGTTTTTTACTGCCCGTTCGACCGATAGACGAAGTTCGCTTTTTCAAAATGGCGGCCGCGTAGCGGTAGTATATGCGTGACAATTACGAAATATTTACTTTAATAAATAACATTCAACTTACATATAAGACAGTCTATGCAATTTTCTTCAGAAATTATCCGTCCAAAACGAGCTACTTTGACGAATTATATTGCAATGCTAGGAAAAGGATTGGCGTTTTCAATAACGGTAGGCCTATGTTTAAAACCGCATTGAGGTTCAAATAATCATTTTTCTAGAATCCGTTGTAATTATTCTTATATAATATGTAAGGCTTCAAAATTTATTTTTTTTAAAAAAGTGACACAAGTTTTAAAACAAAAGATCATCGGCGATAAAGAAATGATCCTGTGTCAAATTTGTTTGAAAGTAATTTACGGAATTGTGAACATTTTGATTTAGTCGAATTTTTTATTTTAATCATTTCTGCTAAAAAAATAATAAAAAATTAGAAATATATATAGGCCTATATATATACATGTATTTGTAAATTAGCCGTTGATATTTTGTGATTACGCAGTACACACATTATTATAATAGAATTTTAGAAGGCATGATAATAAATACACATATATTGAAGACAAAAGAAATGCATAAAACATTAAAAATAATAATATTAAACATATCCAATTCTTAATTAACAAAGCATGCTTATTGAAGAATAATGTCTTTTTAATAACATTTTAAATGTTACAGGAAGACTTTCACCACTGTTTTTTCTCTAGTCTAATGGACATGTAAATTTAGAAAAATACAGGTGTTTTATATATTTAAATCATTTATAAATTAAAATCTGAACCAGATATTCTTAAACTAATAACTGGTATTGCTTTCTCATAACAAAGACAACATATATTCCAAATTTTATTAATGTGGATTGATAAAAATATTTTTAAAAAAATTTCTTTGCAATATTCTGGTTCTATGTAGTATTAGAAAATAAAAAGACTGTACACTGAGGATGTAAAGGATAGTAATATATAGTATTAGTATATTTAATTCTGAGAGAGCTAAATGACTAAGAGCAGTCCAATGTAGTATGGATAGGGTATATTTATTTTAAAAAAATAAACCACTTGAACACTTTTAAAGTTCTGTAGTCTTTATTTTACTTTAAATGTGTTTTTCTCAAAATGACTTTTTTCCTCTGTTGAACTAAATGCTAAGACCCCTTTTGAATAGTTGTAATTATTCCATGTCCCTGAAATTTGGTATACTAGTTTCTCATACATAAAATTAAAAGGTTGTGCATGGATGAAAGCCTATATGCTTTAGGTTTAAGTAAATTTTATTTTTTTAAATTCTACATGTTCTCCCAAAATATATATTTTAGATGGGTACAATAAAAAAAAAATCATAACTTTTTTCTTAAAATTTTTCAATAGGCACATGTTCCTTTTTGTGGCTTGTACATTAGATAATAAAAAGTTAAATATATATTTTTAAAAAAATCCATTTATGAAATATTTAATGAATTTCTGTAAAAGTGAAAATCATGATGCGGTACTTCAATGGCCCATTATTCTGAAATGTGAAGATCCTTCTTCAAATGAAGTCTAAAGAAATATCTAAATAAAACTGCCTAACACTTGGTGTGTTTGACAAAAATTCATCTAAAATAAACAGTGGAATGGAGACTAGACAGAATGTAGACAAATTGTTGTGCTTTGCATTAATCATTACATAATTGGTAAGTTTATTTACAAATATTAACATTATTTTTTTTATTTTGCATTTATTTTATATTATTGGTATTTCTATTAAAAAGCCAGACTCCGCATAAAATCTTCTGGTTTCCATTCAAAATCTTCTGGTTTTGGACCAGTGATCTTCTGGTTTCCTAAGGTGGGGGGTAGGCAGGTCTGGGATAGATGTTTTACTGTCGCATAATGTTCTTCAGGTGGAAATAATAAAAATCCATCTTTTATTTATATTTAACAAGCCCCCACCCACCCACTATTATTCCAACATAAGTTTTAATATATGTGCAAGAAGATTAATAAATTTAACAATAAATTTATTGAATCAACAATCAAGTATAGAACATATGAATGTAATCAAACGAGCTTTCACATTGACATCACTTCACAATAATGTTCGATTAACACTAGACAATCTTTCATTTTATCCTAGCATAGACATTACATATATAATCAAGTTCATAGAGATAATTCATCATAGAGATGAGAGTGGAGTTTCATAGAATTATTGTCAATGTACATAATCTTTTCAATATTGGCAGCTGTTGCTGGCACATGTTCACAATCACACAGTTTGCAGCAAGTCACTTTCTTTTTTTATTAGGTGACAGTCCAACATCCCCTTCTAGGCACGTTACATAACTGTTCCAGAATCTTTGATGCACTCAAAGCATGCAGTAGAGAATCGTCCAGAACTTCACATGCACTGTCAAAGCACATCACATGGAGTGTTCTAGAATTATTGCATGCACTACTCAGCACACCTTGAGGAATGTTCAAGAAACTTTTGTGAATTCTTGAGACCAAACTCAAGCTCTTGAATGGAATTCACAGGAATCAACTTACAGCAACACGTTTCCAGATAAGTTAGATGACAACGCTGGATTAGCACCAGTGTGATCCGGTAGAATACAGTAGTCAATGTAGACTGAGGTGGGTGCAGGACTTTGAAATTTAAAAAGTCATGCTCATTTCTACAAAAGTCAAAGTAAGACAGAACTAAATTTCAGGCATATTTCATCTCTAAACTCCCTTCTCTGTCACACACATTCTCAACTTACAAATCCTGCAACAATATTCATTAGCCCAATACAAATGCAGCATAAGAAATATAGTATTGATCAAAATTCACAAGTATAATGTATAATGTAATCAAATTAGTGAACATAGAATAATGGTTCAATTAGATAAAGCATTCTCCAAAAGTCAAATTCAGGCAGTGCTAAATTTCAGGCATATTTCATCTCTAAGCTCCCTTCTCTGTCACACACATTCACAGCTTACAAATTCTGCATCCTGCATCAATTCTCCAGTTCAAATCATAAATCAATAGCAAACATGTAGGAAGTATTTCTAAGTCCATTCTTTCTTTATCAGTCAGTTAACTTTAAATAAGTTAACGATCGCCAATAAAGTAAATTTCAGTCCATCCCCATTGGATGAAATGGTTATGAACAAGTGTGAAACTCTCAGTCAGAAAAACTACTCATCCTCTTGGAACTGGTTTGGATTGCATCAGCAAGTTCTAGCATATTCTTTACCTGAATTGTTTACTGTAACTCTAAAATATCATTATAAGCAGTGCCCAAGGTCGAGTCATGTTAACATAGGCAACAAATATATAATTATTAAGTTTAGAAATAGGGATAGGCAAATTTACTCTGCCACACAAGCAGACTCAAGAAACCCACAAGACAGAAAAACTTGAAGGAAAAGTATGTGTGTTATTTGGGAGTAATAGGGGCTTCCATCTTCTGCTGATTTCTCCCCCACACCCAGCACAAGGTGTGCCACTGTAGATAGAGTTGAATATGATGAAAGTCAGGGTTGCAGTTAGTAGAAAGGAAAATTATAGAATGATGATGAAGGGTGGCCTATTTTCCATTGCATTCATGTCTGGCCAGTAGTGGTGGTTGATATTGGTGTAGATGCAGTCCCTGATGTTGGAGGGGTGGGTGAGGGGTAAACTGAAGGAAAAGACCACTGCCGCACATAAGTAGAGTCCAAAGCAACACCAATGAAGTAAACAATCAAGAAAACCAATCCAAAATGAAAAAAGGACAAAAAAAAATGCATCAGCACCAACCAAAATGTTACCAACATGAAAACAGCTGGAACCATTGTCCACAGTACAACTACCCTATAGCAGACGATTCAACTAATCCTAGATCACTGTTACTGGCTGCCAGTACCTTCCTTCATACACAAACCCACAGAAAAACTGGGGACAATATCAATAACAACAAAGGCAGCAACAAAATAACTAAAGTAAACATAACAAGATGACACTCCCCCTACAGAAATGAATGATAATTCATGAACTATTGGATTAACCGCATAACTGAACCACCATACTCAGTAAATGTGAGTGTGCAATGGGAAACCAGCCAACAAATTTTTATGAATTATTCTGGACAATCAGCGATCCTTTGTTTTCAGCAGATTTATCAAAATTCTATCATTTTTTTCTTGTTTTGAACAATTCATGTGATATGTTCTTGACTTTCTGCAATGAAAATAATTTATTTTTAAACTGAAGATTTTTTCTTTTACTCAATTTTTGAAACAGTTATAAATGTGTTCATTTATTTGTAAAAAAAAAAAAGAAACTAAGTGTAAGGATAGGTATATAAATAACCAAGTTATGCTGAATGAAATGTAGTTACATGTATCTCATTAGAGCACTGTCAGAAATAATCTGGTGGCAAAGTAATTCCAAAAATTAATCTAGCAATCAAAAGTTTCATTACAATTAGACTTTAATGGCAGTGCTTTTCTATAATAGTTATCAGGAAAGGCAATCAAGCTAAAATGTTCTGTTGTAAATGAACAAATATAGTACTTGCATATTTCAACTGAAATCTCCATCCAGTATGCATTCTTTGCATAATTACATTCAAGTAGATCTATGACTTGTGTTTTAATGCAGATTTAAAATTTGCTTTCACACTATCATTTGTGGTTAATACATGCTTTCATTACAGATTTTGCGGATTTATTTCCTGAGCGGAATACAATGGAAGGACCATTCACAGTTATTACCTTGAGTCACCACACAGAGAATGATATGACAACTTGGTCTGTCGATGTTGAAGAGGAAAGAGAGAGTCTTCTAGAAATGGTTGGCTCATGTCATATTTTTATTATTATACTTTTTCCTGTCAGTGAACACCATTTACTTTGTTTGTTGACCTTTAAATGGGGTGTATTTAATTTGTTTGTTAACCTTTAAATGGGGTAAATTTACTTTGTTTGTTGACCTTTAAATGGGGTGTATTTAATTTGTTTGTTGACCTTTAAATGGGTGTGTTTACTTTGTTTGTTTACCTTTAAATTGGGAGTATTTGCTTTGTTTGTTGACCTTTAAATGGGATGTATTTGCTTTGTTGACCTTTAAATGAGGTGTATTTGCTTTGTTTTTGAAAGGGTGTGTTTACTTTGTTTGTTGACCTTTAAATGGGGTTTATGTAACAGCCTCTTAGTTCACCCTTTCTCTTAGTGGTCATGGAAGTCATTTATTTTCTTTGACTGGCATTTGAGTTGGATTTGGTTTAGGTGCCTCCAAACTGTACCACCACACTACAGCTAAAGAAAGCAAAAAGCTGTAATTTTAACTATCAGTTTTAGTAAATTTTTAGTTAACTTTACCAACTCAAAAGAATTTGTCTTTTAGTTTGGTTTATGACTGCTTCTAAAGTTTGCAGATGGTCACAAGTACCTATGAAGAGATTTCAATTCTGGAAGGAAAAAAATATAGAATTGTGGTGTGGAGAGTGTGAGATGAGGGGTTTGGTGGGTTTTGGTGATTCCTTCCCAGTGCAATTTATCCAAGAAGCAGCATTTTGCCTGCTCTTGTTTATTTTTAACTGCTAAGGAATTTGTAGTTTTCAACTTTCAAGGAATCTGTAGCATACTCAGACTGTGGCACACAAGATCATCTTTCCAATTAATTCCACAACTTGAGTTAGAATTATCAGGTTAAGGATCACTCCTAATTTTTCACTTTGAATGAGGACCAGTGTCCCTGCACTGCTGCATGCCCCTACAGATACTGTTGAAAGTAACTGAGGAAGGGAGAGAAAGAAAACATTGTGTAACCATTGTAATGACAGAGTTTTTTTTCCTATTTGTTATACATGTGCATCAAAAGTTTTTCTTAATTCAGGCAAATTGATCATTTACGGTTACAGATGTTAAAAGAATACAGTGGCATAAGAAATATTGAAGAGTTAAATTCTGGTTTTTAATTAATTTATAAGATTAATTATTTCTGTTATTATTATTTATTAATTATTATTTAAATTAATTAAATAGTCCAGAAAAATGAAGTTGACCTAATTGTTTTTCATCAAAATTTCTATTCTTGAAAGTGAGGTAGTTTTTCTCAACCTAGAAAAATAAATGGGAGATTAATTGCTCTGATTAGGGGTGTAGTAAACTCATGGGGTTTTTTAAACCAGCTTTTCCATTCAATTACTCTCAAACTGTACATGACTTTTCAATCTGTGGCGCAGTAAATTTGCCTCTCCCTATTTTTAAATTTAATTGTTAAATTGTCAGAGTAACCTGGTCTTGGGCACTCCGTATGATGGTAGTTTTGTAAGTGTCAGAGTTGGAAGTAAACATCCTGAGTTGAGAATATGCTAGAA
The DNA here is from genome assembly GCA_028829895.1 of Sinotaia quadrata. NCBI lineage: Eukaryota > Metazoa > Mollusca > Gastropoda > Architaenioglossa > Viviparidae > Sinotaia > Sinotaia quadrata. The sequence continues at coordinate 11,314,027 of CM054180.1, read as the reverse complement.
ATTGCTGATGTAATGCAAACTAGTTCAACTGGGTGAATAGTTTTTATTATCCATTGGTTTGATTTACAAGATCGAGACCAGCCTATGGTCTGAGATTAAAAAGTTTACCTGCTTTTGGACAATTCTATTCTCTGATCACTTTGAATTTGGAGTGGCAAGAAGTCCAGTCATGAAAGGTGGCCATTAGCTTAATGGTGAGTTAACTGGTTGAGAGAGAATAGACTTTGAAATATTTCATTTTTGCTATTAATATGTTATACTTGTGTTTTACGTAGGGATGTTTATGTGAGTAGACTATTATTTCTACAAATGTTTGAACTAAGCTGCTCACATGTAATATTCTAAACATTTGACATTGTTTTGATATGCTGTATTTATTATGTATCAGGCTAATAAATACTGTTGCTGGAGACTGTAAGTTGAGACAGAAAAGTAAGAAAGAATGGAGTTATAAAGTGATAAACTGGAAACTTAGCGTTTATTCCTGATTATATTTTTACAGGAACAATCAGCCTTTCTTACTTTCTGTGTGTGACCTGAACCTTCTGGTTTACTGATTGAAAACTATGACCAACCATGAGAGAGGCGGGGACAGTGTGTAAGTGTAAAGGATACACCGCACTTCACCACATGAGCAATTTCTGGTATATGGAAGTACTAGAATTGCTGTAGTTGTTATTTTGCTTGAGCAAACTGGTACGGCGAATGAAGCGCCCAGAATAGTTTGAGAGAATAAGTAGCAAATCAGTGTTTATGTGTGCAGAGAGAGACGTGGAATTGACAGCAAACAATAAACTTATTTGATTGTTGATTTAATAAATTTATTGTTATAATTATTGACATTCTTACACATACTGATAACTATATGTTGGAGTATAAAGTGGGTGGAGGGGGGCTTGCTAAAACTTTAGTAAGTTTTACATCTATGGAAAGATTGTGTAACAGTAAATGTTTATCTTTAATGTTGTGGAAGAGAGAAAACATTTACAGAACCTGTATATCAAAGTAGGTAGAACCAGCCTCTATATGACGATAGCAGACAACTACTAAATTCCGAAAAATTTACCATTTTGTCACAAGTGCTGTGTTTATGTTCCGTATTTATCATGCTTGTGAAATAATTTGTTGAATAAAACTATCTTCCAACTTTTCATTAATGTATTTTTTATTTGTGAGAGAGTGAGTTGAAGCGTGTACGATCGCATTAAATTAGGTATGGTTGGCGTGTTTCGATAGCCGTGGAAAAAATCTCAATCTCCGGTTTTACCATCGTGTTTTGATATACTTTGCAAACACTAAAACGGGTTCCGCTATGATTGTCCTATCAGAATGTATCTTATATCAAACTAAAGAAAAATTAATTTAGAATGCAACCGTTTTAGTTTTGAATCTGTATTTTTATTGTATGTAAAAGTTGATTGAAAAAAGCCTATTTTTCAATTACTTTTTTGCATGGTTATTTCTGAAAATCTAGATTTTTTTTTTATATCAATAGAAAGTAGAAAATCTCTTCTTTAAAATGGTGTATAGCATGACAAAGTGGAGTTTCGTAGTGGAACCCGTAGAGCGGGAAAATGTGCAACCCAAGCGTGTGCGAAGTAAACATAGGCCTAAACATAAACGAAGCATGTGGTCACCATGGCGTTGTCGGCTGTGCTTGTTTCTCTGCTGCGAAATTAATTATCTGGATAATCTTTTAAGGCTATTTGATGGAAATAAAGATCGCATCTGTACAAAAGGCAATGCGTTCAAGATCGTCATGAATTGTGAATACAAGTTGTTGGAGGGCAAGATGTCTGGTGAATATGGAGTGTTGGAGAGCACGATGTCCAAATATGCAGGATTGTTAATACAGGTTGTTGGAGGGCAAGATATTTAGTGAATATGGAGTGTTGGAGAGCACGATGTCCAAATATGCAGGATTGTGAATACATGTTGGAGGGCAAGATGTCTGGTGAATATGGAGTGTTGGAGAGCATGATGTCCAAATATGCAGGATTGTTAATACAGGTTGTTGGAGGGCAAGATATTTGGTTAATATGGAGTGTTGGATAGCACAATATCCAATTATGCAGGATTGTGAAGGGTGGGGGGGGAAGATGTCTGGTGAATATGGAGTGTTGGAGAGCATGATATCCAAATATGCAGGATTGTGAATACAGATTGATGGAGAGCAAGATGTCTAGTGAATACAGGTTGTTGGAGGGCAGGATGCAGGATGAATATGTAGTACTGGAGGACAAAATATCGTTTGCCAGAACATTTCTTTTCTAGACTTTTTCAGTACATTTACAAAGATTTCTTATCAAGTAAAATAATTTCAAATTAATTTTCAATTCTTTCACTATTTGAAGTATATTTTTTCCAGTGTATTCTTTTGCTTATAACAGTAATAATTGTCTTTTTAATTTGTATTTATTTAAAATAAATTTATTTTTATGACAGTTTATGCATGGTGCAATGGAGATCTGTAATTCCCTGCAGAAAAATGGATTTTGGGCAGACTTCATTGACCCTAGTACTGGAAAACCAGTAAGTCGGTTAAAATTTATTTTTTGTATGTATTCTGATTTCTCTTGTTTATTGGGAACAAGAATTTTAAGTTGGCTACTAATGGGATGTATGCAGTTTTGGAATGCAAGTTTGGACAAATATTTGAATTATTTTTTTTTTAATCTATTCATATCCCTAAAAGATTTTATAATTTTATGGGGGGAAAATCCTGGGTCTGAAAAAGTTGTCTGCCCATGTTTATTCTTTGAAAGCATTGCACTAAGTCAGCCTTCGGTCAGTGTGACTGCTACATTGAAATTGTAGTTTATATGAATTAGTAAAAAGAAACAAAATTACCATCTCTTCTGATTTAAATGTATTTTGTCCTGTTTATGAGCTGCTTAGATCAGTGTTTCAGCCTAAATGATAAAGAGTGGTTTTTTTCATCAAGAACTAAATAACAGTTGGAAATTTTAATGTATATGTTAACTGATGTGGATTATTTTGTGATGTTGTTAATGTAGATTTATGGCATTGTGCTGAAGTCATGAAAGATATTAATTTTAACTATAGTTGGAATGTTTTCAGATTTTATCAATGGTTGGAATGTTTTCAAAAATATATTAACTCACTCATATATTGATAAAATACAAATAGATCTTCTTCACACACATATATATACATGTATAGAAATATAAAATGATGCTCTGTGGGATTGCTTCTCTTAATGAGGTTGGAGGTCTACTGTATTGAACCAGTAAATTTCAAAATGAATGTAGCGTTTGTGTGTACAGATTGTGTGAGGGAAAGAGGGAAATGTTTTTGTAAAAAGTAGGTTTTTGTATTGATGGATTATTCTTTGTTGTGTGACTAGAAAATTATATAATTTCTCTTTTAGCTGATTACAAAGAACACTATGGATATAAATACTTTGAAACTCGTTAGCATAATGAAATCATATCTGGTTTGTGTGTAAAAATTCAAATATCTAGAATACAGAGGAACAAACCCAAGATACCTGTTTATGTACATTATGGGGAGAGGGGGATAATTGTGACTGTAATAGTGTGGGGGAGAAATATACTGACTGAAAAATGCAGTTAGTACCTGTGTTGTATGTTTGTCAATATCCAAGGCATGATCCAAGACTAAAGATGTAATGAAGGTGAAAGCCCTAATTAGTTAGCATTTTAAGTTCCATTTATCTAGTGCTCACATCTCATTTAGTTTTAAATTCCATTTATGTAGTGCCCACTTCTCAGCATAAAATTCTGCATTATATGTTCCATTTATATAGAGCTCACATCTCAGCATTTTAAATTCCGGTTATGTAGTGCCCACATCTCAGCATTTTAAGATTCCATTTATAGAGTGCCCAAAACTCCAGATTTTAATTTCCATTTATATAGTGCCCACAGCTCTTATTAGCATTTAAGTTCCATTTAAATAGTGCCCAAAACTCTGCATATTAAGTTCTAGTTATGCAGTGCTCACATCATTTTAAGTTCCATTTATATAGTGCTCACATCTCAGCGTTTTAAGTTTCAGTTGTGTAGTGCCCACATCTCAGCATTTGAAGTTCCATTTATATAGTGCCTGCAGATCATTAGCATTTTAATTTCCATTTATGTAGTGCTCACAACTCAGTTCCATGTAATAGTGTCTACATACAGACTTGCTGACTGTTTTGCTGTTTGTCCCTCAGTTGGGTTAAGGATTCATTTCAACCTCATTATCAGTTTCTTCACAAACATTGTGAACAAAAGCTATTTACTGCTTTGAACATCACCTGGCAGTTCAGTACATTATTTTCTTTAAAATTTAATGCTTCAGAATTGTATTTTGTCAGATACAAACATCAACTTAATTATGAAGTACAATTTCTGATGAGGAAGTAGCAATAAGTAATTTTTTTTGTTAATTCTTCTCAGTGTATGTGTTTTGCTTACTAAAAATTTTAGTATGTTTAAGTAACTTGTAAAAGTTACACTTTTCTGTCCTTTCTCTAGTTCAGAGGATCCCACACAAATTCAACCTTCTTCGAAACTGATGAACGATACCGCAAGTTTGGTTTTCAGATTGAAGACTTAGGATGTTGCAAAGTCATTCGTCACTCTTTGTGGGGCACACATGCTTTCGTCAGCTGCCTTTTCACCAATGCTCCAGTGGATCATGCAATTATTAATAAAATAATCAATTAAGGGGTTTGTTAGAAAAGAGGAAAAAAAATATTTTAGTTTGAAAACAAAAATAATTTCTTATAAAACTTCATAAAAGATCACTAATTAATTCAGAATCAGAATATCCAAGAAGAAATGGGGCTTTTTCTGATAAAGTGCAATCTGGTTTGTTTTCAAACTCCAGCAGTATAGCAAATGAATGCACTCAAAGATAATGTATAATAAATGCACTGATAATGTATAGCCAGTGAATGCCAAATAAATTAAGTTCATTTTGGTTGGGGTTTTTTTAATTAAGCAGATTATGTAATTTTTTTGTCTTAAAAGAAATTCTTACATCAGAAATTCCTCTCTAATTTTACAGTATAACCAGATTTAGGCACCCTTCTTTACACCCGACCCACCACAGTACACAAGATTTTCATTAACCTTCTCAAATTCCCGGAATAAATTGCGTATTTTGTGATTATTTGTACCCCTGTGTAAGGAAATTCATTGATGGAACTCCTTTTAAATATAGGGTTGGGACAAATTTTAACTGCTGCAGAAGTGCATTTGGTGCTCAACTCCTTTGTCTAGGAATGTGGGAATGGTAAAGGTGTAACAGAAATGAAGCCACAAACAAAATAGGAAATAAAGAAAAAGGAACTCTGTCCTATTTCAGATGTATCTTTGAGCATTTCTGTGTTTATTTGTAAGCTTCCTAGGAATGACAATAAATAATTGTTGAACAGTATTAGCATACACAACTTGATTATGTTTTGTCTGGGTATCTTTCAGCATATGAGAAATATAAACATTATGTATGAGATATATCAGCAGTTAAATGGGTGGTTTTTGTTTTTTTTTTGATGAATTTAGTCTGGTGTGAAACTGTTAATGGTAGATTTTTTGTTTTCTTTTAAGATTTAAATGTGTATTCTGCATTTGTTTTGAAAATGATTTCTTTTCTTTAAATGTTTTTGTATTCAGCATTTTGAAATAGTCATATATTATGTACTAGTTCTGAATTTTATCAGATTCACATCTTTTCCAAATAAGCATCTTTATTAACTTTAATGAAACAAAAAAGGTCTGTGTTGTCATTATTTGAGGTTTTATTTATAGTTCTATATTTCATTACATTGTTTAAATTTATTTTTAGTAATTTTGTTTTAAGCTGTTAGTTATCATGAATTTCTTCATGATTACATTAGAAGTTAGTTTTGTTTTGTTTTTTTGGGGGGGGTCTTTTAGCTCAGTTATTGAAGTTTTAAATGTTGCAACTGATTCTGTATATTCTTCATAATTTTTCTTTTTTTTGTAATTATGCCGAAATGGAGAATATATAAATTTAACTTGGCTATATATAATGCAGATTATTATAAAAAACAAATACAAACTATATCAACATTATTTCTTTTTATTTTATTTATATTTATTTATATGGCTGTACTATGTACTTTATTGTCTCTGTAGAGTGGCATTATTACATGTAAAATATTCTAGAAGCTGCAGTTCTTTTTTTTTTTTTTTTTTTGGGGGGGGGGGGTGTCATCACTCATTCTGTCTCATGCAGATGCATATACACACAAACATTTGCTGGTTTTTCTTCAAGTTGTGTGAAGACTATATATTTCGTAGTGGTACATTCACAAAGGAGAAAATGTGAAACATGAATTTTAAAACAAAAATATTTTAGGCATCAGAAGTCTCCCTTTCAGCGCTAGATTTAATTAAATACAACGTTGTGAGGAATCTTTCTTCAATCAAGGGAGGTCAGCAGAAAAACATCCCATATTTTCTGTTGAACATAGTGAATGTTGGACAGACAGGATACGGTATAATGAATGCGCTGCACACATGAGAAATGATGAACGTGTTGTGCAAATGGAATATGAATGCTACACACGTGACACGATGAATGCACTTCACAGATGAGATATACTCAATGTGTTGTACTTTTGAATCAGGAGAAAATGGATACTTGTGAAAAATAAGATGGTTACTATATCAACATAGTAATGCAACCAAATTCATCCATAATTATTTATCTGGTATTTTTATTTTTAAACTGTTATTATTAATAATAATAGCAGCACTAAAGGTGACTTTTTAATGTGCCTGATCATTTAATAACAGCAGGTACATATTTAGAGACAACAACGATCACAAAATTGGCCATATGAAATACAGAAACAGTTGATAAGATTAAAGACTGGTTATGGAGGTCGAAACAGTCTGATAAATTGTGGTATGATGTAAGAGCTTCCTGAAATGATGACAGGGTGTAAAAGACAGTTTATTCCTGGGCAGTATCCTGGTGGAGAAAGAAATCTATGTCATGATCCAGTTGGTGCACAAAGATACAAGGACTAAAGAAGAGTGTAAATGTTGAGATGGAATGTACACAAAGGTGAGGTTGGTGGGTGGGGTAGTTCAGGCTGAAGTCAATCAATGAGGAGATCTTATGCTTGATTCTATAGTGAATTCTTGGAGTTCTAAATCTGAGCAATCACGTTTTAAACTTTCAGCTGCTGGTAGCCTGATGAACCATTGAGAACAAAGAAAATAGCTGTACTATTCAAACTTTGGCAGCATCAACAAATACATGTATTTTATGGACACAGCAGAGAGAAGGCTATGTTTAGAGCCTATGCACATCTAGTCCAGGCATACTGCCCTGCTGTAACTGTGGTAAGCTGGTGTAATGAAAGAATAGTGCAAGTTATAAACCTATATTTCTCAACATTCAACAGAATTTGATGAGAATGGTATAGTTTGATAATGAAGAATTGATATTTCTATCATTTCCTGCTTCCAAATACACAGTAAATAAACAATCACCAGAATCTCTAAACCAAAATTCTTTTCTAAAAGACTATTACACGTACATCATTAAAAAAAATTTTTTTACAACTTTTTAAAAAAAAAAAATGGACAATTCTTTGTGAAATTCACATACTCATACCTGCAAGTACATATGCACACAAAAACAATAATGCACACATACATACCAAGAAACTTTTACATAGATACAAAATTTCACTTATAAGTAAAAATTTTCATTTATATATTTTCAGGATCACCAAGAATTTATGAAAGTTTCATAAACACCAACAACATGCACTAAAACTTAATTTAGCATTCCAATGTTCATTGATATAATACACTAATGTAATGATGCCAAAGAATCAGCAATTAAGCGAAAATCCATAAGATGTCAGAAGAATACAGCTGGAATCTTAGCAAATCGCTTCCGCGTGATAATGATTGGAGATGGGGACTCGTTGCTGAAAGGAAACGGTCTGTCTTCACTCCTCTGAAAAGAAAAATTATGTAAAAATTTGAAGTATTATGGTTGGATGGATGATGAGTTTTACTTTAAACATGTATTTTCCAAAACAACAACTACACAGCACATATTTTCACCCATTCTTTCCATTCTTGAAAATATTTTGAAATAAACTATGAGGACAGCAAGATATCTGTGATCATGAAAATATCTTTGTAGTAAAGTATTAGAATCCTGGCAAGTTGTCTTTGGTTGTGAAAATATCTAATTTTTTGGTAAAGTATAAGAACCCTAGTAAGATATATGTGGGTCACATCCCAAGACTTGAAACAATGATCTGTTAAAGATGCTGCCTGACAGAATACCAAAGTATTCTACAACATACAAAAGAGTATGCTCAAGTTGGCACATCTGTTTATTTCTCACAGTCTACAATTCCTAGTGCACAGAGATCCTAACAAAGGGCTATCTTGTAATTGTAGTCTTATGTTTATGCAAAAGGTAAAGGCTGCTAATACTAATAGTGTCAGGTTTTATTATTATGATTTTTTAAAGTTTGCTCCCCACCTTCTGTTAAGTTAATCATTGAGATAGATAAAAATATGCTGCCAAATGCTTCAACATTTCTAAGAAAACAAATTGATCATGTTCTATACTTTGTGGTAGGTCTGACAGTATATACATACATATATCTTTTTAAAAAAATAAAGATTAGTTGTGTGTAAAGTTGATGAAGTCAATTTGCATTCAATGAAGAATACTTAGCAAAATTTAGCTGCTCAAGAAGGCATTGCTCTTATTAAGGCTTCATTTTAGGAAAGAACAGTAGCAAACCATTCCATAATTCCATAGTCGACTTTTGTGCATGCAAACAGTAATGTACTGCAATAAGTCAGGGGTTTATTATGAACGTTTTCTACATATAACATCTTTAGGCAAACAAAGCAAAGGTAAAAGAAACAAATCCAATTTTATAATATAAAGCTGGACAAAGAAAGTGTAACCACAGTCTCAGCTGTATATGATGATGTGTGCAGCAGAGCCATTCATTGCTTGACAGGTTGATAAGAAAAAATATTTTTTAAAAAAAACGTTTACCAACTGATGATGGTAAAAACTAAAATGATCAAGATGTTGCCATTGTAGGTTGTTTGAGAGGATTTTCTTTTTTGCATCTGGCCACCATGTGAAAAAGATGGAGGATAAACAGCTAAGAAGGATTGTCAAAAGATCTTAAATGCATGTGCAAACTGTTGGTGTCAGTAGACTGCTGCAGATGCAATTTAGATAAATTAATGCTTACACAAGGCTTTCGTCCCAAGTAGCAATATATATAACTTTTATAAGTGTGTGTGTGTGTGTTGCATTACAGCAGTATATCATTGTTTCAGTTTTAGTGCAAATCACATAATCAAATTTGTCTTATTTATTTTTGGGCTCAAGGTTGGTTGAAATATGAAACAATACTTATTGTTCTTCAATGTGTTATTTCATCAATCAGAAATGATAAATAAAAATCAGCAGTTGAACACCACATTCTGATCATTCTAAATAAAAACTCATGAAAAGTTTACTACGTTGTTTTGAGTTGTTGATTGCATTGCAGAAACATAAAATGTGCCTAATCAAGCATTCATATTGTTTTGAGCTGAAGATTGTATTAAACAGGCAACATCACATGAATAATCAAGCATTCATATAATTTTGAGCTGATGATTGTATTAAACAGACAACATCACATGAATAATCAAGCATTCATATTGTTTTGAGCTGATGATTGTATTAAACAGGCAACATCACATGAATAATCAAACATTCATATTGTTTTGAGCTAATGATTGTATTAAACACAACATCACATGAATAATCAAGCATTCATATCATTTTGAGCTGATGATTGTATTAAAAACAGGAAAACATGATTAATCAAGCATTTAAATAATTTTGAGCTGTTGATTGTATTAAATAGGATAATATGATTAATCAAGTATGTAGGAAAAAAAACCCACATGATAGAATAAGTTAAATGGGTAATACTAACCTAATTCCAGAAGTGCATATCAATCATTTTAAAAAATAAATGAAAATCTCTTTTAGCTGTTTAGTACATTCTAAAATGAATAACAAAATATATAAAAACATTACCATATGGAGGATAGATTTACGGTTTAACGGTTTATGTGCTGGAGAGTGAGTCCAGTTTTGTTTCTGGTTTACTACCCCACTCCAGCAAACTTGTGTTGCTTCTTTAGGAGCTGTGATTATCAAAAATAAAAAGTATTCTTTATTAAATCATAAAGTGACATAAATAAAGAAACAAAACTGATGTAAATCAAATAAAAATATGCAAGTGCACTGCACGTCGGATGAATCAGATTATGGCATCTTCTCTTATTCAAATAAAATTTGATGGATAAGCACTAAAAAGACGAGGCACCAAAAGTTATAATTAACTTTCTTTTTAATCTTTGTCTCTAAATAACAATAAATAGATTATATAATGGCTACTTATCTGCATCATATTTAGCCACAATATTTACATACTAAAAATCTAGAACTAAATACGCGAGAACAAGCAATTTAATTTTTATCAAATATTATTACACTGATATATTTTCACCAGCAAGAATAACACTGTCTTTTGTCAATGTTCTAACTTCTGAATTTGTAACTATGTCTCTCTTTCATAAATACATTTATTTTATATAAATTGTTTGTATGAGGATTCATTATTTTTTTTATATATTTGTATAAGCAAATTGTGTACATAACTGTATTTTATGTGTAATTATTGTACCTCATTTAGAGATTTTATAAGAAAAAAACCACTTTATAAAATCTTCTTTATTACTGTTGTTATTATTTTAAAGAATGGTGAATATTACAATAACAATTAGTCATAATACAACATTCGAGAAAGGCAGCAATCTTACGTGGGTAGTATTTGACCATGAGTGGCGAATCAGCAGGGTTAAGTTGTACACATTTGCGTTCTCCATTCAACATTGTGTGAACCAATGTTATGGCATCAATCATTTCTTCATCAGCCTCCTTTTCCTCTTCTATCTGCACTTGCTTCTGCAAATACTGAAACAGTCACCATTCATTTTTGGGCTGTCAACAGTCTTTTAAAAATATAATATACTGGTAGTCGGTTTGTTGATAGTTCTTTGGTGCATGCCAAACCCAGTCATTCTTATATCTACAGTTACATTACAGTAACTACATCAAAGATCAAACAGACCTGTACACAGCAGGCAGCAACATATGAAATAAGTTTAAATGTAAATAAACACACTGTTACTTTAACATTCAAATTTATAAATGAAGAATGTGCATTTTATGCAAATACTGGTGCAATTACAAACATTTTTCCTGATAAAAATCTCATCTTTTTCATGTTCAAGTATTCACATGCTCTGTTGACTGATACTGAATTTCAGTTTTTGCACAGCATTGTAACAAAGTCTGATGTCAGCTGTCAAGCTTGATTAAATAAGTATTTTGAATTGTGGCAAACATTTCACTAGTACTAGTAGATAAGCAATCAAATGTCATTTTTAAAACCTACAATGTTTGTGGACATTTTTATTTAGTCCTAATTTTTGTCTTTTGCTTACTTTAATTAAAATTAGGTCAGACAGCATTAGAAGGAGTCTTTTAAGAAATATTTTAATTGAATCAATCCTAAAATGTTATAATTGTGCTGAAGATAAGTGAATAAGGTACATGTTTAAGTTTATCAAATGTTATGTTCAAGAAAAGTTATTTCTCTTCATTGCTTGAGATATTGATTAGAATTTCTACAGGTGATTTACCTTTCATCATTAATTGCAAATAATAAAATTATTACCATAGGCATAATACAAATGAATTGCATTTTTTAATAAATAAAATTAAAGATATACTTTAAAATGTGCATAATAAATAATAAAAATGTTAATAGAATTTTTTTTTAAACTAGAAAGAATAGTTTGAAAAATGTTTATCATGTATTATATTTTTAGGAAATAATAAAATAAATGGTATGAAACATTTCAATACAGTAGTGAACCATTTTTGACCATTCTGCATCATGTGTTTATTTTAATGTTTTTATAAAATAAATAACTTTTTTAATACTAATAGCGAACACAAAACTGATTTTCTTTTCCCTTGTTTATATTTCTTCTTTCATTTTTTATACAGACACCTGCAGATACACACAGACAAGGTCTTCTCTCTGAAGAATAATCTAAGTCTACTGTTTATTTGTTCAAAAGATATACTGTAGTTCCAATTTTATTTTGTTATAAGCATTTGAAAGTGCATTTCTAATTCTTATATTTTTTATGTTATTTATATACACAAGTCCTTGCAGTAGGTGAAGGTGAGGGTGAATTATATGGGGCCATCCCACACAAGTCCTTGCACTAGGTGCAGTGACAATGAATCATACGGGGTCAATTCACACAAGTCCTTGCACTAGGTGCAGTGACAATGAATCATACGGGGTCAACTCACACAAGCCCTTGATGAATCGTGGAGCCAACCCACACAAGCACCCTTTTGTATACTGATATTTTTAACATGACAATGCAAACTGTTGACTACACTAATTATACCAATGTTCTCAAGTTATTTACTTAAAAACCTTATTTTTATAAATAAGTATGTTTTGTCATTGTATATTACTATATATAATAAAAATGTGTACATAATGTTTAATGTTATATAGTGACAAAGAGGTCAATTAATTAAATATTTTTTTAAATGTATATTATTATTAAATAAATAGTAAAGGTCAGGACCTCCAGTTGACAAGAGTCAGCATTGTCATCATTCAATGTCGAGTAGTGTCCATGCTTACAAGTCTCCAAATCCTGGATCACATTCAAACACTTGCTACCAATTTCACTGTATGCTGGCTGTGACAGGCATTCACCTGTTGAAACACTTGTCTTTTCTGCATGATGAATGAATAGTTCTGATTCTGCTGGCTGAGCACAGTTGTCTGTGTGTTGTCTTAAAGGAGATTTGGTGTTTTTTCCATGTGGCTGAAAATATATTTATAACAGTGAAAGAATGAGTATTTGTTGACGTGAAGTAGTTTTTGAATACAACACAGAAAAAAAATAAGGTCTAACTCTGCACTCTACAAGGACAAATCCATTATAATTCTCCTAATTAGAGATCTGCTAATTCATAGAAACAAAATTTCAAATAGCCTGTAATGCATTAAATGGCAATATCTAACTTCTAAAATTATCCTATAAAATATTATAAGTGAAATATTATTATTTTGATTATTAATATTGTACTGTCAGTTATTTTTATAGTGATGTACTATTTATAGATGTAAAGGTTATATACATAATAAAGAATTAATATATAATTATTAAGCCACTTTAATATTTCTTTGTTTACCTCTATAAATGAAGTTTCTTGCAAACAGTAATTTTCTTTGTCATTTGTATATGATGATTTGAAGTGTTCAACTGCTACAAATGGACATACTTTTGACTTGTAATGCTTTCCATAAGCAGTGGTTGGAATTACTTCCCCTGTATAAAACTCCTCTGGAATACTCCTGCCACTTAGTGAGTTTTCTATGCCAACCTTCTCTGACACTGGTGAATTTAAATTCAAATGTGAAAATGCACATTCAATGTTTTGAAGTTGACAGTTACAGTCATCATTTAGGTTAGACTGGGAGGAAAATGCAAATGATTTTCTAAATCCATTCAGTTTACAGTTGTCTACATCTTCACTGTGGCAACCATGTTCAAAAGAAGACAAATTCTGAGAATCAAGAGTTATGTCTGAATGTGGTGGTTGTGTCCTGATTCCATGTGTTGTTTCACTGGTTTTAGGAAGTTTATATGAGGTTAAACTGTTTGGTGTTGTGCTCTTTGGTGACTCACTCTTTGATATTTTCTTATCACCACCATTTCCATGGCTTCTCAATTGCATCTGAGATCCCAAAATATGTCTGTCTCTGCTATATACTTCATTCTTTCTTACAGTGCCACACATATGAGACAATTCATCTGCTGCCATGCTAAGATCCTTTTCATTGGTTGAATGTTCTTCCAACTGTGAACCCCTTAATGATTCATTTTCAGCATAAATATTAGCATCAATGTCCTTATCAAATGCACCACAATCATCTGATTTCATTAATAACCCTGATGAGGTCTTTGAACTGAAAGGGCTAAGGCTTTCAAAATGTCTGCGTTCAGTGTTTATTCTCTGTTTTGGAACAAACTTCAAACTCTGAGGCAGGTCTTTAGTGTACCATGTTTTCTGCTTGGCATCATTCTCATCACTGCTAGTGCTACTGTCAGCTGGATCCTCACGAGAAAAAATTAAAATTCCATCGTCTGTTATTTTTTCAAAAATCCTAATACACGAGTCAGGCCTGCTGACTCCTGGAATGTAAAAAACTGTTCTACACCTAGAATTGAAATATTTCTGACTTGTTTCAAAGGTTGAGAACTTTTCAGAGAACATGTCATCTGCGTCATCTGTCTTCATGTTTGGACACTTGAGACTAATCACCCCTGATACAAAACATATATCCAATATATAACAGTATTAGTATTGAACTTTAAATTTGTTTTCTTAAATAATATCATACGCTTTTAAAAGTTAAAATTTAATGAGTCAAATTTAAGAACTAGGCTATATTTGTATTTACTAATAGTAGTCAACAAAAAATAACAGAAATTATCAGTGCCGAATTATGAAAATAACAAAGCTGAGCTTGTAGCAATCGATACTTGATACATTACTTAGATTTTTGTAACACTTTAACAACTGAACTATTTTATTAAAAAGTAAGTGTACATACAAACAATCCACAGGCTTGCTGGCAATTGTGTCCTGTTGCTATTCAAATTTCGCGTCACTTCCCAGCATTCATCTTCAGGCACGCAGTGAAATATGCTATTTTAGACTGTCACATAAAGTACACTTTCAAAGTGACACTTGTATTAATATAGTAAATAAAAACAATAAAATAAATATGCCTTATACATACACCTACAAACACTTCTTCGGTTGCCCCATTTATTCGTTGCTGTTTTTATTGTTTATTTGAAAAACAATTGTGTGTGCCGACCTGCAGACGCACCGTAGCGTGGTTTGTCAAGCTAGCACGGTCAAATCATTATTTATGATAATTGTTATTTCAGTCGAGCAATATATATGGTTTTGAAAAATGTACACATAATATGTTAAGAGTCACCGTGGCTTTTGCTATGTAATGGTATTTTCTCTTGCCATAAAAGACCCACCGACCTTCCTTTTTTTTTTTTTTTGGGGGGGGGGGGTTGAGTGGGTGGTGGTGAAAAAAGAATAGCTGCCATGATAATTCTAGAAAGAAAAAAAACTTTGCAAAGTCATACTATTATTGAAGTAAAGTGTTTTATTAAAATCAGTCATACCTTGCCTTTGCTAGCTTCAAGCTCATTCTATTATTAGCCCTCGACACACCGCGCCTCCACATTTTTATCTATTTATAGCAACGTGTCCCAATAGGACGTCCAACCACATTGACAGTGTTATTTATTTTTGACTATTTTGATTTATTTTCTTTTTGACTATTTTGATTTATTTTCTTTTGTGACAAGGTACACAAATTTAGTTAACAGACAAATAAGTGGGCGGAGCAACATAGGCAGATAGTTTCCTGGCAATTAGAATAATTCAACAATCATCGGCTAGCTTCATATTATTTCCAGGGGTCGATAACAATTAAGCAGTGGAAGCCAAATGCTTTGAAAATTAATTTGATTTCAGCAATCGACTATGGCGATATCAACCTGAATTTCATTAAAAATATATATGCCTTTAGGCCAAATGTGGCCTGCGTAAAAGTGTTTTGCAGCCCGCGCTCATACAAAAAAAATATTTCTTTAATTATATGGTATACTTAAGTTTGTTATCGTGAATGGCCCACGAACTTTAAATTTGGGGTTTATGTGAGCCTTGGGGTTGAATAAGTTAGACCACCCTGTTGTAGACATATGTGGAGAACCAATTATTGATGGCTGTATAAAGCCAAACAAGTGTGCCATGATCAACAACACACACACACAGACGATACAGTAATGAATTTATTAAGTGGTCGGAAAACGAAAACATTGTCGAATCATGATTTTGAATTTACAATCGAGCATATCATGGCAGCAAGTGACAGAGTGGACACAGTCACAAGTAATAACTGCATTCAAGGCAGCATAGTTCAAATTTTATAAACACCCCTACCCATAGTCAGAATGTATCCCTTCTTACTCCATAGGACAGATACTGGCCTCACTGGGCGATGTGTAATATATGTGTAACCTCCCATCTGGTTCCAACACTAATTCTGACTTAACTTTTTTTTTTTTTAATACAGATGTCTTTCCAAACTGAATTATTTACACATATATTATTCCATACTCACTTTAATCTTTTGTTACATAAGAATTGCTGCACTGGTCAAAAAAAAAAATATGTCAAACATTTAAATAAATATTTCAACAGCAAAATTGCCACCGTGATCATTTGTGTGATGAGCAGGTTTAATACACTAATATGCCAGACTGAGTAATCTCTATAACCCCGCCTGTAAAGGACTTTTAAAAATGCGTACGACAAACTCGGTCATACTGCAAGGCCTCTAAGTAGTACAAATTAACACTCGCTTAAGTTCATTTTCACAGTTACAATTATAGTTACACAGTAGTCAAAAAGGCAATACTAGATGACATTCATAAACAACAATAATTTGCTAATTTGATTAATTATGGGAAAAGTATGTAGTTCAGTTCAACAATTTTATATATTTGTGCATAGCTTACCATGCAATAAGAATTATTTTCACAGTTCTGTTTGGTTGTGAGAATATTAACGTTTACTGTTACCTTGTTGCTTTCCTCAAATACCAGCATTTACAGCTTGTTTCTTTCAAGAAAATACTCAAGTTCACAGTTCAGTTTGTTTTTCAAATAAAGGTTTCAAATTGGAATATTTCACCTGATGAATTATTTCCAGCCTTCATCAGGAATAGAGTTTGACTTGGCCCTGCTACTCGGATTGGTCAGGCAAAGTTCATCCAGTAGTCACAACATTTCATGTTAGTTGGCCATTAATCAAGCCGACTCCTTGTTAAAATTTATGCCACATACTGAGATGTGTCAACAACAACAAAAAGTGCCATACAAACAAGGAGGCAGCAGGAAAAAGGGCTTTGAGAAGTATCTAACGAAACCTTTCCATATCCTTCTCTCTCAGACATATTCACATTCAATTTGTACCTGCGAAGCCAACTCGACATAAACGCATTGGCTCAGTCAGGATGAACCACATAAAGAAAATACAATCAACAGATTTTTCTGAGTATGACTTTCTAGAAAATATCATTAAAGAATTGTTTCTAAGTTTAAATCACCCAAAATACAATTACAAAATTTTTCTAAAGTATGGATCTTTCTTTCATTCAACTGTTCCACACACCTGATTTACTTCAGTAACCAACTCAAAAGAAAAAGACAGGACATCATCACTGTCGTATGCTGCTTGGGGTGATTCGTAATAATGCTGATTAGCTCAGATCTATTTCAGCTGGCGCACTAATCCATCTACGAATGCCGATACAAACAACAAGACTTCTTATGGGGCGACGATCTGACTATTTACTTGACTCGTCAGCCCCCAGCAGAATAACTGCAGATACTAATATTTAATAACAATATATATAAAACAATGACGCTAACTTACAAGGCACTACACTACCATGGTGACGCGAATTTACAGTACATCAACAGTTACATTTAACATTAATAAGACGCGTAAGACGTATGAACAATTAACAATAAAACTTTAATTAAAGAAAAAGAAATAATTAGATTTAAGATTTATCGAAGTGTTTTCTCAAGTCTCTTCATAGATCGATTGTCTACAGTATCTCGAGTAAACTGTTCATGTTTCTTTAATCTCGGAACAACCAAGGAAGACAAGGGCCACAATTCCTCTTTCGTTTTAACTTAACTGTAGCGGTTCACGCCCAGATTGCGCTCGTCAATGTTCTCGCCACAAGTTTCTAACGAAAGTCCCTTTGTACTTGCACCAAGTCTCCTTTCTTCCACAGAGTCCCTTCAACAAGGGTTTTCTCTTCAGCTTTCTCCCAAGCTATTAGGGGACAACGGCCAATCTCCTAGGTTCCTCTAGTAGGCACATGTGTAACGGTCAATGGCACAGAAAGGTATATATGCCATCACAACACCCACGCATCTTTCTAAAATTAAATAACGTGACACTGCTACGCTGCTTTGTTTTTCCGCCCGGTACCCAAATGTTTTGTTTTATGCCCACGCAAAGGCCCAACAACCCCCATCCCTCTCTATTCTTTCCGTTACGCCCACGCAATTGCTCAACAACCCCCATCCCTCTCTTCCCGGAAGTTCGCACTTCCGACTAACGACACGTTCACACTGAATACTTTATTAATTATTTTACTTCAATTTAAATTGTTCACACAAAATGAAAGCTCGTTTCATGACATCCCCCCGCTCAGAATATACTTGGAATCAAGTTATTCAACAATTTCAATTGAGGTAATCAGTTTCCTCTATATACATCTAAACTACTTCATTGCCTACAGTTACTCCCTTCTAACTGTAGCTACAATTTCTTCTTTTTCATGTGACACCATCTGTCTATCAGTATGCTCTTCTACCTGTGCCTCCTCCCTTTCAACATACGCACGCAGCAAGTTGATGTGGTATGTTCTCTCTTTCCCCTTACCCAGGATCCTATAGTTCTGACCCCTGAGTTTAGCAGTGACTTCATAAGGACCGCGCCACTTCACTTGCAATTTATCGCGCTTTTCAAATGACAGCAACAACACTTTGTCACCTGCCTTAAAACAACGACTCTGCATTTTCCTATTAGAATGCGCTGTTCGCCTTATTTTCCCCTTTTGCAAATCTGTAGTTTTCTGGCTAACTTGACCTAGCCTCTCCCGCGAATTTTGAGCAGACTGGTCGAACGATTGGTACATTTTCTCAAGATGCACCTTCTCATCTGTATCAGCAGACACATTCGCAAACATTCCTTCGCTTGCTTGCATCTCTGTACATCCTCTACATGTATCACAGAATCTGTTGATCTCTGTGAACATTCCCGGCCAATAGAAATCTCTCCATATTCTATCAGCAGTAACGGCCCTACTCAAATGTCCGCCTGCTAAATCGGTATGCATACGTCGCATTACGTCAGCGCGTTTGCACTTCGGTACTACCAACTGTCTTCGGCATTCTTTGTTTTGTTTCGTTTCTCTAAACAAGACTGATTTCCGGTACGAATACTGAACAAGTTTAGACTCATCTCTGTTCCTCTGGTATCTCGTACTCTCATGCAACTTTCTTAACGTTTCATCTTTACTTTGGAGATAGCTCAGTTCGCACGACGGCATGCTTTCTATCCGGTTGATCACGGGACATAACGGTTTCTTTTCACAGTTAAAAGTGCCCTGCGCTTCTACCCTCTTTACTTGCACGTCTGCTACTGTGTTTCCAGCGGGTTTCGGATGAGGATTTACATATACACTCCCGAGTAATGCACTAAACGGCGCGTTCTTAATTACTGCGGCAGTAATTCTACCTGTCACATAGCCACAGTCAATGTCTACATGCGCTACGGGTAAATTTTGTCGCTTTCCATTAGCAAAGACAACACAAACACGGTCGTGTGTCATATCCTCTGCCCGCACCAAGTTACTAGATACAACTGCTGGATACGTACACGCGGTGTCCAGCAAAACACGAGTGATTGTGCCATTAATTTTTGCAACCACTGTATTGCTTGAAGAGTCAGCACCTCTGCCTACTTCCGACACTGCGAAAATCTGTGTTGGCTGGCTAGGACATACTTTTGACACGTGTCCTATACCTTTACAGTTATAACATATCTTGTCAGAACCAAAACGTTCCTTTGGTTTCGGCCTCGATTCATTTGTTCTTCTGTCATTCTGAACGTTATTAGCGCTTTCGCTCTGCTTATCAATCTCGCTACTCACTGATGCTTTCTGCTCATTAACTTCTACTCTCTGTCTCTCATTTTTATTTTCCCGCACGATTGGGTGAGCTTCGTCATAGGCTTCTGCCATTTTGACTATCTCATTCAGATCTTTCAACTTTCTCTCTGCTAGAAACGTAACTAACCCTGGGCGGTAACACTCCATAATGCGCTCCCGAATAATTTCATCTCTGGCGCTCTCATAAGTATGCTTTACACCTGCCCTTTCAAACCAACGGTCAAACAATGTACGCATTCTATAGAGAAATTCATGATGGCTTTCTGAATGCTTTTTATGAGCCTCCCTAAAAAGTTTGCGGTACCTTTCTGCCGTAATATGGTATCGGCGCAAAAGACTTTCTTTCAATGCCCCATAATTATCTGCGTCTGCCTCTGATAACGTGTGGAAGCATTCTAGCGATTCACCGTGAAGAAAACATGATAAATTTAATGCCCAGTATTTATCTGGGATCTCATGAGCGATGGCTAACTTTTCGAACTGACGCAAAAATTCATCGAGTTGTTCTGCTTTGTTGTTAAATGGCTGTAGCGTGATCGATACAATTCTTTTATCCCTACCGCGCTGGTCAAGGAAACTATCACGAGGACTACTTACTTCACTTTCATTTGTTTTAAGTTTTGCCTCAATCTTTAGTTTTTCTAACTGAAATGCCCTCTCTTTCTCCGCCTCTCTTTCGGCCCTTTCTTTCTCTGCCACTCTCTCGGCCCTTTCTTTCTCTGCCACTCTCTCTGCCCTTTCTTTCTCTGCCACTCTCTCTGCCCTTTCTGCCTCTGCTACTCTCTCTAATCGGTCAAGGTACTCTCTTTCTTGCTCTCTTACATGCTTATAAGCATCTTTCCCTTTTAACCGATACATTTCAACTGCCTCTGTGTGCCATTTCACCTTTAACTCATCTAACGTAACGTTTTCCATATTTGCGGGTTTGGACTTCTATCTCCCTTCCCTTGAAGGTAAACAAACCACTGTTCACAAATATTTCTTTCACACCTGTGCAGTACTAGACTCTTTCACTAAATACTAGCACAATCAAATATACTATTAACTACTTCTAATAGTATATCACCATCAATATATACTATTAATTCCTTCTAATAGCATATAACAATCAACATATACTCAGTTAATTCATTTAACTAGTATACTATAATTTCCAAGCTTGCTTCTCACACTCACAGTACTCTTACTGATGAATGCACAAGCATACAAATCATTCACAGATGCATAAATAAATATTGCTAACTATTAACATGCACATGTTATTATGCAATAATATGAGCAATATACATCAATCAAAATGCATCAACATAAACAGAGAGTTTGCTTGCTTGTCTTCCTTTACAAAATTAGCGCTACAAGTTGGATTCAAAAATCTTTTTATGTTTCACGCTAACAACTAGTCTAGAGGTATCCCGGAAATATTCAGATCCGTGACGATGCCCCCATATGTCGTATGCTGCTTGGGGTGATTCGTAATAATGCTGATTAGCTCAGATCTATTTCAGCTGGCGCACTAATCCATCTACGAATGCCGATACAAACAACAAGACTTCTTATGGGGCGACGATCTGACTATTTACTTGACTCGTCAGCCCCCAGCAGAATAACTGCAGATACTAATATTTAATAACAATATATATAAAACAATGACGCTAACTTACAAGGCACTACACTACCATGGTGACGCGAATTTACAGTACATCAACAGTTACATTTAACATTAATAAGACGCGTAAGACGTATGAACAATTAACAATAAAACTTTAATTAAAGAAAAAGAAATAATTAGATTTAAGATTTATCGAAGTGTTTTCTCAAGTCTCTTCATAGATCGATTGTCTACAGTATCTCGAGTAAACTGTTCATGTTTCTTTAATCTCGGAACAACCAAGGAAGACAAGGGCCACAATTCCTCTTTCGTTTTAACTTAACTGTAGCGGTTCACGCCCAGATTGCGCTCGTCAATGTTCTCGCCACAAGTTTCTAACGAAAGTCCCTTTGTACTTGCACCAAGTCTCCTTTCTTCCACAGAGTCCCTTCAACAAGGGTTTTCTCTTCAGCTTTCTCCCAAGCTATTAGGGGACAACGGCCAATCTCCTAGGTTCCTCTAGTAGGCACATGTGTAACGGTCAATGGCACAGAAAGGTATATATGCCATCACAACACCCACGCATCTTTCTAAAATTAAATAACGTGACACTGCTACGCTGCTTTGTTTTTCCGCCCGGTACCCAAATGTTTTGTTTTACGCCCACGCAAAGGCCCAACAACCCCCATCCCTCTCTATTCTTTCCGTTACGCCCACGCAATTGCTCAACAACCCCCATCCCTCTCTTCCCGGAAGTTCGCACTTCCGACTAACGACACGTTCACACTGAATACTTTATTAATTATTTTACTTCAATTTAAATTGTTCACACAAAATGAAAGCTCGTTTCATGACAATCACAAAAGCAGATTGTGTGAAATGATCCTTTCAGAATATATATATATATATTTGTAAATACTTACTTTCATTGTTCAGCTTGGAACAAAAAGCTGGGGGGGGGGGGGTAAGGGACGAGGCAACATTTTATGGCTTTGGGTAATGTTTTACTGGTATTTGATCCAAATTGAGGAACATACTCCCCAGTCTAGATAGACGTGTTTTATTGTATTTGATCCAAATTTGGAGACATGCTTCCCACTCTAGCGAGACGCATTTTCTCTAA
Source organism: Sinotaia quadrata (assembly GCA_028829895.1). Taxonomy (NCBI): domain Eukaryota; kingdom Metazoa; phylum Mollusca; class Gastropoda; order Architaenioglossa; family Viviparidae; genus Sinotaia; species Sinotaia quadrata. The sequence goes on along the minus strand of CM054180.1, from coordinate 11,291,305 downwards.
TCAACAGAACCTCTAATTCAATCTTCACAACTGAAAGTGATTCACCACAATTCCCCTTTTAAAGAGTTTGGCTAACCTGAGTTTTGTCCAAACGTACCTAACCATGCACATCTAGTGCTTTACAATTTTTACCCTGACAGGTACACTAGGTAGAATCGCTCATGCAATAATTTATAAACACAATCAGATATTGTCCCAGGACCCTTGCCTCAAGTAGCTAAAATTCTAACATATTTATAGCACTGCTATCCTAGCAAAGCGGAGAAGGAAAATATGCAGTTTCATAACACATAAGTGGAGTTATCTGTGCTTAAATATGGAGCTCTCAACTTTGTGAAACGTTATCACACATAATATGAGTTGGTAAGTAGGTCTATATCCAGGCAGATTTTGCCAGTATGTGCAACCGCTCTTTAAATCCATGGCTGTTTTCAGCGTCTCTGACTATATCTAATTAACAATTCAATTTTTTTTAAAGAGAAAAAATTCAATGGTACTGTATTGTAAAATATATAATTTATTTTTGGAATGGTGTACGTGTTGTAGAATGACCATGCAGTGAACAGAGGCCTCTGATAAATTATATCAATTCAATTGCCATAAATCACAACGCAGCATATGGAGGCCAGTGAAGAAATTACAAACATTTAATTTTAGCATCCCCGACATACTGGGACTTTAGTGTACACGTAAACTGGTTGTAATATCCACAAAATTACTAACGTTAGGCCAGTAGAATAGGTAGCACTGTCAAGTGTCCATGCTTAGTATTTGTCGTATTTCTCAGTGCAAATTCGCACAAGTCCTTGGTTGTGTGACGTCACTTGAAAATTATTAGAACTCTTGACATCTGACGTACATTCGATCTGTGACTAATGGCACAAACAATTTCTCACTCTCACACACAAACACACGCAGAGTTAATCTCAAAACAGCCACACACACAAAAAAAACCTCTCACTGAGCGTCAAACCAAGCACAAAACTCAGTTAATCTCACACACACATGCTAGCAGGGAGGCTTGGAGATTGGGAGTGCATGCATGTATCTGAGTAAAACTTTTAACAAAAATTATTATAACAATTTTATATCTGTATTACCATTTATTTTTGTGCGTGTTCAATGTTATTTTAATTTTAATCTCATTTCTGAATCATTAGTACGACGCAGTTTTATACGTCATATTTTGTTCCGAAATTGTTTTTAATTTTAAGGTAAGAGATAACAACATATTTTCTTTTCCTCTTGAACTGAGAGGAATAGAAAATATACGTCTATAAAACATATAATATATGGAAGGAGAGGGATGGGGAGAGAATATATTTAACCATATTGATGGGGTGGAGTGGACAGAAGATATGTCTAACAGTATTGCGAGGGTGGGGTGGACAGAGAATATGTCTAACACTGAGGGGATGGGGTGGACAGACAGTACTGAGGAGCTTGGGATGGAGAGAGAATATATCAAAGAGTAATGAGGGAGTTGGTATGGAGAGAGAATTAATATGTCTAACATTAGTGAGGGGTTGGGATGGGGAGGGAATATATCTAACAAAAGTGAGAAGGTTGAGGTGAAGATAGAATATGTCTAACAGTATTGGAGGGATTGAAAGCTACACTCGATTCAGAAAAGGGGGAGGGGGTATTTTTATAATAGTATTTCGTCTTTTCTCGGGCGCCAGAAAATCCTTATGCTGTCATTGGCTGTTCTAGACTGACTATCTAGTCATCCACACATACACACACCATTTCAAATAGTTCAATGCTCTCAAGATAAGTCAATAGTACATAAAGTTCAAGGTAAGGCTGAAGGAAATAATGCAACCCACCCACATATCCCGTGACGTCGTTACTGTGAGTGTGGATCGGGTTTCAGAGTGAAGACAACACATTCATTACTGTCTGAAGCACATGTTAGACATTAATATCGGGTTTCAGAGTGAAGACAATACATTCATTACTGTCTGAAGCACGTGTTAAGACATTAAGTATAGATAAAACATGTTAGATAGTTTAGTTTCGTTTAATTATGAATATTTTTGAGCGTGGTGGGGGTCGTAATTGATTTAAGATTAACCGTGTGTTATCCACGCAGCCCGTTGACAGTGACCGTCGTTCAATAGACGTGTCTGAATGTGCACCTCAGAAATAATATATATAAAATATGATTAATTTTGTCTAGAGCAATTCCTTTTTTACACATGCATTTTCATTGGTCAACTACTTCGTTCTATATTATGAGGGGTCGTAAAGCGTAGAAACACACACGTCTGAGGGAGCACACATGCACATGCGAGTGTTTATAAATAGATTGAGATAACTCTAGTCAGTTCTTCCATTCCCAATTACAGTACATTGCATTCAGCGCATTAATGTATATTTCTCTCTTCCAAGTTGCATTTGCACAAATTTCGAGGTCAGACAGGTTATGCTAGCTCCGTTACTGAGTGCCTAGTAACAGAGTTGAAAACATGTTTTCCAAAAGAACGGTTTGTTTCATTACGGGAGCCAGTCGAGGATTGGGTGAAAGTATAGCATTGAATTTTTCCACTCAATTTCCACACGGATCACTTTTTGTCTTGTTGGCTAGAAGCGAGGATAGTTTGAAAGATGTCCGAGATCGTCTCCTATTAAAAGCACCGAATTCTCTAGCAGTAGCGATATGTTTTGACCAGGGCTTGCTTGATGACGAAGTGTTTTCATCGATATTTTCAAAGTGTTTTACATCTGCTGGCGTCAAACCGGAGGATTTCGAGCAAGCACTGCTAGTCAACAATGCAGGGAGTTTGGAACATCTCGTGTACGCACGCAATCTACCAGACATTGGGCAGCTGGCAATGTACTTCAATATAAATGTTACGGGTGTAATTGCTTTGACGTCAAAATTTTTGAAAGCGTTTCCCAAATCAACAGGCATAAGTCGTGTTATTATTAACACAAGTTCCTTGTGCGCACTGAAACCAACACAAAGCTGGGCTATGTACTGCACTGGTATATTTAATTTTATTGTTTGTGTGCTTGCTTCTGATTGACTGATGCAAAGTTTGTTCTTTTAAGATTCGTTTACTGAACTTGCCAGAGCATTATTTTTTTTATAAAGCTTATTACGACATTTAATTGAAGTAATTAAATTAATCACCAATTAAAGACATGATATGAAGTTCACAAATATGACTTGGTGGAATACATGCATGAATTTACAGCGTGGTTTCATCAGCAAAATCAACAAACATTAAGATGTGGACATAAAACTCACACCAATCAGCCAGTTACTTGCATGCAATAAATAAGTTGATTCAGAAACCAACTAATGAAACATTTTCACAAGAAAAGTATTAATTTGCTGCAATTTTCATCAGTTCTCTTAATCTTATGACCAAAATTCATAGTCTGGTGCTTTTCATTTTCACATAACTGCATTCAGACATCTTGTATTAATTCTTTTAATTTGGATTCAAGTTCTGATGACACACTTGTGCATTCTCTTTTCTAGTGTTAACTGTATGATGCACTCCTTTCACTGTATTCAGACACTTTCTTATATTCTTGTACTAGTTGCATTCAAATTCTGAATGTTCAGATTGTATAATCTTTTTCTAACTGTTTTAATATTTTACATTAAAATTCACCCATCTCTTTACATTTGTGATGCAGAATTGGTTGGGAAAATGATAAGCTGCTGGAGTGGGTTGGAGTGTTTTCTGTAAATAATATACATTGTAGATCCTTCCAAAGTTTAGTGTGTTTACAGACAATGCATTCCAATTTGTACTTAAGGTACTTTACAACTTCATGTCCATGGTAGTCTTTTCTTCTGAACATTTCTCCTGCTGTTCTTTGACCTTTAGTACATTAATACATTTCTCTAACCAAGATTACCATCAACTTTTGACCCTGATTAGGCCTATAAAGTATATGCTTTAGTTTTCAATTTTTAAATATATTCTTAATCTTATGTATAAGCAAATAAACTTGAAGTTTGCAGCTAGTGTAAGTTCACTAATTGATGTGTAAAATGTATTGTACATGTTTGATTTTTTTGATTGGAGAATGATACAAAATCAAGCAACAATGATATTTAATGTAATTTGACACTTACTGCTCAGCATTTTCCCCACCAAATTTAATTTTATACTACTTCTACACATTAGTATACTAATAAGTAATATAATAGTTTTAAACTATAGTGGTATGCTAATGGTAGAGAGGACAAAATCAGTCAGAGATATAGCAAAAGTTTGACTGCTTCACCTCTTAAATAAAATATCATTTTGGTGTGTTTTGGGCAAACAAGGGAAAAGCTGATCACATACTTTTGTTAATTAGAGGAAATTTCTAGTTGTGTAAAAACAATGTTTTCACTTTAATAGTTAATTATAGGAAATTTCTAGTACTTGTGTAAAAACAATGTTTTCACTTTAATAGTTAATTATAGGAAATTTCTAGTACTTGTGTAAAAAACAATGTTTTCACTTTAATAGTTAATTATAGGAAATTTCTAGTACTTGTGTAAAAACAATGTTTTCACTTTAATAGTTAATTATAGGAAATTTCTAGTTGTGTAAAAACAATGTTTTCACTTTAATAGTTAATTATAGGAAATTTCTAGTACTTGTGTAAAAAACAATGTTTTCACTTTAATAGTTAATTATAGGAAATTTCTAGTACTTGTGTAAAAACAATGTTTTCACTTTAATAGTTAATTATAGGAAATTTCTAGTACTTGTGTAAAAACAATGTTTTCACTTTAATAGTTAATTATAGGAAATTTCTAGTATTTGTGTAAAATAACTAAAAACAATGTTTTCACTTTAATAGTTAATTATAGGAAATTTCTAGTACTTGTGTAAAAACAATGTTTTCACTTTAATAGTTAATTATAGGAAATTTCTAGTATTTGTGTAAAATAACTAAAAACAATGTTTTCACTTTAATAGTTAATTATAGGAAATTTCTAGTACTTGTGTAAAAACAATGTTTTCACTTTAATAGTTAATTATAAAATATGTTGAAGGTGAAGTGCAACTATTTTTTTCTTTCATCATACAAGTAATACTTTTCCTTTCTATTTTTTTTCACAAATCATTTTAGGCAAAGCTGCTCGTGACATGTTTTTTAAAGTAGTGGCAGAGGAAGAAAAGGATATACGTGTTATCAGTTATGCTCCTGGTCCGCTTGATACCGAAATGATCAATTCCACTTTGAAAGGCGAACATGAAGAAATGAGAAACTTTTTTATTGGTGAGTTTTACTACCAGTTTTGAAATACATATTTCTCAGAAATGAATTTATGTATTATTTACTTCACAAACACATGCACACTTTTAAGTTTTATATAGTAATATATTATTAATGTATTCATTTGTTGCTAACTTCTGGTGGATTAGAAGGTATAACCCACTCCCAGGTCTGATTAGGCAACTAATCCATGCTAGACCATTCTGCATTTTGGGGATGTGATAAAAACACAAAGTTATAATTGTCACTCTGTACTGGGGTTGCAATTAGCCTGACTACCTTTTGGGGCATCCTTCTATTAGTGTTGCACTTGCAGCCCCATTAATAACCTCACTACACTAAGCCCTCACCTAACTTCCAACAATACATTTCTCATCAATACAAGACATAGAAAGATAAGTAATTAACAGTTAATTTGACAGCAGTCATGGTTAAATATTCCAGATAGTCATAAAAGGGCAAATATTTTAATACACACAGAATTAAATTTTGATAATAACTAATATTTAGACAAAACTATTAATTACATACATTCAAGTCATTTCTTTCATTCATCCACACAACTAAAATAAGAAGAAAAATAAAGATGTATACACCCTGTATAAAATGTATATTTGTATGCTGTGCTAGCTGCTATATTATGGTTTTAAAAATTATTTAGCCAGTTAAGAGTGCCTTTTTTTTTTTAATAGCAGTTTTTAGGAATGTGGGTTAATTTATACATTTTGTTGCTTTTAGTGGAATGTTTTAATTTAATGCCCTTAAGTGTACTTTTGACATTAATGGAATAACTTCAATAAGACATTTTGTGTGTCTGTTTATATTTTATAGATGCCAAGGCCAACAACACCTTATTGGCTTGTGACACAACAGTCAGCAAACTGATTTCTGTTCTAGACAAGAACACTTTTGAAAGTGGCACTCACCTTGATTATTATGATGAATTCTAGTCTAATTCAAGAAATTATAAATACTATTTAAGAGTCTTTAAATAAATGTCCACACTTGATATGGATAATAACATGTTATGATTTATACTATAGGTAGTTTTTCTTCAGTATACGTATGACATTTAAAAAAATGTGTTTAAGATTCTTTGTAATCTGCCTGCAACATTTACTGTCCTTTATCATTCTGAAATTTATAAGTTTATTTTACTGAATGATAAGAGATGGAAGCAATATTTGTTATACCTGCAATGTTATTCTCAATCCAGCACTTTTACATAATAAAATATGATTTTAGGTTTCTAAGCTGTTTTCTACATTAATAACTTTATAATTGAACACTTTTTGCCTTTAATGACTAACACCTTATAAATTTTTGTAAGGTAGAGTAAACACAATCTTGATAATATTCTTTGACATGTCAGTATGCAGAAAGTGACAAAAGAGGATAATAAAACAAATAATAGTAACAGTCAAAATATCCAAAATGAACAAAACGGTGAAGACATGGAATCAATAGAGTAAAATTACTGCTTGAATTGAAAAGCAAAAGAATGCTTCTTGGCAAATGCAGTAAATAAACAAAATTTGAGCAGCTAGTCAACTTTTGATAATAATTTAGAGAAAGACACCAATTAGTTGGTCACACTTTTGCCATACATTTCAAAGAGCAGAACACTGATTGGTCAGCCACACTTTCACCATATATTCAAAGAACAAAACACTAATTGGCTAGTTCTTAGTGTTCAAAACAAAACTTTTCATTAAAGTGTCCAGACTTCAAGTGACTTTTGACACATATACAACCCCAAAATAAAAAATAAAAAAATAATAATAATAATTTAATTTAATGATAAAAGTTGATGTTGGAGAGGCAAGTGTGTATTATTGTTAATTAAATGTAACTTGGGTATCATTTTTGTTACTTATGTTAGTGCAGTTTACTTCACTTCTTGAAATGATTAATAATTCTGATTACAAGATTTAGTTATTTTTAAAGCGGGACTCCTCTTCAGTATATATAATTTCTAATATCTCCTTTTTAAACTGTTAACAAATGCTGATCCATGTGTTTTATGATCATAAACAATTTATTGTTTCTAGTTGTAAATCTCTCTAATTTATTTGAAAGGGCTAGATGGTAATAATAATAATGCATATATATTCTCAAAATATATTAAATTATATCTTTAAATGTTAATAAATAGGCACATATATTTACTATAGCTTTTATGAACCTGGAGCAAAAACATTTATTTTTAAGAATATTAGAAATAACATTGTTAAATCTAATATAAATACATCAATAATACATGCACACTATCAAACACTTTTAAGTAAACATAAATAAAACAACTTTTTGTAATATTTTGATGTTTTGATTAGGATTAGTGAAAAAGAAATATGTTGTGACTTCATGAATTTTCGGTCATTACTTAAGTTTTGCAGACAATTGCAATAGGTAAAAGATGCTTCTGACTTACCTTGCTGATTCAAAATTTACTATGTAATCTATCTTTAATTTTGTTATTCTTTTGAGGTGTGATTAACTTCTTTTTTTTAATATCTCTTAAATATATTTGATCCACGCATAATTTTTCTTAGTTATGTGCTAACTGCTATACAGTTATTATTACCTTGATAGTTTTGTCCTTTAAAATAATGATTTAGTTTAAGCAATTTTCCCCAAATCTGTAATACTATTTTTAACAATGTTCTTTGCTTCCTTTTCAGCGTATTTAAAGCAAATACAAACATAGGAATAGTATTTCATTCGAATGCATACGGGGGAAAAAATTAGTACCAAAAAAAAAATCATTATTTTTTCTTTAAAAATAAACAAATTATGCCAATATTCTGATTATGAATTTGTAACTTTAATTGAAACTTTTTACTTCTGTGAAAAGTGTAAGGTTAGGAAATATGGTAGTCTGAACTTATTGCACACACAGTGACACACCAAATTATAAGTTTGCAATTCAGAAACAAAAGACCTAAAATATGAAACAATATGACTAATATTCTTGATAAAAGAAGTAACCCATCATTATGTTTATTTAAAATAATATCTGCAATATAAAGTTGTAACTCAAAATATAAATTTTGTATTTTTATTGTTGATATTTTGTAGTTATAAGGAGTAACAAATGTTTGTATTTTGTGTTGTTGTTGTTGATAACTTGTAGTTGTAAGATGAAACAAATGTTGTATTTTTGTTGCTGTTGATAATTTGTAGTTGTACAGTGAAATAAATGTTTGGGATTTTGTTGTTGATAACTTGTAGTTGTAAGGTGAAATAATTGTTTGTATTTTTAAGACTGAAACTGTCTACTCATACCAGTGACATAAAATAAATGAAACTAGTAAAATTACAAAAAATTCTCATTTTAGTGGGAACAAGGGAAACAGAAAAATTCTTTAAAGGGTTTCATTTTTATTATAGAAACATTTTCACTATTTGTTCACTTATTTTAAGATTATTGTGGAAGTTACCTTAAACATTTATATAATATACAATTTTAATGATGGCTGAAAAATATAAAGTTAACTTTATTGGGGGTAAAAATAATTTGAGTAAGATGCTGTTATCAAAACAAGCAAACTAGAATATAAGATATCTCTTTTATAATATAAAAGTATATAGGATGCCACTGAGATTTGTAAAAATGTTTTTTGATTTCTGTTTAATTTTCACTGATATAAATTATAAGCACATGATTTTGATATATACTGTTTAAATCTATTAATTTGCATGAGCTTCTTGTGTGATTTAATATGTATTAGGTTGCATTAAGAAATTCATAGCAATTACTCAAGTGTACTGCTAAAGATCATTCTTATGGTTGTGATTCGGCTGATTTGTAAATTCACCATTAATTTCTTATATGGTTTTTCTACATTCCCTTCCTTAGTACTGGTTAATTTTTGTTATCCCCTTTTACAGTAAATTTGTATATTCTGTACTTTTATAAAAGTTTCTTCATTTTATTCGGATTTTATACTATTTTTAAAATCAGTTTTTCATTTTCTTTCATAATGTTTCTCATGGAATATTAACAAAATGATATTTTACTTTTTAGTCATATTGTTCTTTATTTGGTGTGATATTTACAATAAAATGTATTATTAATGTTCTTTTATAATATCAGAATCTGAGTGACATTTTGGAGTAACATTGATATATCTGCTTCTGTATGAATCTCACTTGCTGGGTTCAGCAACCTACATTGACACAAAATAAATAAACAAAAACAGTCTTTCACAGAGGAGGCGCATCATACACACATTTATTAACATTCAAATTCAGCTGTACACACTTGACAAAGAAAAAAGAGAAAAGTAATAATTTAAATAGTTCTGCTTGCCATTCCACTCAGTGACCACAAGCCTTGGACTGACTGTGATATGGAAGACATGAATTGGCTGTTCCATTAGTTAATCTCACTTTCTGCATGTCTCCCATGGTGTGAGCATCTTGCTGTGCTGTGATTGTAGTAATAGTTTCAGAGCGATTCTGATTAAATGTGATTTTCACCTGACATGCTGACTTTCTTTTTCTTGATCGTGTAAAATCTCTATAGTTTAATATTTAGTTTGCATCAGAAATATTCTATAAAACATCAAGAACTAGCAAACTATACCAAGCACAAGCAGCACTTAGCCCTGAAGTATGTAAGCATTTGCTATTAGCCATATTGTGAGCACAGTTGTGGGACATACATGTTAGATTATCATTCGATAATTTTATTTGTCAGTCAGTTATGTGTAAATATGAAAACATGGTTGGTTTATGCCATTATACTAATTATAGCTTTCTGTAGACAGGGAACATTGTACTTGACTGTGAACCACTTAAAGTGGGACTCTACCAGATTTAGTGATTCTTATACTAGAGCAAACCTTGCCGTGAAATACGTAGAAGCACTCCCAGCATAAGATTACAGAGATGCTTTTGACTGTCTCACCTAGTCCTCACACACCAGGCTACATGAGACTTACTTGGAGACAGCTGCCTAAACTACTCATTCTGCTCCATAGGTTAAACTATCAGACACCCATCATCAATCAGCAATTGTACCTGGGAAGACATTCACCCACAGCAGCTGTTCTAGAAGTTTATTGCATACACACTCTATGGTCAGTAGCCCATTGTAATGTATTATTTAGAGTGGGCTATTTACTACCTTTAATAAGCTCATGATCAAGCTATGGATCAAGTAAAGAGTTTGCATAATGAGTTGAATACTGCTACTCAGAGGAAAACTGTTACTATTTGAAACACTGTTTTGTGTTATTATTGTAAGCCAAGCCATTGAGCTGCTTGAGTGAAACCAAGCTGTTGCACTGTATCTAACAAATCTATTTGTGTATCTTCAATACAAACACGGAACAAGTAAAATTGATTTTCTTACAATTATTCATTTACTTGTACTCAGCAAACATCGTAACATGGAACATTTGTGATAGAAGTTAGAGCAATCCTTTCTATTATTTATCTGTGTATACCTGTTTTGTCTAACCTCATTCATCATAAATTTGTATTAGTGATGAGTCCACTGTTATAATGTTAAGTAATATCCTGCACACTGAAAAAGATTTTTGTTTACTAATAAACCTGCTGTTATTCTGTACAATGTTTGGGTTACTATTCTGTACAAGTTCTTGTTTTACTACTGAGTCTACTATTATCCTGTACAAGTTCTTGTTTTACTACTGAGTCTACTATTATCCTGTACAAGTTCTTGTTTTACTACTGAGTCTACTATTATCCTGTACAAGTTCTTGTTTTACTACCGAGTCTACTATTATCCTGTACAAGTTCTTGTTTTACTACTGAGTCTACTATTATCCTGTACAAGTTCTTGTTTTACTACTGAGTCTACTATTAAAAGTATTATCCTGTACAAGTTCTTGTTTTACTAGTGAGTCTACTATTATCCTGTACAAGTTCTTGTTTTACTACTGAGTCTACTATTAAAAGTATTATCCTGTACAAGTTTTTGTTTTACTAGTGAGTCTACTATTATCCTGTACAAGTTCTTGTTTTACTACTGAGTCTACTATTATCCTGTACAAGTTCTTGTTTTACTACTGAGTCTACTATTATCTTGTACAAGTTCTTGTTTTACTACTGAGTCTACTATTATCCTGTACAAGTTCTTGTTTTACTACTGAGTCTACAATTATCCTGTACAAGTTCTTGTTTTACTAGTGAGCCCACTACCATTGTGCATTTTCCACAGGGTTTATTTATTGACGTCCATTATTATCCTGTATCAAACATTTTAATAAATCAGCAAAAGTATTTGTTACATTTTTTCTAAACAGTCTAACAGATAAATTGCTAAAACATTCTTGAAAATTCACACACACACACTCACTGTAAAGAGCTTTATTTATAATTATGGGAACTATTATGTCTATTCCAATCAGTCTTGGAGACACACAAGCATAGTCACATCATTTTCAGGTAGTCGTGCTCAAATTGTGTTAACAATAGAGTCCTATAAATTGAACTGATGTTTACAATGGAACAGATATCACTAGTTATTACAGTATGATCTTAGCAGGAACTAGCCAATAGATGGGAAGGGAGTTCAGTTTTTGAGATTGTATCTCCAGTAGTGAGATCCTGTTCTAGCCATACATGCCTCTGTGCATTGTTCATTGTCTGAAGAATCAGAATTTATATCTTCCAGGATAACCTTTGTTTTCTCACTTGTTCTTGGGGGAAATCCTCCTTCAATTGCTGCAGTTCTCTTATGTTCAGTGACTATTTTTTGCTGACACAAAATGCTTCAAATGTCATGTAGAACAAAATTGTCACATTGACCTTCCACACTGCTTCTCTCTTCTTTTAGAAAACACTTGAATTTGTTTAACTTTGGATCTTAAGCTGTAGCTGTCAGCAAAGTATCTTTACCTTGTATTCTAGCAGTGAGTCCACTAAACAGCTATTTTATTGTTAGAAATGTAACCTATATAATTATCATGAACTCACAGCTTTTCTGTCAGGAAGGCAAATAGTGGAAGAACATAAGTATGTGACACACTATGTGGTGCCCAGATGTGTCACTTCAGCTGGTACACTTAAGATCAACGCACACTCTCAACCTTTTCCCAGTCAGTTTTTTCCTTTACAGTTTTTTTTTTTGGGTGTGTGTGTGTGTTGATGTGATACTTTGTATGGAATCTTTCACTTCCAAAAACCTTGCTATCCCATTGTGTTGAAAATTGTTTAAGTCTTCTGTGTACACATTTGCATCAGTCTTCTATGAACAATTTGTTTTAGTCTTCTATGAACACATTCTAGGTACACATTTGTATTAGTAGTCTTCTATGAACACATTTGTATTAGTCTTCTATGTACACATTTGTATCAGTCTTCTATGAACACATTTGTATCAGTCTTCTATGTACACATTTGTATCAGTCTTCTATGTACGACATTTGTATCAGTCTTCTATGTACACATTTGTATCAGTCTTCTATGAACACATTCTATGTACACATTTGTATTAATAGTTTTCTATGAACACATTTGTATTAGTATTTGTATTTGTTTTCTATGAACACCAGTGATTTACAGTAAAAATGTATATAAATGGACACAATTATGCAGAACTTTGCCCTTTGCCTGAAAGGACTGAACACCAGTGATTTAAAGTAAAAATGGACACACAATTAGACAATGAATGAGATTTAAACCATGCATGTGTATCTAATTTCGTGATTTAATGCTAATTTTTTTACAAAACTTAATCAGCAAGTTCTAAAATCAGTCAAGAACAAATATCTGAAGATAAAAGTAAATTAAATTAGAAAACCAATACTACAGAACCAATGGATATATTTAATCAACTTCGAAATTAAACAATGATATATAAATTAAAATCCTGTTCAGTAAGTTGATAAGTAAGTAAATAAAAATATTTTCATTCACAATTTATAAAGTATTTGTCTTTCTAAACATAAAATTAATGATAAAGCAATAAACTTGGACATAAAATATGTCTAAGCCATCTTTAACGCCATCTAAATACATATCATAATGTGATATTTCCATCAATCCTCACAAACCATCTTAGTAAAGACCAGTGAAAAGGTTTCATGTACATGGCTTCTTTCTGAACATCAACTATTGTGCAGTGACCACCCCTTACAAGTGAACCAGCATCATCAAATTTTGAGACAGCCATTTATGTTTGAGGCAAATCTTCGTAATAACTGAGTCAACTTGTTTTTTTTTAAAATAAAAAATAAAATGAGCCAAATCTTCATGAAAGCTAAGATAATCTTTTACCATATATGAGTTGAATCTCTGTGATAAAGAAAAATTAGCAAAAGTGCTTTTGTGATAACTGAGCCAAATCTTTGTGGCATTTGAAAGAATCATTTGTTATGGGCAAAATGTGAATGGGATAATGAAAATGTCTGTTACTGAGAGCAACAACAAAACACACACACACAATGCTCAAGTCCATATCTCTCTCTTTGCTTCAAGGATTTAATATGATGTACATCTGTTCCAACATCCTTTTCTTGATTTCTTTAATAAATCTTCAAATACCACCCATATATAGGATGAGGTATGGCAATACATGAGATGAATAATAAATGATTTTTGTATGTTACTACATACAATTTAATTTTTTCAACTACAGCTTGTGATCATTAACAACAAAGAAAGAAATACAACACATTTACATTCATTAAAATTTAATATTTCAATATGTAAACCAAACTTTTCTCTCATCCTGAGTACTCAGTGGAATGTATGTGATAACCAGTGATAGAGTAAGCAATGTAAAATAACACTTTAATTTATTTCACATTTGGTCATAAAATGATATGCGAGACAATAGCTTGTTACTTTCCGACCAATGTTTCACTGATCTGTTATTAATGTTAAAAAAATTCAGTGAAAATGGTAACAAGAAATAAAAACAGCAAACTACATGCTACTTGTAAAACGGCAAGTCAGTTTGGCAGGAAAAGCCAAATGCATTAAGAAGATTCAAAAGTCTAATACTTATTTGACAATTTAATTTTCACCAGAGGAAATCTTAATTATTTCAAACTATTAAGAAATGATGGAAGTATTGTGCATAATTTTAAACATATTACAATAAATTATTTTAAATAATAAAAGCTTCACACAGAAATCACCAGTTTCATTATATATACACAAGCTTTTCTATTTACAGCATCTAGCCACAATTACATTTCAATCATTAAGTCACGTCACTCATTAATTATATAAAAATAAAATGGAATTCAACATATTAAAAAATTAATAAAATCACAGAGTTTGCATAAGAATCATTGTTTGTGTTTAAAATACCATTAGATTATTCTCTTTACACAAGAGAATTTTTAAAAATAAAACTAGCAATACCCATACATACTTTGATGCAATATGGTGAAAAGAAAAAACGTTGAAATGGATTTATGTAAAAGTAAATCAATCTACAAAACCCTTTTATCTTGCACATGAGTTAATGTAAAGTGTGACTGTCCCACCCACTTGATGTTTTTACAGGTAAGTCAGTACCTGAGGGTTTGGCATCAATGAAGGGAACATCAACAAAAGAAACCTGACAATAGCTGTTAACACTGTTGCAGGGAGAATTTTCCAACTCAAACATGAAAAGTCGATTTTCACTGGAAGTAGTCAGCGTGGGTGCTGGGACATAAAGCGTCACCTGTGGGCCCTTCATAGGCCAGTAGCGACCCAAGTTAAAATCGTTTATAAATGCTTGACCCTGCACAGACACCCAAATTATTCACGCACTTGACATCTCATATCATAGAACATGAACACATTACACAGAAAATGCAAGATATCAAATGAATGACACAATTTATTACACCAAGACATTAATAACAATTCTTTATAAAATTAAAAGTTACAAAAAAAATGATTACCTTTATCCAAGGCCTCATATCCAGAAATGTATCTCGTGGCTGGTCTGAACCACTGGGAATGTTTACCTTTCCCATGTAAATTGATGGTGTGGCAAGACTGCCGCTGCTAGAAAGTCTCGGCCCTGGCCTACCAAAGTAATTATATCTCTGTTAAATATTTTTTAATTAAGCACATCAAGGAGTTGAAATATCAGTAAAGTACACACTCATTCTTTATCTCTCTGCCCACCTACAAAAGAAAATAATAATAACAGTATATTTAAAAATTAAAATGCTTCATTTCTCTAAAATAGGAAAACATGCAGTAATAAAATATATTACACTCTTATGTCACAGCTACTATCTAAATAAAAAAATATTAATTTGTCATAGAGATGTTTAAGAAAAAACAGTTTTGTATTATACATTAAAATGAATAGTAAAGTGATAACCCTGTAATTTATGTGCAACTGGTAAATTGTATACAAATATTTTGATTTATCACTAATAACTGATCCATTTCCTTATATTCCTCAAAGTCTCTTGTTCACTATTCCTTTACAAATGGAGAAAAATTATTTCTTTTTTCTGTGAACATTTGTTATCAGTACTGGAAGTCTTTCTCTAAAAAACTTAATAAGAATCTTTGTCTCTATAGAAACTTTAGGCCCTCATCTCTGATAAAAAAAAAAAAAGCAATGGAATCATTTTCTTTTTTAAATTTACTTCTACTTTAACATCAAGTTTGGCATATATCAATAACTAGAACTTTTGGCAACACCCCAGTTAAGACTGTCATAATGTTTAGCATTAGTTGAGATGAAAACACTGATTTATTAAGCTTTCTAGAACATGATAAAATTTCCACATTGAATAACCCTCACCAGTCAATAAGTGTGAGTGTGAACTAAGTAGGCATGCAAGCTGACACTGCAGAAGCACATCGGTGGTGTGAATTAGTAGGAGGCCAGTAATTTTGTTTGAAAGTCTACAACTGCTATTATCTCTCTACAGTGTCAGCGGAGACACTGACTGGTGGGGATGAAGTGGCCGGGATTCAAAGCTAAGGATGAAATAAATTACTCATGCTAAAGTATTCTTCCAACAAAACCATATTTTATTTTAAAAGTAAATTTTTCTCACCTGTTAGATCTGAGAACACTTTTCATGTTTTCCAGGTGTATGGGATAAACTGCCCATCCTGTCACTACCTCCCCTGACAATGTGACATTGTAGATAAGTCCCTAGATAAGTTAATGTAAATTAAACAATATTTATGAAGCCAATAACAACACAATCCTAAATAAGTTAAGTATAGTCCAGTGCATCAAAAAG
The DNA here is from genome assembly GCA_028829895.1 of Sinotaia quadrata. Lineage (NCBI taxonomy): Eukaryota > Metazoa > Mollusca > Gastropoda > Architaenioglossa > Viviparidae > Sinotaia > Sinotaia quadrata. Next base: position 11,274,878 of record CM054180.1, on the reverse strand, counting down.
TAATTCAGGAAAATGCAACTCATAAAAATGATGAGATCAAGATTTATAGCAACAAAAACTAAAAAAATCATGCCCTCCCCCCCCCCCCCCCAAAAAAAAAAAAATATATATATATAGTTAAAGAAGTAGATATGAGTGAATTTTTGTCAATTTTTCTATTTCCCCCTTCCCCCAAACAAACAAACAAAAATAAATAGATAAATCCAGTGATAATATTTTTAAATGTTTCATTTAGAATTAATTATTTTAATTAAAAAGTAAAATAAAAAATAAAAAAAACCAAAATAATTAAACAGGCAATGCCACTAGATAAATGAAACTGTCAAAATCCTGTACTGGCCAAGAGTGAAAACAAAACCCACAATACAAAGTTTACTATTACTGATCCTGACTCTTGAAAACCAAGCCAATGTTTCAGAAATTACGTTCATTGATCAAGGGAGCAAAGTCAATGGTTCTCTGCCTTTTTCTCATATGATGTCATAACTATGTGCTTATAATATACTGATTAAAAACAAAAATTAAATTAACTTTTACTGACAAAGGTGGATCTAACTGTACATTGACTTTGTATGTGAGCTGTTTTTTTGACTAGCTATTTAGATATTTGAAAAGAAATTATTCTATAATATGAATAAAAAAGACAGGACAACTGTTTAATTTTGTTTTTCTTACAATAATAGCATGTCACAAATATATTTTATCTACAATAATTGTTTAGTTGTGTGTTATATAGTACAAAATGTAAAATACTTAGCCTTTAATGACAAAGGTGGATATTTAGTACAAAGTGTAACACACTTATTGTCATAACTGTACTAAAATGCTTAAAATTTTACTGAGAACATTTTTTATAAAATGACAAATTTCAGAGTTGCTGATTTACTGGATTAAGGCAAGACTTTACAACAAATTTTAAAGAATGAAAGAAACACAATAAAGCAACAAGAAAATATAAAAATTAAAATATGAAAATTGTAATGGAAAACAGAAGATAAAATCTGAGAAGGAAGCAAACAAATCAGAAGACCTTCCATTCCAAATTTACAATGTCATACAAAAATATCAGAGGTAATGCAAACCTTCCTCATGAAATTCATTGCTGTAGAATACCCGACACGACCTTGGTTCTCCACTAGTATATCTAGATACTGGCCTGCTTGCCCAGTCACACTGACCTGCGTCACTTGATCTCTGTATAGCATACCCTGTGGGACCTGGAAAACATAATAGGAGGCCTTATCTTTCTCAGTTACATTCTTGAAAACTGTGCAAATTATATATATATTTATTTATTTATTTATTTATTTATTTATATAACTAAAGCACACACAAGAAGTAGTATACACAAGCCATGACCAAGAATAAGTTTTCATGACAATAGTTTTCATAAGCCAAGATTCAGAGTCGAATGTGATCAAATTTTATAAAGAACTGTTTTCATGTCAAATATATGAATATGTATTAAGATTTATCTTATAATGTGGTGTAATGTGATTATCCATATGAATTCTGCTGTTTACTAACTGTATCTGCTTGTCTTGGTTCACAAGCTTCTACTATGAATTGGGACTAGACTGGATATTTCAAATCATATGACAAGCTTGTATTCTGAATTATAACTAGACTGGACATGTTCAAATCATGTGACAAGCTTGTATTATGAATTATGACTAGACTGGACAGTTCAAATGAGAGTACAAGCTTCTACTACGAACTGGGACTAGGCTGGATTCTATTCAAATCATAGTACAAGCTTAAAACTACGCTAGATAGTGCAAATCATAGTACAAGCTTAAAATTACGCTAGATAGTGCAAATCATAGTACAATCTTGTGCTAATGGATTAAGACTAGGCTAGATAGTACAAATCATAGTACAATCTTGTACTAATGAATTAAGACTAGGCTTGACAGTTCAAATCTTATGACAAGCTTGTACTATGAATTAAAGTCTAGGCTGAATATTTAAAATCATATTTAAATCACAAATTCAAAAACATGTTCAACAACAATAAACTCAAGAGCTCAACGAGATTAATCATAGAGACTTTGCTCTCTCTAATACACCTAACACCCATGGGCAGTGAGCCCCAACCAGAGTTACACAGACCATCATCAGAGGTAAATTGGTAAATAAATAAAAATTCTGAAGTGTATTTTTCACCAAATTCACAAAATATACTCTAGTGCAAGAAAAACAACTGACTTAAAACTAACAGTGGGATCAAACCTAAAGATAAAATTCAATGAAATGTCACTTAGTGTACTTGAATTTCAATAAGTGTATTTTTCAATAAGAAGAAAGTGTCTTGTGAATTCAGAAAAGAGCATTAAACATCTTACTCCAGTTTTCAACTTCTTATCTCGGTAAACAAGCTTTCTAATGGCTGATGAACATTAATAATGAAAAAGAAAAATCATCCACTGACTCTTAAGGAAGAATTCTGAATTAGTTTACAAAAAATATCACCAAGGATTCAACATTTTTTTGTGCAAAAAAAACCCCCAAGATATATAAAAGAAAAAAGCCCACATATCATATTGAAATAAAACTGTACATTGACTTTGTATGTGAGCTGTTTTTGAACTGGCTATTTAGATATTTGAAAAAAATATTCTATAATATAAATAAAAGACAGGACAATTGTTTAATTTTATTTTTCTTACAATAATAGCAAGTCACAAATACATTTTCTAGACAATGATTAGCAGTTGTGAATGACACTTTTTGCTCTGTAAACGTTTTTCAGAGAGGTTCCTTGGGTAACATTTGTCCAAAGCTATCAGAAATTCTTAAAACGGAACTGCTCCCATTACTGAAAAATCTGTAGCAGGTTCACAAGACAAAGGTTAGGGAAAGATCTAAACTAAACAAAAACCACTGATGTCTGACATATATCTATGATGGCTATGTTATCTAACACCCAGGTACAGAAACAAATGCAAAATTTATGGTGTTTCAAAGACCATATTTAACCAACCAAAAGAACTAGGCAGACACCATCAGAGAGGTGAAAAAAAAAATTGTAGATGAGAAGCTATTTCTTTGACTAGTATAGCTTGTACTGAATCTGAACTTGAATGACCTGGTAGGTGTGCATAAAAGCATTGTTTAAAACTAAAAATAAATTTAAAAAACCCAACAAACAATTCCATGAAATGTTTCATCCAATCAAATGGAATGAGTGAATTAAAATGTATTTAAATAAGAAAGAGTCAAGACAAGCAGATCTACATCATACCTGATTGATCATGACATAGCCACGATCTCTGGCACCATTTGTAACCAGTGGAGCATTATTTACATAGGTCTTGAGTGTGTGTCGATATAAAATGAATCCATAATACTGTAAAAGGAACAAAACTTTGTTAGTATATACCATACCAACTTGGACAAAAGAATATAAATTTAAAATAAAACAAGAAAATATTCACATATGAATTTTAAGAATGTGCATGTATAGTTCTGATTTTTGTAATCACGGTTATAGAAGTGCAGATAATTTGCATAAATTTCAAATTAATGAAATAACATTAGTAAGAAAATGAAGTCTACTTCTAAATATGAAGAAATAGTGTAAACATCAAAAAGAATATGAACATATTAATGAATAAAACAAATCAAAGAGTAAGATAAGTATTTTCATTTTAACACTAAAGACAACAATCTAAAATCTAAAAGATAAATTCTTTTATAAAGTCTGTCCATAATCATCCATTATGTGATTCTGAAGACATAGCGCAATTCTCTTAAAAGACACTACAGACAGTGGGTACATAACACCATATAAAACACAGGGTACACATCTAGTAGTGTAAAACAGAGTGCAAATGAATGGGCACAAGACACCAGATACCAGAGTTTGAGTAGAAAACATCAGGTACACATCTAGTAGTGCAGAACACTGGGTACAAGACACCAGACACCAGACTTTGTGTATAAAACATTGGGTACACATCTAGAAACTGCAGGATACTGGGTGTAAGTTACACCAGAATCTCAGACAAAAGAGTACAAACATCGGGTACAAGTTTAGTACAGCAAGGCACTTGGTGCAAGCCATTGATTGGTACACGATTTCTGTAGAACTAAAAAAAATACATGTAGAGGACAAGTTGATGAGCATAGAACAATGGTCACCAGAACATAAAGTTACAAGAAAATACATTCATTAAATCTCACATGACTCAGCTCTTCCATAGCCATGGGGTAGGTAGACAGTGTTGGACCCTCTGGACACAATGTTGTCAATGCATCCTGCACTGTTGAAACCTGAAGTAACAGTAAACTTACAACCTCAACATCTCTAATGAAAAGAAAAATTGATTTTTATTTATATGTTTGGCCTAAAGTCAGTTCTATAACAAAAAGAATATGTGATTTGTAAGGTCATTATATATTTCATCGTGATTATTTCATTATCTTGGTTCTTTATCCTTACTATACTTATAAATAATGTAAAGAAAATAACTTTACCATGGAAAAGATCATTTATTTTAACCTGCAATGATACTACAGAATTGGTTTTTAGCATTTGTGTATTTGTAGTATGATAATATTTAATAAAACATTACAATGTGCAGTCAAAGTCATTCTTTTAAAAAAAATTATTTGGAGAAAATTGTTTTCCCAAGGACGCTTGCTTGGAGAACTTGCAGGATTTTATATGTGCCATGGATTTCATTTTACAATTAACATTATTTTTCCTGTCTCAGGTGCATGAATTACTAAATGCTTCTTTACTGTTTATTGTACTAGAATGAAAACTATTCCCTTCCCTATCTTAGAATATTCTATTCTAGAGGAGGGCAATGGGCATAAGTCTTCCCTCTGTTTATTTTCAAGTGAACACTTATGAAATACTTCTAAACCAAGGAGAAAAATTATTAATGCAGCAGAAGTAAAACTGGGAATTAACTCTTCCATATATCTGAATACAAAAGTCTTGAGGATTACTTACAAACATAATTGTGTAGCTCCAGCACAGAATGAGTCGTAATGACCCTAGGTGAAAATGGAGAAAAGACTAAAAATAGCTGGAGGGGATGTGAGTTGTGGAATTTTCATTGTGCATGATTCTATAATCTTTCGTGCACCTAGAAGATTTATTTTCATTTCACAATTTTTATTTTGTTTATTAATCTGAAAAATGAGTAGTTAAGCAAGCACAATTTACCAGTTGTCTGTGGTGTCAGCAGGTTAAGCTAAGGGTGAACATGGCATAAAGAGGGTTAGAAACGCATTATTTTTTTTCAAATAACTAACTTAATTTAAGTTTTTATTTCATTGTAATTAATTTTTATCTCATAACAAAGCATGAAGCAATTCTTCAACAACAAGATGGCAAAAAATAAACTGGGTTTGGTTGGTGAGGTGTGGGTAGACAAGGTGGGTGGGTGGAAGAGATACATCTCTAAGTTTAACTTACTAACTATAATTTACTATTAGTTATGTTGTTTTCCTCCTAAAAAGCTCAATTTTAAAACTAAAAGAGAACAAATGTAAATTTTAACTTACTAACTATAATTTACTATTAGTTATGTTGTTTTCCTCCTAAAAAGCTCAATTTTAAAACTAAAAGAGAACAAATGTAAATTTTAAAGGTATCTAAATATGTTTGAAATTAACAAATTTTTTTAGAGGGTGGGGTTGTGAAAAAATCTGTCCAGTGGATAATTTAAAAAAAAAGTGTTTTGTTTATTATATATCATTAAACCAGTGAGCCAATTTTTATCAAATTAAAACCATGGTTGCTAAGGAAACAACGTACATCAATCACAAAAACTTGATTTTCTCAAAATCACATTTTGGAGGTACATCTGTCTCAAATGTTCAAAGCATTTACACTAATTGTCTGATTATCTAACAGTTTTCACCATTGAATTCAGCATTAAAAATACTACTAGAATATATTAATAACTCAAAAAATTGACCTGGTGGAGCGACACATTTCAATCTGACCATATTACATCAGAAAATAGTGAGGATTACTTACAAACATCATTTCAGTCGGACCATATTTGCCCTTCAGTGTATCTGGAGGTACAGGTCCTGGTGGAAGTTCATAATACTGAAACAAAAAATTATTAATCATCAAAAAAATAAAAATATGAGATATAGATATTTAAACAAATTGCAGACAAATGCTATACACATGAATCTCAACATTGTGACTGGTAAAGAATTAAGAGAAATTCTCTGTTAGATTCCATGGTACATAGATAAACAATGAGAAGTTGTAAAGAATTCCATTGTTGATGGGGATTTTTATTATATAACAATGAGAATATTTACATTATACATCTACAACAACTATATCATCATAAGAACTGGTAAAGGCATGTTGTAAAGGTAAAGGTATATCGTAAAGGTAACGGTATTTTGTAAAGGTAACAGTATTTTGTTAAAGTAAAGGTATTTTGTAAAGAAAAGGTATTTTGTAAAGAAAAAGGTATTTTGTTTTTGAGAAGCAAATCTGATTAGAACAAATTTTTATTATTAATTGCCGTATAATTAAACAGGTAATGAAAGCCATCTACCAAATAAAAGTTTTATTTCCTTGTTAAACAGTACTTCTCAAGGAGACAGTAGGTCAACCTAAACTTTACTGTGATCAGACATACCAGACCAACCTTCTCTGAATGTGTCATTCATACATTAATGTGATCAGACATACCAGGCCAACTTTCTCTGAATGTGTCATTCATATATTAATGTGATCAGACATACCAGGCCAACTTTCTCTGAATGTGTCATTCATACATTAATGTGATCAGACATACCAGGCCAACTTTCTCTGAATGTGTCATTCATACATTAATGTGATCAGACATACCAGGTCAACTTTCTCTAATGTGTCATTCATACATTAATGTGATCAGGCATACCAGGCCAACTTTCACTGAATGTGTCAATCATACATTCAGAGAAAGTTGGCCTGGTATGTCAGGGTTAGTAATATGATTCTAACTTATTAAGGCCATGAGCCAAAATAGGTGTTGCCTCAATGGTCAGCTGCATTCGATTAATGAATATTTGGTGAGTTTCTAGAAGTTCGTTTCACATAGTTGAGCTGTGCTTTGAATGGTGTTAGCATAAGTATATATAACTCAGTCATATATTTACAAATATATATGTTTATTTTAAAAAATATAATGATTCAGAAAAATATTTAATATAAATTTCTCCATTAAGTGATATTTGAATGAATCCAAGCAATGCAATCATTTATTTAACTCTAACCATAGCTACACACACACACACACACACACACACACACACATTTTTATATTAATATTTTTGTCATTTTCCAAATATGTAAGACAGCTACAAAAGAGTTTTATGGTAAACAAATCTTTCAACACTCTTGATAATATCAAACTTGTATATAAATTTCCATTAATATTCTTTTGTATTGCAAATAATAATAATAATAATAATAATAATCTAAAGAAAAGAGTATAGATGGCTTCAATTAATGTAACTATTATTTAATTGAAGACATCATTGACATTTATGTACAGTTAATAACTGTTAAACAAGAAAAATGCATCCTAAGGTAGTTTAATAAGCATTATATCACTGACTTAAAAAATACGATTGTCAAGTGTTTTTTTTTAAAAGTTATAATATACTGTATATTGATTATATTAAAATAAACGAGTGAAATTACATCTATCTAAAATGATACAATTAAATTTATTTGACAAAATTTTACGAACATGATCTTTTACAAACATTACATTTGAATAATAAGTTGTATTGGATAAATATATCATAACTTGTTTAAAACCAATTTTTAAATTTCAGACTTGCATTTTAATATGTGTCTTTTATATTTTGATGTTTACATTTTTTTCTGAGGGCCATTTTCTTATTACTGGCCCCATTATTTTTAAATTTTGAAACATTCATTTCAGAGTGTTTATATTTGATCCCAAAGCACTTTCTCTGCACTTATGGAACTGTCTCTTAATCACCTTTGTGACTGTCCTTTAATCACCTTATGGGACTGTCCCTTCTGCCCATATATGGGTTCTGTGGGTCAGACAAACAAACCAGTCTTCTCTAAACTTGTCAACCATACATTAATATGATCAGACATACAGATCAGCTCTCCCCAAAATGTGTAAACCATGCCACTGCAACATTTTTCATTGCATGTTTTCAAGTTAATCTTCACAATTTTAGTTTAAATCTTATTGCAAATGATAAGCATCAGACAAATTAAGTATCAGCCAAATGAATAAAATCAAACAGATTACCTTTGAAATGATGTCTCTGACAGCATAGAACTTTGGAGTGGCATCTCCGGACTCGTTAAGAGGTGCGTCGTAATCATAACTTGTTGGAACTGGTTGATAAGGTGGGTCATTGGCCCCACTAGTGTAGCCAAAGTTGGTACCACCTTCAAACATATACCTGAGTTGAACAATGCAAACAGTTGTGTAAAATTAATGTTTTTAGTGAATTTATCACAGCTGACAAAAAAAATATGAACTGGATTAGCACAAATATGTATACTAAATATGGTTCTATGACATCTGGGTGGGCGACATTTTACAAACGACACTTAGCAGGCGACAAGTGGCAAACGTCAACTAGCTACTGACACATGCCTAGCAAAAACTGGCGAACATCAACTAGCTACTGACACATGCCTAGCAAAAATTGGCAAACGTCAACTAGCTACTGACACATGCCTAGCAAAAACTGGCAAACGTCAACTAGCTACTGACACATGCCTAGCAAAAACTGGTGAACGTCAACTAGCTACTGACACATGCCTAGCAAAAACTGGTGAACGTCAACTAGCTACTGACACATGCCTAGCAAAAACTGGCGAACATCAACTAGCTACTGACACATGCCTAGCAATAACTGGCAAATGGCAAGTGACTTGTGCATAATACAATATACGACATTTTGCTAAACAAGAGAAAAACCCTAAGTAATTATCTAATTTATTCTACAGATGTAAGTTATGTGTAAGCCAGTTGTTGCTAGCCGGTTGTGTCTAGTCAGTTGTCGCAAACCTCTTGTCGCCTGCCCACCTGTCGGGCCACAACTAAATATGATGCACAGAAACAAGGCACTAAAAACCAAGGAACCGAGATAAGAAATTTAGCCCAAGTACAATTTGTACAATGCTGAATACTGACACAACTAAATAATTTTATTTTAATTAATTTTGGATTTTCTACTAAAAGATATTTTTATATTTTAGTAAAGAAGAATTAAACGGCATGTTTATTAAAGAAAACAAAATTTTGTTACTGTTGGGTTTGTTTCCATTTTGTTTCTTGTTTTAAAAGAATAGTTTTATGCCTATTAATATTTCTTGTGGTTGTTATTATTGGATTGGTTTCCATTTTATTTCTTGCAATAAAAAAGACAGTTTTAGGCATTTTCATACTCTTAGTGATTGTTACTATAGGTTGGTTTCCATTTTGTTTCTTGTTTTAGGCATTTTAATACTGTTAGTGGTTGATATAAGTCGGGATAATAAGCTGATAATATTGTTTTTAAATCACCCTAATTAGCATTTAATAAGAACATAAAGTGTCAGACCTTTTGTGCATAATACTGACAAAAATATTAATAATACCAATGTACATGCAAGAACAAAAGCTCTTTTACTCTGTGTGTGGTACTTTAACTTCCATCCAAAACAATGACAAAGGGAAAATGTGTCTAGTTCACACTGAAAACAGTTCCCTGTATGTTTGCCTGAGTGTGTCATAACTTCCATCCAAAACAATGACATTTAATATTAAATATAATCAGTTCTAAACAACACGAGACTCAACAACCAGCAGCACACAAATACTATAGCTGTGGAGTCAATCAGATTGAAATACATATATTTGGAGCCAATCAGATTGAAATACATATTATATGTTTTGAGCCAATCAGATTGAAATACATATGTTTGACGAAATCAGATTGAAATACATATGTTTGGAGCCAATCAGACTGAAATATATATGTTTCGAGCCAATTAGATTGAAATACATGTTTGACGAAATCAGATTGAAATACATATGTTTGGAGCCAATCAGACTGAAAAATATATAAATAGAGCCGAGCCAATCAGATTGAAATACACAAGTTAATAATATAATTTAACAACTACACTTGTACGGGTAAAGGAGCAGATAATTTAAACATTATCACTCAAATACTGCATGTCCAACGTAATTCAGTTTTGAAGAATTGAGTTAATGTCCGTTTAAATCTGGATAGGATTAAAGAAGCAGCTAATTTAACTCTAATTAGTAATTACTTACAATTGTGTGTTTGGAGCAAATCAGATTTAAATACTGAGTTAACATTCCCAATTTAACACTGATAGGATGGACCTAAAAGTACATATATTTTAACCCTAATTTAGTAATTACTCACATGTTGTACATTTAGTGCAAAACAAATTTAATTAATGAATGAACAATCTCCCATTTAACTTTGACTAGATAAAAGAAGCAGGTACTCAAACCCCACCACTCACATGTTAATATTTGCACCATAATCCAGCAAAAGGTCCAGAGACTTTGCTACTGAAGTTGTATCTGTCACAGAATGCTGATCACCCCAGTGGTCTAGCCAGCCTGTGTAGAACTCAGAGTTTACCTGTAACAATCAAACATTTCATGACAGGTACTCTAAAAATAGTTTACCTGTAACAATTAAAATTTCAAAACAGGTGTAATATCCACCCTAAAAATATTATACCTGTAACTATTAAACACCTTTTAACAGATTAATATCTGTACCTGACAAATATTTTAAGCACAAGAAAACAAATTTAAGCACAAGAAAATAGGTGTAATATTTATACACTACAAATGTTTTACCTGTAATAATTAAATACTTCAAAATAGGCATTATATTTTTATCATAAGAATATTTTTATATTTATTACTGCATAATTTTGAAAGTACACTCAGTGTCAAAATGTCATATTGATCAGTGTCAAAATGTCATATTGATAAGATCAAGATATCTCCCCTTCATTTAAAATATTTTTATACAAATGGCAAGAGAAATTAATTACTACAATTCCAACATAAATAAACCAGTATCGACAGCACTGAGCAGATGAAGATATACCAGTATACAAGCACAAGGAACAATAACTCCATACTTCTATCAACTCAGAGAGTGGCGCTGTAAAGTAGCAGATGACAATTTTGAAACTTACATGACAGCAACATAAAATAGGACCAATGTACAGGACTGATGTCTCAGGCTCTGTTCTCTGCTCTGAGCAGACCAGTTCACAAAATATGAACCCTCAAATAAACATTACTGATCCTGAAATTTGCTCAATTTAATAACTGATCCTAAGTTACTAGTTGACCTTCAAGCGTGATCCACTGGGGTTTTTTATGAAGAACAACAAAATTAAATTCACACATTGCAGCCTTCTGATTTGTCTGTATATGAATGTCTTCACTCTAGTATTAAAAAAAAAGTCTATTCTAATCAACTTCAGTTTGGGCACCTTTTGACCCTGAAGGTCTGTCAACCTAACTCACCACCTGCAGCAGCCTCAACTCTGCTGGAGAAGAGCATCAAACCATCTTTATCAACCTTTTGCCATCTGCCAGTTGCTGATGTTAGAACTACATGTAGTTCTGACCATTTTGTGAGCATGATATTACAATTCAACATCTATTCCTGCTATTCTGGGTAGATACTATCTTCTTACCCTCGTTTATTCATGTGAACTCTGCCAATTTGACTGTTCAGCATAACTAAAAGCATCCTTAACTTATTCTACTTGATGGCATACAAACTAAAGTGTCCTCTCAACATCTGACTGCCAGTTTTGCAATGACATTTATATTTGCCAGGCCCATGTTTTACAGACTCAAGTTTCTGCATAAAGTATAACTGACAATAACACTGCTTTCTTTTTGTTAAACAAACTCTTAATTTGAGCAGTAAAGCACTAGAAGTTCTGAATATTTTTTAAATTCTACTAATCTATCATTACTGTTTTAGCATTCATATTTGTAATGGATGGGTATGATAGTGTATTTCAGTTTAGTATAATTATGTGATACTTTGCATTACATGTATTATTGTAATCAAATAGTAGGTATGTAACCTGTTTAATAAATGTAAGTGGTGTCTGTACTTCATGTGTTATGTGGTTTAATTTTGTGTGGTTTGATTCCGGTAATGGGAGACAGGCCCATTCCAATATAGACCTGCATTAACTGATGCTGGAACAACAATAACAGTGTTATCTCTCCTCAACAGTCATTTGGCTGACAATACCCCTATACTACCACCCACACACTGTGTCTAAAAAGATAAATATAACTGAAAATATTATAAATTCAGATAATGAAATAAAGCCATCAGTAAGAAACAAATAACGTTTCACTGGCTCTACTTGTGTCCAAGTCAAAAACACACAATGTATCTTTATATACCAGAATATACCACTAATAAAACCTTAAGGTTAGACATTAACAGTCTTAAATAGTAATACTCATAGTATAAACCAGGGGTCACCAACCTTTTTGATACTGAGAGCTACTTCATGGATACTGAATCATACGAAGGGCTACCAGTTTGATACACTCTTCTAGTTTGCCTTTATACATTATTAATAATGTAAAGACTTAGAAAAGGCATGCGGGCGACTCATATGATCTTTGCGGGCGAACTGGTGCCCACGGACACTGTGTTGGTGACCCCTGGTATAAACCATATCTCCTTAACGTTACTCTTGGTGTGTTGAGTGGCAAATGTGTATATATGTGCAATCAGACAAGTTTGTGTTGAGAGGAGAATTATTGTCTTTTCAAACCTTTAAACTGTAGTGGTTGGTTTTTATAAAAAAAATAATAACTAGATTTACACTTGTCCATTATAATAACTATAATCTTGACCAAGGCCAATCACTGGATTTTGTTTTTGTTTTTGTATTTTTGTACAACAATGGTAACTAACAAGGAACTTCTTCACTAAAATATACAGTTTAAAATACATCTTTAAGTTTAACATATTTTGTAAAAATTTATAGGTAAATAAATGCAACATACTCCTGACTAATATGCATGCATGCACACACACAAATACAGGTTAAGGAGAAATATACTATATAGGTTAAGGACAAAAAAAGTAAGTACACACCAGTGGTCCATTAGGCTCGTACTGTCTTTGAGGAACAAAAGCATTAGCAGGATCATCTATCAAAGTTATAAAATGTAAAAATATAAGTAAAAAAAAAACAGTTACATGTGTAAATCTACAAATTCACAAACTGCAACCCAACAAATTCTTGTTATAAAGCTACAAAATTACTAACTGTAAATCTACAAATTTACTAATTATAAAGCTATAAATTCATTAATTATAAATCTACAAAATCAAATTAACTTAGTTCAGTGTAAAACACTGACACAGTGAGTGGTTTGTTTACTTTACATATGAGCTGTTTCTATTGTGATTTCAAGTCATTCTCCAGTACTGTAAAAAATCTATATAATAAGCACACCATTATACTATTGTACTTGACATTTATTCCTCTAATGGGACAACAATCACTTAGAGATACAAAGCTTAACCATACAATCTGCCATCTTCACTGAGCTGGGTGATGAGAGAAGCAAGTGCTCAACTTTCATGCATTAACCCATGGGATGTGGGTTTGACACACCAGCCCAATCAAGTAGATTTTTCTGATAAATGCATTCTTTTCCTAGCTCAGTGACAACATTTTTAAGTACTTCAAGATTTTGTAAGTGAAGAATTTATAAAAATCAACATCAATTCCTTATCTTCTTTAAGACATTTGCCAAGTAACTATAAGAATATTTGGTCAGTGATTTTAATAATTTTGTAAACTTTATTTCAATCTAGGCTTTGCCTAAAAAGAATGAAAATGCCATGCTTTGTAACTAGAACATTTCTGGGAACAATGAAAATTAATATTTCAACAATTAAAATGCACAAACAGTATAAGCACATCTGTCTGAATTGTCAACCAGCTTTGTACTAAAAAAAAAAAAAGGTCAATAATTTTTCAACAGGATGCACGAGAGAAATAAAAGGAGACTCGAATAATTCTGCATACCAAAAGATTATCAATGAAAAACAAATGGTTTATGAATTCAGAAGTAACAGAAACATTTAGTGATCTCTAAGTATGAAAGGCAAGTTTATGGTTTAAACAAAAGTATACATTGTAAGTAAAATAAACAAACATTGCTCATTAAAACAAACTAGTGCAAAGAGAAAATAGATAGCAGTCATTTATTCAGCTATGTCTTGCATGTAAACTTCAATAGATATACTATTTTCAGTATTATAAACAATTTTAATGTCCTGATGAAGACTAGCCAAAACACTGATTCCTGTACTTGTTTGGTATCAATAAAGTGTTATGAATTTTATTTTGCATTGATTCTTTTTTTTTTAATTACTAAGTAATCATGCAGTTTATGTCATTAAAAACATGTCAATTATATCTTTATTTTGTATTTTAATTGAAGATTTGAATATGAAGTTAACACATTTTCAACACAAGAGAAATGGACTTATAAACATGCAAACACACACATACATAACACACACACACATACATACACACACATGAACATATACATTTATTTTCTCACTCCACTGAAATAACAGAAAATGAGAAATGGAACAATTCTTACATGTGATACCAAAATCCACAGTAGCGTAGGCACCTTCTATCGTGCCACACTTGAGGTAGCCATCTCCATCCCCATCAGTGGTGTAAATAACAATATTATTCCCTAGTACTGATCGCACTTTCTGGTACAGGAAGCGCAGGTAACCATAGTCACAGGCAAAATAACTCCCATATTCATTCTCAATCTAAACCATTGAAAAAAAGAAATCCAAATAAAACAGAATTTATGTTTTAGCAACATTGTGGGGGTTTTGTTTGGTGGAGGACTAAGTTTGTTTTCTACAAGATGACATGGACATTATTATTATGGACGGTATTATTCTTTACTTTTACATCTTCTGCTCTTCTGCTTTGCATAAATCACATACTTTGTAAAATAATTATAAGTAAATACTTGGTGCACTATGAATGTGTAGTTGTGCCCAATAAATCCATAGTTGTAATGCATATTTCTGAGATGAAGGGTGTTGTAATCAAGAAAGCATCAATAAATATGAAACTAAATACATGGAAAACTTTAAGTCAGCAGTAACTATAGTAAAAGTTTAAACAGAGAGCAACAGAATCAAATTTGATTATGATTATGGTATTACACCATAATTATATTTCACTTTGTTAAATTATCCCAAAGTTACATGCTTGATTGTAAATAAATTGTCAGGCACTCACTATGTGATCTTGTCAAATGTTATTAGTTTAAAAATAATATCAAAACACCCACAATATCAGGCACTCTGCCATCATTTCGAATGTCATTAGCTTCTAAAGATAACAATACACCTGCAATATAAGATACTCTATTATCCTTAGCTTCAAAAAAATTAAATTACACCCACAATATCAGGCGCTCTGTCAACATTTCAATGTCCTTAGTTGCAATATAAGATACTCTATTATCCTTAGCTTCAAAAAATAAAATTACACCCACAACATTAGGTGCTCTGTCAACATTTCAATGTCCTTAGTTTCAAAAGATAACAATACATCCACAATATCAGGCACTGTCATCATTTCAATGTCCTTAATTTCAAAAGATAACAATACATCTACAACATCAGGCACACTGTTATTATTTCTATGCCCTTAGTTTCAAACAATATACCCACAGTATCAATCCTTGTGAAATTGTTTCAAATGTCCTTAGTTTCAAAAGATATCAATACACACACAATATCAAGAATTCTGTTATTATTTCTTTGTTTCAAAAGATAACAATACACTCCAAATTCTGTTATCATTTCAAATGACACACCATAAGTCTCGCTGACTCCATGCACACTCACATCTCATAAATGTATATAAATGCAATGTCTGTTGAAAATTTATATAAACAAATAATTTTATATGAAATACATATTATATGGTCTCGATAGTACTCTGCATTTAAATGAATGTAAATAAAGTACTACAATTACACATCAGAACTTTCAATAAGAAGTTTTTCTCTCTTTTTTTATTAATGCAACCAAGAACACAGCAACATATAAAACTGCTAAAATAAAGTCAAAAAGCAAAATAAAGTTTTGCTGTTCATTTTCAAATCAATACTTTAATTTAATACATCTTGCTTTGTACTGATAACAAAATAGTGAAAATTACATCTGAAATAAAACTAAATATTTTAATTTAATACATCTTGCTTTGTACTGATAACAAAATAGTGAAAATTACAACTGAAATAAAACTAAATATATGCCAAATAAAATGAGTAAAAATCAATAAAAAGTAAGTCTATAACGAACCAAAATATTTTAAGCAGTTGGCAACTAATAGTGGATTGAACTATGGTATACACTCAACTTTAGAAATTAAAAAGAAATATTATTCTGGTTAAAAAAAAAAAAAAAACCACCATAAATACAAATCATTGTTTTGTTAAAAACTAATACAAGAAAAGACATTCTGAAAATAAATGAAAGCTAAGTGATTGTTACTTTGTTTAAACCAAGATAATTACAAGAACATAATTTTTATTCAATCATTTTCTTATCATCCCAGTCTCTGTTCAAAAGACAAAATTAAAAGCAGTATTTATCATAAAACTGACTCTTTGTCACACATCAATAAGATATTTACCAATGTGAATCTGGTAATTTTAGATGATTGATATGTTTCCTCTCCTAAAAAAGCGTTTCGGACAATAAAATAGGGGCACACCTTACGCAGGTCTTTTGTCAAAATATGACTTCTATCAACCACAACACAGTAAACACTCTCATTCAACAGTTACTCCCCATGTTATCTGGCTATCAAATGTGTTGTTTTTGTGAATCAAAGATCTAGTTAGTTTTTCCAGTGAACCTGGTGTTGTTTAATTATTTTAATTAAACAATTAATGAAACATACCTGCACCATGACAACAGGACCCCCATTTTCATATAGGTATGGTTTGAGGGTACCTAAGAGTGCAGTGTACCATCTGTCTACAAAAGTGATGTATGCTGCAAATGTATATGCATAGATTTCTTAAATTATTGAACATTTATCATTTTGATGTGAACATGAATGATATTTTTTTGTTAATTACTAGAGTATTATTTGGTATATACTAAAAAATAAAAACAACAGACCAAACTTTCCCAAACTGATAAACTTGCAATATTTGAGAAATGTGAGAAATTATTACCCTCGAACTCAACTCTGAGACAAAAACAATTTGCATGAAGTTTATTTTTTTTATAAATGGGTCACAATGAATAAAATAAAACTGTTCAACCTCTATGCTGCAGGCTCAATGATAATTTAAACATATAAAAGCTATACACATACAAAGAATGTACACAAATGCACAGTACTTCACAAATACAAGTACACTCATAAAAAGTTCAATCACAGGGTACAAATTACACTCACATACACTAACAAATACTAAGGACATTCACATGTAAAAGTACACTTAATCATTCATAAGTTCTGCATACATGCTCACATATAAAATGCACCCATACATTAAAAGGGAAGTTCACAAATGCAAATACAAATACATAAACAAAATACACTCCCAAGTACAACATACATTCATGTTTACTAAGTACATGCAAATACAAAGAATACTCATAACTATAGTCAGTCAAAAGTAAGAGAAAACACTCTCACAGTCAATCATGAGTACTGACATACTCACACATACAGTCTTTCAGAGTTCTCACACTCACACATACACACACACAAACACACTATGTGAGTCATACATACAAAGTCAGATATCAGCACAATGTTTTCAGTAACAAGTAGAGAGTTCATTTTCACACACACACACACACACACACAGTAAGTTATAACTATAAACTGTACAATAATAATTACAAAGTACACATACAAAATTGGTCATAAATACAAAATTTTCAGTAATAACTATAGATTACAGCTCACATGTAAAGTCAGTCAGTGTGTTGTAAATACAATCCTAAGTACAGACTGGAACTAATACATCAACAACAAAAAATCAGTCATAAAATAAGATAAATGCAGGCTACACTCATAAATACAAAATCAGTCATAAGTACAAAGTCAGGCTCAAGACATGAGTACACTCACATGGATCTGAAGTGCGAAAAATCATGTCTTTGTTTTCCTTCAGCAGCCAAGCAGGAAATCCTCCCTAAAGTTTACCAACATGGACACAAAAAAAGACATGCTAAGTTAACAATAAACAAACACTTTGAAAACAAGATAAATTTTATTTCACTTATGAAAATAGTAACCCATATTGCATTTCTTGACTCAGTAAGTCTAATAATATCATAATTAATTATAACATTTATTAATATTATAGTACATACTACTTTAAAGAAGCTGCTGCAAAAAAGATAATGTGATTTTTTAAAGAAAGTCTTCCTGCTTATTTCAGCCAAATCTGGCATTATAAAACACCTATAGAACAGTTTATATTACTATGATGGTATGAATGGTTGGGTATGTTCAACATAAAACAACAAAAGATATTATAAGCGCACTAAAACAGATCCATTTAGTAATTAACAAATAAAGTTAAATCTGATTGCAAAACACATTAGAATTGGATGACGAGTCCAATATAAATCACCATGAACACCTCTAGATATTTTCAAGTAATAGTTCTGAAATGATGAATGGAACCCTACAACCCGAACTAGAATGACATTTTTTTGACAAAATTGCAATTGTTGATCAAAATAAGAAGCACTAAACGGAACTTTGATGGCAGCTGATTTACTTTTACAAGTCATTTCAAAACCTTTACTGCACAGTCTCTCTCCTATACATATGCACATAAATATTTGCTTGATTCCTAAGTGATATTATTATCAACACTAAACTAAGGGTTATTAACAGAATTACATGTAGAAAATCTACAGCATTTTCATGCATGCGCAAACCAAACTCTTGCTCTCTGTCTAGCTTGTATTCGGGGTCACTGCAAATCAAATTCTGATACTTGTTGGATTTTATTTTTATATTTATTTTGTGTGGCTTGTTTCATAGGACTATTACGATATAGCTATATATAACCTATAGGTTACACACAAAAATGTACATAAGGCACATCGTCAGCAACCAGCTCTCTTATTTTAAAACTAATACCATTATGCACAATTCTAAACAAATAAAAAGAAAGTGTACACTTACAAATTCCCACTCTCCACAGATGTATGGTCCCAGACGTGTGAGAACAACCAATCCAGCATTTTGAGCTAGGGTAAGAAAAAGTGGCAAATCAGATGCACCAGCAAATGTAAACTGGCCAGGTGTCAATTCATGAAAATTCCACGGCACATATCTGCAGATCAAAATTAACAAAGGACAATAAAATACTGAAGCACAAATCTGTAACTCAAAATTAACAAAGGACAATAAAATACTGAAGCACAAATCTACAGCTAAAAATTAACAAAGGACAATAAAATACTGTAGCACAAATCTGTAAATCAAAGAAGAATAAAATGCTGTAGGAAATATATATATATATAAATTACTGATGATAATAAAATGTATTCCGAAATATGTATAAATCATAGTTGTTAAAATGCAAAAATGTGCCAAATTCATTATGTTTTTTGTCTATTGATAGATTTTCAATGGAAAATTGTTTAACTATAACAATTTAACATATATTATTTATTTTTAACCATCTACAACACTTAAAATAGTGAAACTAACTTAGCGTGAGAAACAAGAGTGCTTGCTTGTCATAACCCAAGGGCTCAGAGCAAATTTATTGTCTACAGTGCCAGTAAATGAAAAATTGCACTCAGAATCAAGACAACAAGTGCTGTACAAGAAATAAATATAGACTGATGAAAATACTGAGCTTGCTTTTTCTATGTATAACAGAACAACTCAATGAATAATGACTAAAATCTAAAGAATGCCAGTCACTCCATGTCTAGATTAATAAGACTGAATCAGAGCATTAATGGTAGCTAATCAGCATAAAATTTTAATCTACAAAGTTAAATTGATACTGACATCTGAATGGCATTAAGTCCTGCTGCTCTCATCTTCTGTAGTCGATCTTGCCAATAGTAAGGGTGGATTCGGGAATAGTGTATACTGCCAGACACATACCGGAAAGGTTTTCCATCTTTTAGAAAGGTGGAGTGCTCAAAATCAATTGTGAAATTACCTGTTTCTGCCTGCAATAGAGAACAGTTATAAAATGAAAGAAGTAATTCTATACTGTATACACATGCCAATCTGCTATTTACTTAAGCATTAATAAAAGAATATGCAATGAGATTTTTAAAATGTACATAATTGATATTTCTAACTACACTGCCTCAAATACAAAATAGAAAACAGTGCTCAAAAAGATAAAAAATACAATTCTGAATCATTAGTTTTTCACCTTGAATTGTATATGAATGCTGTATAATTTGACAGCTCAATGACTCTCTTTAAATATTTAATAAATGTATCAATTTACAGTTGCTTATGTATGAGTAAAATAACACTCACAACAACAAAAATAATACCCAAAACACTATTTAATTTTTGTACATAGACTGATTTACCATGCATGAATTTACATTTAAATAAACAAATCAACACTACTTTGTATAAATCACAAAAAAGCTGCTGAAATATAAAGTAAATTCTTTCTTTCTTTGGGTCTATGAATGAAGAGATCCTTAATTAGGTCTACAGATTACCGAAATTCCATGGCAATAATTTAAGGAAAGTGGTACCCATATGGATATTTTAGATGTCAAAACTGATGCTGTCACAAATGATGTCTGGGAAATTTTTATTTTAAAATGACATGGAACATGAGACAAAATCAGAGACTGAAATAAAAGACTACAGATTACAAGGAAATTAATGCAATATGCTTTATTACATTAGTATGCTTTATTAAATTAGAAGAGAGAAAAGTCAAAGTTAACTGAATTCTACAGTATGTAACTAAACAGACTGTAAATCTAATCTAATTAAATCAAAATAGCACCATAAAAAACAGTAATGTCTATCAAGATTAAAGTATGCCAAGCATTTATTGCATGTAAAACATGCATATACAATGAGGTTTTTGGTTAATAATTAGTTTCATTCTTAAGGTTATTTGTAACTTAATTTTGTATGCAAACCAGAATTTGAATATAAATGATCAGTATGTTGGCCCCCTAGTTTTGAATAGTGAAATGATGAATTACAAATACAAAATGGCATTTAATTCCTTATCAGTAGTTATGCTGTGTGGTGTATGTCTGCAATTCATCCATGTTAAATCTAGTTCACCTCAGTTCATAAGGAAAAGATGCTGTTTCATACATTAGAATTTGTTTTCAAAATGCCTTATGGGCTTGTTCATATTGGCAGAGTGCCATAATGAGATTGCAATAAACTGACTGTAACAGGATAAACAATTCTTTCTTTTACTAATTTACAGTTAATGCTCCTTTAATTTTAATCATCTTTTTGTCTCAAACCATTAATTTGCCAGAATAATTTGACACTCACTATCCCTTCACTGAAAATGTTCGTCAGAGTTTAGACAGGAGTTATAGTCCCAGATTTCTCAACCAGGGTTCTGAGAGATCAAGGTTTAAAAAAAATAAACATCACTGATAGTGATATAGTAATTTTTAAATGGGGTTCATATGAGAACTGAAAATTATTTCAAGTGTTCCTCCAATGTAAAAAGGATGAGAAAGGCTGTTACAGTTAGCCCATCATTTTTGTTATTAACAAATAGATACTAAGGATACACCAATTACTCACTTCAAACTTCATTAGATTCTGCTAAAATGACCAAGAGAAAACTGAATCAAGGTTAACTGTGTAATTTATTAAATGAACTCAATCAGAAGTTTGCTGTCTTGATTACACAAAATGCAAAAATCGCTGTCCCAATAGATTTTTCTTTCAACTGAAAAAAATGCTTCTATAAGATTTTCAATTTTACTGATACCCTCTTGCAGGAGTAGAGATGTCTAATAGGGTCAATCTTTGAAATAAATGGCTAAAATTGTCTGCACAAATGTCTCCTGAATTTACAGATTTTAACTTAAAAGAAACAGGTCATAGAATGTCCTCTACAGCCTTGGAATGGGCTATATCTGATGACCTCAAACATCCTGACGTCAAAAGAAAGGTAATGGCATGGTCTATGAGTAAATAAATCTTTCTTTCACTTGCGAACTCTTAACTGAAAAATGTTAAGCAGTAATAAGGCTTATATTGTCTACATAAATAGTGTCCAGTAAGTAACAAATTAAATTATAACATTGTTCAGGTTTTTTATCATTGCTACACGTAAAGAACTAACACTCTAGCCCTCAAAGCGATTACCCTTCCCTATTTAAAAAAAAGTAGATACAAGGACTCTTTCTTTGGCTGCAACCCGTGTACGCATTGTATGAAATATATTTTGAATTCACAAATAATGTATGAAATATTTCGCATTCAAAAATAATTTAAGTGTATTTAAAGACATATTTATGCCCATAACAGAAACAACTCTGTAGAATAGGCCTACTTTATTTATAGTAGGCATACTGACACTTTTATATACTGTATTATCGCTGTATATTACCGTGACATCTAACAAATGATATTCATAAAAACAAAACTACAACAAAGGTGTATTTCCTTCTCTCTAATGAATAGTTTGCATGAATTAAATAATGCCTTGATTACCTCGAAAAAAATAGTAAAGAAGCACAGGGTGTATAACAGAAGAGAAGTCTGTCGTGAGGTGGTAGCCATTTTGGAACTATCATGTGACTGGCGTACACTCATGTTATTCATCCCTTCAACAAGTCATGTGATCAAACGCAGCCACAGAGTAAAAGGTTAACGAAAGTTCGGCACTCTGTTGTTTGTCGTTCTCATCATACAAATAAACATAATTAGGTAAAACTACGAGTACGTGCAATCTTCTGTTGCAATAAGATCATGTATAATTTTCTCCTTCGGTTTTCTCTTGTTTCAAGTTAGTTAAAATACACACACAATGATAATTTTAAGTTTGTCTGACGATAAACAATATCAGTTTTTTTATTTAAGACATTTATATTGTATATAAAAAAAATTGTATGAAAATTGTATATACTTGTAAAAGTTTTCATGTGAATGAAACTATGTGCTTAAATTGTGTGGAAATTCCCACTATGACTATAATGAACAAAGTTGTGAATAAAACATTTGAAAAAGCTTCATAGGCTCTTTGAGCATAGACCTTAAAAGATATCTTTCTAGGTCTATGATAGGAATAATGTCAAACAACTTGATTAATATTGCAGTTAAGCCTATTGTGTATGCTCTATGGTGCTTTACAAAAAATAATGGCAAACAATTTTTTCATATTGCCTTTATGGAATATATTTGAAAACAGGATGATAGAATGGGGAGAAAACCGAAGCACACGCTCAATACCAGGCTGAACCCTCCAAGTAGAACTGTATGGCAACAATAGGAAGAGACGTCACTAGAAGACGTGCAAGAACTGCGTCTATAGAAACTGAAGAAGGGTGCCGAGTAAAAGCGAACTAATAGGTCTTCAAAGTCGGATCAATAAGGGACTGGGGGTGGGTGGGTGGAGTGACGAGGGAAAGTGGACTGTAGGTTCGAACTGACTGCAGGGTGGGAGAAGAGTCAAGATGGTAGCTAATGGCGGCTTGACATCCCTCCAGTGAGTAGCGACTAATGGACTATTTTGAAAGTTATACCTGTAATAATGGTGAAAGTTGTGTTGCAAGTGTTGCGCCAGTAGCCTAGCAGCAAGTGGATGTTAATTTTTATTACTAACGGAATTGTGTTATGAGCAATGTTCAAAATATGTTCAGTAACTTTCTGCACCAGTCTAGCCCAATTCTGAGTCAATGCAGTTTTTTTCGTTGTTTTTCTTCCACTCGGTCAACAGGAACATATATTCAGAACCTTTAAATTAAAACGAAAACATTTGACTCTGCTTAAAGAAATTTGACTTTTGGTCAGAGTTTGTTCTGATAGCGTAGTCTATTTCTTTGCAGTCTTTATAGACTCTGCTTAAAGACATTTGACATTTGACGGGAAAGGTCAGAGTTTGTTCTGATAGTATAGTCTATTTCTTTGCAGTCTTTATAGACTCTGCTTAAAGACACTTGACATTTGACGGGAAAGGTCAGAGTTTGTTCTGATAGCGTAGTCTATTTCTTTGCAGTCTTTATAGACTCTGCTTAAAGACATTTGACATTTGACGGGAAAGGTCAGAGTTCTGATAGCGTAGTCTATTTCTTCGCAGTCTTTATAGACCATTCCCGTTCCTGCTGTCACCCTCTTTCTTCCTTGTTCTCTCATTCTGCTGGAAAAATACCTTCCAGCTCTCAGAAGACAGATGCAATTCACTTTAATTCTTATGGTGACGAGGTCATTTAATGTCAGTTCAGAATTCATCTGCTGCCAGCACCATGAGTCAAATACTTATATGCATTTGTATGTTTATTTGTCAGTATTGAATAATTAAAATATTTTCTGTTTTTAATAATCCCCGCCATGTGATGATGTGCTTGGGGGGCCTTTCAACAAAAGCTGCCCAATGGTTGTTCCTTCATAAAAGAATTGTACTTGAAATGTGAAAAATATACACATGATCAAGCTTTCGCAGAGTGCACAGTAGGCTGATTATCTTAAGAGCAGAGAGAAAAGTGAGAGAGTGTGTCTGATTTTTTGCGGGGGTGGGGGGGTGGGGGTGGGGCAGCATTCGTAGTTACCAAATTGATATGTGTGTGTGTGTGTGTGTGTGTGTGTGTGTGTGTGTGTGTTAGTTATAGTTATATGCATTTATTTTGACGATTTCATGTTTGTATGTCTGCATTGAATCAGAATTAGACAAGCCATTAGGCCCTATGAAGAACTATAAAATGCAAAATGAAAAGGTATGGGCATATCTCACGATCAACAGGGCTTGCCAAGACAATCATGAAAGGTACTGTACAGGGATGGGGAAGGAAAGGAAGACAGAGAAAAAGTTGGCAGTACAACATCTCAGAGTGGACAGGACTGAAATTGAGCGACACAGTAAGATTATCAGAGAACAGAACGGAATGGAGGAAGTGGCTGTCAGGTAGATGTCTGTTTGAAAATTTGCTTGTATTTGTGTGCCATTGTGAATGTGTGTATTCGTGAGCGTGTAAATTAGCCATTATTACTCGGTAAGCATTGAGAACCGACTCTTCAGGTGGCTTTCCCTACTCGGACGTACTTGTGGCAAGGATGGCAATTTATGCTTGATAATCCTTCCACTGGTTGGACTACCATACCTACTCATACATGGTGGAGATATTTTAGGACTTGAGGATTCCCCATCTACTTCCGGAAATCTCCGATTGACTAGCGAGCAATGCGCCAGTACCAGGTCACACTTTCCTAGGAAGTTGTTACAGTCAAGATAATCCTCGGCTGTTGATTGTTGCTGCTCATTATGGGCCAGGGTAAAGGAGGGTCTAGTGGAAGAAGCTTACTGATTATAATCCCAATCCTCGGTCTGTAGCGTCAGCAGAGTTCAACACTTTTGTTCATGTGCTGAAATTGTGCAGAATTATTTTGTACTTTGCCAAGTGAAGAAAACTTTAGGATGGTGATAGATCGTGCAGAGGACTAAAAGTATAGAGTGCCAAGGCTAAGCTGATCTGGTACTATGTGCAAGGCATGACTGAAAAAGGCTTAGTAGTTTCTCAGAAGTATGAAACGTACTTCCGAAGATCGAAATATTTTAGCAATAGTTTAGTACAGTACTACTAGATTCACACTGCAAGGATAAAGTGTTGAATGTGACTTTGGCCTAATATTGTTGCAAATGCGACGTAAGTTGCTAGTCAGTAGAGGCTATTGTATTGTTTTCAGTGTAACCTAGTTTTCAACCAGATAGGAGATTGGAAATCCCTATTCTTGTGATAGACGATTAACATGAAGCCTTCTTTCTTGCAAAAAATTTAATGAGTGTTATAAGTGAGTGCGATGATATGGTTGAATAATGCCTTCACCTGTCCAGCATGTTTTGTGCTCTTATGTGTGTGTTATAATAAAATGCTGATGTATGCTTTTCCCATTGTACTCATTAAATGTGTATTTGAGTAATATTATTATTTAATTTAGTGCTAATAACTACAGAAGAGTAACGAATTGAAAGTGGAAACTTTTAAAACATGTGGAAAAACTGTAAATTTGCTGCTGTAATTTTTCCGGAAATTCTAATAAGTATTCTTGGAGCTACTGAAATAATACATAATATTAGTTCGTAAATGTTGATTTACTTCTAGATGCCTCTTCTTTGTATTTGATTAATATTTTGAATTTATTTTAACCTTATTAAATTGTTCATTCGAATTGGTTGTGTCCTGTATTTTTTTTGTCGGTAGCATTGTACTTGTCTCTTGAGCGTAATGTTATGTTTGTTATCTTCCCGCATCAGTCTGTCTCAGCGTGATGTTATATTTGTTGTCTTCCCGCATCATTGTCCGTCTCAGCGTGATGTTATGTTTGTTGCTTCCCGCATCATTGTCTGTCTCAGCGTGATGTTATGTTTGTTGTCTTCCCGCATCATTGTCTGTCTCAGCGTAACGTTATGATGTGTTGTCTTCCCGCGTCATTGTCTGTCTTAGGGTGATATAAATTAGCTCCTAGGCCGGGGGTGGGGGTGGGGGCGGGGCGGGAGTGAATTCACGAGCCATAGGATTACGAAGTGTAGGCACTGATAAACGAGAAGATACGTCCACTTGATTAAATTAATCTATTACTCCTGATTATAAATGAGTTAATAATTAGAATAACATCCCATAATTTGTACGCGTTGGAGTCCAGGCGAGATTAGCAAATTACCACTACCAGATTAAGAGCCATTGTTGAATAATTTTAGTTATAAACATTTGATGAATAATTTTTGGAGCCTTCTAACTGAGAAATTGCAATCGACCCTATCACTGATTCAGTATTTATTTGGTGACAAATAACATTTGTGTTAGGTAAAAAAATAATATTTGCTCCTCAGTACCTGAGTGTGAGAGTGTGTCATTGGTAAACATTTTATATTTGCTTGAATCAGTAGCCGAATAAATTTCAAAAATGAAACAGCGAACCGGAAGTAAATTGAAGCACTTTATTATTTATTGAAGGAATTTATTATTTAAAATGTGTCTGTTTGTTTATCTCTATCCATCCATCCATCCATCCATCCATCTATCGATCTATCTACCTATCTAGACCTCAGTTCTTTATATACACTTTGTCATTGTTTTGACGATAGTTGTATTAAACAGTAATAAAACAAATTTCACCAAGGTAGAAATAGACATACAGGCACATTAAACACAACTTACGACAATAACCACAAGTATAAATTAAATAAATCCAAAGCATTTTCATATTGCATTAATTATCATTCATTTATACATCGTATAAATGCAATTTAAGCCTGACACGTAAACAAGGCCATAGTTTACAAATTTAGATGTCTAACATTGTCCATTCATTTTATTTTCAAACACACTGACATTTTCAAGATCATATCATACTTAGTAAAATAATACAAATCGACAACTGTTGTTAGTAACAAGAGAGGGATAGTCATGAATAAGGACGCAATGACGTCATCAGTGATGTCTGCATGTGGATAAGACCTGGCGCTGCTTTATTAAATTCAATATCTAAACTCTAGCACCGTGTTCTGTTTGTTTCTTTTTGGTTTGTTTTTGTTTTGTGTATGTGTGTGGGTGTTGTGTGCGTGCATGCATGTACTTTCTATGTGGTTATCGAACGAATGATTATTAATATTTTTAGAATACAATTGTAAACAAATTATGAGTATTTTTCTTTCAATAAATTTACTTTCTAACAAAATCTATGCCTTTTGAAAGAGAACACTCTCTCTTCAACACTTATATTCACACACACGCGAACGCATAGCAAAACTTATAAAAATAATAAAACACACATAAACATGAAATTAAAACCTTACATGTAAATGTAACGATGAACCGCCATCAAAACAATTCAAGTATTTGTTTGCTCTGTACAGACAACAATAGGCATTTGCTGCAACATTGCACAAAACCAATTTTTTTAAAAAGCAATCGCATGGACACACAAATGGTCGAGCTTTAATGATATTCGAAGTCCTATGGAAGCACTCCTGTAGAATGTTGCGGACATGCATCGCCATCTTAGATCACATGTTTTCGTACCCTTTCTTGCTGCCAGCTCCCCGCAGTTTGCCGAAAACAAAGAGACAGCCATCCTGGACATAGGTATGTGCCAATATTTACATAGATACAGACAACAGACAGCCATCCTGGACATAGGTATGAATTATTCAACTTCAGAGAAAGAATGTCTTGGAATTGCCTGGGCTGTCCAGAAATTCCAAGCCTATCTATATGGTAAGCATTTTGTCATTCAGACAGAAAACGTTTACAGTACCCTCATATCCACTAAGTGAGAGACAAAATGGTGTCTTCTGGAGAATTAGTAATAACATAAATTAAGATTCTCATCACTTGTAATTAGTTATGGATGATGATGATTATTAGTAGTAGTAGTAATAATAATAATAATAACCATTAACTAGGGTGGCGTTGTGTCACAATTGTATTGGTGAAGTACGAATTGTCAGGGTGGCAATTATTATGGAAAGGGTAAGCAAAGAGAGATTTTAGACCAGTGGTTCTCAACTTTTTTTTTGCCCCATACACCCTTTTCACCTTATGTAGAATGTCATTTCCCCCTTTTCACCATATGTAGAATGTCATTTCCCCCTTTTCACCATATGTAGAATGTTAGTTCCACCTTTTCACCATATGTAGAATGTCATTCCCCACTTTCCAAGATTGCCTGACTCAAAAGGTGCATTCTAAATAATATTCATATAATAATGGAAATCTTTATATTTTTTTCAATATTAGTACCTATACATTTACTTGGATATTTTTATAGTGGAGTTTTACACATTTAATAGCAATAGAAAATGTTGATGTATTTTAAAACTTGAATAAAAATAGTTTTTCTTATATTCATAACTAGTTACTTAACAGGCTTAAGTTCCCCATACAAAAAGTGAAATATTTAATTTTAATTCTAGTTTATTCTGTGACATACAATAAAGTGTGCTGTCCTGTCGGTTATGTACAGTGTGTAGAATTGTAGTTTGCAGAAAGATCAATATTCCAACAGTGTATGTGGTCCTAATTCACTCACCCACCCACCCCAAATTCCCCACCCGCAGTTGAGACCTCCTAATTTAGGCTGTTAATTGTGTGGCCGTGAACAGCATGCAAGGGGCGTGTTAGTTATATAGTCATATTTATATAGAACGCATAGATTTAAAAGAAGGGTCCACGACAGTAGTAGCATCACTAACAAGGGGTTAGCAGCCGGTGACGCGAGTGATTTACCTTGGATAGACCTGGCAAAGCCCGCCAAAAGGAAATGTTCGGAATAATGTCTAATCCTCTGGCCTGTCGCTGTGTCTGGTTGAAAACCATTCCAACCACTAGATAGACGAAGAGCAAAACAAAAAACCTGCAAAAAAAAAAAAAAAAAAAAACAACACAAAAAGAAAACTCATTGGCTTTCAGATGCCTGAATGGCTGGCAGTTCGAATATTTTCAGGACCAGCAAATCACACACGATACCAGTGAGCGGTCATCATCTAATGTCAGCGTGGTGATTACTGGTGATTCGACCTAATATTATCTTAATGATGGTATGATATATTGAACAGTCATCTAACGTCAAGGATGGTGATGAGACGAGTAACTGCAACAATTAGTAGACATTGAAGTCCTCGTCACGTCACGTCACTGACAGTGGTGAAGTTAGCATTCCTTTATTAAATGTGTCATATAGGGCGATGACCTGAGTGACTCATCGTCATGTATGGTGCTATTCTAAATGAGATGGAATCATCGTTGATCGTCATTAATGAAGTATATATGTATTTTTAAAAAATAAAATGAAGACCATTAAAAATATGTATATGACAGAGTAGTGTCACGTGGAAACTAGAGTTCACATCATTACCACGCGTCAGTCTGCTATTTAAACGATACCGTGTCAATAATAAATGATCTATCAGATGCATGCTGAGGAGTATTTGCTGGTATCCATTCTCTTTAAACAGCAAATAACAAAGTGTTGCAATTCTACACAAAAACACAAAGAATGAGATGAGGGAGGAGTGGAAGGGATGTCACTTTACACAAAAACACAGTAACATTAGGTAGGAGTAAATAAGATGAGGGAGGAGTGAGGGGGGGGATGTCACTTTAAACAAAAACACAGTAACATTAGGTAGGAGTGAATGAGATGAGAGAGGAGTATGGGGGGGGGGGGGGCGGATGTCACTTTACACAAAAACATAGTAACATTGAGTAGGAGTGAATGAGATGAAGGAGGAGTGGGAGGGGGGATGTCACTTTACACAAAAACACAGTAACATTGGGTGGGAGTGAATGAGATGACGTTGGTGGGGGGGGGGGGAACGTCAGCTTACACAATAAGCAAAATGCTCCCTGCACTTAATTTGTTTCCACCCTCGTTATGCGGTTTGTTACTAATGCAGCCATTTGGACAAGCGCACCTTGTTCTCACTTCGAAGTACTTGATAAGAAGAGAAAGAAAAACATAAGAATAATAACATTCACAAACACAATGCAACGTAAACATTTTAAAGTGTGTCTTTAGCGTCAGTGTTCAAAGCAGCATAAGAGTAGGTGGATCCATCTCATTTGTTAGATAATTATTTTATTAATCTCTGAAGTCATTTGTTAGATAATTATTTTATTAATCTCTGAAGTCATTTGTTAGATAATTATTTTATTAATCTATGAAGTCATTTGTTAGATAATTATTTTATTAATCTCTGAAGTCATTTGTTAGATAATTATTTTATTAATCTCTGAAGTCATTTGTTAGATAATTATTTTATTAATCTCTGAAGTAATTTGTTAGATACTTATTTTATTAATTTCTGAAGTCATTTGTTAGATAATTATTTTATTAATCTCTGAAGTCATTTGTTAGATAATTATTTTATTAATCTCTGAAGTCATTGGTTAGATAATTATTTTATTAATCTCTGAAGTCATTTGTTCTATAACCACCTATCTCCGTTGTTGAAATAATGACACTTCTTTTGAAGTAAGATGTTCTAGAGTGCCAACACATATTTAAAACACCATTACACAATAAGTAATAAAAAAGAAAACCACAAACTTAGAGGAAGTTACAAATAGCTTCCTCACATTTAAAAAATAAAAAATAATTTCTATAAATATATTAACAAAATTCCTAGGAAAAACAATGCATACAATAACTGACAAAAGAATAAAGCATGCAAGTAAACTGTAAACAATGACAGGCAAGTGTAAACTAATTCCACAACTTCCATATATCTTCCACATTTTTTTTTTTAACATTACTACCCTCCTAGAACAAAGTAAGGAGGAAGGCCCCACAGGGAATCTACAGAAACTGAGAACATCAAGAAGATGAAAAGTTTACACGCAATTCCTGTGGGGAAAAGAAGTGATCGTAAAGAAGAAGAAGAAACAAACATTTTCATTTGTTTCTATTAATTAACCCGTTCAGCGTCGTTGGGATGAAATGGGTCGTGGCCCACGGGCAAGCTTTGCATGTTTTACATTCTAATTTTTACCAATCAGTCTGAATTAAACATGTGTTCTTAAATTAATCAACATGTCTATAAAAAGTAGTAATTTAAAATTTTAAAAATCCATTAATTAGTGCAGTTGGTTTGAATTTTTTAGCACAATGACCCATTCAATTATCGTTTAGCATGACGCTGAAGGGGGATTTACAGCGCATAAATCAAAACATCAACACTATGCATATCAGTTTAGTTCTTTTATTGACTTAGCACACTCTTCTGGCTCTTATAAGTGATTAAAGGTAACTCTGTTTGTAATTACTGGTTACGTCCCCTTTTCAGTCTACTGGAATGGAAAATTATCCAGAGTTGTCAAGGGACATACATCCACACAACAGATATTGAAAGACGAGTACAGCATCTCCTACCATTATGTTTCTGGGCGTGTTGCCTTTCAGTGTATGTACTTTGTGTAGTGCGTCAATGGTCGTATAATTATGTAGTATGTTAGCAGTGTGTATGTGTGTGCAATCAGAGTATGTGACTGATACAGGGTGATGCAGAGTTAAGAATGTAAGGCCGACAAAGACAAAAGCAAATTAGTAAATAAAGTGGTTAGATATTATTTGCTAACCTCTCAGTGTATAGTCTGGTCGAATGTCTCTAATTACACGCGAGAAAGGACAACAACAAAAAAGAGCATTTATTTTTAATAAATTTATAATTTTAATGACTATTTATCCTATAAAAATAAATAATTTACATTTGTTTTTTAAATTATTTTACTTTTTTTCAGACAGATTTCAGTACTTACGTTTCTGATGTCTGATCATAAGAAACCTAAGTGCTTTCCTAACGACGTCATTTGAGTAAATGACGTCATTTATCACGTCGTGCCGTTAGAAATTAGTGGATCTATAGCTAGCGTACTAGTAATGGCTGTTCTGGCACCATAGTCTGAATTTGTTTTATTTGCGAAATGATGTCTTCTAGATTTAGTGGATAAATTGAACCATTCTTGTAATTAATAATATACAGAACATTATGACAAATGTATGTAACATCTTTTATATGCTTTTCATTCTCTCTCTCTATCTGTCTATCAATAGTATGGATCTGTTCATTTAAATAGTTTGTCAGTGGATAATATCTATTTATCTCCATGACTCCCAATCCGTTTGTAGGTTTCTTTATCCATGAACCTATTCAACACTCATCGTCCATTCATTCAGCAGATGACCATTTTACTAATAATACTTGTTATAGGTGTCATAGTGCTGATTATAACATATATATATATTATAGGCCCTTTTCGGCAGAATATACATTAAGACATTATATAAATGTTGTAATGCTAATTATAGAGTAATAGAAATAATAAGACTTTGGAATGCAGATTAGAGATTAATATTATTGTAGATTGAAAGTTAAGATATATTTTAGCCTAATACAAATTGAGTGATTGATTACAACAAAGAAATTATTGTACATACATATGTAGCTAAACCCTGCTCTCCAATTGCTCGAAAGTTTGGTATAGTAGCCGCTCTGTCACAGATGTATGTCACAAACGATTGCCTATATGTACAAACACAAAAATGTTCACAATACACTTTAAAAAAAAAAAATTAAAAAAAAGACACAGTGAAACTTTACACTGAAGACATATAAATGCTTATTTGAACACTATCATTCATTGCTTGTGCTTTAAAAATAATTTTATAAAGACAGTAAGAAAGAAATTCGTAAGCAGACAATTCCAAGGAAGACTGAACCTTTCCCCCGGAATAATCAAGACTGATAAATTGCTCGGACACATCTGAATGCAGAATCATTTTAATTCACAATGAATTTTTATTTAACCGACTCTTATGTCAGGCATTATGTTAAATTGTATTTAGAAATATTCTAACTTTCTTAACCATCGCAAAAAAATTTAAATATATTGATACAGTGAAAAACATAAGTATAAATACGAGGGAAACTGTGGAGAAACAGAAGTGAGAATATGTATTTAAAAAATTATAGCACTTATAGTTATCACTTCTGGTCAATGGCGGTACTCTTGACAAGATGATACTAAAGACGAGAATCGAAAGTGTGCTACAGTATGAAAAATACAACTCGCAGTCTGTACGATTCTGTACCTCACGAACCTTTGCCTCACACTATGCATGCATAATTTACATAATTATCCAGTTACCTCTTACACTCGGTAACCAGTATGCGTACCTCATAAACTATATATATATATATATATCCTAATATTACACACTGTGTGCGATTTGTACCTCATACAGTCTACAAGTATCTGTAACCTTACCGTCCTCTCATTTTGTACGAAATTATCCACATCCATCACTGCTGTACCTCAGGCACTTTCCTATTTCGTATCTCGCGCATCTTGCATGCAAACATCCGTATCTTAAGCATCTATACGTAACTTTCTTTTTTGTATCCGTAACTCCCACATTATTTGTGTATCAAGTAAATGATCTTACACGTCGTTTTTGAATCCATACCCCACACAAACATAACTGTATCTTACACATCTTTTGTGTATCCACCCCTCACACATTATTTGTATATCAAACAATCTATATGTAACTGTATCTTACACATCTTTTGTGTATCCACCCCTCACACATTATTTGTATATCAAACAATCTATATGTAACTGTATCTTACACATCTTACACATTATTTGTAATCAAACAATTATTATGTAACTAAACTTACACATCTTACACATTATTTGTAATCAAACAATTATTATGTAACTAAACTTACACATCTTACACATTATTTGTATATCAAACAATCTATATGTAACTGAACCTTACACATCTTACTAGAATACTTCAGTTGAACTCTGGCAGCGTTTACGGAATGCAGATATTCGACTATATATATATATATATATTTCTAGAATTCTCCAGTTCAATTCTGGCGTAGCATTACCTGAATATATAAATTCGACGATATGTACATTACCAAAATTCTTCAGTTCGGCTCTGGTGTAGCATTGCCGGATTACATAAATTCGACTCTAGAAACATTATGAGAATACTTCATTTCGCCTCTTATAGCATTACAGGAATACGTTCGGCTCTAGAAATATTACTAGAAAACATTTGATTCTAGAAGCATTATCGGAATACACTAGACTCTAGAAACATTACAGGAATACATTCGACTCTAGAAACATTATTAGAAAATCTACTAGAATACATTTGATTCTAGAAGCATTATCGGAATATATTTGACTCTAGAAACATTGCCGGAATACATTTGACTCTAAAATTACCGGAATGCACTAGACTCTAGAAACATTGCCGGAATACATTTGACTCTAAAATTACCGGAATGCACTAGACTCTAAAAACATTACCGGAATACATTCGACTCTATAAACATTACCGGAATACATTCGACTCTATAAACATTACCGGAATACTTCAGTTTTACTCTCGTAGTACACCACTGCATTTAGACCATCGTACGACCAGGTTCCAGTGTTCGAATCCCCAGCCTGGTAGAACACTGTCTTCGTACTATCGATCTGGCATACCTAGAATACAAATTTCAACATACAAAATAAATCTGAACTATTGATCTTTTTCAACATACAAAACGAATCTGAAATATTTATCTATATCATCAAAAGCATTGCAGTCTTTGTATGAACATGTTTAACTGACAAATTTTATTTACCATATGCTACCATGACAGAAATATATATAGTCTATAGTGTATAGTATTTTCCGTCAACATGACACAAATTACCCGATGTGCTGGCTTTTATTAATTAGAGTTATAAATATCATATCATTAAAGCTGGATAGGAACTAGTGGAAGGAAACAAGTCTGCACAATTATAGCGTGAGGAATACTTGGTTCGACATTCACACTTTCTTATCATACTGTTTAAGACTCTGTAGATAGCAGCAATTCATGACTCCTAAGACTGGTTTTGAATGCTTTATTTTTCACAGTGCCAAATAATTACGGGAATATTTTATTTTATTTTGTTTTTACAATTTCTTGCTTATCTATCTACATGTACTTGCTGTTTATTGTGCTTGGTTCTTTATAAAATATAGTTTGGTTCTTTTCAAACATGAGTTTGGTTTTCTATAAACAGTAGTGTTGTTTAGAATAAACAATTATTTAGTTCTGTGTAAAAAAAAAATGGTCTGGTTCTGTAAAAACAATAGTTTGGTTCTTTCAAACATTAGTTTGGTTTTCTAGAAACAGTAGTGTGGTTTAGAATCAACAATTATTTAGTTCTGTATAAACATTAATTTCATTCTGTATAAACAATAGTTTGGTTTTCTAGAAACAGTAGTGTGGTTTAGAATCAACAATTATTTAGTTCTGTATAAACATTAATTTCATTCTGTATAAACAATAGTTTGGTTTTCTAGAAACAGTAGTGTGGTTTAGAATAAACACTTATTTAGTATTTAGTTCTGTATAAACATTAGTTTCATTCTGTATAAAAAAAATAGTTTAGTTCTGTATAAACAATAGTTTAGTTCTAGTTTGGTTTTCTATAAAGACAGTGTGGTTTTTGAATTAACAATTATTTAGCATTCTATAAACAATAGTTTGGTTCTGTATACACAATAGTTTGTTTCTGTATAAACAATAGTTTAGTTCTAGTTTGGTTTTCTATAAAGACAGTGTGGTTTTTGAATTAACAATTATTTAGCATTCTATAAAGTTAGTATAAACAATAGTTTGGTTCTGTATACACAATAGTTTGGTTCTGTATACACAATAGTTTGGTATTATATAAACAATAGTTTGGTTCTATATAAACACTAACGTGGCGCATGGTAATAGAAAGCCTACAATACTGTTCCTCTGACATTGTTATTTTTATGTTGTTGTTTTTTTAGGATGAGGTAGAATTATACTGCTTCTATATTTATTATTATAATTTATTCAAAATATAAAACGTATTTTATTATTAATGCAGTTTAACTTCGTTTATCAAGTTTAGAACTTAGTGTACAAATTTAAAATAAAAATACACGTTAAAGTTGGCAAAAATGCACACGACACATTAGATGATTAGATAGTATAATAAAATACACTCCAAACAAAACTAAATTATACACTACAATGCACATAAAAATAGAGTATGATAATATGCACTTTTAACACTAACAGTATACTACAATGTAAGTGCAGCATCGTACAATAGAATATACTGAGGAAATTTGGTTACGGTTAATTATAATTATAAGAAGCTTGTTATGTATTAGTAATAGTATTATTGAAGACATTTGTTTACGAATTACGACTGATATTCTTTTACTGATGACAGTGTTTTAAAGACGACTGTTTATGAATAATTAAGACAAGTAGTGTTTTATTGAAGACAACTGGTAATATTTTAAAGGCCACTGTTTGCGAATTAAGACTGATAATGAATTCAGCGTGATAATGTTTTACTAAAGATGAATGACTATGAATTAAGACTGATAGTGTTTTGCTGAAGACGATTGGCTGTGAATTCAGACTGACAGTGTTTTACTAAAGATGATTGGCTACGAATTAAGACTGACAGTGTTTGACTGAAGATGATTGGCTGTGAGTTAAGACTGAATGTGTTCTGTTGAAGATGATTAGTTAGGAATTAAGAGTGATTGTGTTTTTCTGAAGACAATTGGTAAATTAAGACTGATAGTGTTTTACTGAAGACAACTGGCTATGAATTAAGATCGATAGTGTTTTATGGCTATGAAATAAAGACTGATAGTGTTTAGTGAAGACGATTGGCTGTGAATTTCGACTAATAATGTTTCATTACTATGAATTTACCTGATAGTGTTTTATGACTGAATTAATACAGAGAGAGTTTAATGGCTATGAATTAAGACTGGCAGTGTTTTGTGGCTATGAAGTACGACAGATAGTGTTTTATGACTAGGAATTAGGACTGGTAGTGTTTTATGGCTTGAATTACGACTGATAGTGTTTTGTGACTAGGAATTAGGACTGGTAGTGTTTTATGACTAGGAATTAAGACTGGTAGTGTTTTATGACTAGGAACTAAGACTAGCAGTGTTTTATGGCTATGAATTACGACTTATAGTGTTTTACTGAAAACTGACTTGGAATTCAGAGTTGTTAACCGGAAAGAAAGAACTTACCGAAGCAGCCGAACAAGTCCCTTCCGAGAACGGATAGCAGGGATTGAAAGAGTAGTAGTAAAAATCGGATCCCATTGCGTCCTTGAACCTGCAATTAAACAACGTATAGTAAACGTTATTCCGCTTGACACGTTCTTTATCTCTCTCCCTGTCTGACTCTCTGTCTTTGTCTATCGCTTTCTCTCCCTGTCTGACTCTCTGTCTTTGTCTATCGCTTTCTCTCCCTGTCTGACTCTCTGTCTTTGTCTATCGCTTTCTCTCCCTGTCTGAATATATCTCCCGCTCTGTATGTCTCTCTGTGTTTGTTTCTCTGCCCCACCCTTACTCACTCACTCACTCACTCACTCACTCAATCAATCACACAATCAATTATTTACACAATCAATTACAGTCATCACACACTCTCATACACACTTTCCCGACCCCCCCCCCTCTCTCTCACAGTATGATTCATATTTAATGAATTCAGTTTGTGCAGGTACCATCAACAGCTTCACAACTGAAGTTGAAGCCGTTATCGCCAGAACCGCGTAAGGTAGGCTTCCTAAATAAAATTGCTTTGAAAGATGACACTTCGTGTGCATTATTGTGTTTTAAATATCCAGATACTTACATATGTCGTATATAAAACTATCTTAACAAAAATAGGGACGTGAGAAGTTTTAAATATCCACATACTTACATATTTCGTATATAAAACTATCAACTAAAATACGGACGTGAGATGTTATATACTAAATCAGGTGAACATGCAATTTGACCCTTTTTCTTTTTCATCATTGATATTTAAATAAAGTCAGTTTAGATTAATATACATTTTTTCCAGGATAGGCTGTGGGGGTGGAGGGTGTCAAACAGATTCCTTCTGTTCGTATGGAAATCTGAGTCTGTGCTAAGGAAGTGGTTATAATTTGACGTGTGTTTTCTTCTTGTAATTGTAATCTTCAGTAAAATTAAATAAATTATAATTATTGCTAATTCTATACAAATTAGGGAGACTACACCGTAGTCAATAACTCATACTGGTCTGGATGAGCAGCCGTAATATAATTATCGGAATGCAAGCAGAGAAAGAATAGCTCATTTTTACTTATATTGATGCCATATTTTTTTAATGCTCTTATAATTGATATAAGATTTTGATACTTCTGTAGACTTCGAACTGTTTTTTTTTTTTTTTGAGATACTGAACCATCCATTACGATATCCAGTATAGTTTGTTAAAGCAATGGTTGTTCCTCTTTGATTTTTGATTAACCACATCTGACTCTGATATTCAGTTTTGAGTGCACTTCAGAATTGTCTTCCAATAAAACATTATATAATCGAACAGTAGCATTTCTCGGAGTAGTCAAGTGGTTTGCAGAAGACAATTGTTTCAGAAATAATGATAGTCTTGAAATCAGTCAGTTGTTCATTGGACTCTAAATTTTCCTGAGAAAACATTTTTTTGAAACTGATGGTGTTTATATTGTTCAAAAGTTAAGAAGCAATCCCTTTTCTTTTTCATAATGGAGATCGCCTTGAGCTTTTGCAACTTATGGTGAACTTTTTCAGTCAAGTCGGCGTCCTTCTTGATCTATTCCACTTTAAAATAGGTTCATCTTGACATACCTTTTTTTTCTCTTTTTTTTTGCTTTTTGTAGGTTATGCTAGCACTTAAGCGTTAAATAACGAGTGATATAATTTATTTTTATCCATTGCTATGGGTTGGCGAAAAGTCATGAAAATTAAAACTAATGTAGCACTGGACGCCTTACATCGTATGGCTTCAATAGCGTAAATATTACTACTAAAACCAATGTAGCACTGGACACCTTACATTGTATGGCTTCAATAGCGTAAATATTACTACTAACACCAATGTAGCACTGGACACCTTACATTGTATGGCTTCATTAGCGTAAAAATATTATTACTAGTGCCACACGCTGGCTCAGTCTTCAGAGTTCTTCTCTTCTCTCATCCCAGCTTTTTAAGCCGCTTTAAAAAAAAATATATGTTATCAAGTTTGAAAGACTTTTTGTATTTGTACGACCGTACATAATCTAGAACTTCAGAGGTCGCTGCGCACCGAATACCATCTTTCAACTTGCTAAACTCGTGTTTCGCCGATTTTGTCGGACTGTACATTAGGATCATGATAACTAGTTAGCCTATTGTTTGTTTGTTTTCTAAAATCTAACGATCAGTAGACATGCAGTTTATTTAGTTTACATTTTGCTTCTAAAGCGAGAATTATATTTTTTTAAAAGAATAACATAATTTAAAACAACAACAATTTCAGCCAGTTAAAGGTTATAACAATTACCCAGTATTTCAGCTAACAATATTAATATTAGATGTTCACGAGAGAGTTGTTATCTTTTGTGCATGCAAATGGACTTGAGTTTGCAGGTCACAAATCGTTTTTATTCTGACATTATTTTTTTTGAAAGAAGCATTCCACACTTATGAGATGTCACATTTCTTCAACCCTTACTCGTCACACTTCATTACAAAATTTCTACGCCCCCACCCCCACCCCCGCGCTTGACGTCGTATGTGAACGACCCCGTTAGTAGTATATGACTAGTTGATGACAGTTTTTGATACAATTTAAACAGTGTTTGACAGTTTGACATTAGTGGCAGTCATGGGGTAAATGACATTAGATGTTAGTCGTTCTGAACTAAATGGCAGTTCGTGTTGATATATTTAATGTCAGTGGTTCTAGTTTTCTAAAGGACAGTCGGGATTAATACTTATTCATAATGTTAGAACTAATTGGCGGTTGGTGTTGATTTCTTTAGCGTCAATGGGCTGAGAACTATATGACAGCTGGCTTGATAAATGAAATTTGGTGTTGATATCTGATAATTATTTTGATCCCTGGTATCAGAGATTCTAGAAGTATGTGACAGTTTGGTGTTCATACCCGTGGTCAGTGGTCCTAGTACTTCGTGACAGTTGGCGTTTATAATCTAGTGTCAATGATTTTAGCACTATATGACATGTGGCGTTGATTCTTACTGTCAAGGTTCCTAGAATTACATGAAATTTGGCATTGATAGCAAGTGCCAAAGTTCACAGAACTACATGCTATTTGGCCTGAATACCCAGTGTCAGAGTTCGCAAAACTAAATGTCAGCATACTTACATGGGCGCGTTATTCATGTTGCCGATACTGCTGACGTCAATTACCGTGCCATCTTCCATGGTACATCCACAGCCATCGGTACCCACGCATTGCAACGCTTGGGTGCGCACTACGAAAAGCCACAGAATTGGCAAGGCATACAGCATGAGTGGAGATACCAAAATATACATTGTCCAGTTTTTTTTTCGGGCTATAACATCCCCACACGAGATTCTGTATTGAACACGAATTTCAGGTGTTAATTTTTTTTTTACTTCCTAAATCAGGTCAACCAAGTCACGTGCTACAACAGATAACGACAAATGAGCTAGGGATATTGTAAAACAATCTGTACCTTGCACACTTGAAAAAGACTTAATTGATTTGCGTCTGCTGATTTAACACACGTGTACTTGTATATCTATGCCTCTTAAGATATCGAGAACGCTATCATATAACGCACATTATACAAGTATAATTTTTTGCATGGACGTAAAATAAATGAAAAGCACAAGTTACACAAGTTGTAGCAACTCTCTCTCTCTCTCTCTCTCTCTCTCTCTCGTTCTCTCTTTCTAACACTGTCTTTCTCTCTCTCTCTCTCTCTCTCTCTCTCTCTCTCACACACACACACACACAATCACATTCTTTCTAGCTCTGACTCGCAATCTTTCCGTCTCGTTCTAGCTGTCTGTGTATGTATGCCCGCCTCTGGCTCTCTGTACATTTAAATCTACCTGTCATTGTATATTCATCTCTCTGCATCTCTTTGTCTCTCTGGTCTAGAGTCTGCCACTTTCTCTCTTAATCTCATTTCTCCCCACCACCCACCACCCCACCTCTCTGTTTCTCTATCTCCTAGTTTCATCTTTGAATCTACCTGTCGTTGTTTGCCTCTCCGTCTCTTAGTCTGTCTCTCTTCGAGGCTGCCTGTCGTCTGACTCTTAGTTTCTCTGTACTTTTTAGTCTGCCTGTCGACTGTCCCCACTCCACCCATCTCTTGATCACGAGTTCGCTGTTAACATTTAATATCACGCATCACTACTCTTCGGTATGACTACCCAACATGCTACCATTTAACCAAGCTGACCATTACTAATTACACTCATGATATACCACTCACTCAGTCATTCTTTCGAGTCTAATACTTATCAATTA
This sequence comes from Sinotaia quadrata, assembly GCA_028829895.1. NCBI lineage: Eukaryota > Metazoa > Mollusca > Gastropoda > Architaenioglossa > Viviparidae > Sinotaia > Sinotaia quadrata. The sequence goes on along the minus strand of CM054180.1, from coordinate 11,232,696 downwards.
GTTCTGTTGAGCCATTTACGTCACTCTGCTGTGTATATGCATTTCCGTTCGTATGCCAGTAACTGCAATAAAATTCTAAATATGTACATTTCATATAAAATCCCTCAAACATCATTATTATTGTATTCCATTATAATTGAATAATTCACTGTTTTGAAATTCTCATTTTATGACACTTTTTCTCTTTCTCTTTTTCTCTCTTACTCTCAGTCTCTTTGTCTAGCTTTCTCGTTATTTCTTTAGCTCTCTTCGTCTTTCTTTCTTTCTTTTTTTGTCTCTCTCTCTTCGCTTCGTCTGTCTCTTTTTTTCTGCCTCTCATTCTTTGTTCTTTCAGTTTCTTTTTCTTTCTCTCCCTCTTTCTCCCTCTTACTCTTACTGTCTTACTTTCTCTATTTCTCTCCCTCTTTCTCCCTCTTACTCTTACTGTCTTACTTTCTCTATTTCTCTCTACTATAATTGAATTAACAAAGAAAGATTTAATAAAATTTAACAAATAACAAATAATCAAAATCAGATACTCAGTCAAATAAAACTACTTATTAATCTAGCTCTGCGAATTGTTCCAAATGTCAATTAGTGATTCCAGTTTTTATTGTCAACACTTAGCTGTTACTCTATCCAATTAGTGATTCCAGTTTTTAGTGTCAACACTTAGCTGTTACTCTATCCAATTAGTGATTCCAGTTTTTAGTGTCAACACTTAGCTGTTACTCTATCCAATTAGTGATTCCAGTTTTTATTGTCAACACTTAGCTGTTACTCTATCCAATTAGTGATTCCAGTTTTTATTGTCAACACTTAGCTGTTACTCCATCCATTGAGTATGGCAGCGCTTGCATCCCCAACGGTACGTAGTTGGATAAACGGACTTCAATGGCGGTCCATAACATCAGTTATCGATCCCCAACTTGTGGTCGTGAGATCCGTGTCCAGTAGCCTTGGTACATAGACACATCAAGTTCAGCAAAACTTAAGTCAACAGTCCAGAACTCCTCAAGAAGTCTCAGGACTCTGTAGCAGAGTCAAGACAAATTATACTTGACCTCTTAACCCGCTTTTGTTTAAATTCGTTATTTGTCTTGTTTGGATGCAGTTCTTTGTAAGAGTGACGTAATCGTCATGCTCTAATACACACACCTTATTCATAAGGGAGAGAGGGAACTCACTCCGGTTATGTAACATTCAAGACAATGGCTGATTGTAGGTCGAACCAAGCATTATCACGTGACTAATAATTCGCACCATAAATTCGTATATTCCTTTAAATACTCTGATTGCGCTATAGACCCGCATTCACAAGGAAAAGGACAGACCAATGCGAGCGTCTAAGTCATCTGAAATTCCGTGAATCACGTGAGGGCCCTCTGCTGATCATACTGTTGTATTGAACAAGAGTGGGTTTCTTGGTCTCTTGATCTTGGTCTTTGTCTGAAGTACTCCATCTGATGTCTTGGTCCTTCTTCATCGTTGTAAAATTCACCGCCCAGTGAACCGGCCTGTATATTGCTTTGATTGATGTCTAGCAATTGGCTGAGTCTGAACTCCTGATGCAATTAGGGGTGTAATTAATGAAAGACTGTAGACCAATTTGGTGATAACTAGGCCATTGAGTCCCATAATCCAACAAGAATTTTGTTGGGGACCACGTGCTTCATTTATCGTCACTATTGGATAACCAGCTAAGTGCAAGGACTGGTATACTTAAACTAAATAAACTCTATCTGCAATCTATTCGAACACTTCATGTGTTAGACAAATAGCATAGTATTCGGAGACTTAATATCGTCTGAATCTTGAATATCTTTGTTATTTGTTAAATTTTATTAAATTCATTTTTACCTTGTTAATCAATTATTGTAGTTGGTTATTTATGCAAATAGACCAATAGGATTGGGTGGGGGCGAGTGAGTCGAGTAAAAGGAGATTGAATGCATAATTAACTATAATTGTTTAACGTTTCCCAGTCCGTGCTTTGTACACAAGTTTGCCTGTCTATAAATTTGTTGGCTTAAACTACAAGCGTTAAATTTGATCAGACTGAAGGGTGAATTTGAGCAGCCAGTCTGTTGTCAGAATAGGAGGAACGAATTTTAATTAACATAAATTCTAAATTCTGAAACAGGGTCTATAAATAAACACTGGACACGTAACAGACTCAGAGATTCAGAAATCTCAAGAACCAGAGATAAGAACCCACTCTTGCTCAATATACAACTGTTAGCACAACAGGTTTTCGGCTGACTGATCCACGGAATATTCGATGCCGCTGACAAGCGTTTTCAGGTGGTCCTTTGCCGGTTGGCAGTCAGATACGGTTTAAAAGGCTTACATGAATTTGGCTGGAATCTATTAATTATGCGTCAGGCTTGGGGGGTGACCTACTATCGGCTGTTGTTTGAAATAACACATAATAGGAATGAATTCCCCTCCAACTGTGTCCACAAAAGCTAAATATAACAATGCAAACTGATGGCGGGTTAGGAGGTCAAGTATAATTTGCCTTGACTCCGTTACAGCCTTGATAGGGTTTAAATGTTGATTTAGTCTTTCCTAATACGTTTCTAGAAAACCCATGCCACAATGATGATTAAAAGATAAAATCATGCTTATGGTCGCTAAAAGAATTTCGGAAACCATAACTTTACCAGAATTAATTAATATTAGGACATTCCCATAAAATCTGGACAGTCACTTATAAATCCGATGGTTATTTGGACAGTTTTATTAATTCTTATTAAAACTAATCTTGAACACTTGTAGGACAGGATGTTTTCTAATTGCAGAGAATCAGCACTATTCCAATCTCACACCTGAAGCCACCAAAAACTCTCTTGATTTGACAACAGTAACTTTTTTCTTCTTTCTGGTCGACCTCTCTATCTTCTAAAGAATCTTTAAAGTCAGTCAACGGTCCAAAACCACTAAGATTTTGATCATTGTTAATATTTGAACCGCAAAACTGAAAAGTTCACTACACTTCTTCGCAGTGATCATTGACTATCTGTTCACAGACGACTGAGGCGTAAGATCTGTTTTCAGTTATTAGACTTTTCTGTCTCTTTCAAGTCCGAAATGCTTCTATCAGATTATATACATGTGTACACTTCTGTCAAGGACTTGTGACAATCATCTGACACACGTTTTCTCACTCTTTCCCAGTTAAATGTAAAATTTCATTATCAGCGTTCGTATACACATCAGAGTTCAGCCATCTGGAATGAACTGCCTCTTTGAGTTTCGGCACAGAGTCAAGAGATCATTCAAGAGAGCTCTCTGTGAAGATCTTGCCTGTCATCGAAATATTACTGTGACACTGCTACTCTTGCCATTAGTTTTAACTGAATATTGTAAACTCTCACTTTTGTTTCTTGCGTTATTTGTTTGTTGTATTATTTGTATCTTGCGTTATTTGTTATTTGTGAACCAGGTAGAATTATAGGATTCTTCATCTCATTTGCTTGTTACTTCATTTGTTATGTAATTATAGTAGGTCGCATTTATCTACCATATGTTGTTGTATTCATAGAATTTTTTTTTTGTATTGTCTGCGATGAAACGTTATGATGACGACGACGACGATCACCACCACCACCATCATCATCATAAACATCATTCTCAACAACAGTTTATCAATACATTCATAAGCTTGGCTTACTATGTGATTGTAACATAGCTGACACAACTAAAGACATTCCATTAACCAGTCATTTATTTATTTTAAAAATTAAATGCACAACTTACACATGCTTTAAAGGATCAGCAATCATGGCTTATCTCAGACTCAGTGCTTGCCCTTTGTTTGATGTTCTGGCACCTTGATAAAAGTTCCAGGCAGTCTCGAGAACACTGCTCGATATCTGCAGACTGGAAAGTAGTAAGCAATTTGCCCGATAAGCCATTCCACTGTGACAGTTTTCGCTCGTAATGTTTCACTCAACTTTCTTTTAATTACCTCCCCCCCCCCTCAGCCCCCGCCCGGTAAATCTCAACGACACTGTCAGAGCTTAGGCCTGACGAGTATGAAAGTTTTTGCTACCACCTCCTACCAGTCTCTTGATATCTTTCTTGTAGTGGTAGCCAAGGCTACACTTTAATTTCCGGTGTCGGTACTCTAAATTACTTCGCGGTTTACTATTTGCACTTGTACGCACAAGGCTTCACAATGCGATACAGCGTTTTGAACTTGAAACGGTGTAGTGGTTTTGGGGGCACTTAGTGGATTAAACTGTAATCAGCCTTGGAGGACATTCACTCTCAATCGAGCGCTATTTAAGCCACGCACTTACACATAGATAACGGACGGAGAGAAATATGCACAAGTAAGCCTACATAGATGTAAACATACGCACACGTCACATAGACACGCGTCACACAGACATACGTCACACAGACACTTTGAATTCTGCCTTTTACAACATGAATCCACACAATGCTGATGGTAGTAGCTAATAATATGATCAGTGTATGTTTCAAGTCGACAATCGACAACAAGAGAATTGAAGTCGGAAAGTTTATAAATTAAATTGTTTGTGAGTTAAAAATAGTTTAAATTGCAGATAATCCCGTGCCTACAAAGTGATACGTGTATTGTGTGGGGGTTTGTTTTTGATTTCTTTGGTATATTCGTGTTTGTTTGTTTCTAAAGCAACTAGTTTAATGATAATGTGTCTTGTAATTATACGTTTATCTGGGAGGTGAAATCAGTTTACTGATAATGTGTCTTGTAATTATACGTTTATCTGGGAGGTGAAATCAGTTTAATGATAATGTGTCTTGTAATTATACGTTTATCTGAGAGGTGAAATCAGTTTACTGATAATGTGTCTTGTAATTATACGTTTATTTCGGAGGTGAAATCAATTTCTCAGAACTGTTACGGTACTGATTCTTCTCCACCAATTCCCAGCCCCAGTGATTGCACACCTGTGTATTCCCTTACCCTGCTCTATGCCTTTAATGGCCAGCATTAAATCGAGTGACAGACTAATTCATTGTACGAAATACAGCAATTGTTCTGTATTTACATTTAACTTGTGTTTTAGATACGAACAAAAAACGAACGAACGAACAAAACCCAAGACACGCTAACCTTGATGACTAAAAAAACAACAGCACCCTGTGAACTGAGCACGAAAAAGAAGTACCCGATCTTTCGATGTCAGGAAATATTGATGCTGGCATTTCAAAGTCATGCACTATCGATCCCCCCCTCCCTACGCGTTCTTCACTTTCCGACGTTCAGGGAGTGCCAAGACTCTTGGGAACATCTCGCATACATATCGTCTTATTTACCGGACATACAGCAAAGCCATTCTGCCGTGCGGTGAAATCATTGCCACTACTTCCCGACAAAGGCGGGTGGCGCTTGTTGCGTGTAGAGCACGAAACGGGTAGGGTACCATTCTACCATGAGCAAGCCTCGCGGACGGGTAAGTACAGGTTGGGCTTTAGTACTCATTTGCGATAAATGTTTCTGTTCTTTAACTTCTGGTGACTACGGAATACTTTTGATCCGTAGGCCTACACAAGTGGAATTCTTCGTAACTTTATGTTCTGTTAACTTGTACTGTTACATCGGTAGGTTGGGATATTTCTTTTTCGGACGTCGTTTTCTTTTGGGGTGATTTATTGCTATGTATTGATGATCGGTAGTAATGACTGTAATCATCAATTTTCTACGAGGTACTGTTGATCAGATTGACTACTGTATTCATCAAGCTAGTCTGACTTAGTAGCTGTTGATTTTGGGTTTTTTATTACTGTGATGCAGTACTACTGTTTTGACCAGTTTTAGCAACTGTACTCTGTTTATCGCCCTTTTCTGTTTTGACAACGATATTCTGTTGATCAGTACTTTATGTTAGCAATTTATTTGTTAATTTCGCATTTCTCTTAAGATGTTCGGTCGATCAGAATAAAAAAAAAAAAAACTATTGTAGTCACCATGCATTCTAGTTTTGATTACTCCGTTAATCAATAAGTCTTCTGCGGTCATTTCATTGTTCTGTGGTGACCTTTATGCACTGTTGATACTACTGTATTCATCATGCGTTGTTGTTGTTTTTTAATATTATGATTTGATGATCATTAATTTAGCCTACAAGAATAATGTATTCACCATTTTTTTGTTTGTTTGTCTATTTTCACCACGATGTTCTTTCAGTCAATAGATATACAAACTAGTATTTTCTATTTTAATACCGCACAGTTGGTCAGCGGACATAGTGGGTGGGTGGGTGGTCTCTATGCTCTCGTACTGACACGTGACACGTAGTGACAGGTGACACGATTATTTCAGTTCTTGATATTTTGACATTTCGATTACCATACATGCGAGCGCTCAAGACGCTAAAATACTTCGCTTTTCAATAGTGATACAGAATGTAGATATTTTTTATACCCAGTAAAATCGATAACAATTTACAGCGCACTTAATAAACGGCATGTCTGTAAAACTGAATTACTGATTAAGTGACCTAGTGATTTTATTAGTTAATAAACGGCATTTCAGTAAAACTGAATTACTGATTAAGTGACCTAGTGATTTTATTAGTTAATAAACGGCATGTCAGTAAAACTGAATTACGGATTAAGTGACCTAGTGATTATATAAGTTACGTTACAATATTCATTAGCATGTGCAGTCAGGACGAGATGTTCAAATTATCTGTTAATTATATATATGACTTAATTATCAGTGAATACTGAATAGATAACTATACTTTGTCACCATGTAGTTTTACTATTATTTCTGTGTTCTTATTTGTGGACAAAAATGTTGTGTGGGTGCATCTCTGCTGATTTTTATGAGGATTAGTACTGTTTAGTTTTCATTGTTTGAAGCAACAAAAATCAACATTCTCTAAATATTACTGACGTCAACAGAACTCACCTAATAAAATACTTGAAAATGTTTGCTGAATCATTCCCAAGTGCTTTTCTGGTAAGAACTACTGTTTCAAGGATTTGATAAAATATTACCTTTGTTTATAAAAGAAAAAAATGTCTTTTGATGCGGTACTAATCAGGAAATGCAGTTTGCAAGGATTTGAAAAAGATTACGCTTTAATATTTTTTTGTTGTTGTTTTGCTGTGGTACAGTTGATGAGCGGACCTACATTTGACCTACATTGTAAAAAGAGTGACAAGTAACACGCTCACTTAGTTTTAGATACTGATATTCCAACTACTATACACGTAGGCAAGTCTTACATCATTTTTATTAAATAGTCATTAAAAATGTGCAATTTGTTTTACCTAATGAGATGTAAAAGAATGTATACTTTGTCTAACAAGATAGAGCTGTTAACAAACAATGTAATAGTTTTCTACCTAATGAGACCCGATAACAAAGACTATATACATTGTTTGATACCCCGATAACAAAGACTGTATACATTGTTTGATACCGATAACAAAGACTGTATACGTTGTTTGATACCGATAACAAAGACTGTATACGTTGTTTAATACCGATAACAAAGACTGTATACGTTGTTCGAGATCAATAACAAAGAATATATACGTAGTTTGAGACCAATAAGAAAGAATTCTTACTTTGTGTATCTACTGAGACTGTTGACAAATTACATTCGCACTAAGCAATAGGCGTCACTTTATGTGAAATTTTGAATTACTGGACGACTACACGTGGCTCTCATTTGCAAGTCCTGATTTCATTACTTCATTTCTCAGATAATAAATTATTAGTGTTTCACTTTGCGTGTGTGTGTGTGAATGCGTGTGTGTGTTGAAAACTCCCTTAAAATTTTGGCTATCACTATTCTCTCTCACACACACACACTGGAGTACATCAGCCATTTTCTGCACTTAACGCTTCACGTAAACTAATCAGCGATTGTTCACAGTCTAGTTGTTTTAAACGCAAACAGAAAAGACACAGCATATGACACTTTACAAGCTAAATCGAGGAAAATATTTAATTTCATTACCCGACTGACAGAGAAAATGGTACCGTTTACTTTTTTTGTCTCCACATGATTACAGTTTAGCCCACTAGTACAGGCCAAGTTTTAGTTTACACATTGATACTTTTGCCCACAAGCATAGACCGTGTTTTAGTTTACACATACTTTGCCCACTAACAGATCAAGCTTTAGTCTATATGAACTCACATTTGCCTACTATAAACACATAATTAGGCTTGTCCACATGTACAGGTATTCGCTCACTAAAACCAAGGATTACACAAATTAGTTTCTACGTTCTTAATTTATTATCTATTAAAATTAAATTTTAGACTACTTATTTTTGCTCTCATACACAGTTCAGACTATTGTCTATATTTTTTCTCTCATCGATCTATATTTTGGTCTGAAGATAGTTCTAATTCCAGTCCTCGTTTTTGCCATTTGAAACATTCTACATAACGATGCGGAGACAGTTTTGGCTCCAATCCACCATTTTTTTCAACTAAAACATTCTACATTTTGTCCCAGAGACAGTACGGGCTATAGTCCACCTTTTTTAGCCCACTAAAACAATCTACATTTTTTCAAAGAGACAGTTTTAGCGTAGCTTCAGTCCATTTTTTGCCCACTAAAACATTCAACTTTTTGTCCCAGAGACAGTTTTAGCTTCAGTCCACACTTGAGCCCAAGAAACAGACGACCGTTTGGCTCAAAACCAGACGCTAGTGTGTTTATCTGACGACTCCATGACATAATTTTATTTGTTCACTGACAAAAGACAGACTCTAATGTGTTTTATTTGCCTACTGAGAGGCAAACTTTAACCTTTTCTTTCGCCACTGGCATAGATAAAGCCAGTCTTTATATGAATATGTGTTAATTTTACCGAGAAGAGTAGCAAAAATTCATACTTATTATAAAACCGTGCATGTGTATATAAAGGTATAAATGAAATTATACTTCACATCAAAAATGAATTATTAATTAACGAGTTGCCTCCCACTCCTTGTTCTGAAGAGAAGACAATGGTGGTGGTGGTGGTTATAATGGTGATCAAATTTCATTCTTCAGATCATATACATCGATTATTCTTTTTAATTGAACAGAATTGAAGCTTTTAATTCCTACTTTCGTGAATAAAAGCACATGTGCATCCACTGCCAAATGTATAGTCAGTATAAATAATTTTATTATTCAATTATCTGTAGCCTATGTGTTTACTGATTAGTATTTTTATTATGACATATTCTGTAAGTAATTACTGATTACTGATTTTTATTTTGACATTATCTATCTGTCTTTACTAATTAATGATTTTTATTATGACATATTCTGTATGTATTTACTAATTAATAATTTTATTTGTACATTATCTGTATCTGTTAACTAATCGGAACTCTCAAGAAAATATATAAGCATGAGGTGAATGGCTAAAGAAAAATTCGTTTTATGTTTCACAATGCTGTAGTACAAGCATGAATGTGACTGATCTCTTAACATTTCCTAGACTTTGGATTTTAATATCTGCACGAACACATAATTTACTTTATCTTGTAATGATCAAAATATTTAAACGCGAACGTGCTTTCATTTTAAACATGAATTCGCGATTGAATTGACCAGACCTAAAATGTTCACTTATCATATACCCCTGCTTCGAGAGATCCGCGTACGCGTTTATTGCAGACTTGTGGACTAAATCCATGTGGACCTATGTATCTCTCTTACACAGCATTCACATTACTACTTGATACGTCTGTTCCACTGACTGCCATTAAACTGACGAAACCCTTCCCCATACAATCGGAGACGTACCGACCCACACTGGGTTCTGCCATTGCTCTCCCAGTATTTGAAGGCCCTGGGACTTACCGGAGTCGTGATTTGCTATCGTTCGCAGATCAAAGGTCGATAACTCAAAGTATCGAAAGAATGGTCTTGAATTTGCCTGACTAAACATGAGCTGCACTTGTCAGAGCTAACTCGATACAAATTTTGCTTACGGGGTGTTGAAGCGTGACTACAGTAGGCCATAAATTACTTGAATGGGAAGCAGCTATTCGGCAATTTGCTGTAAGTCGTTGCCATAATGTTGTCAGTTCTGTGTTGTGTAGCTAGGAAACGTAGTGTTGTGTATATGTGTAGGTATATAGGTATGTACGTATGTGTGTATGGGTGTTTGTATGTAGTGTGTGTATGAATGCGTATGTGTATGTATGTCTCTAAGAGGTGTTTCTATGTATTTGTGAGTATAATAAGTACGTGTATCAGTGTACGTATATATATGTAACAGTTTGTGTGTGTGTGTGTGTGTGTGTGTGTGTGTGTGTGTGTGTGTGTGTGTGTGTGTGTGTGTGTGTGTGTGTGTAGGTTTGAGTATATATGTGGGAAGCAAGTTGGCTGTGAGATAAAGACGCTGGTTATGTCATAGATTCGAGCCAAGTCGTGATTGGTGCGATCCTTCTCGATAGATTTCCATGGAAACAGTTCTAATTCATGATGTTGAGCTTAGCGCTTGCAGCTCTTTAGAGAATTATCTAGCTAGCTAGCTAGCAATCGATCGATTATTATTGGTGTTTACACAATAAAATTTGTTTAATATTCTTATATAAAGCGAAAAAAAAGTTAAAAAATCACGTGTAATTTCATCTTTGAATTAATGCTTGGATTGCACACACACATGAAAACCTACTACTATTATTTCGTTTTGTCTTATTATATATATTTAGACAGGATCGTATTAACGAACAGCGACTTTGGACAATGTTAGAAGCGACAGACTGCTAACGAACAGTGAGTGCTTATTCCAACATTGACTTCATATTCCAACTTACTCAATACATACACTGCCTAAAAACGAGTGCTTATTCCAACATTGACTTCATATTCCAACTTACTCAATACATACACTGCCTAAAAACGAGTGCTTATTCCAACATTGACTTCATATTCCAACTTACTCAATACATACACTGCCTAAAAACGAGTGCATATTCCAACATTGACTTCATATTCCAACTTACTCAATACATACACTGCCTAAAAACGAGTGCATATTCCAACATTGACTTCATATTCCAACTTACTCAATACATACACTGCCTAAAAACGAGTGCATATTCCAGTCAATCTCGTACATACTGCCGAACAGGTTGCACATTTTAACTACCAGTACACAGTGCCTGATAATATTTGCATATCCCAACCTATCTACTGCTTTATAGCGCCTGCACATTCCAACCTGTCTAGTACACACTGCCAAATAGTGATTGCATATTCTGTCGTACTCTTTACACACTTCCTATCGTTGACTCTAATCATATTTAATCAACTGGTACCATAAATATTATCTGCAATAGCGACTATAAGAATTTGCTATTCAGCACAGCTTTACGCAAACTAGGTTATGTCATTTGCCGTTAATCAGTGGCAAACAGCTATGAATCATTAGCTCGTAGCAAACGATGACAATGTCATTAACTTGTAAAAAAACAAAAACGGTGACACTGTCATTATCTTGTAGCAAACGGTGACTAAGCCATTAACTTGTAGCAAACAGTGACTAAGCAGTTAACTTGTAGAAAACAGTGACAATGTCATTAACTTGTAAAAAACGGTGGCACTATCATTAACTTGTAGCAAATAGTGATCAAGCCATTAACTTGTAGCAATCAGTGACACGGTCATTAACTTGTAGAAAACGGTGACAATGTCATTAACTTGTAGAAAATAATGACTAAGTCATTAACTTGTGACTGGGCCATTAACTTGTAGCAAACAACAACTAATCCATTAACTTGTAAAAAATAGTGACAATATCGTTAACTTGTGACTAAGTCATTAACTTGTAGCGAATGGTGACAATGTCATTAACTTGTAGCAAACAGTGACTAAGCATGTAAATGATGATTTCACGGTTGGATTACAAGGATTGTTATTTATCCTTTTGTCTAGCTGGGGCCTGGTCTGGGACCTAGAATTCCTAGTTTGAGAATATCGCTGGTCACATAGCTTACAGCTGCTTTTCTCTCAAAGCTAACCTGGGCGTTCCTTCACTGTATTAGCTCCCTCAAACAGAACAACAATAGTAGCAATTTCCAGTAGCTTCCTTGTACCGAAATTGCTCGGTGTAGTCATCATATCTTGTCACCATACATCAATGGAGTGCAGTGTATTCCTTACACTTACACACTACAGCAGATACTTCTTGGGTCTGCCATGGCCATAGCGGCTTATAATCAATAAACTGGGAGATTCAGATAAAAACAAGGAAAGGCTGTTTTTCCCATTAAGCTAACGGCCGCCTTTCATGACCGGACTTGGTGCCACACAAAATTCAAGTGATTAGACAGTAGAATTTTCTGCAACAGGTAAACTTTTGGTCTCGTTCCCATAAATATTAACCATTGGATAATAAAACTACTCATCCAGTTTTGGTCTCGTTCCCATAAATCTTAACCATTGGATAATAAAACTACTCATCCAGTTTTGGTCTCGTTCCCATAAATCTTAACCATTGGATAATAAAACTACTCATCCAGTTGGAACTGGCTTGGATTGCATCAGCAATTTCTAGCATATTCTCGACTCGAATTGTTTACTCCAACTCTGACACTTACAAAAATACCATCATAAGGAGTGCCCAAGGTTGGGTCACTTCGACAATTTAACAATTTATATAACAACCAAGTCTAGAAATATGGATAGGCAAATTTACTCCGACACATGCATGTTTCAATGATGACATATATTCACCTCTTTGTAAACGCATGTGCACTTGACTTTACAGACGTCAAAGGCACGTCCAGAAATGACATATACATGTCTATAAACGCCTTTGTCTCGATAAACATTATGAAGCAGGAAGCTATAAACATCATACACATATCTCTGTAAACGTCAAACACGTCTCTATAAATGTCAAACGCATTTCTTTGTCTCCATAATTATATGTGTGTGAAACTTTTTTCAACTACGAAATCAACAAAGTTTGAAAGTGGCATTGAAATCAAGCGGACAATGGTACCAAACTGAATCATTATTATATCCGAACTGGCACGGCCCAAAATAAATTGCTTCCCAATATTCATGGATGGTTTACGCACTTGGAGAGAATAAATCACGATGTCTGGATAGAGAGAATAAATCACGATGTCTGGATAGAGAGAATAAATCACGATGAAAAATGCTGCAGCCGGCAGACGTTTTCACTGCTTTTCTAGCCGCTCTCTCGTATTTATTGGAGATAATGTATTTATGTCTGTAGATAATGACCACTTAACTCTCTCCCTCTTATTTATGTGTAGATAATGTATTTATGTCTGTAGATAATGACCACAACTCTCGTATTTGTGTGTAAATAGTGTATTTAATTAACTCTCGTATTTTATTTGTAGATAATGTATTTATGCCTGTAGATAATAAACACTTACAATAATTATTTCGCAACTATTCTTAGTAATATTTTAGTATGTTATACTGTTATATTGACTTTTTCTTTTAAAAAATCAGAACAGTTTAAGTACAGTATTATTTAAATAGTATCCATTACATTTTTTCTTTGTGCATTTTGCACTTTCCAAATGATAAATATACCTTTCCTTTTCTATTTATTTTGCTGGGTGTTGGTTGGAACGAAGAGCTAAACAAATTAAGTCAGTTATAAACTATATACTCTGTAACGCAATGTTCGCAAGCAATAATCAGTCGGAACTCCTAATAGTAGAGTAAGCTGTCTGAATATTCCTTTCTCACCTTCCCGTACTTGTATAAATATCTCCTAAACGAGTACTAGATCACGTGACACTAAATGCAGCACACTATAGTAACATCAACTGGGAAGAGATTAGTTAGTTTAATCTACTCCGTGTTAATACTTCTTTTCAGGTAGTTTATCAGTGTTTCATATCCTGTGATTGTATTCACATAGTTTTTAACCGTATAAGAGTCTTGCTTAGGTGAGGCACAGTCACATCTCCATTTGTAGTAACAGTTGTCGATGTTGATAGCAATAGTAGTAGAAGAAAAGGTAGCCCAGGTGATGTTTTCTGTCAGGTAAATAAGTATACATAAATGAAAGCCCTTTTCAGTATGTCATTAAAAATAGGTGTGCGTGCGTGCGTGCGTGCGTGCGTGCGTGCGTGCGTGCGTGTGTGTGTGTGTGTGTGTGTGTGTGTGTGTGTTGTGAGAGAGAGAGAGAGAGAGAGAGAGGGGAGGCTTAGTTTAAAATAACGGAAAAATCATTAAATAATTATAACTGAATCGGCGACTACTAATTATAGTAAATTGATACAAAATATTTTTTTTGCGATTTATTTTTATATAAAATGTAGAAGTCCACTAACTTTTTCTTCGCTTTTCAGTCCAGTAGACCAAAAGCCAAGGATTCCAGAAAGGTGAGTAGCCTCCCCTATAACTTTTCAATCTTAAGAGAGCATCAAAGTGAAATAACTATAGTTACGTTTAAAGCTTAGCTGTCAAAATGTCCAGGCCTAAAAGACCTTCCAGAACATCGGACCCTAATATAGTTTATTCAAAAGAAAAACTGGATAGGCAAGGTTCGAAGAAAAAAGTGACTTTGGTTAGTATTATTAATTTATTGATTAATCAGATGTTAATGTTTATATATTAAACTAAATGCTCAACAAATTATATTGCTCCTTCACTGTTCTCTAGCATCCATGTGCCCAAAATATAAATAATAAAAGTAATTATAAATACAAAAATATATTGCATATGATCGTGCATTATTCTGATTAGTATGTATATTGCGACTGATGGCGGTAAATTTTTCTATTTTGTTTATTTTTAGTTTCACTAACGTATTGACCAATACATTTAAGAATCAGCCAGTAGAAATGATAAACAAATTTATTATTTAAAAAATATTTCGCTGACCGAGTGCTTGTTAAAAGATTATTTGATTCAGCGCTGCTGTTGGTCTGATTAATTTTCAGATCCAATAATCTATACCTCATAATAAGCACGGAGTTACTTGTACTTATAATTAGAAACATTTTAAACATTTACAAAATAATATTTGTGCCTCCTTTATCCAGCTGTCACAGGTTGATGTAATGTAGACAATTATGTTAGGAGTTTTATTTGCTTAATATACCTCAAATATGCAAGAATTATATTTTAAAATATGCATTCTAGTATATGCAAACATTAAATTTACAAAAATATGTACTCTCTCCCTGTATTTTTTAAAAAGTATGTCAAGCATATACAAAACCTTAAAACATTTCATTTTAAATCCTGAAAAATGCTTGTCAAATACAGGTAATCACATTTTTTAAAAATTATTAAAAATTCTTGGAGCTGACATAAAATGTTATAATTAATACTTATTTTATTTAAAAATTATGTTTTTGTAATTGCATTCTTGCTGTTATTTAGTTACTGAAATCATTTTGTTTTTCAAGTTTTATAAACAGTAAAGAAAACTAATTATTGCATAAAGAGAAATCTATTTAAAAGTGAATTAGTATTTCCCTTTGAATGGACTTAATTGAACTTTGATAACCATTTGGAACAGAAAAAAGTTTTGATATATTTCATAATTTATTTTACAGTTAATAGCTGTTTGGTTTATAGTGCATATGAAGATGCATACATTAATTCATATAACATTCACATACTATTTTGCAATAATAATTTAATTAACATAGTGTTACCATTCTGTTTTAATTTTTTCATAATTTAAGTATTATTTTATTTATTCTGCTGTGACTATTATTTTTGAACAGTTAAAATAGATATACACTTTTGTCTACCTTTTTCTCTCTAGTCTGTATCAAGATACATTAATACAGCTAAGAATGCTGTTTTAGATAGTATTAATAGCTCACTTTTGTTTTGTTTGCTTTTAATCTGTATCACAATATTAATTCATGTAAGAATGTTATTTGAAATAAATGATTCAGTGCTGTTTTGTTTTGACATCCAACTTATACCCCATGTTAATTCAGCTAAGAATGAAATTTGAAATAATTAGCTTAGTGCTTTTTATTTTGACTTGTATCCTTTCAGAACATATTAATTCAGCTAACATTGCAATTTCAGATAACTAGCTTACTGTTTTAATTTTACAAATACTCCACAAAATATATAGATTAAAACTGCAGCTAATAATATTTTATTTTATTAATAATAATAATTTTTATAATTAGCATAAGGAAATAGTTTTTTTAAATTTTCAGTACATTATTTTTTTGTTTTAAGCATGGTATTCAATAGATTATTTTATTATAATCATTGATTGCAAGGGGTTTCTTTTTTCTTTGGTTTCATTTACAATTTTTCATCCAGAATTTATTGCTTTTATTTGATTAGGAGACAGTGGAAAGAAAAGATGACATCCTTGCTTTCCAAATTTTGCCACAGAGTGTCTGCAAAGAACTGCTGGAAATGGACGTTGACGAAATGCAAAGGTTGATTTCCTGTGAAGGATATTAATTTCTATTTTAAAAAATAAAAGATCTAAAGACATACTCTCCAGAATAAATCATTTATTTGTTTATTTTCCTTTTTTAATAGCAGTTTTGTATTTGTTAAATTCCAAAGTGTGTTTGTGTTAAAGTATTTTTAATTAATTTTTTCTTTACAAATAAGTTTTCTTTACTGAAATTAAATTTGCATTTAAGTGATATACAAGGTATAATGCTAGTTTTGGGTGCAATACTAGTTCACTTTAATACTTTCACACTTGAAGTGATATACAAAGGTATAATGCTAGTTTTGGGTGCAATACTAGTTCACTTTAATGCTTTCATACTTGAAATATGATTATCATGAAAATGTATAACAGCAGAATACTCTTTTAAAACAGTTAAAGTATTATTTTATATAACCAGGTACCAATCTAAGATTAACTTATTGCACATAAGAAAAAAAGCAAATTGAGTAAAAACAATGTTGTGGCAATGTATCTAACAGTCAATTCAAATTCTTAGTCACAGAGCAAATATCTGTTCATTATAAAATATGTTTTCTATGTGCATATTTTATTTCTTCTTAATATGCTAGGCGATTGTGTGAATTTTTCAAGCTGAACAACTGGGCCACAAATCTGAAAGAGGCAGCCATATTAGACTACTACACGGGTGCAGTTTGGTGGGCAAAAGAACAATACTTCGGTGAACAAGGAATGTCAGGATTTTTTACTGCTGTTTACATTCTACTGGAAAACGTAAAAGGTTATGAGAGAAGCTTATTATTCTTTTCTTGTAAATGGTAATGCCATCTTGAGTATCACCTGTGTTATTTACTACATACTGCTTTTAATATATTCATGTTTGCAGATGTTTGTCCTGATTTTCTTTTTTTTTTATATTACATTCTTTGCATTTTACTGGAAGATGTTAAAGTTTTTGAGTGATAAAAGCTTCACATTCTTCTTGCTTTTAAAAAATAAGTAACATATTTTTGTACACTTATTGAACTCTTGCAGTCCACAAATTCTTAATCTAACCTACAAACTCCAGTGGTCCCACTGTACAAAACAAAACAAAACAAAACAAGAAATATTTCTGTACATTATGCTCTTAATTATGTTGTTTCTGCTTGGAGTATGTGTTGTATGTCAAAGATATCAAATGTCCCTGAATGATTTTACAATAAACAGAAATTACATCAGAAAGCTGTTTCTCATTTTGGAGGTCCAGACATTGCACCACACATTATGTATGTGCAAACAGTAGTTGTTGTTTTTTCCAACTTTTTCAGTCAGCCGTAAAGTGATTTACAGTACACATTAAACATGCATAATCAGTAATGTCTTCAATTTTTCAGCCAACTTGAAAGTGACTAGCACTAACATTGTATGTGTGCAATCAGGTGTGATTTCAATTTTTCATGCAGCCTAAAAATAACTTGCAGTCCAGAAATTATCACACAGGCATAAAAGTAAAACATCTACTTTGTACAAAATTACATACATAGTGGCTTAATGAAATTTTGTTCTACTAAATCTGCCTTTGGACTTGCATAAGGCCATGCAGAAGTGGGACAGTTATGATCTCTTAAACTAGCTAGTGTACAGATTCTTTTTATAACAGTGATATCTTTGTGTTGTTACAGATAAACACATGAGCCTTGTAGACAACATGAAAGAGCTAAAAAAAATGCTGGTTGGAATTGGAATAGATACTGGTCCCAATGTGCCAAGTGGTGGATTGGAATTTTTTGATGTCGCTGATGGACAGGCAATTTCAAAATATATTTTTGACAGGTTAATAGAGTAGCTGTTCAAACCTTTTCAGTATTGACTAATTGCAGATTTTCAACAGTAGTCAGAATTTAATATCTGCATTTCACTAATGTTTCCAGCTTTAGATGTTCAAGGTACCATGTCCATTTATTAAAAACATTAAATGTCAACTTGAAAATCATTGGATTAAACAGTTTGCTTTGAACTTCTGCCTGAATAGATTAAAAATTAGTATCTGATATAAATGCATAATTATTCCTTCCTGCATTATTATAGATATTATGATTACTCTCAGTCAAACAAACATATTTTCCAAAAAAGCTGATAACATAGGTAATTTTGTATAGGCTTTTTAATATTTCTGTGATAAATGAAAAATTTCATCCCTTCGGTAAAGACAACTCTCTCTGTCTGTCTGTATATATATAGTCCTTCAGAAAAAGTGGATAAAGCCAATTTTAAAAAAAACTGAAATTTTGCATTTGTGTACATGTATTTTATGAAATTTTACATTACTTTAACTAAAAACATTTTCACACTTAAAACCTATAATATATGCAATACATGATTAGTATAATATTGAATCTACTTTCACTAGCTTGTTCCAGCACTACCGATTGTATGAATTCATGTTTTCACATCCACAGACAGAGGAAATAATTAGTACTGAGGTAAGCCACTGTCTGATTATTTTCTATAGATATTCCCTTCATAAATTGTAAATTTTCTCGGGCAAATGTTCAATATCTTACTCTTCTCTATTCTTATCACAGGCTGCCTGTTCACTACAGAATCAAGCATGTCTCCTCAGTCTGCTGTTTCACTAACTGATTCCAAGCCAAAATATATGTCCAACATTCACACACCATTTCGACACTTGTGCTCTTTTTCCGAAACTTAATGATAATAATTATCTCTTTATGTGTGAAAACCAGAATATGTGCTCAGTAATTTTTTTTATTTCAAGGTCCTGACACTTGCAACTTACTGCATTTTAAAATTCAAACATAAGTCACACCTGAACGATTTTCATGAAAACTCTTAAAGGTATAATAGCTCTGTCACAGTGCAATGAAAAAACATTATTATTAATAAAACAGTTCTCAACATTACCTTTATATTTTATCCGCATTCTCATATGTGACTACTTGCAGTTGAAGTTGCTTATTGTGAGAGTTATAAGAGAGTTAACAGATTGCATTTGTGAGTGACGCTGTATGATCACCAGCTCAATCTATTCCAGAAAGATTGGATTAAATGTTATGTCCACTGTACACAGTTCATGGAAAGTTTATATTTTTTCTAGTAGAACCATATCATATGGAAAATTATTTTTGATGCATGCATTGTGATAAGCCATATTTTTTCCTGGAAAATCCCTTACATACTATGGGGAATTACTGTATAATAATAAGGGTGATTTACCAGAGAAAAAACAGAAATACATAGTACAAATAAATAGATATTGTAGCATAACAAACATATCAGTCACACACAGTACACAAAAACATGTAACACAGAACAATACCTTTCTAGCTTTCTATGATATGACCAATATCGTTCTATGGTTCTGTACAAAAAAAAAATATAAACTTTCCATGAGCTGCAGTGGAAGTAACATTTGAACCAATCTTTGTGGAACAGTTGAGCTGGTGTTCATAAAATACAAATGTCAATCACAAATATAATCTGCTAGCTCTTTTGCCACAACAAACGACTTTGATATGTTGGTAAAATAATGTATGCTTCTAATGCAGGTAACCATTGAAGTACCAAAACCAGCAACCATGCCATTTCCACCACCACTGGATGAAGGCATCGAGAAAGGGAAATTTGAGTTATATGTAAAATCTTCTCCGGAAGCTTTACCAACAGATGTAAGTGTCCTAGGACAAGCTGATGTCTGTTCTATGCTTTATATTACCAGGAACATAACTTTGAATGCTGAGCACCCCTGCAAGAACTGTCAAATGTCTCACCCTCATTTCCCACATGTACAAACACACTCTTTCTCTCTCCCTACCAGAGAATCACTTTACTTTGCAAAACATTATCATGTGTATATTTTTCAAACTGCAAGTACAGTTTTTAAAGGAACAAATATTGGGTCCCTTCTGTTGAAAGGCATCCAAGCACTGTGGGATCTGCAGAATGGTACACTAAACTCAACAAATGATTTATTGATTCCTAAATCTGTTCTCTACTCATGGTACACTAAACTCAGCAAAATGATTTATTGATTCCTAAATCTGTTCTCTACTGATGGTACACTAAACTCAACAAATGATTTATTGATTCCTAAATCTGTTCTCTACTGATGGTACACTAAACTCAACAAATGATTTATTGATTCCTAAATCTGTTCTCTACTGATGGTACACTAAACTCAGCAAAATGATTTATTGATTCCTAAATCTGTTCTCTACTGATGGTACACTAAACTCAGCAAAATGATTTATTGATTCCTAAATCTGTTCTCTACTGATGGTACACTAAACTCAGCAAAATGATTTATTGATTCCTAAATCTGTTCTCTACTGATGGTACACTAAACTCAACAAATGATTTATTGATTCCTAAATCTGTTCTCTACTGATGGTACACTAAACTCAGCAAAATGACTTATTGATTCCTAAATATATTCTCTACTCATGGTACACTAAACTCAGCAAAACAACTTTCTGTTTTCCAAACTGAGGCTAGTGAAGCGCTTCAAAAATAGGGTGGTAGGGCCACTGGAAAAGAAATTTTGTTTTTAAAATGGTCTAATTACTTTTACTTTTTATTTTGTGGGGATTGAAACTAAAAGTAGTAGGAAGGCAGATACCATATGAAACATTTGGGAATAAGTCATCTTGGTCAACAAGCTAGTTTGGATGATGCTTATAACTCTGCATAGCCAAGTTGGGGTTACTGCAGTACAAGTCAGATCCTGTGTCTCAAGTCTGTATAGTCTAGTTGGAGCTATTGCAGTACAAGACAAATCCTGTGTCTCAAGGTTGTAAAGGCAAGTTGGGATTACTGCTATACAAGACAAATCCTGTTTCAAGTCTGTATGGTCAGGTTGGGATTGCTGCAGTACAAGACAAATCCTGTGTCCCAAGGCTGTATAGTCAAGTTGGGATTGCTGCAGTACAAGACAAACCCTGTGTCTCAAAGCTAAATAGTCAAGTTGGGATTGCTGCAATATAAGATCCAGTCTGTATAGTCAAGTTGGGGCTACTGTAATACAAGACAAATCATGTGTGTCTCATGGTCATAGTCATGTGGGGTCACTGCAGTACAAGAAGACAAAAATCAAGATCTTATAGTCAAGCTAGTGTTGCTGCATACAATCAACAAAAGTTTTAAAAATTAAACTTTAAAGTATTGCTATGTTTGTTTACTCTAATCCTTAACAAATAGTTTGGTTGCTATGGTTTTGTTTATTTTTTTAAACTGTGTTGCAGTCAAAACTTGAAAAATATCTGGTTAAAAAAGGTCTTGATGTCCACTTTTGATATGGTTATATATATTTTTTAACTCTGTTACAGTCAGCAGTTGAAAAACAGATGGAGAAAGAGTTCACGATGTCCACTTTTGATATGGATTTAGACATATTCAGCAGACTTACTGCTCAAGATGTACGAGAGATTGTGGAGAGTGTTGCTGCTGAAATGTTGGGAGGATTACAGGTATTTTTAATTATTAGACACATATACTAATCTGATATTATGATTTTGTTTCCTCTCCCTGAATAATCTGATATTGTGACATTCTTTCTGCTCCCTGCTTTCTCTTTTCATGTCTCTGCTTTCTAGTTTCATCCAATCCATCTATCATGAGATAATTATACACAAACGAAGCAAATTTTACCTAGCAGAACCCTGTCTGTTCATATTATTTATAATCTATAAGTCTTACCATTGAGCCAAATTGCCTGTAAAACCCTGACTATCCTGTTATCCTCTTTATCCTTTATTTTAACCCCTGAGACAAAAAGCCACTAGAACTCTATCTTGTTATTCCTTATCCATCATTTTAACCCTTGGGACAAAATGCCAGTTGAACCCTGACTACCCTAGTTACTCCTTAACATCAATCTAACCTTTTGGTGAAAATGCCTGCAGAATTGTTGTATAGGGATGTAATTTGTCTCTGTTATCATCCTTGTCTTTCATCATATGAGCAGTTGAGTGGTAGGCAAAAAGCATCTTCCATACACTTGTTGATAACAAAATTTGTAGTGAATCTCATCTAGCTTCCAGCATAATTTACACTGAGCATCTTGAAGACTCGAACATGATCAGCAGGCACCCATGTTTTCTTTGGATTGTCGATGCATACCCATTTTAGTGCAAATATCTATTTCTTTCTCCTATTGCTTTCTCTTGGTAATTGAAAGAATTGAATGTTTGAATCTTTGCTAAAATGTTTTGTACAATTAGGCACACAACAGCTTGTTACCATATTTAAAATGTTGAATTGATGTGGTTTGATAACCTTTTGCATACCACAACAAAAATAGCAGACGATATGTAATATGGTCTGTGATGTCAAAAAGTTACATGTCTGTGTGACACATTGTTTGGGGATATGTTGATTTAATTTTTAAACTATAGTGTATATATATAATGTGTTATTGATATTAGTGTGTACTCTCTTGAAAAGAATGATCATTCTTATGGTAAATTATAAAATATGGTAACTATTTTAATGCAATTGACTGGATTGAAGGTGTTTCTGCTCTGGGAGCATCAGGTCTACAACACTGCTTTTTTAAACAAGATTTTTGCCCCACATAAAGTTCCATATAGTATTTGGGCCATATGTTATATGGTCAGAATTTATTGATCTCATAGCAGAACTAAGATTAACTTGGATACTCCATAAAGTAGGTACCTGATTATTACGTTGCTCCAAGTACTTAATCTTGTTTATTAACCTTGATTATCTTTGTTACCCCTTATCCTTAAATCTCAAAGAACCCCTTGTAATTTAATCTTATAGGTGAACCACTTCCTTTAGCTTCAGAGTAGAACCCCTAATATCCTCATTACATATAATCCTTCATCCCAAAGTAGGACCCTGATTATCATTGCTACTATTTATTCTTCATCTCATATCAGAGTCTTTTTTATCTTAAATTTTAATAGAGTTTGCATTATGAGTCAAACTAGTTCCCAGGTTGATCTTGCATTGAGTACTTTGGTGGGAGAAAGGATGGGACAGTTTTGCTTCCTCTCTTGATGAGTGAGTGTAAACTGTAATTCTGAATCTCATAAAGTTCTGTAGAAGTGGCACTACTTTACAGTTGTCTGTACAAATTAGTTCATCTTTTATTAAAAGTGCAGCCTAAGTGTCAGTCTGTAATATGAACATGTGGTTCGCACTTTTATGTTTAGGATTTGTAGCATTAATTCTGTTTGGCACACAATTATCTTTGGGTGTGAATTAAAAGAAATAAAATGTAGGAGTTTTCATATTTTCAGTACTATGTATTTAAGAAGTGTAATTATTTTCTATATAGTATAAGAATGTAGCTGTTTGTCAAAAAGGAATCTAAATTAATGTGTTGTTTTATAGTATTAAAGGATAATTTGAATATGTGTAAATTATCTGCCATTCTAAGTCAACTTAATTTATTTGGGAGAGGAAATTTAATTCTCATACACTGTTTTTCACCAAAAGAATTCTTGTAGCTTATTGTTTTTTTATTTTTTATTCACTGTTTTCAGGAAATGTCTTGTGGTCGTAGTACCAACTGTACACTGACAGTATTCTTTATTTCTATGCACTGCCTGAATATAATCTTCTCATTTCAGTGACTAAAACTTAGAAGAAAACCCTGCATAGTTTTAAATTTTCTTATACTTTTCTTTTTTTTTCGTTAGAATGAAGTGACAGCAAAGCTGCGTGAGAAAGAAAACGCCATCCTGAGCAAGATTAACAAAATTCAGAAAGTGGCTGCTGATCAGTAAATATTTGATGGCACTCTGAACTGAAATTTATTGAAAATATTCAGAGAAACGTGAAATATGTAAAGTGTTTTATAAATTCCTGTCCATAAATTTTATATGGTCTTTTACATTAAAAAAAAATCATCTTATAGTGTCACCTCCACACTGTGATTGCTGCATCCAGTTTTTATATAGTATAATCCTCTCGCTATTTCCATCATCTTCTTTACTGCCATATACTAACTTAGATTTATAGTATTAGATCTTGAAATTAACCAACACACAGCTTAAAGGTGCAAATGACTTATTGTTTGATTACATTTAACTCACATCTAAGTGTTAGATCTTTTGTAAATAACTAATATTGCAGCAAAAAAGTGTAAATAGACCTATTGTTCAAATATATATGACTCATGAAAATTTTTTATAAGTTGCTAACAAATAATAGAATTTTGTTGTTGACACTACCATTTTTTGAAACATTGAAAACTGATTAGACAGTAAATTTGGTGAGTCATGCTCGTAACGGATGGAAGTGATTTTCACTTGGCATATTTTGATAAAAGTCAATTTTAAATTGAGCATCATCTCATTGCGTATCTACCATTGAAAAAACGTTTACATATAGATACACATTCTAAATATTTTTGGTGAATATTTTCTTGACATTTGACTCTATACTTTTTACATTCATGAAAGGATTTTTAAAAAATTTAAATTCCATTTTTTATTACCTACATTTTACATTCATGAAAGGATTTTTTAAAAATTTAAATTCCATTTTTCATTACCTACTTTTTACCATAAAAGTGATATATTGCTGGATATATTTATTAATGTGAAAGAGGCTTATTTCCTGTTTGAAAAGATGTACAGATGTGTGAGAGAATGGTGATGATATTTTAATGGTCAATAAAAAAAAAAAATTAAATAACATTGTTTACTTGTGATTATTGTGCACAAAGTGTATGATTTAAATGCCGGTGGAAGTTGGTTAAGTCTAAAATATATATGTACTTTTCCTCTTTCATTCGCAAACAGAAATAGTGTAAAGTTCTACATGTTCTTTCACCCATGCACAAATGGAAATAATGTATTTTGTGTGAAATCTAAACTATGGAATATTATTTAAATTTTCTTTTGTTTGCTTCTTTTAAAATTTATGTTTGTTTTTTTAGGTATGAATACAATGGAAAATTAAAATTAGACACAAAATTCTATTTTCATCATTGAAAAATCTTGTGAAGCAAAGATATTATTTTTAAAGCTGTTGAGAAAAAAGTCATTAAACAGAATTTTATATGCATGTTATAAAGAAATATATAAATGATGAAAATAAAAAAAATACCTTTGTAAAACAAAGATATAAATGTAAAAAGACATGATAACATTTGCATAATATCTAAGTAGAGAATATGTGGTAAACAAAAAGTAAATATCTAAAACTTAAACTCTACAGAACATTACAAACTAAAGAAAGAAAAATACACTCGATTATTTAGCAGAGGAACTAAATTTCTACTTTAAAAAATACAGTTTTATTTGTTAGTTTATATATAGTTATAGTTTTTTTTTTGAAGTTTAATTTTAGCAGGCTTTTATGTCAGAAAATGACAGCTGAAGAGCTCGCTAAACATGAAATCAACATCAAGTGAAATGGCAGCAATTCTGAAAATGAGTCATTAGAAGTCATTGTGCACATTATATACAAGATATATATACCAGAAACTGTGGATCCAAAGAGCACTATATGTGTGACGAATCTTAGGCCCAGACAATACTTAATTCATAAGCTTGAGACTAAATCACATTATGCACAAGAGAAACTAAGTTGAGAGAGCAATGGATACTTGACAGATCTTGGACTCAATAAATACTTAATGCAGAAGCTGAGACTTAATCACATTATGCACCACAGAAACTGTAAGTTGAGAGGGCAATGCATGCTTGACAAGTCTTGGACCCAATAAATGCTTAATATAGAAGCCTGAGAGATGACCAGATAATTAACTAATTACATATAACAGAGTTTGAAATCAGGATATGGGAGTTACACTTAGAATTTATTTCTGCTGATATGTGTCAAGCAGGGAATGGGACCATTGGTAGCACAGAGGGCAGGACAATGGCCTCTTGCTCAAGTACCCAAGGTTTTGCCCTTGTTCAGGATAAAATATCTATGGGCTATTCTTAACCATAGATCAAGATGATGGGCTTAGTATCTAGCTGTGATGGTCAAATCATGGGGCAAATTATGCTCTTTGTGTTTGTATTATTTCTATATTAATAATATGTAATTGATAGTTACTAATTACGGTTGATCTCTGTGTGGCCAATTATGCAATCTGCCATAACCAAATATGCTACACACAGTCAAGGTCAAGTTCATTGATCACACATGGGTAGTGAAATGTATGGGGGGGGGGGGGGGAAGGGTGACAGAAAGGATGGGTGAATGTTGAGATTGAAGGATAGATTAGGCTGCCTGTGCTGTTGTCAGTTTTTGAGCTAATATAAATTTAATGATTAATAATTTTTAGTCTGATACTGCAATGGGTCATTAAATATAACCTGGCATGAGACACTATCCCATCTGATGGAACACTAAACTGGGTCTCATTTGCTACATATGAATATGGAACACTAAACTGGGTCTCATTTGCTATATATCATAAATATGGAACACTAAACTGGGTCTCATTTGCTACATATAAATATGGAACACTAAACTGGGTCTCATTTGCTATATATCATAAATATGGAACACTAAACTGGGTCTCATTTGCTACATATCATAAATATGGAACACTAAACTGGGTCTCATTTGCTACATATCATAAATATGGAACAATAAAGTGGGTCTCATTTGCTACATATCATAAATATGGAACACTAAACTGGGTCTCATTTGCTACATATCATAAATATGGAACAATAAAGTGGGTCTCATTTGCTACATATCATAAATATGGAACAATAAAGGGGTCTCATTTGCTACATATCATAAATATGGAACACTAAACTGGATCTCATTTGCTACATATCATAAATATGGAACAATAAACTGGGTCTCATTTGCTACAGGTCATAAAGGACAAAGATTCCTTGGTGTTTGCAATTTTTAAAAATAGTAGAATGTTGACTGATGCTCTGGCAAAACTGCAATGATAAAATCCACTCACTCACTCAAACCCTCACTTTACATATCTTGGTACAATATCTCTCCCTTCTAGAACATAAATGTGAAAAGCATGATCAGGCAAAATCCAGGTGGAAAAAAATCACGCACACACACAAAATTTAACAACAATAATATATAATCTCACATAATTTCTTTTCTGTAAAAATTTAATCATTTACGATAGTGTATATATCTTAGTGCAATAAAGGGGTTTTACACAATAACATCTTACTTTGCTTTGTAATTGTAGTTGCAAGGCAAAGTGATTCTACTTATAATAACATAAAAATTAAAAAAGCAAACACAGTTATCTACTTACAGTCTTATTAATTCATACTCTTGATGTCGCTGTTGATAGAATACAAAGTGAAAAATTCAAATCCTCTAACGCCACTGAGATTTCTTTGACAGTAGTATTGTTACATCAAATAAAATATTAATTTGTAACTATTTGGCATGAAGGTAACCCAAACAACTGCTCGTTTGTTGTTACATCAAATAAAATATTAATTTGTAACTATTTGGCATGAAGGTAATCCAAACAACTGCTCGTTTGTTGATACATCAAATAAAATATTAATTTGTAACTATTTGGCATGAAGGTAATCCAAACAACTGCTCGTTTGTTGATACATTAGTGTTGCTTGTGTGCGCATATACATTTGTATGTGTGCTACTGCTGGTATCCTAATGAAGGTACTAATTAGTTGAAACATTCAACACTGACATGTACACCCATTCCCATGATGCAAGGGTGTGTTCAATCAACTGAGGCAAATTTACCATACTGCAGTTTTAAATAAACATACTTTGAAGTTTCAGGGCTAAAATCTGTCCAGTCGACTTCAAACAAAAGTATTCACTATTTTCCCACATGCAACAGATGTAAGCTGTCAGCATGAAAAGAAATTAAAACAAAGTGCATGAATTCTGATTTCCAATACCATGAAATGGAGATTCTTATGCTCTAGAATAGATACTTCTCTAGCTCTGAGTTTAAATATGTTTACTCATTAATAAGATAAACATTATACTACAAGGAAATAGACCTGCTCTTTCTTGTACGTAGCATTACACTGAATTAAAAAATACTTCACCAAAACTATCTAGCAGGAAACCAAGGTCTAAGTTTGTTTTCTGTTCTTTCAGACATGGATATTAATGTTCCATGGTTATTGTTGCACATTTTGCAAACCTAGCTATTTCTGATTGGTACAATAAACTAAACAGCTCAGTTCTAAATTGCAGTTTACTTGACGAGGCTCAAAACGCCTTTGACCATATTTCCTATTCCGTCAAAAACATTATGGATCGCGGTGTCACACATGAAAGCTGGAGTAGTAACAATTTTATTTTTGCTGTCAATGTGACATTCCTGTGATTGAGTTAAGGAAATGCTAGGTAAAATAATCAAGACTACTTAATGACATATATATGTATATACAAACTGTTAACAAATTTTAATGTTAGCAGATGTTATATAGATTAAGATAGTTTTGGTAAATAAACTAGGCTATTTAATGTGTCTTAATGCTAGTAGTCTATCAATTAAAATATTAAGGTAAAATATACAACACAAGGCACACTCCTGCGGCCCTGTAAAATACAAAATTAGACACTAGTTTTGTAAAGATTATTCAAATTCAGAATTTTAAAAAAAATCAGTGAGACTCTCTAACAGCTTCTGCAGAAAATAAATTATTTCAGTCAAAGATAAATTTTATATAACCATATTCTAACAATTACAAAAGAAGCAAGTAACTTATTGGGACAAGCTCTAAGTCTAAGTTCAAATTAACCTGAATTTTAAACAGCAAACAAGCTTTCATTTTTTAAAAATTTCTTTATAAACACAAAATATGAATTTATTATTATTCAATTTTTAATCAATATATATATATATAATATAATATATATATATCATCAATCAACAAAAAAAGTCATTATATACATTACAATGAGAATGCAAAAATAATCAGCAAACTATAGCACTGTGGTTGATACAAAATTACAAACGACAGAATCCTGTGATGAATGGTGTGGCAGAAATATAAGGCGAATACTGACGTGTAAAACATTAATGTTTGATCAAGAGTATAATTAACTTCACTTACTATGGAGTAGTAGTAATAATAATGTTACAAAATTAACTGTTCCTCACTAGTGAAAAACCCAATGGTGGTGGTGGAATGAAAGCACCAACTGTTAAATGCCCACTGTGGAACACATAAGAATCCCATATAAACATAATACATATTTCACCTGGTTTAACTGAATTTGGTGTTGCAACAAACTATTATTATGGAAAAAAAAAGGGTCTTTGTGGTTACCCATTAATTTGTTTCTTCTAAAAATTATGCACTAATTTTAAGGGAACCAAAATACATGTGCATGCTTGTGTGTACATGCAAATATGTATGTGATGTGTGTGTGTGCATGCATGTATGTGGTTTTGTGTGTGTTGCATGCATGTTGAAAAAAAATGCTCAGAGATGTATTAATTATTAATATAAAAACAAAATAAACACAAAATCACAACTAAAGACAACATGTTAATGCAATCACTATGCAATGCTTACCAAACTAGATAACCTATTTTAAGAAAATATTTTCAAATAAATAAATTACTTGCCAAACAATTCAGTGTAAATATGCACACACACACATATATATATATATATATATAACTATAAATGATTAAACCTTCTGAATTATATTCTCAAAATACCCTCCTATTTCAAATGGATCATGTGATCTAGTGTTAATATACTTTTGATTAATTATCATACTCTTTTACGAAATATTATTCAAACATAAATTATTCTAGAATACTGAAGATGTCATTGTAATTTGATTTTATTGTAAAACAGTGGGATGGCTAGTTACCAATGAAGACCTATCAAACACAGAAAGAAAACTATGTAATATTGTGTTGCTTCTATAATGGCATTTGATACATTACAATGGGGGTAGAACAATGCAAGTGTAGCTTTGCTTTGCTTGGCTTGCTGAAAGAAAATTACTGATCAAATGAATGAAGCACATTGCATTTAGACTGCTATATATTCTCATGTATTCACCGCATTTAAACTAGCAATCTGATTAATCCACATCTAAAAGAACAGTGTCATTTATACAACTGGCCAATGTAAGCATATTTATTTTGTCACAGTAACAGATAATGTCTGGATGGGAAGAAAATGTCACTCTATCTAAAACGATCATTTGGGCATACTAGCAAAGAGGGTAACAAATTGTAACACTTTGGACAATGACAGATTGGTGTAGCATAACAAATTGTAACACTTTGGACAATGACTGATTGGTGTAGAGTTACTAAAATAAAGAAGCTGGCATTAATCATCACAAGAGAATATTCTCTCAAGTTTGCCAGCTACTTCATTATATGAATTTAGCAGAAACTGTAATTTGCCAATAACGCAAGAAGAAATGTTACTGGAAAAAAGATTTCTGGTGAAAGACGGTTATAAATATTTTGAAAGGATACTGTAACATCTTTTTTGATGTGCTTTGAGCCCATAGAATAAATTGCACCAGCAGTTCCAGCATTAGGCCATTTTCCACCTTCTTCTTTGTCTGATCCCACCGTCAACTCACACCCTGGGAGAACTTTTGCTGCCAGAATTGGAGCAATGCAGCACAGCCTTCACAAACACATGATTACTTTAAATTAAAACAATAAATTCAGTCTCAAGCAACTATCCAGTACACATACAGCCGCTCTCATTTTCTTTTGTACTCATTCACTCAAGGAGAACAAGGAGGGATACTAAATAAAATTATGCTATAAGAAATTAAAAATAGCTTGCCATCCAACAAGAAAAGATAAAAGGCACTCTGAGTTAGATCATATTTTAAAAATTATAAAACAGACAATATTTTAAAATATAACAAGGGGTTTCTCACACACATCCACAAACATAAACACTTGCAAGCACATATGCACACACACATAAACATGAATACCCATCAATTAAGATATAGACATATATATCTGTAAAAAATACAGACAATGTGAAAGTGAATCTGGTGTAAACATAAGATCTCAAATTTGGTAAAAGATACACCCCATCATAAAGACATATCTTACAAACAAGTACATACCAGAATCAAAACACATTTTTACCAACTGTGATGGCAAAGCCACTTAGTTCATGAAAATTATTATTAATTAATCTTTCATAACTAATTATAAGCGACGACAAGCTTAATTTATTTTATTAATGATCCTCCAGCAGACACCACTAGTCTCTCTCACTTGGCAGATATTCTGGTGCTGTAAACATTTCCTCTCTTCCACAACATTAAAGATAATATTTACTGTCACACTATCTCTCTATAGATGGAAAACTTCTTACTAAAAAAGAAGACAAATCCATCTTTATTATCATTCTTGTAAAACCACTGGGTAATAAAAACTACTCATCCACCTAAAACCGGTTTAGATTACATCAGCAAATCTAGCACATTCTTTAACTGAGTTGTTTACTTCCAACTATGACACTTAAAAATATCAGCACAAGCAGTGCCCAGGGTCGGGTCACTTTGACATTTAACAGCTTATATAACAATTAAGTTAGAAATAGGGTTAGGCAAATTTATTCTGCCACACAAAGCTATGCACACAACATATTGGCTAATAATAGTAATAAACTATCTAACATGCACTGATATACACACCCAATTGGTTTCTTAGCCTTGTTGAATTCTTTCAAGACGCGTTCAACATCGGCATTAACCTTCATCGCTGTTCCATCCATAGCAAAGGTAGATCTAAAATAGCAGATGGTCACATAATAGCGCATGATTTATTACTGTAAGCTGTTAAAATATATTTTTACTGAATAAAGGATATTTTGAAATTAAAATGTTACTTAAATGGACTGATATGATACACAGAGATGCAAACAAAACAACTCTTAGTCAAAAGATTTTGATCAAATTATAAAATATTACTTTGCACTCAAAACATAAGCTCCATAATTAATGATTGAGCATTGAATGTATCATTTTAAGACTGTGACTCACAAATTTTTAGCTGCTCCAAATCCACCAGGAAACACGACAGCATCAAAATCACTAGCCTTGAGTTTTGATAGAGCATCAATTTTTCCACGTGCAATACGGGCAGATTCCACTAGAACATTTCTAGAAAACAATTATTATATTCAAATATACACGAAATTTAATGACAAATATCTTTTATCTATTCAGTATATCAGTTTATATGATAGTATTATGAATCACATACGAAAGTAATATATCATCATGAGAGGAAAACATATCAAAGAGAGGTGGGTGTCCAAGAGATCATGCATGACACCAGACTCTGGTACAAGAGGTCATGGAATCTTCAGTTCAAGATCCACCCTAGTCACCAGACTTTTCCAGTCAATACTCTCTTCTCCCTGACTTAGCCAGCCAAACTGTCCACCCAAACCACTTAATTTTTTAATGATACACACCTCTCCCTAGCAGGTGACTGTGAAGCCCACCCCCGTCATCAGCCATTTTAAGTTGTTATGCTCTTCTCCTTGACTTATCAAACCCAGCACCCACTTGTGAACAGAAAATGAAAATGAATGCTTACAGATGCTAGGATATGTAGCACTTAAATATCATTATTATTATAATTATTATACTTTTGCTACAAAGTAAAATTATTTTAAAAGGTTAAAAATTTCAATCAAAATAATAATGTATTAATTGGTTTTCTTGTAATATATAAATAAGAAGAATTAAGAAAAGTTGCTGACACAACCATTGCAAAAGTTAACTTTTAAAAAATGCCAACTGATGCATATTTTATTTGACTTTTTTGTGTATTCCCCCTTTCCCTCCAATCTTCTACAATAAATTCAATGAAATCTCTGTCAGTTTGATTCCATTATTGTAGGAGACCATTATTTTCTGCTTTTTAAATTGCACTGCTAGATATTTTTCCAGTCTCATTTACTTTTATTTTTTAAATTAAAGAAAAAAAATTATATTTGATATAAATCTTTGAAAATGTTTAAGTCAGCAAAGATAGCAAGCACAGAAAACAATAAAAAACAACAATATAACATTTAAAAGGTTGTTCTTGTAATCCCTGAAACATTGCAAATATCAATTCCTTTTAAGTGTTAACATCTGCTAGCACCTTGATAGCATCCTTAAGCTTCCATAAATATATGATAAATATATAACTATGAGAAATATTGGTATATATTTTGCAAATTTATATTGCCAATTTACTTAATAAATCTGCAACTAGCATTTTGAGCAGATCTTTACTGCATTTAAGTACATAATATGAAACTTTAAATGGAAAAAAACAGATACAAAACCAAAACCCCAAAGAAAACATAGTGAAGGTGGGTGTCACGGATATGAGAAAATATTATTAAAAATGTTTTTCTCTCTAAGTGTCATCATACTCTAAACGGTTAATGAAACAGCCAAATCAATTTAAACATAGCAAACGTCTAAAATAACTATTTTGTCAACAATGTGAAACCTAAGTGTGGAAACGTTAGCCGATAAAAAGTAGGTTGGATAGTAGTTGTGCTGGTGAATGGAAAAGTGTAATTAACTTTCGAGGACGCGGACGTTTACCTCTCTGTGGTCAGCAATGCCAAGACAATAAATCGTGTCATGTACGGGAATACATGGTAGGCCACTGAGACACTAATTTTGTCTGTGAGAAGACAGGCTCTGAGTTTTGGGATGCAAAATGTTTTTAAAAATCACCACTATAAAGTTTTGGTAGTAGTATTGTTAAGGTTAGATATTTATATTGTGAAATGACATTGTTTTTCTTTTGAACTATTCAAGTTTGATAAAGGGGCAGTGGCTCCAGAACTTTTAAATCATGACTGTTAGCCTATTTTAGAAGTAGTACTGCATGAAGAATCTTGAGTTTTGTATTTCTTTTATTTTATTTCATCATTCTTTTCTTTTCCCCTACCCCACAGGTATAAGTTGTGGATGGCTGACTAACCAACGTGTGAGAGGAAACCCATAGATCAATAAATTTGAATTTATATTTTGATATTGAGACTTTTCCTGTCTATTGTTTTGAAAGAGTGGTTGTGGTCATTGTTACATGTTGTGTTGTCTGTACTGTCTACACTTCACCCTTACCCGTATGCAATCACAAATGCAAACATGTCGGCAATACGTAACCTACATGCAGAATAAAATTCGAGCCAAATAACCATCTTGGTATTCTGTGTGCAGATTTGTAATAACATCTATGCAGGTCCTACGTGGCGTCGACTAGCCACCCCCCCTTTTCTTTGGAGAGAAGGGTACTGGCGACAGCACATAACGAAAACTAGACATTAAGGTGAAATAAAAATAGTACTAGACTGTCAATCAGAGAAGAAACATGGTAGTGTAAGAGTCCAGTTTCTAACAAAAACTTTACATATTGTGTAAGGAAAAAGACACAATTCTGTACACTTAGCTTATTCATCTTAGTGGACTCACTGTTAGCTTGTATGGTTCAGGCAACATAAATGGTTGCTGAAGACAGATTGTGGTGAATCAAAGATACAGACAAAAACAAGTAAGTTTCAAGACTTTCATGTACTGCAAAATCAAGTGTGAACAAATCACCAAAGCCTGAGAAATAATTTATAATTGCTGCCATCAATGGATGATGCTGGTCCACCTTTTGTACTTTCAAGTTACTTTCCACTAGACCATCAATCAAAAATCAGAAATATCAGTTAGTTTTATTACACTCATTTCTGATTGAAATTAATCTTGAATTGCACTTAAAAATAATCAGTAAGTTTACAATGGTGAGCAGAGTGTACAAGTGCGTGTATTCTTTCTATGATAAATATCTTCCCCCACTTTAAATTTCATCAATACCTCTTTCTATGATAAATATCTTCCCCCACTTTAAATTTCATCAATACCTCTTTCTATGATAAATATCTTCCCCCACTTTAAATTTCATCAATACCTCTTTCTATGATAAATATCTTCCCCTACTTTAAATTTCATCAATCCCTCTTTCTCACTCTGTCTTTTTATTTACTTAAAAACACCTGTTTGGCAGAGTAAATTTGCCTGTCCCTATTTCATAACATAATTGTTATATAATTTGTTTAATGTCAATGTGACATGACCTTCAGGTACTGAGCATGACGATATTTTTGTGGGTACCAAAGTTAAAATAACAACTCAGTTAGAGAAGAAGCTTGAACTTGCTGATGTAATCTAAGCCAGTTCCAAGCAGATGAGTATTTTCTGACTAATAGTCTCACACTTGTTCATATCAATTTCATCAAATGGGGATAGACCGAAAGTTACTTTGTTAAAAAAAGTTCTGTTCTAATCACTTTGATTTTGATGTAACTCAAGTCTGATCTTAAAGGTGATCATTAGCTTAGGATTGATATTAACTGGCTGATAAAGAAAGAATGTACTTAGAAATATTTCGTACATATTTGCAATTGATCTACGATTTGAACTGAAGAATGCTTATGTAATTGAACCATTATTTCTATGGTCACTAATTTGATTACATTTTATTATTATTGTGAATTTTGATTGATACTATATTTTTTATGCTGAGTGTGTATCAGGCTAATGAATATCATTGCAGGTTTTGTACGCTGAGAATGTGTGTAAGAGAGAAGTAGTTTTGAGATGAAATATGCCTGAAACTTAGCACTGCCCTTGATTTCACTTTTGCAGAGAGAAGCATGCCTTTTGATGTTATGTAACCTTGCATCCACTTCAGACTACAGTAACTACTGTACTCAACTGGATCATGTTGGTGTGTGTATCTAACAGTGTCATCAAACTTATCAGTAAATGTGCTGCTATAAGTTGATTCCTGTGAATTATGTTCGAGAGCCAATATGACAGAAACTGAAGTTTGAGTTTGGTCTCAAGAATTCATGAAGATTATTTTAAAATTCCTCATGGTTTGCTTGAGTAGTGCACATGAAAGTTCTGGAACACTCCTCGTGATGTGCTTGATAACGATGATTCTCAACAGTGTGCTTTGTGAGTGCATCGAAGATTCTGGAACAGTTGTGTAATATATCTAGAAGGGGTATGTTGGAATGTCATCTAATAAGAAAGAAAATGACTTGTTGCAAATCGTATAATTATGAACAAGCACTAGTTATGGCTGCCATCATTGAAAAGGTTATGTACATTGACTATAATTATCTCTCTAAAACTCCACCCTCATTTCTATGATGAAACTGTATCTATTAACTTGATTATATATATATGTGTGTGTGTAATTTGAATGGTGGTGTCTATGCTAGGATAAAATGAATAAGTGTCAACGTTTAATCAAACATTGTTGTGAAGTGATGTTAATGTCAATGCACTTTTGATTATATTCATACGCTGCATATTTGTTTGTTGATTAAATACATTTATTGTTAAATTTATTAATCTTCTTGCACATATATTAAAACCTTATGTTGGTGGATGGGGACTCATTAGATATAAATAAAAGATGGATTTTTATTACTCCTTTAGTAAGAAGTTTCCACCTTCAGAATATTATGCGACAGTGAAATGTCTATCTTATTATTGTGTAAATAGTGGAGTTTTATGACACCATATAATTTGCCAATTGAGAGACATGTTGGTCTTGTGGGAGAATTATTAATAACTATAAATTAAGATTCTCGATCACTTGTAATTAGTTATGTGTTATTAATTAGGTGTCAGCCTGTCATTTTTACAAAATGCAGGATGTTCATCAACATGAATTCACAGATGATTATTTGTTCTTCACTACAGTAAAACCAATGTTGTGATAAGAGAGAGTTAAAAATACTATTGTGTAAATTTTGAGGTTTATATTACAATTTGACTTTTCTTCTGCTTATAAAAGAAAAACTGGCAAAATATATATTAAGAAAGAACATGTGTATGTACACACACGCACATGCACATACACAAACTGACTTACAGAGAATGTGACACTCTGGGGTGAAAAAAAGATAGAGGAAGCACACAACCTTTGAAAGCAAAAGTAGATAGTGAGATTACTAAACAATGAAGTAACTTCTTGACCAAAGAGACAAAGTGAAGAAGCACTGTTTATGGTTCAAATGACTCATTTTGCAAATATAGCTTCCATGAATATACTCCATTACCTGTTTGGTTCCATTGATTCACCCTTGAGATGATTGATCGTATGTAATTGGTTTATATCTGGAGCAAATATTGCCACATCAGCACTGTTTCTGCTCAGATGAACTAGCACACTGTTTATATATAAAATTATTAAAGCAGTCTGCAAATCTGGAAATTTAATACAAAGTTGTTAATGCAGTTTTCAAATATGGTATAGGTATTGGGAAGTTTAATAAAAAGTTATTTATGAAATCTTTTAAATCTGGTAGATATATCATGTCAATTGACAATCCACGTTTGGGTCACATCAAGCTTGACAAAACGAAAGGTGATAAAAATATATCAAGAATTGTTCCCATTTATCGGACTTTTCTTTTTTTTTTTTTCACACAGTAAGGGGTTCCATAGGAAATCAAAGGAATATAATTTCAATTATATTTTTTAATACTGAGATATTCGGCAACATTGGATATTAAACATACCACCACATTTTTATTAAAACAACTGAAAAACTATAAATATTAGAAAACTGGAGTCTCACAAATCAATTTTCTCATTTTACTTAAAGCATTTACTAACTTTATAATATATTATATAGAGGGTCTATGGTTCTACTTCAGGAGTTAGGGGAGGTGTGACAACCTTAAACAGTTTACCATTGTAAAAATGAAACACTACCCACATTATACTGTTTAAACAAATATTAAAGCATTAATAAATAATTATGATTTTTTATGTTTTCATCATGTGTTTATAATGTATATTTTCAATAATTAAAAATATATTAATTTTTTTCTTGATGCTGTACAATTTTATAAAACAAGAATGTTTTTATGTATTCAACACAAAATAAAATCTACTGTTTAAAAGTCATGAAAACTAACTAATAATTAAAATATTTTAAAAGTTGAAACTGAAATACTAATAACAACAATAATCTTAACACTGAATATTGCATTAAATAAGATTATTAGCCAGACAGGTTCAGTGCACAGGAAAGATCAATGCCAAATGCCAGTGGATTTAGTTACAACTTTAGTATATCAAATTTTGCAAACTATAAAGTAATTGCACTTATGAATGAGGTACATTGTCATTTATTAGAATTAATAGGCAAAAAAAAAATAATAATGATCCAAATAAAGAAAAATCTTACGCAGAAGCCTCATGGATTTCACTTCCATCAAATACACCACAACCAGACAAAACCTAAAATTAAATAAAAATTTCTGATTCAGAAATAGAATAATTCCCTAAAGTGAAAACAAAATAAATCAATCGGATGCAAGATTTAAATATGAAAAATTAATTCAATTATCACTATGATTTTCTACATTTTTTCAAGAAAGAATTATATGAATTAGGTAATTTGTCATATTATCACTTCCTTTTATTAAAATGTTGAGAATGTTTGACTAAACCTAAATTTAGTAAATTTGCCACGACTAATATAAATAAATATAAATATATAAATAAATCCATCTTTTATTTGTACTTTGCTAAAAATAAGATTGAGACTGAGAGAGAGAAATTTTAAAGTAATTTTAACAAACTAATAAAGCTAGTACTACACAAGAATCATTGTTGCATTATTTTATACACAATGCTGAATGTATTTAAGTCAAACAAAACACTTTAAAACAAACATAAATTTCATTTTAAGGATAGAAAGAGAATATCATAAAACTGTGCTACATAGAGTGAAATCTCACTATAACTCAATAATTGGGGTCCATAAAATCAGATCATGTTAATAGCGGGGTTCGTTAATGCTGGGTTTTGCAATATGTGCAAATGAATATATGAAATTTCGGAAGCCATGCCATGACCATGTTATATTCGAATTTGCGTTATCATAGGGCGTGTTATAGCAGGGTTCCACTGTATATGCATATATTTCTGTGAATGAAGATGAAAATTAGCGAGGGCTGACAAGACACACATAACTTCTAAAAGTTATATTAATCAGATAACAGCGGCATTTTTACAGAAATTGTTGATGGTGAATTAATCCTAGAGTAAAAACTACTCAAATTAGGATTCTGTTATAAGGGCAAGTAATTTTGCATATGATGATGTGTTTGGAATATGCCCTCAGTCTTAACCTCTTTAGTTACAAAATGAGTTTAACATTTGAGACTGCCCCAAAATAACACTAACAGTAATATAAAACTTTGTATACTGTCTGCAGGCTGAAGTATTGCCTCTGTGTGTGTGTGTGTGTGTGTTAGTAATTCCTGGAACTCAGTAAAAAGTATAGTGTACAAGTTAAAGAATGAGTATCATGATAATTAATAAAACAAAGGGTGTATATGATTGAGCAATTATTTGTTCATAACAATAATAATTTTAAAAATATTTTTCAATGTATATGAAGCTAATTTATAAGTTATATACATTTTAGATTAAATTTAAAATTCATTAGCAATTTTTTTTTGGTTACTTAAAGTTAAAGAAACCCAAAAGAGTTTATGGGATATTGGTTTTAAAAAAAACAACAAAACATTAATTTTACAATTTACTTTTATTAAATTTAACTTTATAAAGTTGTCATTTGTCAGTGTCGCTACTAATTTTACTATGACTGAGTACTGATAAGTAATAATCAATACTGGAGTGCCATATACAAATATTATAAAAAGATATAACTACTACTTTAATAATAACAGACAGTGGTTTTGTAGTACCAAATATAAATCAGTAATATTATCTGAAGTGTATACATTTTGTAATTATTAGCAGCAACTATTAATAGTTGAGCTTCGAAAGAAATACATCACACATTTAATAATGCTCATATGTATGTATGTATACAATACGTTATTATATACTATATAGGCTTAATGTGATACTTTTAGTTTTACTGTGTTGCTATTGTGAAACAGAGATGTCATTAAATAGGACGGTCAGAATCATACCACTGCAACCTTCGCATTGAGTGCACATGATGTACTCAAGGCATTACTTAATATAACGTATGGCAGGCGACTTCGAGCAAGCACAGCCGTTCTTGCACAAAACATTTTGCGAGGTTAAACTTCTATAGTGCGTCTTCTTGTCAAAGTTAAATGTTTGGAGAGTGCTTTCCCCGAAAGTACTTCACTACAGACTCAACTACACGTACAAGTTATATAATGCATCATTCAAAGAAATATTGATTAAAGTTATTATTGTTTTCTTTTAGTCTGTTTTTGTAATCTTAAAGTTAGGAACTCTTCTAGAGATATACTAATTAGTAAGAGCTTTAATAATTGCTTTACAAATATGTCGTCTGCTAGTTCGATTGAAGCTTTAAAATGCACAAAGTCAAGATGGCGGTATCATGCGTCCTTAGTCGTCAATTGATATCGAAAGTAATTATTAAGAAACGCCTTATAAATAATTTATTATTTGAGAATTTAAGTATTGTCAGTTGTGTATGAAAAATTAACTCATTGATAAATAAAAGTATTAATTAACTATTTACTAATACACAATTATGGTATGTAGGCCTATATTTTAGTTGCAGAGCTACACCTACAGCAGGACTAGTGATTTTTTAAAATTTATTATTTGCTCAATAAAAAGTTATAAAAATATTTTAAAAAATAAATAGAGATATAATGTTGAAATAAGATATAGACTTTATTCATCAGGTATTGAAACACCAACTTGTTTTGAGTGCTTTAAGCAACAATACTGTTAATTACTTATTTTTTTTAGTAACATAGGCGTATATTACAGATTCACTATTTTATATATATATATTATAATAATAAATATTAAATATGCAAAGGGAGTATACTTACTTTTGTTATGGTCTTTGGGTTTTGATATATATTTAAGATGTTGATTATTATTTGTATAAAAATTAAACATAATTTAATAGTGACAAGATTATCAAAATTTATTCCAATTTAAGAATTTACATTTAATTTCAGTTTTATTAGAGAAACCAAGAAAGTTTTCTGTAAAGTAATTTGATCACATTAACATTGAAATAAGAAAAGACTGTTGATTAATTATAATTTATTCTGTAATTATATTGGTATATATCTGTATGTCATAAGGCTAATAAAATACTTTTTAAAAGTTAAAAATAAAAATAAAAATAAAAATCTTTTAAAAAAAAAAAGGTAATGTTTATTTTAAATAAAAATTAACTAAAACAATAATAATTTTAGTTAGTTACAGATAAGCACTGCATTAATATTTTTAGTAGATTTTGCACATATATATATATATATTTATATTAAATATTTACAATTCATTATTTTACTAAAATTCAGTCCTTATATTTGTAAAATTAAATGGGGCAATTCACAATTATTTAGTAAAATCTGCAACAAAACAAATACACACACCACTCACAAATGTAAATGAGATTGTTTTTCTTCATTGTACAGTTAATAGCAATAAATATTTATATAATATTATAAAATATAAAAGTTTTTCCTAGTTATGATTTTACATCTTAAATTTGTGCTCAATTCCAGGTTGCTTTCTGCACCCACAATGGAAGCAGATTTTTGCATAGACCAGCCACACTGGTGCCCACCCGTTTCAAATCACTATCTACTGCAGATCAAGTAAAGACTGGTGATATGCAGCTATGCACCGCACCACTTGATGTATTCTCAGATGAGGAAAAGCTAATGAGGGATGCAGGTTCAGCCATTGTTTAGCCACTAGCTGCTTGATAACAAATGCATACTTCTGAATGATAAATGAGAGGAACATTAAATTAGGAAAAACAGAATGATAATATCCTGTGATAAATGTTTTTAAGTGTAGAAACATTAATTTTAGCAAATGCTGTTTGGGGTTTTTTTTTTAGTAATTTAATTTAATCACATAGATTTAAATCTACACTCTGATATGATTATGATTATCTTTTGTTAATGCCAGTTATAGCCACTCTGTAGAACAATAAAATTTCACCTTAGCTTTTGTGTTTCTTTGGAGCATATTTTATTATTTATATATTTCTTTGCAAACCCGTTTA
The DNA here is from genome assembly GCA_028829895.1 of Sinotaia quadrata. Lineage (NCBI taxonomy): Eukaryota > Metazoa > Mollusca > Gastropoda > Architaenioglossa > Viviparidae > Sinotaia > Sinotaia quadrata. Next base: position 11,190,323 of record CM054180.1, on the reverse strand, counting down.
GCAATATTTCTTTTTTGTCTCATGTCATTTGGCCCTTGTCACTTTAAAATTAGAATAATTAGATATATATGAAATTTTATGTCACTGGTCCACTTTGGGGATATAGAAAATTACCTGCTTATAGACTTCATGATGAACTTGTTTTGTGTATATACTTAATTAGCTTCAGATGTTAGTCATCTTATTTGAGAGACAACTCTCTCCAAACTTATTTACTTTCACTCATTGAATTACTTTATTCTCTCAAGTTATCATATATTCTGGTTTTTGAACAGTTAATGTATTAGTTATAACAATGGAAAATTAAGTCAAATATTTGTAGACCATGTTATTTAAATGATAATACAAATTTGTATGTCTAATTTATAAAATAAATATAAAAATAAACTTGCATGTTTTTTCAGTAGACTAAATGATTGATATGTTAAATTTAGGCTTCATTATGCACACATTTGTGAACAAGAAGGACAAGTGCAGAAAGCATGCTAATATTAACAAGTTTGTTTATAATTTGCTAACCCCTTAATCTTTATTGATTAATCTTTAATCTCAATCACTCCTCACTGGGTTACATACAGATGTTAATAGCATCAACTAATGCAGGTAAACTGTAGTACCTTAATGGCAAGGTAATGCTGGAATCAAAACTATTTCAATGAACATCTCAGGTTAGACAATGTTGACAATACTTCTCTAAAGTTTGAACTGATGATTTTATACATTCTTTTTGGAAATTATCCTGAATACTCTTGTTACACATATTTTAACTTGTCAGTAATGCAGTGCATTTATTTACATTTAAAAGTAAGAAATAGTGGCATATTTTCTTTGATCAACTCTAACAGAACCAAGAAAAGTAACAAAAACCCGGATCCCAGTACATAAGTACACAGTGCTTTTGTTAGTTAAAACAAAAAAATATTTAAAACTTTTTATTTTTATGTACAACATTTAAAACATGTCATAATAGATATAACAATGTGTATTTTATTAGCGCTTTATATCTTAAATTCTTTACAATTTGGTTAACTATTTCAATCAGCCCCATGAACTCCTGCTCAGGGGTTTAGTGCCGAGATCTCTTGGCCATCCACTTCACGAAAATTACTAGGTTGGAAGTTTAACAACCAGATGTAAAAATTGTAAAAATGTTAACTGTTGAACAATGGCTAATGTGAGGACAATTTTTACTTTGGATACTCAAAGAACTGTGTTAGTAGAACTAGTAGAAGAAAATGAACAATATATATGGCTGTCAGCCACTTTAGGGTAATCACTCACCCCCATCTCCTTCTCTTCTTTCCCTGGATAGTTAGATTTATTTTGGTAAAGTATCATTGTAGCCTAGCTCTGATAAGGCATAATGCCCATCATCATAAAATTTAGCATCCTTTTGCCATTCATTTTGTATGCAGGATGAAGATTAATTCTGCAAATTTCAGTTAATCAGGATTTCTATGCAGGACAAAGTGCTGTTTTTCTTTGTCTGCTATTTAAAAAATTAGTAGTTGTAATAGTAGTACATCACCTTAACTGCACATATAGTTACATATTGTTTAAAATATATATTGTTAATATTATTATTAATGGAAAATATTTTGAAAATAAAAAGGGGGGTTATAGAGCTACAAATTGAGATAGGTCAAGATACAGTGAAAGTTTAAATTATTAATTGGCAGTAGTATAAAACTACAAACACAATAATAATTGAATTTTTGTGAATGGGCATTAATTTTGTACACTGTTTTTCATGTTTTTTTGCATAAACTATAACACATTAACAAAATAATGATGCAATTTTACGGAATCTTTGCAGTGGCACGTCTAGCGAAAGAACAGATTGAACCCTATGTGGCAGAGATGGACGAGAAGAGTCAAATGGCTCCGTCTGTACGGAAGGCTCTCTTTGACAATGGGGTATGATGCTAGAAGTCATTTGACTATTGACATAATAACAAAAGTGCAAGGAACTGCTCTATAACATTTTTTTAATTATTATATATACTTAGAAACAAAGAAGTATGTGACCAGTAACAAAGAGCGAAATAAACTGCTTTATAACATTATTTAATGATACTTTATTTTAAAATAAATGAGAGCTGTGTTTGCTCACTGTGAGCATGATCGAAAGCATCTCCAAATAAGCAGGTTGATGTCTTAACTTTTATTAATTATCGTAAACTACTGGTGCCAAATAACATTTTTACCTGAAATAATCAAGTAATATTTCTGTGCAATGCAGTCATTTTTTTTAGAGCACTCTTATTGTAATTTTATTTTGAAGTTATCGAGGATTTTATGTCTTTTTGTGCAGCTGATGGGAATTGAGATTCCAAGTAAATATGGTGGCACCAACTCTACTTTCTTTGTGGCCATGCTCACAATCCAAGAGCTGGCAAAGGTAGATCCAGCTATCAGTGTGTTCTGTGACATTCAGAATACCCTGATAAACACACTTATCATGAAACTGGGAACACAAGAGCAGAAAGACAAGTACCTACCTAAGCTGGCCACAAATACAGTAAGACTACATTTAGCTGTTGCTCACTTGAACCATTTATAAAAATGTTTGTAGTAATTTTTTTAAGATAAAGTTAGCATCTCAGTGGCCTACCATGTATTCCCGTACACGACACAATTTATTGTCTTGGCATTGCTGACCGCAGAGAGGTAAATGTGTGCATCCTCGAAAACTAATCACACCTCTCCATCCACTGGCATGGACGACCACCAAAACCTCTTTCTCAATTAACGTTTTCACACTTAGGCTTTACATTGTTGACAATGACTAGTCCTTTATTAAAATAAAAATACCCCAGTATTCTTTCATTTTTTCTTGCTCCTTACTTGGAATGCACTAATATTCCTACCAATCTGTCAGCTAAAAGCAAAACTGCATTGGTTTGTTAGCTCCTGCAGGTAATCAGCTTCAAGTAGAACACCTGACCTGCTTCAGATGAAACAGCTTACTAGTTTTTCTCTCTTTCTTCTTTTCTCTCTTCCTCTCTTTGTTTATTTTCTCTTTCTCTCTCTTGCTCTCCTCATTTTCTTTCTTTGTATTTGTTCTCTCTTTCACTCTCTTTCTCTTTCTTCCTTTCTCTCTTTCTTTTCTCTTTCTTCCTTTCTCTCTTTCTTTTCTCTTTCTCTCTCTTTCTGACTACTTTTTCTCTCCTTTTTCTTACTTTCTCTTTTTCTTTCTTTCTCTTTTTCTTTCTTCTCTCTCCTTTCTCTCTGTATTTGTTCTCACCAATGTTAAACCACAGAAATGGAATGACTTTATAAAATTTTAGAGATATTTTAAGGATCCACATTTATATCTTTTCTTTTAATGTAATTATTATTATTTTTTTATTGCTTTCCTTTTTTATGCTGTTTGGTAAAGGTGGGCTCCTTTTGCCTATCTGAATCTGAGGCAGGGTCAGACGCATTTTCCTTGCGGACACAAGCTGTGAAACAAGATGACCATTATATTATCTCAGGTCAAAAGATCTGGATTTCCAGTGCTGATGTTGCTGGAGTTTTTCTTGTTATGGCAAATGCTAAGCCTAGCGATGTAAGTCTGAAATTGATCCCTGTTTAGAGACTTGGTTTTGACAACTTTAGAGCTCTTCAGTCTAAAATATAAGTAAAATTTTCTGGCCTGTTTGTATGTTCATTTCGAAACTTTCATTATTACAAGTTATTCTATTCACACACTTCAAATTATTTCTTCTTTTCTTAAAATTTCTTTATCTGCAGAGTGGGCCAAAAGTAGGTATACAGTACTGATTGGATCATGGCATTTTGTTTTACTTTTATTTTTCATTTTCATTTATTTATTATTTCTGTTACTTTATAATTATTTCTGTTAATTTATAACTATTAACAGTGTAATGAATTTCATGAAGTGTTTAACTTAGTAACAGGACTATATGTGGGACAGTACTGTATACCTACTTTTGGTCCACTCTGTATATTTGCTATTCAGAAACTGAATGATCTGTCATTTAGCTTTACAGTTGACAGAAAAAATCTATTTTCATTTTTTAAATGCACAAGTGTCTTTTGTCAGTTCTTTCATTTCACCTAATATATCTTAATACATTTTTTCTACCATAATTATATTCATTTAAACTATATTTTTGCTTGTGTAGGGGAAAGAAAATAACAAAAAAAGGGTTTATAGAAAGTAGGTCATTAAAATAATTACAGAAATGCAGTATCTTACTAAAACTGCTAAAAACAAAAAAGTAATTTGCATTGGAGGAAATAGTAGCATAGTGTATATTGATAAAGTTTATGATGTCATATTTAAAAACGAAAGCACGAATTTGAACATGTAGGGGGTGGAGGGAATTTGGAATATTTCATGGATTTTATGCTTTGTCTTACCAAGTATCTTCCTCTTTTGATATTGAAAAGTTCAATTTGTATTAAATAGGATACATATTTAAGTGTTATTCAAACAAATTACCATACACTATAAATATACCTGAAACCCATTCTTTTAACAAAATTAATTATCAGATATGAAGATTAATTTCTCATATTAAAGTTATCAAATGATTTTTATCTCAGATATGGTGATCAAGAATTAAGTACTTTAGAATTATTTTTCTTCTTCTTCTGCAAATTCTTAGAAAATTATGTTTATTCAGTAAACATCAGTTTCACTGTAAATGTAAATTGTAAAAAATATTAAAGATATACAATTTTCCGTTAGTAGTTATGTTGGTAGTGGTATTGTTGGAGTATAGTCCTGTACAACTGATCACACTAGAAGCAAGTGCACTAGCAATTCCACTGGAGCCTCAAACCAAAACCTCTGTATTTAGCCACAGTGAGTTTGGGACGGGATGATAGCATAGGGAGTTACATGTTTTAAGTACCTGTTGGTGAAGTAGTTAATCTTGATATCTATTCATTTCAATCATAAAGGGTTTCTAACTAATGTTGAATTAAATCTTTATATGTTATTGTAAGTGTATTTATTTCTTTTTAATGTTTATTGTTTATAGTCATCACACTGTGTTTATGTACTGTATTTATGAGCATTTATTGATCAGCACTGAAATCACTGAACAACATAAGAACTCTCATTTCTAGGCTTAAAGCATATCGCTCAGGAAGATAAATTTAGCTTAATTTTCTTTTTTTTCCCCCCACATTATTCTGTTAATTTTCACTTATTCTTGCTTTACTAATCATGTAATAAATATTTATTTAGGGTTACAGAGGTATTACCTGCTTTCTAGTGGACAGAGAGACAGAGGGATTAACTGTAGGAAAGAAAGAAAACAAACTTGGCATTCGTTGTTCTAGCACTCATGCTGTTCATTTTGATCAGGTCAAGGTCAGTTGAGCTAGTTATTAGAAATGTGATAAAAGTATCACTTTATGCATTTCTTTGTTTCTCATACAACATCAGTATACAAATGCAAAAAATTGTCAATTTTCATACACATAATTTGCACTCACACACACAAACACATGCATGCACACAATTTATTGCATGGTGAACTTCTTTCATATCCCCTCCCCGCTTTTCCAGTGCATATATTTATTCATCTTAGATTTGCATGCAGCTGTTCATTTCATGTTTTAAATAAATGTGCATGTTCATCACCAAAGAGTTTTTAATTATTATTAAAACATGAACAAAAGTTAAATTATAAACTAAAATTAGTATTAAAAAGAAAGTGTGAATGTTTTAAAATCATTTTAATAATGGTCAAAAAGTTTCAAAAACATTTTTAATAATTCTTATAAAGTTTCAAAAGTATTTTAATAATTGTTATAAAGTGTCAAAAACATTTTAATAATTCTTATAAAGTGGGAATGTGTATTAGCATTTAAAAATTAGCATGACTGCCATTGATCCAATTTCTTTTTTTTTTTAATTGTAGTGTGCTATTCAACTAGTCAGCACATATTAAAAAAAAAAACAACAACCCACTTTGTAGAGATGATTGCCATAGTACGAAATATGTGAGATGATCATTTTGTTATAGCTGTCTATAATACAGTCATAAACATTGATAAAAGTAGAGAGAAAACTATACATTTACATATTGATAGTTTATTTATGCTCATGAATACTTGTTTTTTACCTCTCCCCTCTCCCATATGCAAACATATGATTTTGATTACTAAATGGATGGCCCCGAACATGACTATTAACATCTCATTTTTGTGCATATTATAATAAATACTTAGGTGCACACAATTTCTCAGAAATAATTTACTTTGTATATGTATTTTTCTTCAGGTACCAGAGAGCAATATTTTGGGTGAGTTTGGTCAGGGCTACAAATATGCCATCAGCATGCTGAATGAAGGCAGAATTGGTATTAGTGCACAGGTAGTTTACTAGTGCTCACATGTTCATTTAGTCTTATAACACTTTCATTTTTTCCCCATTCTTTCCTTTTCTTTTTTTTCCCCCCTCCATTTCTTTCCCTTCCTTTCTCTACCTACATTTTCTTTCTCTCTCTCCCTCTCTCTTTACCCTTCTCCCCTCACTCTTTCTCACCTCTCCCCATTCTCTCATTCATTGTCAGTTTCTCTCTTCAGTTTCTTTTTCTGTCTTTCTTTCTGATCCTTATAAGAATAGAAGACTCTCTTTTTATTATGTAGGTGTTTTTGCAGTTACCCTTTAAAATATTTGGGGGGGGGGGAGATAAGTTCTGACCTTTATTTGTTATTGATATTTTGGAGTGTGTAAGGGTCACTGAAAGATTTTAACTTTGTAAAATCTATGCTCTGGTTTGAATATCATTCAATAGCTGACTGGATTTTTCTCTTTACATTTTATTTTCTATCAAACTCACAACTAGATGCTTGGTCTTGCTGAGGGCTGCTTCAGTAAAGCTGTGTTGTATACAATGGAGAGGCAGCAGTTTGGTCGTCGTATATTTGAGTTTCAGGTTAGTATAGGGGTGGGTGGAATTGAAAATTATATAATAGTGTTGTCACTCACATATTTTATGTTTTGTTTGCTTAAGGTTTTTATTTGTTTAGTTTTCATCATTGCTTTTCTGTAAATATTTGTTTTGTTTGAACAGTAAGGAATCTACTTTTACTTTAAAATTTTTATGTCATTCTAATGGTTTATTACAAATGGGTTGAATGTTCATAATTGCTTTGCTCTTAGTACTTGTTTTATTTGAAGTCATAATTTAATTTAATTTTTAAAGTCTAATAATGCCATTACAATTCAATGAAGTACTTATTTTTCTTATGTAACCAGATATATTTATGAAAGTTTCCTTATTTAGAAATTTTTCCTTATTATTTTGCCAGGATCATTAATTTATTAATTAGAAAACAAAAAAAATGAAAAGAAGCTGATTTAAGATGTGCTTGTATTCATTTTTGAAACTATTTGCTTACATATTTTATCAACAAAACATTGGATTACCATAAAGAATTAGTGATTTTATATATTTATATTCTAAATAAACTGACACAGTTAAATTACACATATACTACTGATATTAAAATTTGTATTTCATTCATGCATTCACTTCATTATTTATTTATTTGTTAATTTTTAAAATACACAGATAAATAGTTCATTTGAAACAGTTAATAGTGCATTTAGTGATTAAATTTAACTAGTAATTAGTATCACTTTGTATAAATAATATATTGTTTATCAATGTGTTTAATATTTACAGATTTTGATGACATGTTTTGTACACTTTTTGTTGTTTTTTAATAATGTTGCTGTTTAACATTGAATGGATGTTTTATAAACTGTATATATTATGTCAGAATTGTGGTGGTGTTTCTTAAAACTTTGTATATATTTTTATCAGCACCATTGTTTTTAAATTTGTCGCTCCTCCATGGAATGACTCGTAATGTCTCTAGGCTCAAATGGAGAAAACACTGAAAATAGCTGGGGGGGGGGGGGGGGGGGCTAGGTTATAAGTTTTGGGATTTTCTGTGTAGAGGGAAAGGGGGGAGGGAAGACATATATCTCTAAGTCTAACTTGCTAGCTATAATTTACTATTTAGTTATGTTAATTTTCTCCTGAAAGCTACATTTTAAAAATATAAATTTTAAAGGTATCTTAATATGTTTGAAATTAACAATTTTTTTTTTAAAGGGTAGAGTTGTCAAAAAATCTCCTGACAATAAAGCATCCAAGGGATAATTTTTAAAATGTTTTTGTTGTTTATATATCATTGGACCAATGCTAATTTTTATCAAATTAAAACCATTGTTACTAAGGAAATGACTTACAGTTACACATTTCTTTCAATCACAAAACCTTTTTCTCGAAATCACATCCGGGGGTACCTATCTCAAATGTTCATAGCATTTACAATAATTGTCTGATTAAATAACAGTTTTTCACCATTGAATTCAGCATTAAATACTACTAGAATATACTAATAACTCAAAATCGACCTGAGGGACATTAAGACTCATTTCATGCTGGAGCGGCACAAATATGTATTGATTTTAAACTTTGTATGTTGTTTTTCAGCACTGTTGTGTTTTTAAAACTGTGTGTATTGTTTTTTAAACTTTGTGTATTGTTTTTCAGCACTTTTTATTGTGTTTGAACATTAAGCTGTTGTGTTGGAATACTATGGTGTTGCTTTTGAAAGCTGTGGTGATGTTTTTAAATATTGTGATGAAGGTTTTGAACACTGAATGTTGCTTACTAACAGGGCATGCAGCACCAGATAGCACATGTTGCAACACAAATTGAAGCTGCTCGCATGCTGGTGTACAATGCTGCAAGACGTAAAGAGGCTGGACTTTCAGTCATCAAGGAAGCTTCCATGGCAAAATTATTTGCATCAGAGGTATTTTAAATTGTATATTTTTAAATCATGCACCTATCCTGATGTCATCTTTCTTTTACTGGAATTCTTATAACAAATATAAAAAATTAAAATGAAAATGTCAAATTTTTATATGTGTACGTATGTGGGGTGGGGTAGGAGGTGGATGTGTGTGGGGGAAGCAGTTGAATCTATAAGGACAAACATCATTGGACGGTGCAAAAATAAGTAATGAATCATGTGGTGTGTTTGTCCTTATGCCTACTTATGATATCTTTATGTTAGAGTGATAAGAGAAGCGAAAAAGAAGAAAAATTGTCACTTTCCAACAGATAAAAATAAGCAATCGAATAATTATGTTTTTCACCTCCATAGACAAATGCAGGTTTTATAGAATGTTTTTGACTTTTTCATCACTTTAAGTAGGTACCTCTGAGCAGTACAAAATACATCAGCTACCATTGATAATAAGGTAAAAAGAAAAAAAATGTTCATTGAGGGCCTGTTCACTCAGGGTAATTTCCTTCAGTTCTCAGTGCTTTTATGCTGGGCATTATTAATCTTGTTTAAGTGCACTTTTAAAGCAATGTCGTTAAAGGTAGCTTAGACTGGATGTTTTTAATGTCGTTATAATGTGCACTTTTTAATGCAGTGCCATTCAAGGTATTTTAGACTGGATGGTATTAATGTTGTATGATGCATGATTTTCTATCCATTTTGCCATATAAATTTATCTTCAGCTATTAGAAAAGTGTCTTTTCTATCAAATATAAATTTATTTTCTATTAATGTAATACCTTCTTCATAAATTTATCTTCTGTCATCTGGGTTAGCTTATGTGCAAATCCAGAAGAACCTGATTAGAGTTGCATTTGCTTTGAGACTTTATCTTTTAGATTTAACTATTAGACTATAAAATTTTGGCTTTAACTTTTACACTAGGTTTCATTTAGAGACTTTTAAACAGCTTATACTTTCTTTTAAAGTCTTAGTTTCTACCTTAAACTTTTAAAATTGTTATTCATCCAAGCTTTCTCTCAGTAGAGTAGCGCTTATACAACTAACTCAGTGTTTCTTTACAAACACAAACCTTTATTAACATTTTTTCTTGGATAAAACATTTCTTCTATTGCATCAGTACCTTTAGTATGTAAAATTTGTCTTCTCTCACAGCAGTAATTTCATCAGATAAAATTTGCTGCTTAAGATTAATTTTTCCCTGTCAAAGGTTGCCACTCTGACTACATCCAAATGCATTGAATGGATGGGTGGTGTTGGCTTCACTAAAGATTTCCCCATAGAAAAGTACTTCAGAGACTGTAAGATTGGTAAGTTTGAAAGATTGTTGGGTAGCAGAATTTTTTTTTTATTGGATCTATACTTTTATGTCTAAAATTCTTGGAAGCTAATTGAAAGGACTAGACTCTTGAGTTGAGATTTAGAATACATTTTAAAAGAAGCACTTCAGTACCTAAATACACTGGATTACTGAACATACTATCTTGTTTGCCTTTCCAGCATTCTTACCAGAGTCTATAATTGACATAGAAATCTTTTGGGACTGCTTTTGTCTGCAACATAAAGCCAAAGCATTGTGATTGTTTACATGAGTTAAATAAATTCTGAGATCTGGAGTCTTTATTTTTTACTGTTAACTTTAGTTGGTAAATCCATTAGAATTTGATTATTATGCAACTGCCAAAACTACTTGTGAACAAATGAATAGTTGAAATAACTCATGATGAAATATTTTACTTTACTGCTTATGGTTTCATAATACTACACATTAGCAAAGTTAAAGATTTTTGTTGCACTAATTATACCACCACTAGTAAGGTGGCAAAATCTGGGATTCTTTTCCCTAGAATTCTATCCATGTTATTGTGGTAACTGTTCTTGATTGTTACTTTAGATCATGTATTCACAATATACTAATAACTGTAATACTAATAAGAAGAAATGCATATATGTAAGCTATAACACTATCCAACTATTAAATTAATATAACATGGCCATTAATTGTTAAATTTAAAAGACTTTTGATTTACAATACTAAATAAATAAAACAGTACAATTAAAACTATTAAAAATTAAAACTAAACACACATAACATTTATACAGACATATAATCACTTATTTAAAAAATAACTATACTGATATTCTCCAAATGTTAGTACAGATCATTAATACTATAACTAATAAATATTGATAGTAAATGTAATATATATATATATATATATATATATAATGACAATTACAGAACTACTTAAAAAGCTTTCATCATTCATATAAAAATCATACACAACTCATTTTAATAATAGAATAAATCTATGAGCTTAACAATGACTACAAATGTGTGGTATGTAGTACGGTTACTATATATTATCAGAAAAATAACTTACAGACATGTCATTGTCAGTCATTGTTTCCTCGTTATCTCCAACATCTTTAGAAAAGGTATGCGAGCTACTATCAGATAAACTTTCACTATCATCAGCACAAATTGGATCACAGTGGTATGGTGAGAAAATTATAGAAAATTATGAGAAAATTATATTGGCGGCCACTTGACTCCCATTCATAATGTTACTTCTCCTTGTTTTTACCCCACGGGATTGGGATTGTGTGTCTTAGTAACAGGGCAAATTTTGTTCACCAACTATGTTTGACCTAGATTCCCTTTCACTTGGCCTTTGAAGATTTAAATAATTAAAAAGAAATTATTTAAATCTTTAAAGGCCAAGTGAAAGGGAATTTTACAATTGAGCAATTTTACAATTGCTCAATTTATGTGTAAGTAACTTCTACTGTTTTCTTTTCTTTCCAGGGACCATCTATGAAGGCACAAGCAACATCCAGCTGAACACAATTGCCAAGTGTCTGGAGAAAGAAATCAAGTAAATGGAAAAGTAGAATACCCGCTTATACATTGTGATTAGATTTATTTGTTGGAATGAAGCACAACTTTTTATCCACAGTGTTTTGTGATACTGCTCTGTTTGGATATTTTTTTAAAACTAAAACTTTATGAAATATTTATTAGTAGTGGTATTTTGTTATACTACTGCAATGTTTCATGTGTGTACAAGAGAGATGAGGGGAAGTATATTTGTATTGTAAGTATTATTCAAAGAGATATTACTCAAAGAGGTATTATTCAAAGAGGTATTATTCAGTAACATCGTTTTCTCTCTTTAGTACAGCTATATTTTGCTGGTGTAATTTCATGATGAATTTACATTACATCACATATACATTACAAATGAAAACACATTGAAAACATCTGTATATATTTTAATTTAGAAGTTTAGTGAACTGTTAAATGAATTTTTGCCCATGATAAATCATAATTGTTTGATTTTATATCTTTTTTAGAATAACAGGATGGTATAGTAAATAGCTAAGAAAGACAGAAAGATACAAAAACTGTAGATGACAATCACAATAGCAAACTGCTTTACCAACTTGTAATTGTTTGGTTGGTCATTATTGTGTTGAAATCTCCTGCTTAACAGGTACTTTTTTCAGACTTTATGCAAATTGTGATTCTTTACAACAAATTTTGTGTGATTTGAGTGGATTTTGTAAACAAATTACAGCAATTGTTGTTTTTAACCTATATTTTTTATTTCATTCTTCAAAGTAAGTTTTAACAGTTTATTCTGTGGATTTGATTCAGTTGAATTATATGCATTTGTACTAAGTATATGAATTATATAGCATTATCAAGATATCATAGGCATTTTTTCTGAACTGTGATGGTATATTTTATGTTTTATATATATGTGTTAATTTTTTCTTGCAATCTTGTTTATAATTAAGACAGAATGTTTTGATATAGACATAAATACAGGTAAAGATTAACTTGGGTTTTTATACCTTCACATGTATACTGTGGCTTTTGCAAAATATTCAGTGTAAAAGATATTTACAAAACTTGTATATACAATGTATTTCCCAAATTTGATATTTGTAAATACTGTTTTGCAAATGGATGTTGTAAAATGCCTTTAAATAATTTAATAATACACATTAGAATGGGAGAGAGAGAGAGAGCACGACAACCTTCAGAATGGAGAAGTTTGTTTTAATTGATTACAGTCATTACATGATGCCATGGGAGCAAGACATTACTTACAAATTGATTGAAAATAAACTGTTTTCTAAAGGATTTCTGGTATTTTTTTTGGTGTTGGGTTTCTGGTATTTATTTTTAAGTGCAGTTTTTTGTACCACACAAACATTTTGAGCATTAATGCTTGGCGTGATGATTATTTCCTGATTTTTGCATTGTAAAAATTGGCTGAGTTCCAATAAATGCTCAACAACTTCTTGACAATGGTTATTCATGTCACGAGTGTAATAAGTTATTCATCTGACATTTTTCTCATGCTTGTGTGAGTTTTCTCATCACTCAAACTCTTCATCATAAACAGTCACAATGGCAAGCCACTGCAGCAACAACCTGCCTTCAGGACAAAAGAACCTGAGCAACCTGCAGAGGTGCGGGATGGCCGATGGCGAATCAATCCGGCAAATGACTTAGAAGCCTCGCACTGCCTAGATCTGTCACCATCAGGCTGGAGCAGTGCCTTGAAGCAACTGAGAGTCCAATAATAGCAACACACAGCTCGGCCTAAGGTCACCTCACCATAAGAAGACCCACAGTACATCAGCAGACAAGTCAGAAAGAAAAACAACAGCAAAAGGCAGCAACTCTGTCAGCATATATCGTCTCCAAAAATAATGTCACCAAAAACTGTTGCCAGTGACCGGTTTGTTCAGAGCCACATTGCACAAAGCCAGCTTCCTCGAAGTCCAGCAACTGATCTTCGCCACGAGTCCTCACCAGCCCTAGTGCACTCATCTGGAGGCAGCATGGGCAGAGTCACGGGTGGTGTTCATGGGTATGTGGGACCCATTTCAACACTGAGTCCACTGACCAAAGTATGGATAGGGTAGGGTTTCTTTGGCGGATACTTTTCACCAATTGCTTAAGAACGGAACTCTAGATGACCTGGGAGAGGTATCAGAACACACCATAGGATGCCTCTCTGCTGTTGGGCCAGTCACTTGACTGGGGTTTTTTTTGTTTTTTGTTTGTTTTATTTACATCCTCTGGTTGTTCCAGCCTGCAGAAATCTGAGCTTATCAAAGTCTTCCAAAACAACAATGTTCAGAGTAGTAACTGCACTTTTTCAGCGTGTACCCTAAACTTTCAAATAGATGGAGTTTCAACATACATAATCTTTGATTTTGATACTATTATTAGTTTAAACAAATATTTTAAAACAAATAATTACACGAAACAATTGTTTTAGTCAATATTTTGATGCAACTGAATGAGCTGGCACCAATAATTTAAATAGAAATTTTAAAGTTAAAGAATACACACACATTTGTAACCATAAAGCGTAAGTTCTAAAGAAATACCCCATGATTAAGTAATATTTTAGTTTTATACACTAATCGCTATTGATGTTTTTCTTCGTAATATAATTATGAAAAATAAAATATCAAGGAAAAATATTTTCCTGACTGCCATTTTACAATTTATTAAGTTTGAAGTGTCCCGAGTTAAGAAACTTGTGCGTACTCTTGATGATTAAAACACAAAAGATCACAAGTAACTAAACTATTTAATGTAACACTAGTTTTTACTGTTTCATCGTTAAAAGACACGTGCAACCATGTTTATGAAAGATCAGTTTGCACAATCTTAAAATTAAGTTTACATCATTAAAAGAACATTTTTTTTGATTAGCTCTGGATTATCTTTTATATGGCATAAATATACATGTAATATATCTTATATGGCATATGTCACCAGTACCCTTCTCTCCGAAGAAAGGGGGTGGTGGCTAGTCGACGCCACGTAGGACTTGCATAGATGTTATTACAAATCCACACACAGAATACAAAGATTGTTATTTGGCTCGAATTTTATTCTGCATGTAGGTTACGTATTGCCGACATGTTTGCATGTATGATTGCATATGGGTAAGGGTGAAGTGTAGACAGCACAGACGACACAACGTGTAACAACGGCCACAACCACTCTTCCAAAACCATAGACAGAAAAAGTCTCAATGTCAAAATACAAATTCAAATTTATTGATCTATGAATGTAAAGGGACTGTCAGAATACAAATTTATTGATCTATGAATGTAATGGGACTGTCAGAATACAAATTTATTGATCTATGAATGTAAAGGGACTGTCAGAAGATGCCGCGCGGGCAGATCAGGTCAGTGTCGTTATTATGTACCTTTATCCTCTTTTCAAACTCTCATTCTATGATGAAAATGAGTAGCCATAGTACTCACTTTACTGTATAGGGAGCGTAACTTTCACTGAATATTCTGCTAGGTAATATTTAGATCTATTGTTCGTTTGTAACTAACTGAGTTGTTTTATATATTTTAATAAATATCCTTATTTCTTGTAACCAGCTTCTTGCGCGTAATTAATTAGTTTGGGGTAGAGGACGGGTTGGGGCTTAAGTAATTAAAAACGGACCAAAACATATTACTTAAGTAAGAAGTTCCGGTCAGTAGAATACTTGTATGACAGAAGGATGGTTATTTATGGTATGTGCATTTAAATAATATTCTGAAAGTGCCAGAAAGATACGTAAAGTGGGAATTAGAGTCGACTAATTAGGGCTAGCATATGCCTGTACTAATGATTTATTAAAGAAATATAATATAAAAGATAATAATTAATATATAGGGGGTGAAATAACACCCATTATTCTCTGACATTATTATTTATTTTAAAACGAAGACTTTTGGACTTTTTGGCCTTCTTAAAAAGTTACTTCCTAAATTTTTGGGAAAGTAGGCCTAGATACATGCATTAAAATTCATTAAACATAGTTCAATATTATTTTCACCTGATGCAGAGACGTAACTAGATATTTTGCGCCAGGGGACGAACTATAAAATTGGCGCCCCCCCTCCCCTTATTCACTTATAATGTAACGTTTTAAACCTCATTTTGGCGCCCCTGTACCTTGGCGCCTGGGGACATATGTACCCTCCCTGCCCACCCCCCTAGCTGCGCCTCTGACCTGACGGGCATACATTTATTGTTAGTTTTGAAATTCATCAGTATGTCTTATTGCTGTAGGCCTATTGTACAGCCTGCTGGTTTGATATAGAATGATCAGAGGTGACGTCATTCAGCCGACTGATCTTTGCGCCTCGCAAGAAATCAGCAGGCAGTTTAGGAGCTTGTATGCGGTTCAGAACATTCCTGAGAATTTTGTGTTTGTTTACGTGCGTACATTTTATTGTATAAAAATAAAATCATTACTTCAACAGAATAGAGATATGATAAGCAACAAAAAAAAAAAATAGGAAAGAAATCAGTGCAACATAAAAATTCAAAACGCTATAAAAAAGCAGTGAGACATGAAAATTCAAAACGTTACACAGTTGTATACTGAAGGCAGCAACAGCAAGAGTCGATGTTTTGGCCAATAAACTGCATCATGAAAAAATATCAGCTGAAAAAGAAATAATTATGATAAAAAAAATGACACAAGAGCATTAAAATTATAAGCCTATTGAAACTTAAACAAAAATAATAGAAGCTTATTTGAGTATTTGGGTCTTTATTAATCTCTATAATTGTCCCAAAAGTTGTGTTAACAGAAACGTCAATGTTGAAGTTGCTGTCCTGCATAACTACAAATCGTTTGGAATTTTCATGTTGCATTTCTTTAAATCAACGACATTTTTGGTCTCGTACGGCTTATAACTACATAACATTTTTAGGCACAAACAAACAATCTATAATTTACGTTTCCTTGCACACGTGTTAGAGTGGCGGGCATCTTTGGTAAAAGACTGTTTTAGTTTCAGCTAGGCGACACGATAAGATTTTTATTGTAAGGTCATAATCTCTTCAGCTTTGAAATTCAGATAGGACCCCGTTTATCATCAATTTGCTCTAACCCGATTCTGATATTATATTATAAACAGTGCACATAAAATGATTGGCTGACCTTATCATCGAAAAAAAATTCCAACACAGCAGTAAATCTTTATAAAAAGTTTTCTATAATCTTATCATTTTTTTTTTTTTTTTTGCTTTGCGAATCTAGACCTGATAGCTCTAGCAAACTGCCTTCAGAATATTCTTCTGTTTATCTTTCGCAGACAAATGTTACAGCAAGCGATGGTTTTGATTTGAACTTTCCGTCAGTGCTAAAGGGGCATGAATGTAGGACTATCTGACGGTCACACTGACATTGAGTTTGTGATTCTAAGTTTCTTAAAGGAGTGTAATAACGCCTATTCAACTGCAAGTACCCTTTGTCTTTCTTGTGCTTCGCATGTCTGAGTTATTCTACATCTTGCATTTCCAGGGAGTCAATAATTTTCCAAAACTGTTTATTTGCTGTAGCCTTCAAAAATTAAAAAAAAAAATGTTTTGATTATCACTGTTGTTCAAGTTGCATTTGAAATGAAGTCTCACAGAGCTTACATTTAAATTAATGCAATTAATATAATTGCAATAATAATAAAATCGTTTTGTTAATATTTATTAAAATTAATTTAAAACTTATTTATTCCAACGTAGGCTAAGTGACTGATGACAAAGAACACGAAACAAAACCAGTTCTTTAGCACATGCAAATACCAAGTCAGTTTTATTACAAAGTCTTTGAGCATGACTATATCTATAAAGAACTGAAGCAAGCATTATTTCAGCACAATTCGCTACTCTACTGTGATGTTTCTTTTAACGGAACTAATTTGCTTGAAGATGAAAAAAACTTCCAGTGTTAACGTCACGGACGCTTGCATAGCACCTCGAGAGAACTTTTGGAGTCAGAATAAAGTTAAAAGTGTCTTAATTGTGTTAGATTTAAAAAGAAAAAAAATGAGGTGCTGTGGAGAGAGTTTTTACCTCACTCTATTATTGTTTTATTTTAAGACATTTTATTCTCTCCGGTTTTCTCATTTCAATGTCTGTTTCATCGAATACAACCATTACCACCACCATCCCTTTCGGTCTGCGTTATCTTTCGTTTCCTTATCCTACTTTTATTAATAGCACCAACATCGTCATAATTTTAATATTATTTCAGAGTGTCTGATTGTCATAGTACAATATTTATATATTCTATGTTGACCAGTCAAGTATTATGACCTTGGTAGGCTACCGTACAAGATATTTATATATTCTGTGTTGACCAGTTAAGTATTATGACCTTGGTAGGCTACCGTACAAGATATTAATATATTCTGTGTTGACCAATCAAGTATTATGACCTTGGTAGGCTAGCGTCATGACCTAACGCGCAGAAGTTCCCTGTTTTAGTGTGTGATTATTTTATATTTATTTTGTTTGTGACAATGTCTCACCATCCTATATGGACACAATGTTTTTTTTTTTTTTTACTTTAAATTGATTTGTTTTCCTTGAGCAATTCATCAGCAAAGAGTGATTCACATCAGTGGTTGAACAGGTAGTTTTTATAGATCTGTTAGGGCAGTATTTGTTTTTCTGTAGAGATTTTGTTGCATAGAATTTGTTTTCTTTCAAGAGATTTTGCTAGGATAAAATTTGTTTTGTTTGTAGAGATATTGTTATCTTAGAATGTGTGTGTTTTTTGGTAGAGATTTTTTTAGCATATAATTTGTTTTTTGTAGATTTTTTTAAACTTAAAATGTTTTCTTTGTTGAAATTTTGTTAGCATCCAATTTGTTTTTTGTAGAGATTTTGTTAACACATAAGTTTCCTTTCTTTCCTTAGGATAGCTGTCATGTTCTTTACAGTGGATCTTTCTTAATTTGTTTTCTTTGTAGGGACCTATTAGGACAATGTTTTCTTTGTAAAGATCTGCTAAGACAGTCCTTTTGTAAAGATTTGTTAGCAGAGCCCTCTCTTCATACAAGTCTATTAGGATAGTCTACTTTCTTTGTAAAATCTTTTAAGAGAAATTGATTAGGGCAGACATTTCTTATTCATGGAGATCTCTTATGATTTTTTGTTTGCCCTCAAACTATTAGATTGATGCTAAATATATTCTAGAGGTTGTTCCTTATCAGGGTCACGGCTTTCCTGTTCCAATAACTATGTGCTGAAGTGACCTGCGCTTATCTGAGGGTCGCAAAGTCCTTGAACCCAGTGTCTGAGAGAAGTGTGTGTTCAATACCCGAGGTTACACGACCATCAACCGTTACCCAGAGAAACGTTCACTGATCTCGGCCAATTTTCATAACACAAAAATAAGATCTACAAATCTGCCGTGAAAAATCGCTTTCAGTAAACAATTTCATTTTCCAAGGTAAGTTTCCAGAGTTGTATCTACTTGAATTGAAAAAACGGTGAAGATGGTCACACTGAAATTTTATGTCATGTAACTAGTAATGGCTACTGTGGATTCAAGTGATTACAAGAACATATGTGTGGCAGAGTAAATTTACCTATTCCTAAACTTAATCGTTATATAAATTTTGTTAAATTTCAACATGATACGACCTTCGGCACTGCTTATGATGATATTTTTGAGTAGCAGTAAACAACTCAGGTGGAGAATATTCTAGAACTTGCTGATGCAATCCAAACCAGTTCCAAGCGAATGAGTAGTTTTCCACACTAATTGTCTTACACTTGTTCATTAACAACTTCATTTAATGGGGATGGAACAAAAGTTACTTTGTTGAAGAAAGTTTATTCTAATCATTTTGATTTTGACATAATTTGAGTTTGGTCATAAAGGTGATTGTCAGCTAAGGTAAGTTAATTGATAAAGATATAATAGACTTAGAAGTATTTCATACATGCTTGCTATTGATTATGATTTGAATTGGAGTATTCTTATGTAATGAAACCATTATTTCTTTTATGTTTTGATCCACTTTAGACTTCAGTGACTACTGTACTCTCTCTACCAGATCATGTTGGCTTGTGTATCCAGCATTGTCGTTGAACTTATCAGTAAACATTTTGCTGTACGTTGATCCCTGTGAATTTGTTCGAGAACTAATATATCCAAAGTTGAGGTTTGAGTTTGGTCTCAAGAATTCACAAAAGTTCTTGAACATTCCTTGTGGTGTGCTGAGTAGTGCACATGAAGATTCTAGAACACACTGCATGATGTGCTTGATAGCGCTTGTGAAGTTCTGGACGATTCTCTATGGTGTGCTTTGTGAGCGCATCGAAGATTCTGAAACAGTTGTGTAACGTTCCTAGAAGGGGTTCATTGGACTGTCTCCTAATAAAAAAGAAAGTTGCTTGTTTCAGTGACAGCTACCATCATTCAAAGGATATATATGTTCATTTGAGTGCCAATGTCTATGCTGGGATAAACTGAACGATTGTCTAGCATTAATCAAACACTGTTAAGTAATGTAAATGTCAACACTCTTTTGATTATATTCATACATGTTGTATATTTGATTGGTGATTTAATAAATTGATTGACCTTCTTACACATATTAATAACCTTATGTAGGAGAGATAGTGGGTAGATGGGGCTCGCTAAATATTGATTAATAGATGGATTGATCTTCTCCTTTGGTAAGAAGTTTTTCACCTGAAGTATATTATGTGACAGTGAAATGTCTATCTTATTATTATGTAAAGAGTTTTACGACACCCTTATAATCCACCAATTGAGAGACATGTTAGTCTTGTGGGAGAATTATTAATAACTAAATTAATATTCTCGATCACTTGTAATTAGTTATGTGTTATTAATTAATTAATAATAATCATAACGAGTGAAAGGTGCCCACAAAGGTGTCACAAAATCGTTTTATAAACATACTTACCGTCTTGACTCGTGATGACGATCACTTATCAATAGCATTAGTTTTTACCTGTCTTATAAACATTGAAACCGTTACGCCACATTTTAAAAAAAAAGATCTTGACTGATCAATTCATTTAATCATCACAAGGCAAAATTATTTCCTCACGAATCCAAATGGGTCTATCCCTATATAGTTTGTTAAGTGGAAACAAAATAATAATACATCTGTACCGCCACTATATGTCATTATCTTGTGTCTAGAGGTAATGACACGACAGTCCGACTGATGATATTAATAAATTTGCTTTACACATTCTTTGACTTACTATTCCAAACAGTTCACTTTTCCTGCTTGCCATCACAGGCTGGAAGTCTGGAATTAATGGAGAAAAAAGGAGGAACTATGTCCCGGCAGTCGTCTGCTACCTGTACGCGGCGAGGAAGCACTGCCATCCTAGTGCTGACGTCACAACGCTGTCGGATTTTCATGTGCTTGGGTCTTCTTTTCGCCACTGGCATCATCTTTGGTGCTGTCTTTGCTGGTTATGTGTTCTCGTCCTTCGAAACTGTCAAGAGCAATTTCTTGTTTCAGATACCCGGGCAAGAATACAGCTCTCGGACTGAAACGCCGGCAAGAAAATGCAGCACTGACGAAGTGAGACCAGGCTTGAGTGTCAGAAAAAATCTCAGTGTTCAGTTTAGAGATTACCTCCCGCGACGCATCTTTATAAATGTCGCGATGGGTCCACCCGACAGTCTGGAACTCTTCTTGGAAACGTACTCTGATGCGCACAAATTCACTCTCTTCACCTTCTTGGCTGACAAGTCTTACACCCCTTTGTACTCTAAATTTAAGAACTTGAGACTGTTCCCCTCCATAGTACCGTCCACAGAGAACAGTTCCACCTCCATGTCCTTCCCTGCAAAGCTGGGAGTGCTGAGCAAACTGGAATCGCCGGTGATAAAAATAGATTTCCCAGCATGGTTGAAAGAAAACATGCATCCGGACGAATACGTCGTGGTGAAAATGAGCACAGATTCCCACAACGAGAGAGCTATCGTGGATAGCCTGGTCACGTCCGGCGCTCTGGAATGGTGCGACAAGTACTATACAACGAGCACAGACGATGACGTCATAGAAGACGTGCAAGAAAAGTTCCTGTCGTTCGGTCAGTACATCGACATTTGGGACGACCAGCGCTTCACTTATAGTGACTTTGACGAGGTCAACGAGCCGAACCCCTCAAAGGAAGCCAGCGTCTTGGTGAAAGAGTGCCAGGAAGATATAGGGATACAATTCGCCATGTTGCTCTATATGAAGAGCATCACCAGGCACTCCGCAGCCTCTGTCACCCTGCTCCAGAGAATGATGCAAAAGTACAGACAAAAACTTCCGCTCGCTCTCTTTGTGCCGGCAGAATATTTAGGAACCGAAATACTTTGCAATGGCCTGGCAAATCTGAGCACAAATCTGGAGCTAGGGCTCTTCGTGCAGGAAAGAGGCGGCCCTTGGAGTGAGGCGCAAGCGGAGGATATAAATTTCAATCTGATGCGCAACATGTTCGTGTCAGTGGAGCACTGCTTCGCCCGAGGGAACCTCACACTTAATTACGTCATGGCCGAATCCTCGCTGAGGGATTCCCATTCTCCAGAAGGCAAAATGTCCCAAGGCAAAGTAGTCGGGAAGCCGCTGCTAAAGGAAGTGATCGACGTGCGTCATTACACGTTCTTCACCAACGTGCAAGACGTCACCGCGGTGTTCAGACAGCAAGACGCTGACCTGCAGCTCAAGGTCATGGAAACAGGCTCCGGCGGACTGCTGGCAATGGACATCAGTGCTCAAGGGGCGGATGCGGCGCTACTGCGCATGCTCGAGAAGTACATTACCAAGCTGGTGCCGACTCATGTATGCGTCCAGGGTGTTGACAAATATTCAGACATGTATGACGAAAATTATCTACTCGTTTAAATTTGTTCTTTATTTTGGATCATTTACAACTTTCCGTTCCTCACTTCCATGCTCGAGTGGTTAGAACTGACAGCAATTGTTTTTGTGATTATGATTTTTAAAACAGTAAATTCTGGATCCGAACTCTTTAGTAAAAAAAAAAAAAAGTATATATTTTAGGTTAATGATCTACTAATTATGAAAAAGTCAATAAAGTTTGCACCTTTTGTCATCGGTAGAACTATGATTAGGTTTTAGCAGACTGACGATCCAAAGCAAATGATACAGAAGCATTGTGCCAAGGAAAAAATGGAGGCTTAAGCTAACTGCAGTTCAAAATATGTACATACACTTGTGCTGTTCATTATATTATGTTATTTACGCAAGCCTCAAACCACATAAAGAGGCATAAGGTAACCGTAATTCTTAATAAGTATATACAGGCCTACTTATGCAATGAATAACTGATCTTTATATTACAGGATTCATGCATGCCTCAAACCACATAAAGAGGCATAAGGTAACCGCAATTCCAAATAAGTATATATATAGCCTGCTTATGTTGGCCAGACTGATCTTCATAATTAAACGAATGATGGAACACAAACTTTTAGCCAAATAAATGAATGATTCTTATTGACAAATAAGTGCACACATGCGGGGGGGGGGGGGGGGGGCGGGGGGGGGGGCTGGGGCACTCTTACATTAAAGCCACTCACGCTGCTGAGATTTCTGAGACAATTCTGATATGAATAAGAGTATTATATTACTATTTTTACATGTAAGTTGTTTAAAAATAATTACAGAAAATTATCAACACTGGTGGATACATTTACAAGAACATGTATTATGTTGCTATTTTTAGAACGTAAGTTCTGGAAAAATAATTATAGAAAATTATCAACACTGGTGGATAATTTACAAGAACATGTATTATAATAAGAGTATTATGTTGCTATTTTTAGAACATGTAAGTTCTGGTAAAATAATTATAGAAAAGTATCAACACTGGTTGATAATTTACAAGAACATGTATTATAATAAGAGTATTATGTTGCTATGGAAAAATAGACAGAAAAGTGTCAATACTGGTGGAGACATTTACAGGTACATGTATTAAAATAAGAGTATTGTGTTGCTATTTTTAGAATATGTAAGTTGTGGGGAAAAAAATAACTGAAAAGTATCAGCAATGATGGAAACATTTATAGGAACAGTATCATTCTCAGTACCTAGCCTAAAGTAGTATATACATACTGTCCTAAATTTTACTTGTGCAATTCATTAAGAATGTAAATTATTTTTATGCATCTATTACACTTGTTGTAATTATTACATACATGTATGCAATAGTTGTCAAAGACCGTTTGTACTGCTAGTTTCATAGTTGACTGAATATACCATCTTTATCGTAACAGTCCAGTGGTTTCACAAACTGGTTCTAGATTCAAGAAGCATTCATGTTGTTTCAGAAATATGCCATGCCATTAATGTAAGATTCAAAATCTAATAAAACATAGTTTTATATTTCCAGATGTCAGCGTTATAACAGTGCACAGTGATAATTTCTTCTTTTATGAATTGCAGGCTACATCATTTGCATTATGTTTGGTTGATTTTATTATTATTTTTTTTAAATTGATGACAGGACAGTGAACATTTTTAGTAAACTTTTGTTTGTTCTCTTTTTTTAACCCAAAACATGACTTTGCTGTGTTTGATTAAGAACAGCATCTCAGTCTGACAGGAGTCACCTGCCCATAGGTTAAGGTCTTTCTATAGACTAATGTAGGGATAAATCTGTCAGTATAAATGTCAATAGTTATCTGGTAATATGCACAGTGAACTTCTTCATTAGAAACTTCAAGAAATAAACATATACATCCATCTCTAACAATGCTTAGTGTTCTGGAAAATTCTTTATGATTTGAACAGCTTTATCTGGGTAACACTTACACACTAGCACATGAAGTGGAGACTACACACTCACAAAACTAACTGGACAAGTTATTTTCTAAGGTTAAGTGTCAAATCTGACGGTAATAATCACTAAAATCATTGAATTAATGCCAATAAAATAATATCAATCCTAAATTAAATCTATTTCTATTCCACCCTTCACTCACTCATTTTTCTGAAAACTTTTCACTTTTACATTCTCAACATTGTTGTCTAGGGCTGTGGCTTCGTACAATTAATTTATTGATAAATGGTTACAAATTTAATTGATTAAATGTTTTTATTACATCAAAGTTTTGTTTGGTTTTACTGATCTCACTCTGGTAAATTGCCTATTTCCAGTTAAAAAAAAAATGGTGGAAAACAAAATCATTCAACCGATTTCAGGAAAGTTAAACCAATGTCTTCTGTTCAAACTAAGTGCAAAGTTGAGGAAAAGTTAAAATTCATTGCCGTTATCGTACCAAACATTTTGTTTATTGCAGTTAAGCATAGTGTAGACTTACCAAATGCAAAACAAGCATCCACATCATTATAATGGCAAAATGAACAGAAGAATTACGACAAAATAAAACAATATCAATTTTAGCAGCATTTGTGGCAGACTGAGCACCAAAGTTAGCAAAGATTTAACAATGGTCATTGCGCAGTGGACTGCTATTTCTGGCTACCCGATTGTTATTGCTGAAGATGTGCATCTTGAAGTGATGTTATGAAATAGCCTAGGATAACAAATATTGATAATATATTTAATAACAAATAAACTTAACATGCTGATGAATTATTGATGATATAATTTGTATGCATGTACAATGAAAAACTTTGTATCTCAAGGATTTATGGAGAACTGTGACAGCGTACCAGTGATTTTGGACCTCATTGAACAATAAGCCACATACTGACTATTAGGTCAATTCTAAGTGGAATTTGAGGTCAGTAACATTAGATTGTTAACCATGTTACTGAACAGTACACAGATGAGAATGTTTCTGGTGTCTACAAAGTCTTTGGAAAATAAATGATAAATTTAATATGTCTTGTTAATGACAATGCCATGTAACAGGGTTGCTGCAATTGGGCCAATCAAGCACAAACACATGTAGTGTATTGTTCATAGTCTGCAACATAGAATTTTAAATGGGCTAAAGACAGCACATGCATCTTCACTTAATAGTGAAGTGTAGGCATTTAGTTGGTCATTTTCAACTCAGCTGGGCCAATGCAAGCAAAGTGGAAATCACTTATGTAAATGCTTACATTGAAGACTCATCCGCTTTCTATTAAGTTACAGCAGGATGTTTAAATGTGATTTGCTGCAGGATTATGGAAAGTGAAGGATGTCATACAAAAACATATCACACTGAACACACAAAAAAGCTTTACAGGAACAAAGCCATTCAACACTGACTGGGGAAAGGCTGGCAAGTATGTTTTGATCTCAAGTGTATTGGATGAAATGACACTTCTGGGCAACAAACAGTTCACGTTATGTACTTCTGTTCTACCACTACTTGCATTCCTGACAACAAAAAAAAACAACAAAAAACCTTTAAGTTCACGATGATGACTCAGGTGACATTTCTAACTATAAAACAACTAGAGGATCTGACAGCTAGAGTGCATGGCAAAAATGCTCTACAAACTTTGCAGACAGCTGGGGATTTAGAGCCAAAAGAGAAGAGGGAAGCAGTGTGGAAGTTTCTAAACAATAATTTTGGAAACATTTTGTTAAAAGAGAGAACTGCAGCAGTCGAAGGAAGATTGCACACAAAAATAATGAGCACAGACATATATGCCTGAAACAGAACTCTCCCACTACATAGAGAAATACTAGACACCAGAAAAAGAGGATCATCTTGCATGGTGGAAACTTGAATTTTCATCATTTCCCTATATTGGCAAGTTTTGCTAAGGCCATACAGTGCATACAAGTGACGTCTCTTCTCTGTGAATGCTTGCTCTGTTCACCAGGCTAAACTGTTAATGCGAGCTCCTCTACTATCTGAAAATGTGTATATGCGTAAGCTTGTCATAGAGACTGGTTGAAACAGATACAGTAAAATAAAAATCAAGTCTCCACGGTTCTTAATTGTCTTTGGGGTTTTTTGAGGGAGAGTAATTTTCAGGAAAATTTCAGAGATTTATCTGGAGAGAATAGATTTATATATTTTTTAAAAATGTATCTTTAGTCTTAAAAAAAATGTATGTAACAAATATCTTTTGTTGATTTGTCAAAATGTTGGGTTTTAATTAATTAATGAACATTTCAAAGACATTTGATGAATTATTTCTTTATCAGTCTCAACTGTTCACACATTCAAGCATACTAACTTCTGTCAGTAATAAATTACAGCCATTGCTGAAGATTAGCAAACTTTCTTATGTTTTAAGATACAACTGAACAAATATATTTTAAGAATTTATTTTACTTCTTAACTGCATTTTAACTCTCACGAATTATTTTGACCATATTCTGTTTATGTATGTATATATATATATGTATGTGTCACTAAGCCTGCAAATTCTCAACTGCACCATTCACAATGGGCTGATCTGTGTAGATCAGGAAAGGTTTTGCATGTTCCAGAGAGTGCTGGCCTTTTTACTGTCACTAGTGTCAGGTGATTTTCTGCCAAACTTGGGTCTCATGTTCACTCTGAAAAGCACACCTTATTCATGCTGCAAGCTGTCTAGGGACACCATTGACACAGGCAAGGAGGTGCTGCATGAGTAACAGCAACCAGCAGATCATCCATCCATTCTTCAGAGATGCTGTTGTCATCTCAATACCACGCAAATCGATACTCTGACTCAACAAAATTTGACTTTGGGACAGTTTTGAATAGATGGTTTCAGGTGACCTATGCATTTGGAAATAGAATTTTGCTATTTTTCATTGTTTTTAGTATTATATATTTCTTTGTTATCTTAAACCCACGCTTTGATTAACTTGTTTGGAGTGACCAAAATTGGGAATTGGCTAGGGGTGAGCCTGATATGTGAATTCATCAGAGGGAAAGATAACATTGCCAAGTCCAGGGCACGTCAACTAATCTGCTTGTCACTATGTTAGATATTTGGTTGTCCCAAAATTGAATGTGTGATTGAACACAGAGATTGAAGAGTAGCTTAGGCTGTGGGGTTGTCGTCAGCATTAAGTTAATATAAATTTCATGATTAATAATTCTGAGTTTTAATAGTGGGGTCATTTAAATAACCCTATATGTGACACACTGTGTGTTTACATAAGTAATAACAGATCATGTATTTGCAATGTACTACGCAGAAAGCTCTAAAATCTTTAGAACATTTAATATAAATGCATCTATCTGAGTATCTCACTCTCTTTCTCTATATATATATAGTTATATAATCCAAATGTATTCAACTGTATATAAAGATGCATATCCTTTTATTAAACAACCTAAACAATTTAAACATATTTACAAAGTTTCAAAATATTAAAACATCCATCTTTTCTCAAATACATTTAAAAAAAACTACCCACTATAGTAGTAATTTAGTTCACTGTAATAAAATACTTCTCCTTGATAATACTATATCACAGTGTACCATTCAAGCAAGTTGATAACAAAATATTCAAGTTAGATATAAATGTATATTAAAGTTTATGTGAGGCATTTATTACAGTTTTGGTCAGATATAAATTTATGTTAAAACTGACTTTTCAATATCATCATGCATTCTAGGAAACACAGCGTTCATATACCACAATCATATCAATCAACTAAATTCAAACCTACCAAAATACTTTAGGTCCTTTTAAACAGATAACATTAAAGTCTGTAAACTTTAACTTGGACACAAACACATGCTAATAGTAATACAGCAATTTACAAAATGCATTATTTCTCATTTACTGAATTAGTGATTTACAGTTGTTATTCTCAATCCCACTTAGAAACTTTCGGCCTGGATGAAAGCGATCCATCTTCATTTAATGCCATATATGTTGTTTTCTTCTTTTCTTCTATTACATTCATGTAGACCAAATATCCAACACACAACATAAATGTTGTTGCTCCCACAGCCATTACGTACTTGTTCTGGAATAAAATCACAAAATATGGCTGTGAAGTATGGAAGTTATAGTGGTTGTTCAATATACTCATATTCTGGGAAAACCTACACCAAAGCCTAATTCAGGGTTCCCAAAGTCCTGTCCTCCCAACATAAATCATTGATATCACTATTATCTAATTATGAGATGTTTTATGTACTTATATCAAGTGAACGGTGAAACAGGACAACTATTAGTTGAGTGAATTCAAGATATTCACCACCATCCTCACTGCAAAAGATTGTTCACCTCCATTTGAGGAGAGGCCAGAAGCATATTGCTGAAATGATGGAAGAGATGATGGGACTCTTGGAAAGCAAGCGAGAAGTACTTCATAAAAAAACACTGCATATGAGTCTACATATTATAAAAGTGTTATCAATTAAAAAATATCCTACATCATTAAATTCTAAATACCAAAATCTGTCCCCAGAACATGCATCTTTTCAAATCATATCTGGTCCCATTTACTGGGAAGAAAATGTCTGGATTTTTGACAAAATGACCATTTAATTATCAACATTCATGAGTTCTCAAAAGACATAATCTTCATCTACATTAATAATAATAAGTTTTGTAATTTACCATTTTTAAACTTTAAACATTTATTTATCTTGTAAAAGTGGTTATCTGCCAACTGAAACATTTTTCATGATGGTTTTCTAGATTACAAATTTAGGGCTTGAATGGTTCCTACCTCAAAAAGAATGGATTCCTTTATTTCTAGGAGTTAGGACTAACTTCAGAAGATAATGTCAGTTTTAACCCATCTTCCCACCATTCTCAAACTCAGGGACATATGTGTTTTAATAAATGCCAATGTCAAAGATCGTCCAAGAAACATCGATATGGTAAGTTTACTGGATTATTTATAACAATGAAAATTATAGAGAATAAACTAGGCTTATTTCACAGGCTGCTTCAATTTTGTATAAATAAAATATATAGGCCTACACATAAGAAATACAGTTTACAATTTCCACTTGCAAGCATTTAGATTTGCTGTTTTATTACTGCTACAAAAATATAAAGTATGATTACCCCCCCACACACACTCACATTTCTTCGCAATTATTTTGTGGACTCAGTTTATAATTATATTGAATTTTAGTATTTACTTACTGGTTTCACAAACAACTCAAAGTTGATAGCACGAAATGCAGAAGTAGAAGGCATGGTAGCCCATCCAGGGGATCTTGTCTTTAACGTGTCTTTTATTTTACTAACCGACTCATTCCCTTCGACGTTCTGCTTCATTTTCGAAATGATACTGGCTGTGCTCTTAGATTTATTTTATGCTTCAGCTAGTTACCATATCGTAGGGAGATATTAGTTTTTAAATGCGCAGTTATATTTACCGAAAGAAAAGTAATTTTAATGAAAAGTAACAAAAAAACCCCAACCTAACAGAATACAAGATACTTATACATAAAATTTAAAACTTAAGATACTAATACAAAGGCTGATATTTTATTATTTAACATTTTATTTTATTTAATTACTGAAAGGTCACAAAAAGAACTAGAGCACAGAGATCGGCAAGTCAAGACCGTTTACATCAGCCAGGACTGTCAATAAAGATGGGTAGTTGTATGGAAATTGCTAGGGAGTAGCTCACCCAGAAAACGTAGCAGAATCATGGTAACTGAAGACGACATCATTCATCGAGGGGATTGAAGACTAGTATTAGTAACTTTTAGAAAGACAGTGTTGTCCTATATGTTTGTATGCTGTTTGAACGTCTGTTTTACTTGCTTTTGGTTATGAAATAATCAATTGCTAAATATTTTTGTTTACTAAACTTTTGTGGACGAAGTTTTGTTAAGTTTGAATGAACGTATAGTTTCGGGTTGTCAATCAAGAAGCAAAGTTGATGCACACTACAAACCATTTAATACATATATTCGTAAAAATCTGCATACTGAACGATTGAGTGCATCTACTTGTAAAAACTGTTAAAGACTTAACTGATAAGCTTGTTGGCAGATGGGGAAAGTCAATTGGTTTTTGGGTGTTTGTGTTATATGGTAAATGTACTGGAAACAGTTGAGGCTTCATTTATAAAAAATATATATATTATTGATATTCTTAGCTGTAAATGTGTTTTGAATAACATTTGTGCACTTTGGGACAAAATAACTGTTCATTTGTGAAATTGTCCTGGCATCTAGCTCTCCGTATATCCCATAAAGGAAAACATTTTTTAATTTATCGAGTGCAGTTTTGGTTCCTTATCAGGTTTAGGTTTCTCTCTTGTTTTAAAATTATTAAAAATCAATGTGTGCTTGTAATGCAAATCCTTAAACAGCATCTGCTTTTGTTTTAAAAAACAACTTGTTGGCTTAACAGAAGCGGTATCATTGTATATTGAGGGGACGCTGTCTTCCTTTAAACTTTGTTCGCACAGTTCACAGCAGTATTGTTTCACGAGCAAATCAAATAGCTTTCAATCAGGCGATTAGAGAGAGAACTGGCACATACACAATGCAAGGCTCCCCATGTGATGTAGTGCGAGTGAGATCAGATATCAGTTTAGAATTGTATACAAGGTCATATCACTGCCACATATAAGTGGTTGGTCAAAAAGATCGGGATTGAACAGTCAATTCATTTTAATTTGAAATGGGTATATTTTTTTTACAACCCGATTCATCAGCCTGACTTTTCTTGATTATAAGATTGACAATAATAATAACAATAAAATGACTCGACAAAGGCTTTAAGAATCAAGAAGAATTACTCTTTAAGATGAACTCGTCTTTAGTGGGAGGGGAGTTGACTCAGCAACATGTTTGTGTATGAGTGTGTGTATGTAAAATGGGGGGGGGAGGGGAAATCATATTTCATGGATAGCCCCATTACAAATATTGAATCTGATTTTTGTTTTTTACAAAATCATTTCGTGTCTTAACATGATTAATTCGAAGATTAGGTTTATTTGTGCAGATGGCAATAAACAAAAATGGGATGCTTTGTGAAACATTAAGCAATAGTGTTACAAATATGGATTTTCTCCAATTCATCCCAAAATATTTATTTACAGTCTTTTTAATCCGTTCTCAAGTTTCATGGTGCCCATATGGCTGACTGCAGATCGCAGTTTTATGACTACAAATAACAAGAGAGGCGCACACACAGGTTTGCAAGCGTGATTTCGTGACGTCAGCTGTTTAACTATGTAGGTCTCTTATTAAGTTTTGGAGCGATTTTTGCTCTGACATTCTGCAATCTTATTTACGTATTTTTATACTAAGCATAAAGAAGGGCAAAATTTAAATCAAAATTGAAGAAAATGACCACACCAGTGAAAGGATGTCAGAAACGAGGTTATAAGCATGATGCGATGCCACGGGAAGCCTGCAGGAGCATTCTTCTAACATTCAGCAAACCTTAATTGACATTTCTGAAAGTGGCAACCACAACAGTTATGTGATGGCAAAGAAGCTTGATCTATTGGTACAGCATCACTGTCCACCTTTTGGATTCACATTATGCAAAAGACAGACATTTAAAACAGAAGTTTGTAGGCTTGCTTGTAATGTATGATGCAGTTTTTGCGCCACTTTTAAGATAAACGAAATGACTGATCTGACAAATGGTCAGGCATCTACATTCGTCTGGTGATAAAAGAGTCGTGTACAAAAGACTAAATTTGCTGACGACACTGGCACCGATTTCATTATTGAACATCAAAGTGACAGATTCAGTAATCAGTGCTTCTGTACTATTCTGTTTTGTTATCTTAGTGATGTAATATGTTCTTGTTTTTACTGTAATATCAAATAACTAATTCTATTACATCTTCTCTGACTGCTAGGTAGAATTTTAAATAAACTATTGTTAAAAGACACAACTCTGAAAGAGATCAGTAACTACTGTTAGATAATTTATAGTTGCATAAATCAGATGGGAAGTTAACTTTTAAAAAATTACTTGGGTTTAGAGAATATAAATTCCTTGTTTGTATGACTGGAATATAGTAGGTTTTATCTTGCATGACAGAAGTTTGATTTATTTGTACAATTAAACTTGAGATTTGTATAAAGAAACAAATTTTGCAAGATTGTTGTAAATTTATGTTGTTTGTTATTTAAACATATGCATATTCTTTTGATTTACTAATTAGCAGGACTAAAGATCATGAGGGTGGGGAGCAATTTGATATAATTAGACTGGAAGGTTCTTTTGCGTGTGTCCTTCAAGGTTAGAAAGGGAAATTTAATAAAATAAAATAAAATTTACTATTCAACACATACTGTCAAACTTGAATGCCATTAAGCATGATCATTTAAATAGAAAAGCTTAGAGCTTAAAAGCTTAAGTTGCACTGAACAACCTGAAGCATTTTACAGCTGGTTCTTAGGCAATGGCTGGTATTATTACTCAAAGCATCAAAAGCAATCATCCACACATTGCATTCCACTATTGACATTTATTAAAATAATGACAAGCTCCTCAAAACCCCACTGCTATCAACAGTTTAACAAATTTATCCATCAAACATTAATTTTTTTGCATGTCATTCAACACTTACTCTAAACAGAGAGCATGGGTCTGTGATTCGGTTAATAAAGCATAACTGACAGCATTTACAATACAGATTTTATTTTTTTCCAGTGAAAGATGTGTGTGTATTGTCTTTAGTTGTTGATGTGTGTCTGAAGTTCAGTATACCAATTAACTGCACCAGTATTCAAATCACTTGTTAGAGGAGAAAAAATAGCACAATAAAAATCAAACTTCAATGGCAAGTGATGTTTTCCTTTGAATTCAGGGAACTGTTACTCATCAGATTCAAAATGAACATATCTGAACAGTCACAGATGATAGTTTCATCTTTAGGACCAGAAGATTGTATGAAACATTCAAATAAAAAAAAATGCATACAACTTTTTAAAAATAAAAACTAAAAGATAAAATCAAAATGTGACATTAAAACCACATGTAAAAATGAAACAAATCAAGGAATGCATGTGCAGAGATTACAATGAACAATAAAGGTGATTATATCATCAGTTCATGATAGCATAGAAACCCCGAGTTTTGTTTTCTCGACAGCTTTCTATATGCTCCTGTCAGTAAATCTAATAAATACTGTTTAGATGTTTATTGGTGATTTATGTCAAATATGTAAATAATCATAATCATAAAAAAAGCAGTATATCTAAGAGGTGGACTTATACATATATATGATACAGTACTTGAATATACCCGGAGTTTTTAAAACAAGATACATATAAGAGATATGCAAGCTATGAAACTTAAATGGTTGTATAAATATTTTTCTTTAAACAGATCCCAGAGCTGAAACAGATGCATTGACAATATAAAAAAACTAAATACTTATGAAACTGTACTAAAGAATAGGCAGATGGAGCTGTACCATATTTACAATGGGCTTTCCTTTAATAAAAACCCAAAATGAACAAGCAATTGTCCTAAAGAACCATGGGTTTTATAGAATTATGCATAATATAATATACAAAATGTCAGGACTCAGTGGCATGCCAAGTTTTCAGAATCTGTCTTTAAGTCAACAGTGAACAGAAGTGTAGGTATTAAATAGAAGTATATTGATGACTTGCGTACATGAAAGCACACTTGTATTACAAGTGAAAATAAGATAAAATCAATATTATTATTTAAACTAGGATTCCAAATTTAAATCCAAATTACAGGTGTGAGAGCACAATATATATGTATTAAACTTAGTGAAAAGCTTGTTTGAAGTATATCTTCTTATTATTAAAATGAAGATTGTATGAGCATTTTAAAACTTAGTGGAAAGTTTGTAAATAAATCGATCTTACTATTATTATTAAAATGAAGATACTTTAAGCCACTGGAAAACCAACATGGATTAGGAAAAATAACATAGCACCATTAAAGAAACCCATGATTTTCCATAAAACAAAGAAAGATTAATTTCTGCAATAATAATTGTATGGAATTTTCAAGTAAACTAGTGAGATGAGTCTTTTAACGTAGGCATTCTGATAAAAAAATTTATAACAGCAAGCATACATTTTCCCCACAAAACTGCATGCTCACTGTCATCCCTAAACCTAAAGAACAAATGTTTATAATCACATTGCATAGTGGTCAGCAATTCCTTCTGTACATATCTGACAGTATTACATTATGAAAGAAATATGCTTCATTATAATGAAATACTTGTTTTTGATGATTTTGTTGCAATGCATTGTGTTCACAACTTACAGTGCCTCAAACACAGTCATTTCTGAAAGTTTCCTTACCCCATAGTCCCAGATAAATCACTACCATCATTTCTATAAGTTTTATCTCACTAATACCATCATTTCTATAAGTTTTATCTCAATAATACCATCATTTCTAAAAGTTTAAAATCACTAATATCATAATTTCTGAAAGATTCCTTACCCCATAGTCCCAGATCAATAAACAATCATTTCTGAGAGTTTTAACTCACTAATACCATCATTTCTGAAAGTTTTAACCCACTAATACCATCATTTCTGAAAGTTTTAACTTACTAATAGTAATACATTCACTTTTTAAAGTTTTGCTTCACACTTTTGGGTAACGTTCTGGTGGCATACAAAAGCAGGTGAACTTTGCCCAGTAGTGAACACTGATTCTTAATCAAATTAGCACACTTAAAACAAATTCTGCTCTAGTCCATTTTAGTCTGCTTATCAATAATATTCTCTAAAATAAACTACTTATGCATATAGTTATCAGTATGCTGAAAAAGCATACAAAGAAACAATATTAAGACTAGAAGAAAATGAATCATGCATGCACACATACTGATTTAAATATTAATGCAGATAATTACATAAATTATACAATTTTTCTTTTGTTTTTGCAGATTTCTTAGAGTAAATGTACAAAATAAAACTGATATATACAAGTAGATTTCAAGTACAGATAAAAAGGGGACTAACTCTTACACAGTAACTAGATTTCAAGTTCAGATTAAAAGGGGACTAACTCTTAAACAGTAAGAAATGAGTTTTAATCAGTGTTAGAGATCTTGGGCACTATTCTGTTATGGCTTTAATATCTAGCAAAGATTTAAATCATAATCAATATTACTAATGGGCTGCAAGCTCATTAAGAACAAAAGCAATGAAGAATTATTAAATTTTACAGATTTATTAAAAGAAAAAAAAGGGTAACCCAGACAGTTCTAATCATAAAATTTTTTAAAAAAAAGCTTCACAATCACCTTTTATTCATTCTATGTTTAAAATAATACGAAAGGAAGTATTATATATAATATATAAATGAACAGTATGTCAGTTTTGTATCCTCATTTTGCGAATCATTTGTTGTCCTCCCCTGTCATTCTGAAATTTTTAAAACAGTTAAATACTGCGGTTATTCTTTGTCAACTTAAAAGGTATCTAAGAATCTATGAGAAAAGCTTTTTTTGGAGGTGGTCCTGTTCAATGTTATTTGTGTTTTTAATTGTCAGACATTGAACAGTTATAAAAACCATGTAACATTCATTAAAAAAAAAATCACTTAACATTCATTATAAACATTTTACGCAACTCTGTTGCATATTATATATATACACATTTTTTAAAAAGTTTACTTTAAACATACATCATTATTTAAACATGCATTTCTAAAATAAATATGAGAGAGAAAAGGGAAGAGATAGCTAGTTAGCTCAGTTGGGAGGAAGAGAATGGGAAATATTTTTTAAAATGGAAAGAAAAAATACTTAAAAGACAAATGTACAGTCAGACAAAAAAAAAAGTATTTCGTCAGACCTTAGTGAGAAATGGGTTCTTGACAATTTCATATTATGTTAAGATTGTGCAAAATGGATCTTTTATCGCTTTAAAAATAGAGTAAACACATATACACATTTATCAGGAAAGTGTAATGAGAAAACTGACAAACACGAAATGTATTTTGTTTATAATAAGCTAATTATGTTAAAGTGGCAGTCTTGTTATTAGTGCTGATAATGCTTACACAAAGTGCTTCAAATCATTTTATGTAAGTCTCAGTCAAACCTTACACTATGCAAATCTGCATTTATCTGGGTCACCATGTCCTCATCTACAAAGATCTAAATTTGTTTGAGTTGCCAAGCCTGACTGTATTTAAAAGAAAGCAGGGCAGGGCAATTCCCCTTTTAAACTTACAGTCTGTTAACTCTGTGTTCTCAATATTTACATGAAATGAACATTAAAAAAAAAAAATCAAGTATATTAAATATAATACAATCATTAATACTATAAATAGCAAAATATTAAAAAACACAACAGTATCTCTTATGTACATAAATGTTCTCCGAGAAAATTTCTAAAGCAACCATTTACTATTAACCCCTTTACCATGATCTTTAGTAAATTCATCCAGCAGTCTTTTCCACAGTTTGAACATAAAGTCATTTACATTTGTGGTAAATATATGCTTATCAGTGGGAGGCACAAATCTTAGTGAAAGGGGTGTTACTGTTTGTCAGATTACCATTTTAAAGAAATGATGACAGAAACACTCTCAAATTAATAAATTCTTGTGAAGAGAACATGCACATAAGGCATAAATATTATACAAGTTACATGCATTTCAAGTACCATATCTGTAAATTCTATTAGTTATAGATATTTAATATATATCTGATTATTTATTTAATATTACAATGTATTTTAATTTTTACATATGATATATTCTGTTGTATCTCATTACTAAAATTAATTAGAGTTTTACAAAGTTTTAAAGATTTATTTTATTCTATATGGGCCGGAGGTAATAAAAATTCTTGATTTAATATCTTTCTTTAGAGAAAATATTATCTAACAAAGAAAAAAACAAATATTTAATCAATTGTTAATTGGGGAGTGATGGGAATGAAAATAAACAAACTAATTTCTTTTGAGAAACTCTTCTAAAATAAGAAGAGGTATATGTACAAAGTATATACAAAATTGATTAAATGTATTTTGGAAATACCCAATATCAAGTAAAAAAAAAAAAGGGAAATGAACAAAACAAAATCAAACACAGCTAGAGTATCATGATGTGTCAACAAACAAAACAACAATGGTCAACAACTAGTCTTTCCCACAAGCATTCCCTCAGCAGAGACCCAAACTAACTAGATGCACATTATGTTACTATTAAGTTCTGAAAAACTGTCAAAAATCTGTTAACATTTAAAATTTTTTCAGGAATTTCTGTTTATAGTAGTTCCTTTATCAATGCAATATGTAATATAATGGGTCCCATAGAGAGTTCTCTCTTCTTTTTATTTTAACCTGTACTTTGCCACAGGTACTTATAAGGTCGCAAAACAAATGGTTTCGGTGGGCCATGGGAACTGAAAAGGACACTCGCTCGCTCAGTGTAAGCGATGGACATTTTAAAAAATAACCAATCATAGTGAAGGAAAGATGTGTTTGGCTTCAGCAGCCAATCTGCTCTAAATTTTATCATTGGACAACTAGAAAGGTCATGTCATTGAAAGGGCACAAATTTTCCACCACCCCACTCTTGTTCAAGTTGAGCAGCCATTTTGAACCAAATTTTTTGTCCGGCATGGCAAGTTTCGAGGCCGATTTTGAGTTGTTTTCTTGATCGTACCTAACGAACTTTAATTGTGTGGTTGAATCTAATTAACTGTAGATGAAATTCAACCAGCCCCTACTAAAATTTTGGATTTGACCATGTGATAATAAAAAAATATTAAAAAAAACAAAACGGTCTTCCTCAAAGCATGCATGGCTTTCATGACACTTTCATTCTGTTCAAAAGTATGGAACTTTTTCCAGGAAACAGTGAATATTTACACAAGAACAATTGTTATTTTATATTATATTCAACTGCAAATTCAAAAATGAATTCCTGCTCAGATTTTATTCAAGGAAAGAAAGATGCTATTCAACACAACAAAAAGTAAGAAAACTTTTAATTTATGTTTGAATTTGAAATAATAACCGTAGGAAAACAACACTTCAGTAATTAAATTTAAATAAATACTTTAAAAATGCCCCCCATAATACTTATTTTGAAAATCTTTTTAGAATTATACTTGCTTTTAATTTTTTTAGTAGACTTGTATTGTTGTAAAAAAAAAAAAGATGAAAACGTTCGCAAGTTCAACAAAAAGATAAGAAAACTTTTTATTATTATTTGAAATGATTAAAATTAATACTTTTAAAATTCCTTAGTATGTCTATAATATTTATTTTGAAAATCTTTTTGGAATATACTTGATTTTAATTTTTTAGTAGACTTGTTAAAAAAAAAAGATGCCGAAATTTGCAAGTTCGACAAAGATAAGGAAACTATTTATTTTTGAATTTGAAATAAATTAAAAATAATACTTTGAAAATTCCTTAGTATGTCTATAATAGGTAGTAACTTAAATTTTAAAAATCCATTGATTATTACAGTCGCTTTTCATTTTTTAGTACAACGACCCATTCAATTATCGGTAAGCATCAAAATAGCTCGACACGGTGGCGTCAGCTGAAGCATTTCCCGCCTGTCACTGAATTAAAATATTTTCTGTTTTCTTTTATTATACTCAACATCTTTGCTAAAGGTAACATAAATTAAAGTGTGATGCACACATTCCGAAATTAGGCTTCGTGAGTACTTACTATATAATTATTTTAATTACTAAAAAGTGTATATTTTTCCCTCTAAAATTTTCAAACATCGTAATTAGAGTATAATTCAACTAAATTTAAAATATTTTATAATATACACTTGACAAAGCAATGATTAACTGAATACTTGACTAGAGTTTGACCTATTTTAATCAGTTTTATTACTTAAACAATAGACAAAGGATTACTTTCTCTTTTGCTGCCACAATGATAGTTTAGAATTTAAAAAAGTGAATAAAACAAAAAAGTTGCTTTAGAAATCATTTAAATAAAAATATTTAAAAAATATTTAACATATGTTGAATATTTAATGAGTTAAATTATAATGATCACTGCAAATGACTCATGAAAGACTTTGCTTAGTAAAATTTTATTATTTAGAGAAAAATCACTTATGGCAATATTTTCCAATTAATAAAGTAAGAAGCTATTTTTTATTAGGGTTTTTATTTATAACGTTAATAAAACAACAAATTGTGATTTCAGTTGTATTCAAGAGAACCATTTATCAAATATCTATGGATATACCTATAAATGCAAACATCAGATTAGTAAATGTTTATCTAATCAATATTTGTCTTTTTGGAATAAAAAAAATAATAACACAAAGACACCCCCCCAAAAAAAAATAAAAAAAAATAAAAAAAGCTCCCTCCTCCCCAATCATATTTTTGATTAAAATAACTACAGTAAATGCACAGAAAAGAAAAAAAAAGCCAATAACCCAACCAAAAGAAAAGTATAAAATTTGTCAATAGTTTACACAATTTACTGTATACACTTATTACTTGTTATAGAAGCATGTTTTGCTACCAATTTGTATATTGTTATAGTCACGGCTTTAGATTTCATTTCTGCTTACTTTCTTGCACACATTTCTCTTTTCATTTTTGTATGCAACATTATTCTGCTGTGGCTATTTTCCTTGTCATCAATTGCTTTACTTTGGGTTCAAAGTGAACTCTGAAGTAAACAAAGCATACTTAATTTTATTACTTTCATTTTCTTTTACTGTTATTTTAAACATATATTTTACTGTCAGTGTCAAGAAATATAAATTTTAAGTCACTGCAAAAGGAAATAATTTTCTTTTCTAAAATCTGATAAAAGGCCATTGCTAAAAGATTTGGCTAATTCATATTGTAGCTTACTGCACTTACATTTCTATAATGTTCTACAGTTTTCATTCCACTTGATATTTCTTTTAAGTTTTATCAAATGACAATAAAAATTAAAAAAAAAAAAATTCATATTCTTTCTAATATCCACAGTGCTAATTATTACTTCTCAAACTGCACTGCTAAGATAATCTCAGCCCCTACAATAATTCTGTGGGGTCCTATTATCTAAGCCCTTTCAAATAAGAATTATATATAAGAAATAATCATATAGCATTAGCCCCTATAATAAAGAACATTATGAGATCCTTTTATCTTAGCCTATACAATTAGGAAATGTATTTATGAGAAAAAATATCGTTATCATCTCAGCCTCTACAATGAAAAATCTGTACAAGAGCAGAAACAACAAAAGGACAAGAATTTCCTAAGATTTTCTATTTCAATAATTATGCAGTTTCAACATATAGCAAAAGTATCAGGAGACAGTGTTGTGCAAAACATTAAGAAATTATTTGTTTAACAGAGAAGACTTAGCAGAGAATGAAGTAGAGGTTGCACATTAAGACTGATTTATATACAGTAAGTGATAAAAGAGACCATTCTCTCAGTATGTACTAACTTCAACTTGGGACATCTTTTTCAATTTTTATGCTTTTATGACTAAGCAACTGAACATTTACAACCATAATCCCATTATCTTTTAAAACTTGTCGGAACTTATCTGGCCTCAGTGTGAAAATGTCTCTCACAAAAACAGTTGCCTGCTGTTGGAGTTTAACATCATCTTTTTCAATGACGTTTTCCTCGTTCTCTGAATCACTTTTATCCTTTAGAGAAATGACTTCTTGTTCTACCACTTTCAGAACTGCTTTTGACTTCACCACTTCTGGTTCCATCAATTTAGGTGTTGGTGCTTTAGGCTCTGCAACTTTTGATTGCACGGTGTCTGTTTCCATGGCAGTAGGATTCTGTTCTATGGAAAGCAAAAACAACCAGCGTGGCTTGCCTCGATGTTCACTCTCTTGATGTTGGACAATGAGATCACTGCAAAAGAGTTTAAATGTTTTAAAAGTCAAGTTTAATTTTGATTTTGTTGTACATTTGGATATATTCCTTTCTACTAGAAATGAGCATGATGAGTAAAGAAAGCAAGCACAAAATTATTATTATAATAATCTGTTACCACCATCCACAATCTAACAAATATTCTAGCATCAAAGTGTCAAATTAGAAAACCAATAAAATGCAGTGGACAGATAAATCTGAATGAATAAAGTATTAAGAAATCATTGCATAGAGAAGAGAAAACTAGGTGAGTGAGTGATTAAGTATGTAAGTGAATAAGTAAAAATCATGGGCTACTTAAAGAACATTTTTAGGAGAAGAAGTAAGCAGTTTAAATTAAAAACAAACAAAAAACCCCCATTTTTAAAAATCAAAGATATTTAACATCTGGTGTAGAAAAAGAATGATTTGTCAGTGTAGGTTAAAATAATTTTGAAGGGAAAAAACACTGTAGTCTCTACCATGTTTCAGTAGCATTAATAGAATCTAACTTAGTTTTAGCATAAAATAACTATAAAAAAGTTCTATATATTTGCAAAACTTGTATAAGTAACAATATTATTTTATCTTTTTTAGTGCTGTTCACTCAGGTTATAATATATAAATGTTAAGGCTTATTTGATGTGGTGTTGACAACAATTTTGAAGTGATTATGAATTTTGAAGTTGCTCACAGTGATTCCAATGTATGGCCAGACCACCGCAGAGGAGATATTCCACCAGCTGTGTGATGCCATTGCAGATGCCGGCTTACTATGGAAGAGTTTTGCTGGAATAATAACCGATGGAGCGCCATTAATGACGGAAGAGAAATGGAGTGTGGCATTTTCAAAGAAAATTGGAGGAAGAGGGTGTTGAAGAAGCCATTGCTCTGCACTGCATTATCCATCAGCAGGCCCTTTGCAGCAAATGCCTGAAGTTTGACAATTTGTGTGATGTCTGACGTGAAATGCTTCAACCACATCAGATCCAGGGGTTTAAAGCAGTTCCGAGCCTTTTTAGAGGAAATAGAGTCAGCATATGAGGATGTGCTCTACTACACCGAGGTATGTTGGCTTATCAGGGGACAGGTCTTGAAGAGGTTTTATGTGTTGAGAGCAAAAGTGAAAACCTTCATGGCTGTTCCTGTATTAAGTGATCCCAAATGGCTCATGGACTTAGCTTTTCTTGTTGACATCATACAAGAGCTGAATGTACTGAACAAGAAATTACAAGGCCTGAGGCAGCTTGTCAGCGATGCCTATGAAAATGTCAGAGCATTTTCCACAAAACTTGTGCTTTGGAAAGCCCAGCTTTCTCAGACAAACCTCTGCCATTTTCTAACATGTAAAGCACTCAAGGGTTCTGGCACACCATTCAGTGGTGAGAAGTATGTTGATGCCATTGAAAAGCTGCAGGAAGAATTTGATCACAGGTTTGCAGATTTCAAGAAACACAGAATCACCTTTCAAATATTTGCTGACCCCTTCTTCGATGTGGAAGATGCACCTCCTGTGCTTCAAATGGAGCTAATTGACATACAGTGTAATTCTGAACTCAAAGCCAAGTTGAGGGAGCTGAGTGGAAAAGCAGACAAGCTTGGACAATTTTTGAGAGAATTGCCCCTTACCTTCCCAGAACTTTCCAGGATGTTCAAGCGGACCATGTACCTTTTTGGAAGCACCTATCTTTGCGAAACGCTCTTCTCCACCACAAACTTTAATAGGTTAAAATTCAGGTCCAGACTTACTGATGTGCATCTTCAAGCCATACTGAGGGTCTCAGATGTATAAGAGGAAGCGTTGCCAGGTCTCTGGTGGCAGAGAATAATGATGCAACCCAGCTTCATCCAGACTACTTCCAGCGGCCCCCAGGTAAAATGAGTTTAAGACCCTTGCACTAAGGTAAATCTTAAGTTTTGATCATTATACTAAGTATAACCGAATGACAATTATGTAATCTATATCTGAAATATTGTTGAAGAAGCATGTCAGGAAGTAAAGAAATAACTTTTCTTAATATGCGCACAGCTGATTTGTGTAATATAGATTAAAATCCTTAAGTTAGAATGATAAGGAACTGTTTACATGATATTTTGTGAAAAGAAATATTTAAGCAGGGAAAAATCTTTAATATTTCAGGCAATAAAGTTTTTGTTGCTTAGAAATATTTAAACATGGAATTATTTGCTGGAGAAACAATTAAGTGATATTTGAAGCACAGAACTATTCAGCTTAAAAATACTTTCTTTAACCCTCTGAACCCGGTGCGTCTGTATGTAACAAACCCCTAACCTGAGTTCCCTGAGCAAAAATCCCCGTCAATTTAAAAAGTTAAAAAAAAAAAATTTCTACGGGAAATCAGTTAGACACTCTATGTGTGAAACACTTTATTGCCAAAATTCCTTCTAGGAATGATAATCCGACCAACAGCGGCTGTGAATTCGAATGCACAGGTAGTCTTTGCACGCAGAACATCGAAAGACTGTCGCCTTATTTAGCCTTGTACACTACAGACACACAAAATCTTTGGAAGAGTTCATTTCTAGGGTAAGTCAGCATATACTGATGTTGTATTATATCGGAATATAATTTTATACATTCATCCCGCTATTGCTGGCCACCGGGCAAATCCAATTTTCTGGTAATCCTGCTAAAGCGGGATCTCGAGTTCAAAGGATTAAGTAGCATTTTAAGCACATAAATGATGCCTAAACTGATAAAGTAATAAAGTGATAAACTGCTACAAGTTTAGTCTCCATCAAAAATATATTTGCCAAGATACCTATTTTAGGCTAGGAGCTGTATGCACAGAGAAACCATTCAATAATATTTAAAACAGTAACTGTTTTATTATACAAAACCTATTCCTTCTCCTCAACACTCCATAACAAATGGTGGTTTTACATATCAATTAGCCTGCATCTGACACATCACTGCCACCTACCTGTCAATAGCTCTCCTGGGACAGTAACCACATAGATGATGGTGGCAGACTGGATGGATACCAAGCTTTACCACTTCACCTTTCATGTTGTAGATATTCTGGGACTTAACATCCCTCCAGAGTTGCTTCTTTTCATCACGTTCTGAATGCTTATACAAGTGGTTCTTGAGACGGCTTGGACAGGACAAGAATGAATTGCACTCTGCACATTGCATGTTGGGAAAGTAGTCTGCAGTTGACTGTGTACTCAAAGCTGAGGTGCTTTCTGGAGCCAATTGTTTTGAAGTAGAGTTGCTA
Source organism: Sinotaia quadrata (assembly GCA_028829895.1). Classification (NCBI taxonomy): domain Eukaryota; kingdom Metazoa; phylum Mollusca; class Gastropoda; order Architaenioglossa; family Viviparidae; genus Sinotaia; species Sinotaia quadrata. Next base: position 11,145,754 of record CM054180.1, on the reverse strand, counting down.
ACTGGCACTGTTGGAGCAGGATTTGAAGGAGCAGGGGAACTATCTTTACATTTAAGAGCCTTTTTCTCGCATTGGTCAAGAAGATTACTTAATTCATTTTCTACCACAGGACTACGTACAACCTGGGGAAAAATAAACAACACAGCATATATTTATGACTCAACTGATAGTGGGAGCCAAGCCAAGAACCTAATCCTCATGATAAATTGGATAAAGTGTGACTTGAGTCATATGCAGCTATAGGGTCAGATTTTTTGCTGGCTGATATTGTTTTATGATTCTTTACCGAAGTCAATAGCACAATTAAAAAACCATGACAACAAAAGTGGCGGAGAAGGTTACTAGTTTTTCACAATGATTAATTATTTTAATAAATAACACAATTTTTATCACTTTTAAAAAATAAATATATTATTTATTCTTGGTAAAAGGGTAAATTTTTCGGAATTTAGTAGTTGTCCGCTATCGTCATATTCTGAAAAATTTACCCTTTTGTCACAAGTGCTGTGTTTATGTTCCATATTTATCATGCTTGTGAAATAATTTGTTGAATAAAACTATCTTCCAATTTTCATTAATGTATTTTTTATTTGTGGGAGAGCGAGTGGAAGTGTATAAGATCACATTAAATTTGCTATGGTTAGTGTGTTTCAATAGCGGTGGCCATTTTCTCGATATCCAGTTTTACTGTCGTATTTTGATATGCCTTGCAAACACTAACATGGGTTCCGCTATGATTGTCCAATCAGAATGTATCTTACATCAAACTAAGGCAAAATGAATGTAGAATGCAACCGTGTTAGTTTCGAATATGTATTTTTATTGTATCTAAAAGTTGATTGAAAAAAGCCTATTTTGAGTTTTTACTTTTTTACGGTTATTTTTGAAAATATAAGTTTTGTTTTTCAAATATCATTAGAAAGTAGAGAATCTGGTATATAGCATGACAAAGTGGCATTTTTATAGCGGAACCTGTAGAGTGGGAAAATTTGTGCAACCCAAGCGTGCGCGAAGTAAACATAGGCCTAAACATAAACGAAGCGCGTGATCATCATGGTGTTGTCAGCTGTGCTTGTTTCTCTGCTGTAAAAGTAATTCACTAAGCTTAATTAACTATAACTCTTGCAGTTGTAAAAAGATTTTAATTAATTATCTGGATAATCTTTTAAGGCTATTTGAAATAAGATGGAAATAAAGACTGTATCTGTACAGACGTTAATGCGTTCGAGATCGTCATGGACGTAAGTGAGAGTAGACAAGTATAGGCCTCCTAAACAATCTTTATAATTTTTGCTGTAAATTTTATTAACAATTTTTGATAAACTCTGTCAGACAATGGTTACACATTGATCCTAGATCATTTTCCCCCACAAAAAGCCTGGTTTATTTACTAAGTTATGATGGATCATGAATGACAGCCATTTAATTAATCATAATAGCAACAGCCTCAAATATGCATTAATTATTTAGTTTTTGTGAGGCTATACCCCATCATTTGTATCTTTTTAGAGTTGATAATAGGTTAAATTATTGTTAGGGTTCATTTCACTTGTAAAAATTGGACAAGACTTTGAGGGACCATGTTTCAGAATACATAATACTACTGTTTTTATTTCAACTTGCCACTAGGTTGAAATCAGCCCTCTACCCTTATTTTTAAATAATCATAAATTTTAAAACATAAGACATTAATAAGTGCATTTTAACTACAAACGTCAGCTAATTTTAAGTTGTTATTTCATTATAATTACTTAAACAAGTCAAATGGAACTCAAAATAAGCAAAAAAGTATTAATATCGTTATCTTCAGTGTTGGCTCAAAGTGCCATTGCTCAATTTGTGTTTTCTCTCATTTTTTAGAATCAATAACTCAAAAATTAAAAAAGCTATTGCCTCAGAAAAAAAATCAGGCTTCATGTCAACATTGGATACATGAGGTATGCAAAAATTTAGCTCTGTCAGATAATCAATTTTCACTTTAGGGTGATACAGAAATAGCAAAATGTAAAATATGTGTAAAAAGCATCTTTTACCCCATTTTTAAAATTGCATAAAAGAAAAAGTAAGAAAGATTAAGCAACCATTTTTTGTAAACTGACTTCTTTCACCATGATAGTTATAAGGTGTAAATTTCATTCATTTCCAAAGACTTTGAAAAAATTGCTGGTTCTATCTACTATAATTAGGTAGCGGCTCCAAAAAATAAATAATAAAATCAAGCATTCAGTTTTGTTATTTTCATTTAAAACTTTTATAAAACATGAAAAAAAAATTGTGAAGCTATCTCATTTGGTTCCAGAGATATGTTATTTTTAAGTTTTAAAAAATGGCGGCAGTGAAAAAAATGGTTATTTCAACCATTTTTAGGCTTGCTAAAGACTAATTAAAATCTAAAATGCAGTTATGAAAATTTGATACTTTATTCCTTTCTACTTGCAAATAACAAAATGCAAAGTTGTAACTTTCTATATGATGAAATAACAATAGCTGCAGAAGTTAATAAAAAACCATCAACAGGATAGTTAGAAATAACACGATTAATGAAGTTTGACACAACATATCTGATTCATTAATTGAAATATATTATTGAAACTGTTCATTTATTGCTAAAATGTATATAAAGAATGTGCCCATTTTTTTTCTTCAGAATGTTATTGTTATTTTCATTTGATTCATGTACAGGTTGGCCCAAACTTTGTTAAATCATCAAAATGACTGACGACGGCACTTTTACACATTTCTTTGCACAAAACTGGCCATAACATTTGAACCATTTGCATGATCATAATGAAATTTTGCAGTGTGATAAATATTACTTTACTCATTATTTATAAAAAATTTCTACACCTTTTATGCACCAACAGTAAATTTATGCATTAAAAATTCATACAAAAATTGTGCAATTACACAGAATTAGTAAACATTTTTTCATATCATGTCAAAAGCTTGAGTTTTGATCTCTTTGTTTGCTCTATACCAAACAAAATTAGTTATTGTCATGTTTCACTTACAAAAGTGAAGATAATGTTAAGATATTAATTAGTAGGTAGCAGCACAGTAGTAAGCCAGCAATAATCAATGTATAAAAGTGCAAATTTTCATTACTTTTCATTCACTGATTTCTCAACATCCAAAGCATTCTTTAATTCAAACAAACATTCAAAATCAAGTTTAATGTTTCTATTTCTTATGATTGTAAATTTGTATATCTTGCTTGTATGTGGAAAGTACATGGATTGAATAAAATTGATAATTATTCACCAAGTCGAGTTTTATCCAGCAGATTTACAAGACAGAAACATTAAGCTTGATTTTGAATGTTTGTTTGAATTAAACAATGCTTTGGTTGTTGAGAAATCAGTGAATGAAAAGTAACAAAAATGTGCACATTTACAAAAGTATATCAGCTGGAGGGCGACTGTGCTGCTACCTACAAATACAATATCAACATTTTTATTTTTAAAAAAAATGTTTTATATGAGCATTAAGGCTGTTGAAGACTTTAACAGGTAAATTAATTAGATGTACTCCACTTTAGTTTCTGCACTCATGTCAAAAAAAGATAAATTCATCCAGAAAATGACCAATGTATATTTTTTTTTATCTGAGAAGAAAATCTGAAAACAAACAGGTTAACTTTATAAGGTAAATACAGTCAACCCACCGAACGGTTACAAGGCTTGTTAAAATGCTCAATTCCATGGTGCCGTGTCAAGTCTTCTCGTGTAAAGAAAGCTGCAGTACAATGACTGCACTTGATTGTGCGGTAATTCAAGTGTTCAGCAAGATGAGCCCTCATGCTGAACTTGTTCATCTGCTTCAGATTACATTTTACACATGCATATCTGTAAAATAAATAAATGTGCAAAGTAATTGCAAAACTATATATTAAAAGTCAAATTCCAAGTGGACCACTGAATAATATATTTATGCAGTCATAATCTTTAGGAAAAATTTAAAGAAATCTGAGATCATCAGAAAACAAGGTATTACCATTATTAGAAAACAAAAAATACAAATAATTTCTTGTATTGTCTTTTCAAATAAAGATAATTTTTGACCTGATACACTAAGAATGAGGTTCATAATAAAATATGATTGTTCATCCACCTATACACATATATATGTTATATATTTATTTAGTTATTACCTCCAGAATGAATTATTTGTTTGTGGATAGTGAATAATTTAAATTTTCATTTAATTTTAAAATGGCATCCACAATTTCTTTCTCCTGAATATTGTACAGTATTTAAATAAAAAACTTGAAATCAGTAACTGATTAAATGTTAGTTAATTTTTTTCTTCTCACAGGGTTGGTATGTAGGTCATTAAACCATGTAACAAATGTACTCTGTCAATTCAACAGTGTCATTAATGTTAAGAAGTGTGCTGGCACATCCAATCTTTAGTTCAGAACACTCAGATTCAGAAGCTTATTGTGTCTCCACTATATATAACTGTGCACTAAGTGGATGAAAAAGTGAATTAAAACTTTAAAAAATTAAACTCAACTATTTATTTGAGTATTGACAATATGAATTAAGCATGATCAACTTTGGTATACTATAAGTATAATAGTATAAACTATAAGCAACACAAGCAAAACATGAAAGAGTTTATTTAAAATAAATCTTGGTTGTGATTCTCAATTATCCAAGGTCTGGTGTCTCCAATATAAACAATTATGTTTGTTTAGTGGCATGAATAATGTAGTCAGAACAAATGAACTAACAACACTAACCAACCACTGTTTTAACTTGTCAAGAGACATTACTATTATACTGAGCTGATAGTATAATGCAAAAGATAAACTTGTTAATAATGGATGATATTATATGGACATTACTATTATAGTGAGCTGATATTTCAGGTAAAAAAACAAACAACTAAATCTAGTACAGGGTACGTGATATAATACCACCCAACAAACAGATAATCATAATGACAAGGAACCTTCAAAGTATAACTATAACTAGTATAAGCATTATTAAGATTGGGTTGTGTTGGTAATTCAAGCTACCCTGACCTCTTTTCTTTTCCTGATGTCAATCATTCCTTTACTGCTGCCATCTACACAAGGTTATTTCTTTGTCTTTCTAGCTAAGATGTGAGGTGATGCTGCTCAAGCGAGGCATAGTCTTATTTTCAAATACTTTTGAGTATAATTTCTAGAAATTTCATGTGTATTTTATTTACATTCAAGTAGATACATATACTATGATATAGGTGTCACACTATAACATTAACAGTATAACTATAAGAGTTCAAAGATTATGTTTTAGATTGAAACAGCTAGATAGCTTTATAAAGTCAAAGTTTATCTGTATATAGATATGTCTGTTGTCTTTAACTCTTTTAGTTTTAATAAAGAGAGTGATTGGACTCAAACTTCCTTTTGTCACTGAGTGATAGTCACCAGTTTGATAATTATAATCAGGCTATGTCCAACATATAACTGACTGCATGCCATTTATCATTTTATGTCATTTGTAACTAGGTGGATGCCAAAATCTGGAGCATGTTATGTGTATGTGTGTGCAGGTGAAGACTGACTATAGCAGATGATAACAAAACTTATAGTAATATTATAATACATCCATTATACAAAACAGATGGTATTTCAAATGAATCAAAGTGTGCTGGATTTACAGTCCTACAGCAGAAGTGATCCAAAATACTTTTGTAGAGCTAAAAACTAAGACTTTAGGCACTCAGTTTTTACAAGCACCATCAACACTATTTAACAGATGTATGATTCTTTGGTGCAAATGTTGTTTATGATGCATTCTCCATCTATACTTAATGACATCAGTTTACCTGAGATAAAATTTTACCAACGACACTTTACAAAGACTGACAAAATATATATATAGAATGAACAACTAAATGAATATATATTTAAGAGAAACTTTGTTCTTAAGGAGCTAGACTGGAAAAAAGAAAGAGAAGATAAAAAATGAAACAATTACACACAGTGAAAGAAATCAAAAACCTTTCAAAAAGAAAAAACCCTCAAGAAACTCCCACAAATAATCAAAACAATATAATGACAAGGCAGGAAAAAAAAAATCTTTTTCATTAATTACATTCTTACCTGAAATCTACAGTAGGATCAGGTCTGTTGTCCGAGACTATTACTGCTGGAGTTGTTTTTGGTTGAAATGATTCATCCATTTGTTGCTGAGGTGACTCATTCATTCGGGCTTTTTTGGCCATATCATTTGTAGAAGGATCATCAACTGTGCCACCTGCAGCAATAGTTTGATTTTCTTGACATTTCCTCTTATGGGAATTTGATGATACACTAGGATTCTCTTCAACAGCAGTCTCTTTGGGAAATTCTGGAACTAAGTTTGAGTATGTCTTTACACAATTCTCTTGGTGCTCAGAAACAGTGGAACTTGAAGAATTTGTATCGACACACACTTCTGAGTCACTGCTCTTACTATTTTTGGAACAACAATCTGTATCAGTTTGAATCAAAGTTTTTATCTCAGGTTTTGCTTCAGTTGATGATACAGACTCCAATGATTTACTTTCTTGGAAACTGGAGCTCTGCACTGTTGTTTCTGTCTTGCACGTTGGTTGGAGATTTAGTTTTTGCTCCTTGTAAAAAAGATTCCAAGGGACCTTTGCTTTCTTTTCCTGCTCGTCAGGGTGTTTGGACTTATAGTGGTTTCTCAACATTACAGAATCGCCATAAAGGAAGTCACAGTGGCCACATTTTGACAGCTTTTTAATGTGCAGATGCTTATCCAGGTGCTCCTCAAGCTCATTAATCTTTGATTTACTCAGAGAAAAAGTGCAGAATTTGCATCTCATTAATATTTCTTGCTCTACCTCTTCAACAGGAGTTTCGCCTAAATCGTTTTGGATTTCATCATATTTGCGTTTCCCACTTTGTAGCAGTGAGTCGGAGACATCAGAACACACTGCTGTGTTTGGAGTTGAAGATGTAGTAGAGTCTGAGGTATGACCAATAACATCTGAATTTACTGTATTTGAAATCAATGACTTAGAATCAATGACTGTAGGAGACTCAAGCACTCTACCATCAGCTGATTCCTGCACCTCTGGCACATTTTCTCCTGCAGTATCATTTTCTAGATTATTACTATTTGCAGAGGCAGAGATCTTAGTGGGTTCAGATTGTGCAGTTTCAGAGTCTGAAACAGGGGTGCAATTTCCTGGTGAGGAAGCGTTCTCAGTACGCTCACGAACAAGCTGTGTGGCAGCCTGGGTGTGGTGACTAACACTCTGGCTCATGTTGAAACGTGAACATGACTGCAGGTGTTTATTCATGCCACTGGGGGTCAATGCCATACTGTTGCAGAACTTGCACTTTAGTTTACGCATTCCCCCAGAAGTAATGACTGAGAAGTAATTGCTATTCGGATATGTGGGAGTAGGAAGTGAAACTGCTTCTGCCACTGAAGGCTTCAGTACTGTGGAACCTGGACTTGAAACTGTGGTAGAAGTTTTTTTTTTTGAGCCATTTTTACCAAAAGATTTTTTCAAGAAGTTCTCAACAACAGCTTTAACATCTACATTGATAGGCTCAATCTTCTGTGGGTTCCTTGGATGAGACTGCAATATGTGGCGCTTTAGGGAAATGACTTCAACCTCTGTCCTGAGACAGTAAGGACACTTAATCAGTTTGATACCCAGATGCGAAATAATATGCAAATGCATCTGGTATCTGTTGTTGAACTTTGGTCTTTGTTCTTTGCAAATCTCACACATATAGGCACAAATACCATTAGGCAGGCAGTCTTTAGTGAAAAGTGGAGCCAGGATATCATTCATTACCGAGCTATCCAGTAAAAGTGCCTCTTTTACAGAGTCTGATTTCTCTGATGGTGGGACATCTGAGGATTCAAGCTGAGACACAGTCTTTTCTTTTCGGTTGTAAGTTTTTAATAACTTACTGCGTGACTTGGTGGTTTTTGAAGTATTTTTACTACTGGATTTTAAATTGGTTTTTGAACTGTGTGATGAAGATACTTTTTTGTTTTTAACTGATTTTCCCTTTTTGGAAATATAAGATCTTTCTACTGCACCTGCTTGCTTCAAATTTTCACTTTGAAATTTTAAACAACTTCTGGTTTTAGATTCAGAGTCAGAAGGTTGAGTTTCTGCATGTGATTGACTAAGCAAAGATGTTCGCAAAGGTGATGTATCAAGGTAAACATCCACTTTATAATTAAGGCATTGACAAAACTGTCTGAAAACTGTGTGAGACACTGGAGACTGAGAAAAGGGATTGATCAAAGTACTGATATCAGCATACATTTGAAAAATGGATGGTTCCTGATCACGATGCATTTTGGTTAAGTGGCGAATGATGAACATCTCATGAGCACTGCCTGTGCTGCAGTAGATACAAGCTACAAGAGGTACTTTATAGTGATTAAAAATATGAAAATGGATGTCTTTGAGTTTTGCAAAGACAGTCTCACATATGCTGCACTTGTATCCTTCACTGTATTCAAAGTAAAGAGATTGGTTAAGTGCCTGATGCAACTCTGCACTTCCACACAGACTGTAAAGTTTTTGTAGCCGGGGTGCAGAAGCAGGCAATGTTGGAACATTATCAGAAAGCACAGAAGTGGATTCAGAAATCTGCTCATGATATTCTTGTGCCTCTGCTGTTTCTACATTTTCTTCTTTGACATTAGCCACAAAGTCACTCTCTTGTCTGGCAGGGAAATTGAGTGAAAATGTCTTCAATATAATAGGCATTGTTGTACTGGTTTCCCCAACTAGACCAGCAGGTGACTCCATTTGATCATCAGCAAGGCTACTGTTAAGCAAAAAGCTTTCTTCATTTTCATTAGGCAAGGCTTCTTCATTATCACTACTGTCTTCTTTATTATGACTGTCTTCATCTTCATTATCTTTATTGTTATTAACAGACAAAATGCTTTGTTCAGTATGTTCAGTATCATCAGACAAAGGTTCTTCCTCCTCCTCATTATTGTAAACAATCTGTATCTGCTCATATGTATCAGAGCTCGGAACACTTAAAGATACAGTTTCCACTATTACAGGTCCCGATCCTTTTATAGCTTGATGCTTAAGAGTCTGGGTACCAGTCTGGTCACATGCAAGTGCAGAGTTCGAAGATACAGGAGAATTTATGGATGCAGCAGGAGAGAACATTTTCTCACCATCTGTTTGATGGTATGAACTCTCTATTTCATCCTGGTCTTGGGCAAATTCAGATGCAAAATCTGGTAAATCAATCTCAGATTTTATGTACACTGTTGCTTTGTCCCCAGAGCTCTGGAGAGTATTTAATCCATCAATGACAGGAGCATGCATGCTTACGGTTACAATGTGTGGCTGTTCTCTTTGGGAAGGAGGTGCAGCATTACATAATGGCATGTCAAGCACAGGTGTATTATGTGCTGAGTTCACATTACTTAATCTTGTAGGAGAAACTGACAAAAATGAAGCCTGCAAAGAACTATTTGTGACATCTTTTGAAGCAGCTGTAACTTCATTCTGCTGTTCAGCATAAGGATGTGAGGTATTGTTTGCCATGTTAACCACTGTAACAGGCACACCATTTCTCAATTCTTTCGTAACCAACTGGTTTTGTTCCACTTTGTTGGCTAGTGTATTCTGGTCACTCTTAAATGAAATCAAAGCTGGCATTCTCAAAGGTCTAGATAGCCTTGCAAAAGAAACATTCACAGAAGACTGTGGTGATTTCTCATTCATGGTAGCAACTATCCTGTTACTATCCTCAGCTTCACACTGCCTTTGCTGTAATTTAGCATAACAGTTGAGTTTCCTGTCCAAACAGAGCAACATTCTGATGACTCTGAACATCTGGTTCCCCACGTGGTCACATTCCCAGTGCTGCTGGATAGCCTGCTTGACCAGGAAGCGTGCAGGACACCTAGAGCAACTGAACAAAGTCAGGGAATTCTCCACAAGATGCTTGATCAGGAGAACAGGAGTTGGAAAACTTAGGTCACAGGTACGGCATCTGTATCAATACCAGGCAAAATTATTTTTATAAAGTAAATGTTTGCACAAGTAACAAAACCAAAATGAGTAGAGAAGTGTAAGCAATTATGTTAGGTTGAATAGTACTAACTGATAAATGTAATCAACAAACTACAGACTATGGGGACAAAATCAATATTAATTAAAAAGTCTTAAGTATTAATTTTAATCAGTCTAAAACTGAATGCTCAATTTATTACTGAAATTACAGAGTGTTTTCAGATTGATTAATTATATTTTAAATATATTAAACAGTGATTCTAATTATAAAAAAAACCATACTACATGTAGTAGTACTAGTACTTATACAGATGGAAAAAATTATGTTCACTGTGTAACAATGCATTTTTTCACTTCAGTAAATATGCATATACAAACAGTTGTAAAAAAATAAAAACAATAAAATAAAATTTATATCCATTATATAAATTAAATTCATAATAAATGTATATAATAACGTTTCCTCTACACATGTGTTAGTATGAAAAGAAACCAACATACACTTATTATAATAGTTATGAATTAACAGTGTCTATTTTAGCCTAAAATTTTATGGTTATTCATGAAACAGCTCTTTGAAAAAAGTTTGTTAAAGGGTATATTCACTTAAAACTTTTCAGCATGAAAGGGAATGGCAAAAATATAGGAAATTATAATATGGCAATTCCATTCAATAAACAAATGTGCACTTCTCTACAGAATATGCAAAATTTGATAAAAGATATTCAGGGGATAAGACCTCTTGAAAAATAAGATAGTGAATTTTACGTACAATATACACAGCTTTTATGTAAATCAGATTTAAAGGATTCATAGGCAATTAAAAAATTTTTTCAAGGACTTTTAAAGACTATTATGATAATTGATATGCAAGGGCCACTAGTATGTGCACTCAAGTTTGAAAAGACAAAATTTGTACAATAATAACTATGACATTATGTTTTTGTTGCAAGATAGTACAGTGAATCCTCATTATATGATAATTGGGGTCCATAAAAGCAGATTGCGTTAATAGCAGGGTCGTGTTAATCACTGAATGCAGGGTTTTGCAATAGAATACATTATTAAGATATATATTTTGGGAGCCATGCCATGACTGCGTTATATGTGAATTTGCGTTATTGTGGGATTCCACTGTATAAGCAAATTTAATATCAATATACAATATTGTGCATTAACCCTTAGTATACTGAATTCTTGTTTGTAGTGCTAGACTGCAGTACATACCAATATAAATATGAAATAACTTTTAAAAAAAAGGTTCGTATAATTCATAAAGCTTTCACCCTTTATAGGTGAGTGGACCTAAATATGAATATATAATTCTATTTGGTGAAAACTACTTTAAGTGGTTAATTTCTGGTCAATTTTATGTGCCTAAACTTGCCTCTAATCCTTATTACATGCATATAACTTTGAACTTTAGACATTTGCAGTTTTTATAAGAGTATATACATGTGCAAAACATAAGTTGTTCAATAAGTGATTATTTTAATCACACATGAGTTAGAATCTTAAATAAGATACAGAAGAATGATGTCTGATGTAAGAGGTAACTATCATTATTGTCAGCCGATAATAACATTAAAATTTACAGACCTTTGAACAAAGAACAGATTTTGTGAAACACAGCACAAACAGAGAATCAGATGATAAATATTGTCAATAAAAGTACTCTTATCTATCATTAGGTAGTCCCACTCATTTTTTTCTACTTGATATTGTACAAATGTTTTATGCTCAAAATGTGTGTTCTGATGAAATAAGGTTGTACAGAAAAAATTATGATGATAGCTATAATACTTTTTGAGATATCACAAATTTAGTGTCGTTATTTGTGGTCAACTTTTTTTAGACGTAATGAATGTGTGATTTTACAAGTTTATTACAAGCAAGATATAAACCTCACTGAAAAACAATCTAATAATTCTAATAAACATAGTGACATACAACAAGAAAAACCAGATATAATGCAAAATTTACTTTTCAGTTTATTATAAATTACAAAAGAAAATGGGCTTTTGTTTCATAAAATTGCTCGCAAAACGCAACAAAAAGGAACATTCATGGCATCATAACATATGCAACTGATGCACAAAGTACACCCAAAATGCATATTATTAAATCATGTACCATATAGTTAATGCCTATTTTTTTCTAAAGGCATTGCAAAGAAAATGTGGAAATTATTGGATGCTGAAAATGACCATTTCAGCAAATTTTAACCAAAAAAAAGCATTAACGAAGTTTATTACAGAAAACGTAAACAAGCAAACGGTCATATCTCTGAAACTATACATCATACAGAGTTGGTTCACATATCAAAATGATCAGCAAACTATACTCTACCTATATCTATAAAGATAATTTCTGTTTAATCGCATATTAAGTTACATTTATCATTTGACTGTACAATTTATATTTACAAATAAAATTAAAACGGATAAACAGTCACATCTCTGAAAGTATACATCACACAGAGTTGGTTCACATATCAAAATGATCAGTAAACTATACTTGATCAATATGTATAAAGATAATTTCTGTTTAATCACATATTAAGTTATATTTTTCATTTTATCATGCAATTTTTATTTACAAATAAAATTAAAACGGATAAACAGTCACATCTCTGAAAGTATACATCATACAGTTTTGGTTCACCTATTAAAATGATCAGCATGAAGTTATCTATTTATCTAAAGACAGAAAATTTATTTATAACCTTTTATCTGAATTAGTACTTTTTACACAATAGAAACTTTCATATTTAAAAAAAAATCTTTAAAACTGTATACATGGTATTCTTTACGCATAATTCATAGATATAAAAACATGTTTGACATACTGCTCATAAGCTTCATAGAACATACCATAAAATATTTAATCGACATTTTAATAATGTGATATAAAATCTTCATGTTAACTTATTCTTAATTTATGAACCAACAAAAAAATTAAAAGATCGTTAAACCAAAACAAAGGCATAAGCCATACAATTTTTTTTAATTAAGAGGATAACATTATGTTCAAATTCAAAACAAACAGGATAAATTATTTAAAATATATGTATATAAAAACATTCACTAAATAAATATCTTATTAGCATTATTGTAAATCCACTGCTTGAAAAGAACATTTCAGACCCAAGTGTTTCGGTTGTTTACTATTTTTGCATCAAGAGTTATCTTTTCTTTTTTAAATTATCGTCGTAAGAAAACGATTTTTCTAAATAATAAGATAACCATCTTGACTAAAATTAACTAACTAAATAAAATAATATATTTAAATACGATCTGCGACTTCAAAATATATATTGCAAGGAAATAGCAATCAAACTTTCGCGATAGAGTGACGCACCGACTAACCTATTTTCAAACTACGGAATTGGTAGTGATGGTGAGGACAAAATGAATAATTCGGCTTTAAAAATAGAGATATGTTTACAAATAAACTAATCACAGAGTAAAGTAATCATTATTAAATGCTTACAAAAGATTTTACCGATAAGAGGTTTTAATTGTTCACATAAAATGTGAGAAAAATCAGCGGTAGCGTCAACGCGTGTTTCGCACGTGGAAGCCATGACTGAAACAGGATGCGTACTACGGGGTTTTCAATTAAGTGTATCTGGCAGGGGTCATTAATCAAGGGCTACAGCATATCATTAGAGAGATATTGAAATTCCGCAGAAAATGATATAGGTCAAACTATTTTGTGATAAATATTTCTTCCGAAAATTTTATCGTGAACTTTTTAGTTTGAAAATTTATTTGGTTATTCGCATAAAACAAATTCGAAATTTATATGATTGTAAAGAGTTATATGTCCTCTATTTAAAGGACCAATCAGTTTTAGGGTTACAAAACACTGCCAGTTTCGAAATCTTTTTAAAAATTGGTACCCGAAAACGTGAATTTTACTTTTTCGGCCGTGAGGCGACTTTTGACCCATTTTTCTTGCAACCCTAAGGTACTTTCGTCAAAGTTTATGGATACTATAATAAAATTCAGAAAAAAAACAACAAAACAGTTCGAAAGACAAAACATCGATCTTTATTTTCATATAAAAATGGTTAGTTGAGGTTTAATGTGAAGAAAACCGCTTTGAGGTAAAGTTTAGCAAATTTGTGTGCGTTTGCGAGTTTTTGCCTGTAAAGCGGTGGCCGTGGGACTACCTACTATCATAAAGTTGTGAAAATTAAAACTTTATTGCCTGTATTGTAAGTTGGAAGAACAGAATCAGTATACTGACAAATACAATTCTTTATTTTAGATTTGTTTAGAATTTATAAAAATGTTCAATGAATATATATATATTATAATATTCAACAATGAAACAAAACAATCAGCTCAAGCTTTTATCCTGTACATTAAAATATTTCTGCAGGATTTCTCAATTTTTACTTCCCTATCCTAAAAGAAATCAAAAGGCTATGATAGTTTAAAAACCTGAAATCCACAGCTATTCTTAAACAGTGTTTGGAGATCATAAACTGCCTTTCATTTTTTGATAAATTCAGAAGATGCCAAACCACCATCGTCTTGACCATGCATTGATTCTTCACAATATGGTTGTCTATTTCTCTAGTCATTTGCTTTTATAAATTCTCCTAATTATCTTGAAAATATTATCATAAAAACTTATTACAAAAATGGGGCTAAAAGACATAAAAGAATATGCTATTAGCTGGTACTATACTTTTGATTTTTAATTATGAGAAGAGCCACTTGCTTGTTAGAATAAAAATATTACATAATTAATGTGATAGCAATAAAACAGATGTAGATTTGAATCTTTCCATGAAATTTTATTCTCATAGCAGCTTAACCTAACAATCACAAACTGTGATGTATTGCATTACAATTCTAATACAGTAATGAAAAGGTGTGAATAAATTTAATTAAACTAATTCTGATATTTAATTGATTTACAGCAAAACTTACTTGCAATCTTTGCAGTTCTGGTGTGAAGCTTGAATATGCTGATGTAACTTTGCAGTATTGTCTGTAGCAAATGGACAGAAATCATTCTCAGCAACTTTACTCGGGCACAAATACCTTAAAGGAGAGACAAACAAAAAATTAAACAATTTGATCTATAGTGAACAGACATTATTATTACTATATCAGTGGAGCAAGCTTTCTGTTGGCTAAAATATATTCAGCCATAGGCCAGATATTACCAAAAATGTCCTGTAAACTTTAGAGGCTGCCAATGAACAGCTCCTGATAGTGAACAAATAAGTGTATATGATAATGATGAAGGCAAAGCAGAGCAAACAGAAATGGAACATTTGCTCAAGAGTGACTTGATTTTGTACATTACATTAGTTTTTTTGTTAAAAAAAAATGGTAAGATGAGCACAGGAAAAAACGAAATCATGTTCAAACTCACATTAGTGGCTTTTAATTGACCATAATATATTTTTACAAGAAGATGAATCATGAATGGCAGACATTCTTGATCAGCATGGTTTGAATTACTATTTGCACATTTACCTACTCAAAAATCAAATAGGCAGCTCCAACAAGAGCATCATTGTCTTTAGTACTTCCAGTCAATTGTTTAACAGAGAGCTCAAACTAGAATACACTGTTATTTGAACATCTGCTTAAATATTTATTGATTTAATGAAGAAGTAACTCAAAATATCAGATCTGTGGCTTCAAGTGTGATTTTCTTTTAATATATTGTGTGAAATAACGAGACTGAGCACACCTGAGTTGTTGGTTTTCAAAGACACAATAAATGAATAATCAAGAACTAAAGAAATGGAAAGTAGTCCAATATTTCAGAATGCAATGTTATACTGCAGTTAATGTCAAAGCAATATTAATTTTAGATTTAAATGAAAATGAAGCATTGGTAATATATATTATACTTTATAGACATTTTTGTTATGACTGCAGTAACTAACAAAAATCAGTGTTGATCAGAAAAAAACTTTTTCATCTGGGAAATTTGTTCAGTATAAACCCTTATACTCTTTCAACACAGTACAGGCAGTATATCTGTAATTTGAACTTTCAATAAAATGGCAGTAAAACTGAAAGCCAGATAAAAGAAATATTTACATATAGACTAATAGAGTTCATCCATTGTGACAATAATTTTGACAAATGTTTCTCTTTCTCTCTCACACATACACACACATAAATTAGGTAGAACCAGACTCTATATAGCGATAGCGGACAACTACTAAATTCCGAAAAATTTACCATTTTGCCACAAGTGCTGTGTTTATGTTCCGTATTTATCATGCTTGTGAAATAGTTTGTTGAATAAAACTCTCTTCCAACTTTTCATTAATGTATTTTTTATTTGTGAGAGAGTGAGTGGAAGCGTGTACGATTGCATTAAATTAGGTACGGTTGGCGTGTTTCGATAGCCGTGGCAAAAATCTCAATTTCCGGTTTTACCATCGTGTTTTTATATACCTTGCAAACACTAAAACGGACTCCGCTACTATTGTCCTATCAGAATGTATCTTATATAAAATTAAATGAATGTAGAATGCAACCGTGTTAGTTTCAAATCTGTATTTTTATTGTATGTAAAAGTTGATTGAAAAAAGCCTATTTTTTAAATTACGTTTTTGCACGGTTATTTCTGAAAATATAGATTTTTGTCTTATATCAATAGAAAGTAGAAAAAATCTTCTTTAAAATGATATATAGCATGACAAAGGGGCATATTCGTAGCGGAGTCTGTTTAGAAAACAAGTGTGTACCCTAAGTACGTGCGAAGACCTAAACATGAGGAAACGTTGTTCATGAAGCTTTGTTTATCATCGAGTCGCCGGCTGTGATTGTTTCAGTGCTGTGTTAAGTAATTCACTAAGCTTAATTTACTATAGCTCTTGAAGTTGTAAAAAAGGTTTTATTTAATTGTATGGACGATTCTTGTTTTTTTAACTGCTATTTGTCGGATGTATAATATACTATAGATCTGTACTGTACACCGTAGCGGTATAGACGGTAGCGATCGAGATCGTCATCAGTCATACTCATACTCATAGACGTGAGAGTAGACAAGTGAATTGAAATAATACTATATTTATACATACAAGGTATTATTGCATTAAACAATAATTATTTACAATTTCTGCTGTAATTTGTTTCATAATTTTTGATAATCTCTTCACTTTGGTTCACACCATATGACAATCTTAGATCGTTTTCCCCCACAATAAGTTACTGATTTATTTTCACTGTAATATGTTTAGTATGTTATAATGGCTCACAAATGACACTTTTTACAGCTATTTAATGGTAGCGTCAATAGTAACAGATTCAGATACACATTAATTAGTTATTAGCCTGATTACTAGTTTAGTTTTCGTTTGTGCAGATTTTCGGGGGGGGGGGGGGGGGCGCTGTCTATGGCGGATTAGAACAGGAGAAATTATTGTTAGAGTTAATTTAATTGTAGAAATTGGCCAAGACTTTGAGGAACCCTGTGTCAGAATAACCACAATTATAGTATCCTAGATTCAACCACGAAATAAGGGTAGACCATTTGCCAGTTTATCACAGCTTCCAAGAGTACTACTACTAAATAATAGACTGCTGTGTAGATGTTCATAATCAACTGTCACTAGTTTCATTCACCCCTCAACCCTTTTAAATCATCATAAATTTTAAAACATAAGACATGAATAAATGCATTTTAACTAAAAATATCAGATATTTTAATTGTTATTTCATTATAATTACTTAAACAAGTCAAATGGAACTCAAAATAAGCAAAAAAGCATTAATATCATTCATTTTCAGTTTTGGCTCAAAATGCCGTTGCACAAATTGTGTTTTTTTCTCATTTTTGAGAATCTATAACTCAAAAAATTACAAAGCTATCACCTTAAAATAAATCAGGCTTCCTGTCAGCATTGGATACTTGAGGAATACAAAAATTTAGCCCTGTCAGATAGGTACTAAGATAGTTTTTACTTTAGGGTGCATGCAAAATGGCAAAATGTAAAAAATGTGAAAAAAGCGTTTTTTTTCCTCCATTTTTCAAAATTGCGTTAAAAAAAAAACTATGAAAGATTAAACAACCATCTTTTGTAAATTGACTTCACTAAATTTCATTCATTTCCAAAGACTTTGAAAAAATGGCTGGTTCTACCTACATAAATGTGCACACAAACAACTTTCTTATTTTGAACAATTATGATTTTTCCTTTTAAAAAAATACAGCTAAAATATAAATGAATACTAAATTAATATGATAGTAATCCCCCCCCCCCCCATCCCTGTTATATATTGTAAGAGTGTAAAACATAAGAAAAGCAGACTTTAGTGATATTTTTTATTTGCCTCTCTTTACAAACGTTTTGAAGTTTGCACATTAAAATTCAGACAGAATGATGAAGAATACTTTTAGTTTTAGAGAAATGTTTGTACTAGGTAGAAAGTCTTCCACGGAAATATAAACTTTGCTTATTTAGCATGTAAATGGCTGCTAGATGCAAAACATTTAATATGTTGAGTGTCATAAAGATAAAGTTGATAAACAGGAGAAAATTTTTATTTCAAATATTTTATTCATTTTAACAAAAGACTCATAGGATATATGTTCCAAAACCTGTATTTGAAAAATTTATGTTAATTGTTATTAATGTTACTGTTATGGAATCTTTTCAACAATGAGAAGGAATGCAATTGTGATATAAATGTTAGTTCAAAATTGGAATTCTTTTAATTTTGACAGTTAGCATAATCAATGATCTTTTCTTGCAAAGGAGCATTTCACATTACTACAAATGGTCTGTCATGTGAGCAATTATAAAACATGGACAGAGGAGTGAAGTTTTTGTAATCATTGCTTTGGACTTATTTGTGCTTAACAAATAACGTAAGTGCTGAACTTATTTGATGATTATTCTATTTTTAAAATACAAATATGCCAGCAAAAGTACCATTTTTTCTTAATATACATTGCTTTAAAATTTAACTGATCATTTTAAAAGAAAAATAATTTGTATCAACATTATACCTGACAATGATTTAATCTTGAAATCAATGGAATCAAGAAATGTTTGTGGAAAAATAGATCAAATTCAAAATCTTTAAAATGACATATTTCTGAATAATACTTTTAATAGTAATAGTAAATACAGAATGGTTGACAGGCTATGGTAATGTACCTGACGACAGCAGGTACAATAATAATGAGGATTTAATGAATGGCTGGGATTATATCTATAAGTGGAAATTTTTAACTGATTTTCTCCAGTCAGTTTTGATATTAGTCTTACAAAATGTATTATAATACATCTGTCCATTGTGAAATAAATTAAAGTTAAGAAATATGTAAAATATACTCTGAATTAAATATATGGATAATTTAAAAATAAATTTACACCTAATTCAACATGCAACTAGTAAAATGGTACAGCAATCATTTTTTTTCCTGCAGTAAATATTATTATTCTGGAACTAGTGGAAGTAAGTAAAGTAAGTAAGATTTGATGTAAGAAGCATAATTACCATAAAAATCTGTAAAGTGTGACTACGAATTATTTATGGTTAAAAAAAATCCATGTTTGTGAATATTCTCTTCAGAAAATAAGAAAAGAATTTTGATCAAAATCTTAGATTTACATACAAATCTAACTTCTTAGCTCCAAGAAATGCCTGTATCACAATAATCAGGACCAGAAGAAAACAAAATCATTGCAGAATTCAATATAAGTTTAAGATTATTTTTAAGCTGTTAATTAGATTATTCACCAATCTGGGTTTTAAAAAAAACAACAAAAAATCAAATCCAAACCAGCCAAAATATTTTATAAAGGCCTTTGAATAGAATCTTACTTTTAAATCATTTTCAATTAAAACTGCATATCAAATATGCAAACCTTCATGTGGATTGTTACAAACATAAAGTGAAACCATTTTCAACTGACATAAGTCATTAAGTGCAGATGACTTGGGAATGGTTTGTGGTCAGTCTTGCAAATTTGTAATCAAGCACATTTGAAATGTTTCTCATGGTTATACAATACAAACATCAATATTATCCACAGTAATTGGGACTTACATTTGTGCTGGACCAGTAGTGTGCAAGTTGATGTGATTTGTAAGATCAGTGGTGTACAGGCCATGATAATTGCAGTGGAGGCAAACAAAATTTTGCTCACTATGATGGTCTGAATTTAAGTGCACAGTAAAATCTGTTGCTAGGTGGCAACTGTAGTTACACAAAGGGCATTTAAAAAACATAGCACTTCGGTCTGGTGGCAAATCAGTACTCCTTCTGATGCGGGACACAACAATCTTTACAGGATTTTCTAACTCTGAAAGTAAAAATTAAACAAAAAATATATTTTTTTACAAAAATTCAGCAAGCATTATAACATTATAAAGCATAATAGATACAGGTTTACTAGAACTAGAAGTTCTAAAACTAAATTACTTTATGAGGTAGTAACATCCCCAGTGAACAAATGGTAAAGATCAATAATAATGGTAATAACAATGTAAATGAGGTACCACAAAAGATCCCCGACTTAAAACTTCTTGCAGACATGATCATTTTCCCATCAAGCAAAATACAGCATCACTTTTTATACATTTTGCATTTATGATATGATAGTCCAGGGAGGTATGTACTTAAAAAAAAAATGTATAGTGAAAAAAACTATCTGACATAAATTAGAATTTATTTTAAAAAATAAACTTGATTCTGAACTTTAATAAAATTATAAATTATAATTTATTAATCTGAATTTTTTTCACTTTAGAGCTACAGCCATTTGTAGTCGTTTACTCCCTTTGATAGTCCAGGGAGGTATATACTTTAAAAAAATGTTTAGTTAAAAAACTGACATAAATTAAAATGGTTTATTTTAAAATAAACATGAGATTCTGAACTTTAATGAATTATAAAAAAAAACCACATAAATTTTTTCATTATAAAAAAAAAAAATATGAGTCCAGCAACCTTTTCTAGACAATATGAGTAGCTCAATAAACCTATGCGCAATGTACACTTGCCAAAGCTTACAGAAACAGCAACAAATAATGTAATAGAACAGGGTAGGTCTTGCCTTTAAGCTTTAAACTGAGCCAAATGTTCATTTAAATAATTGTATTAGTTATTACACTAAAGTATCAAACTTTGCTACAGAAAATCATAAAATTTGTGCACTAAATGCTACTTATTCCTGCAAAACAATGATGTTGGGACTACCTACTGAGAGATCTAATTTCGATGGTAAATATCCTCAGGAAAGAAGTAAAACCTATTTATACTTTAAAAATAGGTGGTGCTCCGAGAACCAGCCCCTTGTTGTTGTTTCAGGAATCAGTTCTGTAAAGTTTGCCTAAAAGTAGACACGAGGAAAAGCTGTCTGCTGATTTAATCTAACTTTGACTCAATAAAAGTGCAATTCAATTCTTTCAATGATATGAAATTTTGACCAAATAAATAATTGCTTTTGTTTAAACTTTTGTGGAGATTATTTATAAATTTGAACATAAAGTTAGGGGTTGTCTGTATAAAGGAAGAGGAAATTAAACAACTGTGAGTATTTATAAATTGTAAAAATCTAGACATTTCCCTCTTAAATATTATCTAACACCCCCTCCCCCCCTACAAACTGTTAGGACTTGGTAATTTGATAAGGGAAATGAACGTTCAATCCACCTACAACATTTTATAATTTGAAATAATTTTGAAACATACCATTATTTTCCTCTGATTCTTGCCCTTCACTAAAGTCGAAGTTCTCACTGTCTGTGACATCCTGTAGTTCATTACTGTCATCAGTTCCCACAGAAATTCCAGAAGTCTTGTCAGATGCTGAATTCTCTACTTGGGTTTTAGTTTCAAAATTATTTGCAAAACCACTTTCCATGTCTTTAGTACTGCTAAATGAAGAGCTACCAGTTCCACATTTATTCACATTAGGTTCCTTTCCAGTAACAGCTGGAGTACGTGAAGTGATGCTTGTTGCAACAATTCCTTCTGCAATAACTGGTGGGCTTACAGAATCTATTCTTTCGGCTCCAATGTCATAATGATCATCTGAAAATTTTGTAAGAGATGTTTTTTCACTGTTTTTTGATGAAACTTCAGTAACCTCAGGATACAAAGTGGTGGCTGAGGATGGTGACTTTTGCATGGCGGCAACAATTTTCTGAGGTTCAACATGTCTAACTTGTAAAGAATGAGATGAAGCACCTACTTTCTGAATATTATGCTCCAATGAAACTGAAAGATTGGCTTCTGTGCTAGTGCAAGATGCCTCAGTAGCATCTCTCTCAGATTCCTCCTGGACCACTGGAAATAACTCTCTGGATGTTTGGCTAACACTCTCTTGTCCTAGCATACAGTGAATTGGGTCATCATTAGCACAGAGCAAACTTAAAGGTGTGGGAGATGACAAGATACTATCAGCTGTGCTGGAATTCACTGATGAATTATTCAGCAAATGATCACTGTTAGTATTAACCACTTCAGGCCCTGAAATAAATTGTTTTTCTCGAGAAGCATGAGCACTATTTCCCCAAAGACCAGATGTTGCAGATGGCTGATCATGTGTCCCACTATCAGTACAAGAGTCCTCAGATTCATTTGCTCTTACTGTAGAGTCAACAACACTGACAGTCTCTGGGGTCCCCAACTCAATATTCAGACACTTTTTTAATAACTTCTCACGTGTTTCAGGGTTACTGATCTGTTTTAGTATACTTGAATCAACCAGATTGCCTCTTTTGATAGTTGCTTCAACTGTTCTTCCTGTTAGTGCACATGAATTGTCTAAGGCACACTGACTACATCTGACTTTATCTGGATGCTGATGATCCCATACATGCTTATAAAATTCTGATTCTCTGTTAAATACTTTACGACAGTAGAGGCAAACAAAGTCATTTTTGAACATAACATAACTGACACCAAGACCTTCTGAACCTAGCTCTGAATTTAAAAGGGGATCTGTCCTTTCTTTCTTTATTAAAGGAAGAGTAGAACAACTGCCATCCGAGAGAATAATTTGAAAAGATGTATTATCAGAATTACTGGTATTCATGACAAGAGTATCAGAAGACAAAATGTTTGCCGACTCTGTGTTTCCACCTGCGGAAACAGCATTAGACCTATCTGGTATGGAACCCCCCTGAGATGCAAGCAAATTCGAGGCATTAGGACTGGACATTGAGTGGCTAGTTGCGACAGAGCATGTAGATGGTACACGGCCAATTTCTGTAGATGTGATAGGCACATTATTTGTGTTCTGTAACAATTGTGCCAAGTTCATAAAATAAGCAGCTTTGGAGCTGTGTGATGGATTCTGAAGACGCATATTGCTAAAATGGGGTGTGTCTCTAGAAGTATTGATAAACTGCTTCACAGTTGAAGTGGGTGCAGTGCTTACACTATTTGGTGAGATGTGATGTGTAGCATTTTGACCAGAAACAACAGAATTTTCAATTAAAATATTCTGATTTTGAAGGTTTTGGTTGAGAGTCAAGGTTGGTCCCTGCAAAATGCTTGCAGTACCTGGTGGATGAATTCCTTGCAAATGAGGGGGATTAACAATCCATCTCCCATCAATTTGTCTAGAGTGTGGCTGTAATGTTTCCTGTGGAAGTGTTTCCAATGTTTGAGACATAGGCATTACAGTATACTGGACCAGACCTGGTGACAGAAAAATACCAGAGGTGGTATTTAGAGATGTTTGAAATGTGTTGTGGATAGGTCTATTAGTGTTTGAAAAACACAAATTCTGTCCAAAACTTACAGGATTAAGTTGATTGGAAACAGAATTTGGTAAATTAAAGTAAGCATGAGGCATGATTCCTGGTGAAGTTAATGTAGGCACATTTAACGGCAAACTTGAAGAATGCATGTGACCCTGTGGAGGGAGCCTTAGAAATCGAGTAGTCTCAGCATTAATCCCACTTGCATTCTTGGAATTCTGTGGCATATTTGAAACTAAAGTACTTCTGATGACAGGTGAGGCAGGAGATGGCAGCACAAGTTTTTCTGTTGTGTTTGGTAGTTGTAGCTTATATGGAGGTGGAGGTGGCTTTGCGCTGTCTCCAATTTCAGCATTATGATCATGATAATGCCCTTGACAGGAAATTATCATTGGCCCATTGTTTGTATTTATATCACTCTCATTCAGCACAGCACTTGATGCAATATTTGAAGGTGTTGGATTACAACTTTTTGACACAATACTGTTAGATCGGGAAACTAACGTACTGCTAGAATGAACTGTAGTTCTTGCAGAGCAAAGGGATGAAGATTCTAGTGAGACAGATGATGTGGTAGAAGGAATGACTGTTGTTGATGTAGTAGATGGCAAACCTGTTGATGAGGTTGTGGGGACTGAATCTAAAGCTTTTTCAGCTGGCATGGATGCAGGAGTTGAAGCTAATTGTTCAGAAGCAGATGATACAGGAATGCTGGATACTGAATGTTCTAAAGACCGCTGATCTGTAGTAAAGTATTTAACATCAAACGAAGCACAGCCTGTATTCTGTGCCTCCTTTATCACACGTTTTGCCATGGCAATTCCTTTCAAAACACAGCGTATCTTCAGACCAGGATGTTGGTCAGCGCAGTGACGCATGAAGTCTGAGCGAGTGGGAAATTGACCTGGGCAGTGATGGCAGGTGTAAGGAGCGGATACCATGTGGCACATTAAATGCTCTAGAAATACATTGCCATCGTTTTTATAAGTGCACACATCACAGGTGAGAGTGTTGTTAGTCTTATCATACAATATATTTCCACGTCTATATTTCCACGAGAATTCAATGTTAGGTGATTCTTTAAGTGATGATTCCATGTTGTCAGAACAACTTAAATCATTAGCTGCTGAACACCTGGATGGTGCTAAAAGCAACTGTGAATGACCTGTTTCAGCCTGTGTCAAGCATGATGCTTGTGCTAATGGTAAAGTGGATGACTTATTTGCACTTGATGATGATTTTTCTGAAGACAGAGAGTTAGGGTTGCTGACAACTCTTTTACGGAAGCAACTGTGAAAAGGAATGAGAGATTTATCTGAAATAACTATTCCACACTTTTTACATTTGAATGCTCCAAGCTGCAACCATGTTTGATCGTCTTCATTCTCAGTAGTGTTTTTTTTGGCTATTTCCTTTTCTATACTGTGAAAAACACTAGTTGAACCAGACTTGTCTGTTGATGCTGGAGATGATGAGTCTGCCATAGAAATTGCCTTCATTAAATATTACATCAACAAAAAGTGAAGCTTTGCAGACACCTTGAAGTAGAAATATTCCCTAGAGCAAAGTCAAAGATGACTCTAAATATAGAACCGTATCATCAACGGATACCATCAATAAATTGCTACTACCAAGTTTAAATATCTATGAAAATTATCTCTGTTACTACCCAAACACTTCAATCTGCATGATACAGTAGCTTTTCACAAAAATCTTCGTTTTCTCAAGCGGTTTCACTGAATTTACAGCAGCTATCTTAAACATGAATTGTATGTAGTGATCACTTGGTTTTTCTTAGATCTTGTCAAGTTCACTACCTGATCAAAAATTATAGATTCTTGCTGACTACACTTCAAGATTTTAGATCATGTTTTCAAAAGTACAGTTCAAAACTGAATATTCAATTTTCACATTATGCTTATTTCTTTATTCTTGCAGCTGCAACTTGTTCTTGTGTACCTTCAACAGAAAGAATAAAGGTAAACTATCAAATTGTTTTAAAAAAATTAAATCAAAGGAAAGTAATATAACCCAATTATTAAAAATAATAATTTTCGAAAGCAGATTTTAGTTTTAATATATTATTTAATAAAACAAAACCACCTTAATTTAAATTATGCAGATTTTTTAAAAACAGGTTAGGAATATAAAGCATAAGAATATCAAGTTGAGTTAATGCTGCAGCTCTTTAGTCTTTATGCCTACTTACATTTTTTTTTATAATGATGAAATATTTATTTTCATTAAGAAGCTAAAGGTAAAAACTAAAAAAAAAATTGCAGGAGTTTAGTTAAACTTGAAATCTTTCTTTGATCCATCCAAAAATACTTTGTTAATAATAATATATGTAGTCTAAGACCTATATATAGAACAAACACCTCTGTTGAATTATAATATTAAATAATACAGTGAAACCTCGCTATAACACGATAAGTGGGGGTCCATAATATCGGATTGCGTTAATGCAGGGTTTACAATATGTTACTTTTTTCTGAGAACATAAACTTCTGTTAAAAGTATGGTTAGGCAGTAATTAACATATTTTCTTTTAAGATGTAAAACAAATCAATCATGATTTTAAAAAAAACGATTTCCAACTGTATAATATATACATACAAAATTTGTTTTTAAGAGACCAACACCTTATCATGTTCAATAGGTGATTTTAACATGAAAATATTGAGGAAATCTAAATAAATTTATATGAAATCTTGTTATTATAGAAATGTTTGAACTCATCTAAATTATAATTTGAAATAATACAGTGAAACCTTGTTATAACGCGATAAGTGGGGGTCCATATAATCGGATTGCGTTAATGCAGGCAAGGTTTACAATATTTTAATATTTTACTTTTTTCTGAGAACATATACATGTATTCATGTCTAATGTAAAAAATCAGGTTATTATTGGACAAATATTAAATGGAATGTATCATTAAGATACATGTAATCACAAAGATAACTTACTGGCTTTATTCATGGATCAGTAATAAGTAACATTTCCAATAATGTTTATTTTGGTATAACACTTCAAAAACCTGGTGAAATTGTTAAATTTCGGATAATTTTATATTAAAAGTCATATGCAAACTCTTTCCCAAAATGATAATAAATATTTTACACACTATTTCTTGTACTTAAACTGTTAAAGAAATATTTTTTCTGGTATGAGAAAAATACATATACAGGAATTTCAAATTTCAGAAACCGTCCCACGACTGTATTACATGTATATTCAAATTCATACGCAATCTCATTCCCAGAATGAAGTAAAATACTTTTTATATTCTTCTTCACATACTTTGTAAAAAGCACAATTTCATGTGTGAATGAATATACGAAATTTTGGGAGCCATGCCATGACCACATTATATCCAAATTTGCATATTGCAGGATTCCTCTGTAACTAAAGCATTTTTTATAATGTGAGGCAAAACTGACATATATGTATGCATTTTCCTAAGTTTGGTACACTACAACTACAAGCATTCATAAAATGCGTTTGTTGCAAATCCTCATGCCAAAGTGACCAAATTAATTTACTCCATTTTAGTATTTGCCAAGAATCAAATGTCACAGATTTCCTGAACTTCATTATATATCATTACAAAAATATTGTTAGACAACATAAAATTGAACCTGATTAAAAACATAAGCAAAACATGTTTGTTGATTTCTGTTAAAAGTCTTGAATGTGGCAATTATATGACCAATGCTGACAATTTGTAGTTCAAGTTAATAAACTCATTCATTTCAAGAGAACCAGGTGTTAAAGACAAAACCAAAGACCTTCCACTAGTTCCAGCAATGGCAGGAATTCAGTTGGTTATCATTTAAGATTTTATTAAACTTTATATTTAAAAATTGTTTTGTTGAGCAACAGTTTATTACTTAAATTGAACATTAATTATATTTTGTTCTGGTTTTATTTATTATTAATTATTAAAACACATTTTTTTTTTGTGGAAAAAAAATCATCCAGACCTTTTATTTGCCCCAAATTTATAGAGCTGAAAAAGTTAAATAAGTAAGAACCTGATCTGAAACTGATCATATATGACACCTAAAAATAATTTTAATTGCTATTTTCTACAAGAATTAAATTTAAATTTCTGCTTTAGCAAATACTACTTTGCTTAATATTAATTTCAAATATGATGTTCTGGCCACTACACACCATAGTGAAACAGTTTAAAATAATTTTAAAAAAGAAAGTACCTGACATTACTGAACCTAAGTTACTATATCTTTAATCTCTGTTTATTACAACTAAATAATTATAAAATCCATAAATAAATCAAACATGGGGGAAAAAAGGCAAAAATTCTGTTTGCACTGAAAACCACTTAGTATTTTTACATACCTTTAAATGTAAAAATACATCCCACCAAAACATTTTGGTTATAAATAAGAAAGTTTTACTTTGGTGCAGTCTAGTAAATGTATAGATTTTGCTACTGTTTCCATAGTATTCTGTAAGAATTTTTTCATTTTCATGAGAAAATTCAGAATCATTTGTATACCTTTCATATATAATTATACAAGGAAAAAGAAAATTAATATAATTATAATTAATATAAATTATATAAGTCAAGGATGTACAAGTTTAATGCTAAGTACAGAATGCATTGCTCTTGCATAGACATTCAAAAACATCATCTACAAATTACATTGCTTTACTCCTGAGCATAACCACTTTCCCCATTTCCAAGAATTTTTTTTATAGAAAGATAAGGTTCTTTATTTTTTTATTCCTGATAATGATACTTATTTAAGTTATTACTAGCCGCCTATGAACATGACAATTACTATCTATCAAAGTGTTTTCACAATACACACGCAAATTATAGTAAAAAGACATTTAAGCCAGCATTGAAAACAGTACAATTTGTAAACTGCTCTGATTAAACACAAAATTTAAAAGATACAGTTTCAATACTTGAATAGACATTATAAGTAACCAGCAAGATTAGGTTTATAAGAAATTTCTCAAGAAGCACTAGTGATATATAAACTAATAAACTATAAAGCTTTTAAGCAAAAAACATTTAAAGATACATTATCGCTACTGAATAGATATTATAATTAGAAATAATTGAAAGAATAAGTCCTGTGAAATTTCTCATGCAGAACAAATGACAAAAGGTCTTATATTATTAAATGAAGGGTGATAATGAAACAGAGCCTTCAGGCAGGCACTTTTAAGTTTTATAGTGAAGCAGAGCAAGTGACAACATCAAACCAGCCTGAACTATCATCTCATACTAGTACTTAAATTGCAAGCAAAAGAAGAAAACATATCTTAAATGAATTTTCAGTGCATTGCATTCCATGTCGTCATTTTCTCGTTGTTATTGATAGTAGGATGGTGATATTTATATTGTACATTGATTTCTATTAGTATTAAGTTACATTTTCCCTGCAAGCTACTGATAACTTAAGCCATTTGGAACATCTATTCTTCACAACAACAACAAAAATCATAATTAAAGTAATGTCCTCATGATCATTAAATAAGTCTGTACTATCTGAAGAACAATAAAAAATTAATTATGTATAATTGAACCATTTCTTCAGAAATCAATGCATGTGTGTGTCAGTCAGAAAATGTCTTAAACTTCTAACAGACTTGTTAACTGCCATAAAACTTTAACAAAGAGAAGAAGGAATCTACTGGTATTATTCTACTGTTATAAATAGTAGCCTAGGCAGTGAAAGTTGATGAGAAATGAGAATAATCATGTGTTCCTAGTTGTTTCAGACTTTTTAAGTTGAAGACTGCAAAAGTTCTAGTGACAAACCAAGAAAAGAGCAGTATGGAATCAAAAGTGGGGAAAATCCAAAGTAAAGAAACAATGATTTAATGGCATCTAACAACTGCTCTATACAAATGATACAATTCTAATTTCTATAGCTGAACTAGCCAGAACACTACGGAACAATCATGCGTTTAACAATAATATACTTCTGAATTTAAATAAAATCTGAAAAATATACTGTTTAATACTTAAGATCAATCAAAGACGGCAGTTTAAACATAAAGTAAGGCACAAAACAACAAACAAATCTAATTACACTTAAGGGTCACTAAGTCTTAACTGCCAGGTAAATTATCTATAGATACATACCACCTGAAATTAACAAAAAGGAAATTAAGTGAAACGTTAATTAAAATGCTTTCTTATCCAGAAAAACAAATTTTCACACATTACAATAATTAGTTCATACACATTTAAGGCTGCAAATAGTGATATTCCGCAGATTAATTAAAACAAAATGCACGTCATTCATGCAAGTACAGTCGTGTGCTGAAAACAACATGCGCCATGATCGAGCCAAATAAAGATGAAACTGTTTGAATACGATACACAATATTCGTATTTTGTAAATTAAATTTTTAACATACTGGTAGATGTTTGGTGCTTGTTAATGTCTCTTAAGTTTAAATTATCATACTGTCAAAGAAAATATTTAAAAAATTTTCTTCTATTTTATTGCATACGTTCTCTGGCTTTTAATTAATTTTTCGACTAAATTTCACCCGCGAAAGGCTAGGCCTACATCAAAACAATATTTTACAGTTGAATAAAGCTTATAATTATCACATAGTTTAACTTTAAAAAATAAAACTCGGCATTAAACTGTATTTTAATATACCTACTGAGTGTTTAGCAGCGGATATTTGTAGTTAAGACATTTTGCAATTGTTTAACTTCTTGTACACATTGGGAATATTCGAGCAGGCACAGAGAACACTTCACAAGATAGCATGAACTTTAAAAAAAAAACAATAGTAAGTTAATATGGGTTAAATTTAGTTCCTTTTAGTTTCAACTATAAAGTATGTGAAATATGAAAATCTTTTGTGCAACACAAAATATAACAGTACAACCAGACTCGCTGATTTACTCCAGAGTGCATTGCGATCTGTCCAAGTTCCGGTGATCACACATCCACTTTCACGGAGAATTATGCATGCGTGTGACCTTTCAGGTCACGATGAAGATCTCGATTTGGGGTAATTTATGAGCTGTATGTTGGAAAACATTTGAACTATCGCAGTTATAAATCACTGGACATTTTTCTCTTATACAGTGAATTATGTATCGTCAAAGTTGAACATGCAGCTCCATTGTATTTACCGGTTATACAAATTTTTGCTTATTGTCGTCATGCCCGCTGCCAGCGCTTCACAACGCTCGTCAAAAACCACCCCCGCACGATGTTATGCATGATAGTGACAGACGCACATACTAATTTGGCTGATAACGACATGGACAAACTCGAGAGCTCACACGTTGTTGAACACCCGTCAATTGACAAAACAAAGACAATACAAACATTACAATATGGATTATATAGTGTACGTCTAAGCTGTTGGTTAGCCCTGCCCGACGGGTAAGGATTTAATTGTTGTTATCAACAATGAACACTTCTCAAAACATACACTAAAAACTGTCATAATGACATGACCACACAAGAAGGCTTTATTTATTCCTCAGACACCGTTATGTATATTTGTATATCAAATGATTAGCATATATTCTACTTCCGCCGTCAACAAAATGAGAACAATAAATTCTGTACTACAATTTTGTGTTAACCAAACACTTCTGGTGGCGTTGTAGTTGTTGTTGATGTTGTTGTGGCTGTCCCCAGTGTCCGTTAGGATGTCTAAAGGTGGGTGTTAGTGGCCAGTATATAAGTGGTCGAGCATCGGTTGGATCAAGTCGGCCACTGGGTGGTTAAAATGTTGTTCATAGTACTGCCATTGTTGTTATTGTCGACGCTGTTGTTGGTGGTATCTGCGTCGTTGTTGTGGCTGTTGATGGTGCTGTTGCTGTTTTCGGATATGTTGTGATGGGTGCCGTCTTTTTCTTCTTTGGCTCTGTTCTGTTGTTGTTGTAGGCTGGCTGGCCTTCTGTTGTTGTCGAGGTAGTTGTTGGTCTGGGTGGCGTCACTGGTAAAGGTAGAGGGGTGGTGTCTCAAGTACCTTTGTCACCTCCTCCAATAACGTGTCAACTTCAGAATGTTTGTTGGCATTTTCAGTTTGGATTCCCCCCCCCCCCCTTATTTCGACGCTTTTGGTCTGAGTATTGGCAATTTTGCGTGGTTCTTTTTTCTTCTTTCTTCTGTGCTGCCGTCTGTATTTTTTTCCTCCTTTGTAGTAGTTGGAGTCTGGGTTTTCTTTTCCTCAGTCACTGTGGGTGGTGTCTGAGTAAATGCCTGCTTGGTTTTGTTCTTTGGTTCAAAGTCTGTGTCGAGTTGACTTTGGTCGCTGGTGGTATTTTCCACACATTGTGCTATTGCTTTCTCGTGTTTGAGTCTCGTTGTCGGTACTTGGTGGTTCGTACCTTTCTCCTTTGTTAACAGAGCGCCAGTTCTGATGAATTGCTAGAGCTTCCCGAATGGCATGTTCGTTCTTTGTGTAGAATAGTGAGAATAGTAAGTTTTCATCCTTTTGGTCGTTCGGTCCTAGATATCGATTTGTAGGCACCAGGGGGTGAGCCATAAGGAATAGCTTCCATGTTCATTGCCCATGATATTAATCTTAATGGTTATGCGTTTCTTTTGAAGACTTTCTTGTTCACCCGGCCCAGAAACACACACACACACACACTCACACACGTGCGTGCTGACCTACAAATGCGGACAGTGTCGTCTTAATGTATGGGCACGCTGGGCAGTTGTCCTGGAGCAAAAGGGCCCCATGTTAATCTATGTATGTTGTAACTTGCTGTCGCCTGTAGAAGCATGCATAAACCTGGTAGTCTGTGGGCTAATGTCGTGGTTGTTGTTGTTGTAGCTGTTGTAGTTGCTGTTCCTGATGTTGGATGGAAGAGGGTGGGTGGGGGTATCTTACAGAGCCCAGGCTAGTGGCACAATGAGTCTGTACCAGGTGAGTACATAAGCCCGGGATGCTCAACACCTGTCTCGCATTCATTTCCGTGACAGGATGCCTTACTATTCCCGAGACAGGAGGACAAGCACCCCTTTTCTACAGATCATCGAATTAAGATGGACAGATGGCACACTTGTGCTAGGCAATCTACAGACAAAAATGTCACATCACTACTATTGCCTACTCCTAAGCCCATTTTAGAGCAGGAGAAATATTATGGTAAGCCACGTTTCACCTTAACCAGTGAATTAACTGAAAGGCTTGTACTCAGATCAAAAAAGAAGCAAGAGGACCGACTTTCTGGTGGTAATCATTACTACCATGAAATATTATTTATCCAAGAGGAAGATGATGGCTCCACCACCTCAGACTCAGTACCACCTTTCAAATATGAGCTTCGTTCAGAATTCCCACACCTCAATAAAGCCTTCAACGATCTTTTCTGGGCCTTCCTTTGCAAAAACACCGATCCACAAGAGCTAAGGTTTTGCTTGGTCCTAGATGACCAGCAATGGGTGGGTCATGAGCCAAATGCAGCACATTCACTTGATATCTCAGAGGTACCACTGCCATCAGTCACTTACTGTTTATGAATTAAGAGACCATCCTTCCAGGAAACTCAATAGCTATGCCAGAATATTTAGACATGTATGATCCTGAGAGTTTTGTCTTCTTTCAACATTTCTCTAAGGAATCATCTGTCAATTGTGCTGCTCTGAGCAGGGCCTTTTACTGTTCAGATTTAGCCACAGTCTGACAGTCAGAAACCATTATCTGCCCTGCCATGACTGTGTCCTGTGTGACTTCCTGGTGACACCCCCCACAAATGAGAGTTCAGCCAAAGTCATCAGTGCATCACCTTTACACTTGCCACTGACTATTTCTGGTTTATCATGCATATCCTCACACATAATTCCTAATCTTTCATTTTCTTTCTCACCTTCTAACATTTCTCATTTCTCTTTTCAATTCTTCAAATTTGATAGACAAATGAAGAACTGCCAAATGCTGTTTTTCCATTCTTTCTAATTCCCATTCTAACATCTGTTTCTCTACCCAAGATGTAGAAGCTTCATAACTCATTTTGTCCACCATTTTGGCTGTTGAGGATATCATCTCTAATCTATGTTTCATCCTCCTCATCATTTCTACTCTTTCATCCTCATAGCTTATTGCATGTTCTATAGCTTCTTGTCCCAAAAGACCCAAGTCACTAGCTTCTTCCTTCCCTGCCTGCATCAATCTCTTTCTATTTCCTTCAAAATCTTCCATTTTAAATTGCAAAATAACTACCATGGTTATGTGAAACTAAGTGACTGGTGAGCTGACTGATTTTACCAAAAGTATCACATTCAAGCACCTAGTAAACTTTAAACCTAGTTACTTAAAATGCACAATCAATGCAAGCAATATAATCTCCAAATATAATGGAAACTATGGTAATACATGTATCAATACCATATGCAATCAGTGACATAAATCAAAAGATTAGTAAAAAAATTTCAAATGTGAAAAAAGGAGAGAAAAAGCAAGACTGTTCTAGATAGTGTTATAAATTAATGAGTGAGATAACACTGCTGCCTTGTAAATGTCTATTCCACTAGTCAAATGTATCTCTAGCTCTGTTTTAGTCTAGAATTTCCCTTTAAGATTTAAGCTCAACAAACTTTTCAACAATTGTTTTCCACATTTAATAATTTCAACACAATGACAATTAGTTTAACATTTTTGAGCTCATCCCCAGATAGAGCCTACCCACTTTATGCAATGCCCATGCTATCTAGTTAATGGTTCTGATTATTTTTGTTAATTAATCATCCATAACTAATTACAAGTGATGAGAATCTTAATTTATTTTATTAATAATCCTCCAGCAGACACCACTAATCTATCTCACTTGGCAGTATGTGGGCGCTGTAAACGTTTTCTCTCTTCCACAACATTAAAGACAACATTTATCATTACAATATTTCCATAGGTGGAAACTTCTTACTAAAGGAGAAGATAAATCCATATTTTAATCTATATTTAGTAAGCCCCCATCCACCCACTTTCTTCTCCAACACAAGGTTATCAATATGCGTAAGAAGATCAGTAAATTTAATATAACTGATGGACTTGCGGGAATTAAGTAATAGATCAATAAACTCTGAACGTTAGTCTGGAATCTTGTGACCTGTATGACATAATAGACAATCGCAGTCCTATGACCTGCGTATCGGAAACGAACGTATAGAATTGCCATTTTGCTAATTGTTTGACAGTGCGTCATCAGGCCAGATTGACGGCTGTTACATAACTTGGCTCTTCCATCAGATGTAAGGCCCCCCTCCGCGTGCACCCGGTAAGTCTAGGCACGTTGAACGCTCGCACAAGGTTTCTACAGAATCTCCATGAAGCTCCAATGTGCTTCGGACTCAAGATAAAAGGCCAGGAAAGCCAAAGGCCGCAAAAACCCACTCTGAAACTATAATTCATTTCATGAGCGACACTCTTATTGACTCGCCGACCTGTACATGTGGCACAGACAATAGCGTAGCCTATTTACAAATCGACCTTTAATCGTATCTTACATTGAAAGATAAAATAAGATACAATCCAAAATACGCTCATGCGTGTTACAATTACAATGCAGCATATCCCATGCAAGGGATTAGATCATTACATACAAAGTAATTATATTTCACAATAAAAGGTATAAAATATATGAAATGAGTGATACAACTCAAAATGCGTGTTGTAATTTCAACAAGTCATTTTACTCGCAAGTGCGTTAAATTATTATATTCAAAATACTTCAATGCGCACAGGAGTTCCACAAATACATTCAGTTAGTTGGCTTCCAAAAGGATGAATTTAACGTTCACTAATCTTTATACAATAAAGATAAATTATCGTTCCACAATCTGACAATTATTATAGAAGTGCAAATACACCTAAAATCTAGCCATTCTATTATTTAGCCATATGTCAGGAGAATTTAGCAATAATACAGTTTAAAACAATAGATATGCAAATATCACACAATCAACATTCTTAATAAAATATAGAGTAAATATCTTAAGAATTCGACGTGTTTACCTTGCCTTAGTACAATGGTACCTCGTCTGGCACAACGGTTTTTTTTCTTGAGTGATTCATGGAATAGATGCGATGCCCCTTGCGAAATGCCTTAGGTGCTGTTTCCTCGTGAATGGCTCTCAGATCCCGGTTCAGTGTATACGAATTCATGGAGGAAAATCTATCGGTCAGCATCAGGGTTGAACACGGCCCACCATCAGCTATTACTCGAGTATATTAAGTAATACATCTGGGCTCCTGATTGTGAGTACCACGCACACAACAGGGCTGGTTGCATCACTGTTCGCGAGTCGGGTGCCAGAAGTGTCTATTATGTATGGGCGCAGTTTCAAAGAACATAACATGACCATGTAGACTAATTTATGGTTTAGGAGGTCAAGTATAATTTTGGCCTTGACTCCATTACATACTTCTACACTGACGGATTGTTTACTTGACGTGGCATCGTTCGTGAACGCGTAGGACGAGCAGGATAGAAAAAGTCACTGGACGAGCAACGTTAGGGATAATAGGTCCTGATGCAGTAAAACATAATAATAGGGAAGTCTAAACCAAAGTAGAGCACTGTCCAGCAAACCATTATGGAAGAGAGGTCCATAGAAACTACGAAGCAGTTACAGTGGTAGATAGTCAAATTACTTTGACTAGAGAAAAAGATAAGAGGAAAAAGATTCAAATTTCCCCCCCCCAACTATATGAAAAGTCAAAGCCCTTAGTAGAGATATGTAGACTTTTTCTATTAGCAAAGAGAATGGGTTATTTAATATTGTACTAATACATTTTCGTTTTGCAGTGTGAGATAGCTTAAAAATTGTGAACACGTGAATAGCCTAACTTCGCAACTGAAATATTATTCATATAAAATAAATAAAGTTGCGTAAAACAATCTGGATTGGGGCTATGGGCTAAGGGAGATAACCCAATATTGAAAAGCATCATCTAGGACCAGAGTTAAGTATCTTGTCGAAGGAAATCAATTATTTATTATGTACGTGATTAAAAAAGGGAAACAAATCAGAATGCATGTCTTTGAGCAGGTAGAAGAGACAACAGAGATCTGAGTGGGACTTTTATAATATAGAAACCTCTAGTTTACACTGAACTTATCTAAGTGTGGGTTTTTCGTCCAAATGGAACACCTATATCGGAACTATTGATGTTTGTCAGAACTGCTGACCTTTGTGTTATGGAAGTTAATCAAGACATTTGAAAACATTCTTACCACTCTTTCAGTGATATTGAGATAGTTATTTCCTCTGGATTAATTGGGCTGCGTCCTTCATAATTCAACCTTTCTTTTTGTTTAATTTTGTTGTTAATATAAAGCTTCTTTTTTCCATTTTCATCATCTCGATGTCAATTTTCTTATCACTTCATATTTATGTACGTTCATTCTATAATGTTTGTATTGTTGGTGATTGATGACACTGTGGGGAATCTCTTTTTCGAACGAACACGACGTTATACACCTGTATAATCTGTTTGTGAGTTCGTCATCACCTCATTCCATCATTGGGGTGGTTTTCCGCCCTCGGGCAAAGATAAGCATCGGGCGCCATGTACGACACTCTTCATGGAGCAAGATAATTTTGTCAGTTTCTGTCTTTGAGAAATGTTTACACTATTCTTTCTAACCGAGGGTGTGACGTTTTAGAAGGGAAGTTCCATCTTCACTTCTTAAAACCTGAGAGTCACAACACATTGCAATGCCAATTCCACCCGTTGATTATTCCATTTCGAGATTTGGTGTTGGCTTATATCCCTAGGAAATTTGTGTGAAGTTCGAAACTTAACAGTTTATGATGATCAAATTTTAAGTGTATATTTAGTTTGTTGATTTGTAAAGAAAAACTTACATCTTTTGTTATTTTATTTATTTATATTGTTAGGGCATACAAAACAAGATTTCTCTTTTTATCCTGATGTGAGTACAGATCAAGCAATTGTCTGCACCGGAATTCGACTCATCAAGTTTCGTTTTCAATTTAACAAATAAAAGCTTTGTGATGTATGTCGTTCGGCTTTTGTTTGTTCTTATATTTGAAACTAAACTCTTTCACCAAGTTTTTAATCACTTTTTTTTCTGTGTCTGTTGGAAAGTTCAGAAATAACCCAAATTTCTGCAATATATACTGTGCCCGAATATATGTGATTGATCGACAATATCGAGTTGCTGTGAAAAAAAAAGTCAATGCCACACCAATTTATGTTTTCGCATCAAGTCTGCACCTAACCAGGAAAGTCTAGTCAACAAATGGGGCGTCTGCATGCAAATAGGAGGTTGTGAAAAGACCAATTAAACTATGGTATCATGCAGCGGGTGTCAATATCCCTCTCCTTCCTCTATCTGCCGACTAATTCGTCAAATTACTCTTCTTCAGGCAAGGGCAAAGTGGATAGACGTTATTTATAAGATCCGACATTTGATTTTCACGAATGTAAGTGTTAAGTGTTTGTAGTTCGATCAATTTTCCTTCTACTCCGGACAGACAACACCTCTCTTGATATTAAATCAAATTTACAAAACAATTTCTGAAAAGGCTTGAATAAAAATGCTATTTTGTTTTAAAAAAATAAAGTTATATTTAATGTGAACACTTGTGGGTTAATTGCTGTGCCAAGCATATTTGTG
The DNA here is from genome assembly GCA_028829895.1 of Sinotaia quadrata. NCBI lineage: Eukaryota > Metazoa > Mollusca > Gastropoda > Architaenioglossa > Viviparidae > Sinotaia > Sinotaia quadrata. The sequence continues at coordinate 11,107,405 of CM054180.1, read as the reverse complement.
ATTTCAGTGTCATAGAAGCCATAGAGACCTACTTGTACCATGTGTTGAGAAATATTCCGGAAGTGATAGAAAGGGATGGGTTTACAGGTCACAACTCTGACGTTTTGCTGCGAGATGGGCATGATGTTAATTCTCCACCACCCCAGGCCGGACGTAACCTAAGGCTATTATATATATATATATATATATATAAAATATACATATAAACCCTATTTGTAACTGTTATGTTATTTGCTCTATGTAACCATTCTGGCTTATGTTATTTCATTGTTTGATACAGTTATTGTTGTTACAAAGACCACTCGTATTAGCGTGGCTCACTTACATGCTATATGTTGTAATTTGTCATCTGTATTTACTTACTATTCTGACTTCATGTATCGGGGGCTCGAGCTATCTTCTAGAACTATCACTCTTCTATTCTGCACTATCTATCATTCATCTTTCTAACACGTGTGGCCGGCCAGAAGGTGCGTTTCATGACCGTGTGGTGCTGTAAGAGAATGTTCATTTTGAGTCCAATGGGACTGTAGTAGTTTTTTTGGTTCATTTATATGAGTGAACTATATTATAAGAGTGAACTAGATTATATGAGTGAACTAGATTATATGAGTGAACTATAAATAAGATTATAAGAGAACACTGCATGTTTCTGAGTGAACTCTAGGAGTACTTTGGTAGATTTTGACTGAAGCTAGATTTAGAGTCAATTAGCTTTGGTTCTCTGAAGTAATGTTTGGGGTCCCAGTGACGTATATATATATATATATAGATAAGGTCCGTGGAACTGTTTCTGACCTTTGAGTCATTCCATTCAGGCATTGCTCAGCGGCTCGATGCTCGACAAATTCAATAACCGAGATAATGTCTCAGATAAAGTGCCAATCTGCCAATAAAATACACGTGAAATAAGAAATTTTCCTTATGTGATCTTTGACAGAACTTACATAGACATCATATATTTACATATTACAAGCAAAATATAACAATCTAAAATATGGCTAATGTCAAGAGATGAACACAAGCATTAAAACAGCTCAATGAAATTAGAAAGAAATGTACAAAGCAATCAAGAAACAAAATAAGATTCTCGTATAAATTGATATAATTTTATACACACTGTGTGCCCTTTATTCCAATCTACATATCAATATCAGTTTTGGAATTTATGAGCCTAGCAAGTCTTCTTTTGTTTCATATGCTGTATAGTTTTGGAATTTATGAGCCTAAGAAGCCTTCTTTTGTTTCATATGCTGTATAGTTTTGGAATTTATGAGCCTAAGAAGTCTTCTTTTGTTTCATATGCTGTATAGTTTGGAATTTATGAGCCTAAGAAGCCTTTTATTATTTCATATGCTGAATAGTTTCCAGGTTCGAATTGCACAATAAATCAGTACGGAAAACGCAGCATACTGTCGTATTTTAAAATTTGAGCAGACATTGACAATGTTTGAGTGCCAAATCTCGCAGCTTGGAGAAACACACCTTATACACACCGTCCATAAAAATTAAAGGCTTTCATTTTATTATTAGTGACGGTAGGATCAAATTGGTGTTACTTTGAAAGTGAATGAGTCTGAAGTAAACAGCTTAAGACAAGAATATTCTAGACTTGCTGACCTAGTGGAAACTGAGTGAGCAGTTTTTTTTAATTTATTATCCAATGATTGATTTATGAGAAAGACTAGCCACTGGGCTGAGTTTAAGGAGTTTACTTGCAGTAGAGAATTTGAAGATAAAGAGAGAAGTCCGGCTCTGAAGGCAGTCGTTAGCTTGAATGGTGAGTTTAAACTGACTGATTGAGAAAGAGTGGACTTGGAAACATTTTACACATTTTTCTATTGAATTGTTATACTTGTGTTATGTAAAGATGTACTGTTGTCACCATTTTTGTTGTGGTGGGGGTGTTTTACAGAGCCCAGACTAGTGGCACATCAAGTCTGTATTTAGTGTGCATGTGCGCTCGGGATGTTCACCCCCCCCCCGTCCTCCTCACCAGTGGTGGTGTTATTCTTGGCGCTGTCGTTGTGGTTGTCCCCGGTGTCCGTGGGATACGTGAAGGTGGGTGTTGGTGGCCAGTAAAGAAGGTCAATTAGTAGATGTATCATGTCTGCAATGGGGTAATTAAAGTAGCCCCATTGCATATACTGTCTTTCATTGGGCTACCATTGTTGTCGGCGGCTGTTTGGTTGGTGCTGTTTTTGTTGTAGTTGTGGCTGCTATTGTTGATTATGTTGTTGTCGCTGCTGTAGTCAGATGTGTTGTCGTTTCATTTTTCGGCCTAGTTCTTCTTTTGTTGTAGCCTGGCATTCTGTTGATATGTTTGTTGGTGTTGCTGTTGGTGTTGGTATTGGTGGGTGGCAGGCAAAGGCGAGAGTAGTGGGCCACTTGGCAATGGTGAGGTCTTCGAGGGCGATGACTACTTCCGTTTCTTTTTGAATATCAGTTGTCTTGGCATCGTCGGCTTCTGTTTGTATTATTGTTTCTTTTGAATCTGGTTTGACAGTCTGGGTGTTAGTGATTCTGTGATTTTTCTTTTTGTCTTCTGTCTTTGTTAGGTTTGTTGCTTGTATTTTCTTGTCACTGGTTGAAATGACTGAAATCTGTGCTTTTCCCCCCTATGCTGTGGTTGTAGAGGTCTGAGAGTATGCCTGTCTTTGTTCCTATTTTGTTGTCTGTGTTGAGTTTGTTTTTGTAGTTGGTGGAATTTTCCATAGAATTTGCGTATTTGTCTCCTTCTCGGCTGTAGTCGGGCTGACTGTTTGCATGTCGCTCGACTTCAAAGTAGGTTTGGACGATGAAGGTAGGTGAGTTTCCAGAACCTGGTACAGTGATAAAGTTCAAACAATAGCTTCCGTAATTTTGTCGTGATCTGAGTCAACCCCTTCAGTGTCAAAAAAGGGCCAAGAACAGAGCGTTGAAAGGGTTGTTGAACGCTTGCAATTCTGTTCTAAGTTCATAGTCATATGGTGCCGTTCTGTTCTAAGTTCATAGTCATATGGTGCCGTTCTGTTCTAAGTTCATAGTCATATGGTGCCGTTCTGTTCTAAGTTCATAGTCATATGGTGCCGTTCTGTTCTAAGTTCATAGTCATATGGTGCCGTTCTGTTCTAAGTTCATAGTCATATGGTGCCGTTCTGTTCTAAGTTCATAGTCATATGGTGCCGTTCTGTTCTAAGTTCATAGTCATATGGTGCCGTTCTGTTCTAAGTTCATAGTCATATGGTGCCGTTCTGTTCCAAGTTCATAGTCATATGGTGCCGTTCTGTTCCAAGTTCATAGTCATATGGTGCCGTTGAACTTATAGTAGTGGTTCCATCGTCGTTTTTCCGATTTCATGAATTTCGGAGTAGGCTAGTGGACTAGAAGGAGATTTCCGATCCTATCGCCTCTTCTTAGTCCGTTCTTTCAGTTTTGTTAGTAAGTCACGGGATAGAACGAATCGTGACACGGGTTATACCGTTTCTCCCTGCCCTAAGGGCCTGGGAGTAGGCAGTAGAGCAGTTATCCAGTATCGTTGGTCAAACCCTTGGTACTGCGTGCGCCTTTCTCCATCCTAAATTCGGTGAGTCGGTGAGAAAGGTGTGGAAGACTTCTGAACGGCACGGCTGCTCGAAGTCCAAAGTGTGTTGTCGAAGGTAGAAAAACACAGTTCATATTATTATAACGAGTTTTAGTCTGCAGCCCTTGTGGCCGTCAAAGGGGGTGGGGCTTGGTGGCCAGCGCTTTCAGGATTTATGGCACGTTAGGTGTGAGTGTGGGTGAGCAGTCGTTTTGCACACGAAGAGTTGTCTTTACGTTGTCTTTGAGAGCCATGAAGCGAAGAAGAGATGTGTTGGCGGGTCAACGCGGCCGCGTCGCCAGGAAATGAAAGGTCGCTCATGTAAAACACGGTGTTGTGGTGTCGTCAAGCGTGTGATGTATTGTCCTTTATCATCATCGTTTTCATCTAGCATTCTGTGGTGACCCATAACACTATACCCGACACCCCATAACATAGGCTATAGGATTTTTGTTGTTGTAGCTTGCATAGGATTGTTCTATAGGACTGTTCTTTGGTCTTTGAAAATCTACAAATCTCATCTCAGACGCGTCAGACACAGTTCAGTTTCGTACTCCACCCCTCCCTCGCAAAGCTTGTAAAGTCCTCCCTAATAATCAACTTTCGTCTCCTTACGACAAGAACAAAGTACGCAAGATTATTCTTCCATTAACACACACGGAATGCTCGCGGCTTCTGGCATGAAGCTTCATTGATTCCAAGCGGCTGTGAGGCGCCCTGTTGCCTGCTTGTTAGTTCACGTCCAGCACTCTCACTCGAGGTCGGTCTGCTAGGAACGAGTGGAATTATGAAACTTTTTTTTTTTTTTTAACCTGGAGGTGATTTGATATATATATATATATATATATATATATATTATGTGCGCGTTACCAATTGGCTTATTCTGTCGGAAAGGAAAACTCTCACACTGCCACGAAACATTATATCTGGCAGGATCGATATTTACGACACACACGACAGCGATATTCCATTATTTTCCAGGGGAAGATAACCCTTATTCGCCTTCTACTCTCAACAATCTGTTCATCTCCAGACTAGTTCGTTGCCTGTTCGTATTCGTTTCGAGGGTTGCCAACAAAATCACTGAGTGCGCTATTATTCAGACTCCAGTTACCAGGAGACAGAAACGGTAAACCCTATAATTTACAGCTAGAATCAGTAGACAGAGCAAAATCATGTGCTTACTAAAATTCGAATAATCAACGCAAACACCACTGAATGAAAACAAGCGCAACTTGCCTAGGGCGCCCATCTCACGATACCTAGTTTTAACGTTGAAACAAACGAACGCTTCCGGAAGGTGACTGCATCAGGCAGTGAAAGGATGCTTAACCACGGCATTATCCACAGGCTAAGAATAGTTACCGCAAATAGAGAACCATAAGTAGCGTAACCGAGGGCCATGGTATTGGCTAGCCTTGCTAATTTTACCCCCTGGGCCTGTAGATGAACCATGATGAGTCAAACTCACACACGCACGCACACACACACACACACACACACACACACACACACGTGTATAATGAAGAAATGCCTGATTTATATAACCATTGGGGTGATCTGAATCTAACTTAACATAATCTCCTAACTTTGAAGCTCCCGAGCTAGTGTTTAGAAATTTCAACACGGAAACAGTCACATTTAAATGAGATTTTAATCACGTCACTCGGCCTCGATTTGATGCAATCACTGACTATAACAATTACAATACGGTGTCCTGTTGTTGGGATTAGTAGTTAAAGTACTAAAAGACAGACAACCAATTTACAATTACCTTTAATTAGTAGTTAAAGTACTACAAGATCGACAACTAATTTACAATTACCTTTAATTAGTAGTTAAAGTACTACAAGACAGACAACCAATTTACATTTACATTTAATATAAGAACTAATGCTAGTACAAGAAAACAAATAACTGTATTTTACTAGACTATTTTCTACTGCAAGTTTAGTAAATATAAACCTAATCTGTTGTTTCGTCATACAATACTGACAACGATATTTCAAGGAAATAAAATTCAGTCCATTAGTTTTGAATACTTGGTACTCTAATAATTTTGAAGTTCTAAATCAGTTTCAAGAATTTCCATACTGACTTCCTAATTAAAACTTAGATGAAGCAGAAATGGAGGATGAAGTCAGCATGTGTGTCCTGTCCATGGCTGCGAATGTCAAATCCTCACTGTCCACTCTGCGCTCACAAGCTGAAGTCTGTGAGCTGGTGAGCATTAGGCAGTCTCCATTGATCAGGCTGATCTGCAACAGCATAGCTGGTTCAGTGTTTCACTGGTAAAGCTCTCTCTCTTGTCTCTCTCTCTCTTGTCTCTCTTTCTTGCAGAATTGAATGAAGGATATATTATCAAAGTCTGATACCTGCTCCAATGAAAACTCGGTTAAAATATAGGCATTCTTTTAGTCACTTAATTGAATATCATTAAAGTACAGGTACTACTAACCACATCATTTATTGAAGCAATACTACTTTTAGCATTACATTTAAATTAATAGTTCCATATATCTCTCTTATATTACAATTATAATATTACAATTCATAGTAAATTAATAATCAATTATTTCTCTCTCAATAAATGTAGGCCTACTGATGTACGTTACCAGTATTTATGTTGTACTTTACATAAATATAGGCCTACGGATGTACGTTACCAGTGTTTGTGCTGTACTTTACAGTAAATATAGGCCTACTGATGTACCTCACCCGTGTTTGTGTTGTACTTTACAGTAAATATAGGCCTACTGATGTACCTCACCCCTGTTTGTGTTGTGCTTTACAGTATATATAGGTCTACTGATGTACCTCACCAGTGCTGCGCGAAAGCGGCGGAAGCCGGAAGCGCCCCCCTACACACAATCAAAATCAATCAACTCACCAGTGCTTGTGTTGTACTTTACAGTATATATAGGCCTACTGATGTACCTTACCAGTGTTTGGGTTCTTTTTTTTTACAGTAAATATTATAGGCCTACTGATGTACTTACCAGTGTTTTGATCTACTTTCAGTAACTATAGGCCCACCTATGTACATTACTAGTGTTAATGTTCTGTTTTACAGTAAATATAGTACTACTGATATACTTCACCAGTGTTTATGTTTTACTTTTTAGTAATAAAGGCCTATTCGTCACCAGTGTTTGTGTTCTGTTTTACAGTAAATGCAAGTCCCTGCACACAGACACATGTAATTTCTCTCTTTTCTTGTATCGCCATTACTTACCCCCCCCCCTTCGTTATCTTTCTGATAGACCTCACGACCCTTATTCCCCTCCATCCCCGCTTCTATTCGCACCACGTCTCGACGTGAGTCTCGGTTTTAATTCTTTCACACTTTCAATTCCAGTCTCTGTCTTATTGTTGTCCCCTTCCCCCTTCCCGCTGGTCAAGTCAAGCTTCACTGCATTCCACTTCCGTTTCTCCTGCAACCCCTAGTTAATACTTAATGCAGACCCACTTAAATGCTATACAATAATTATCAGCGCTGCACGCGAAACCGCGCTGCTTCGGTTGATCCTTAAGCATTTCCGTTGATTATCAAGCATCGCCGTACATTGCCTGCCAGGAGCAGTGACTTCTGAATTTTAAGTTAGGATTTCTATATAGCCTACTAGGTGTCATCTACGTGTGGCACACTCCAGCCGGACAGTTAAGGTATCAAAAGATCGACATGTTTTATTTGTGTGTGTGTGTGTGTGTGTGTGTGTGTGTGTGTGTGTGTGTGTGTGTGTGTGTTTGTGTGTACAGAAAATGCTTTCTGTACTAGAGTGAAATGCTTACTAGCACCTACAAAAAGTGATAAAAAGAAAAAGTAAATTTCATTTTAAAAGGGGAGAAAAACAAAGTAGAAGCAGTAAAGAGTGTTTTGAAATGTTAGCCACTTAATTAATTTATTCATTACAAGGCTGCAATCTCGGTGCGGATGATAAAAAAGTGCAGTTAAATGTCTGCATTAATTCAGTGATACACACATTTTCCATACTAATATGGTTGAGATATGTTAATTTTAATCGTCTGTTTAGAGGAGTTGTTTTAATCGGTTGAAATGCGCAAACTGGAAGTTTTAGTTGGAAAATTGTTAGATAACCGTGAAATAGAAGAAAACGTGTTCTGTCACTGTTGAATGTGGGTTAAAAAAAAAATCCGCTTGCAAGCCTCTGCTGGCATTTCATTGGAAACAAATAAATAAATAAAAGCGAAGAAATGAATAATTTGAAGCTATATTTGACATTTTGTCAGTAATAATAACAATGAGTAATAATACAAAATGCAGTTTATAATCGAAGAGTCTAAAACTCTAAAAAGTGTTAACTAAAGACAGGGGAGATAATTTACTTCACTTGCTTTGAGAATTTTCTCGCACTACTCTCCCTTATAAATAATGTCCGGGTAATTTCCTTATATTAAAAGAATATGAGCATCAAATCATTTCTTTTTAAATACTGATGGCTGGCTGGCTGGCTAAGTGGTTGGATTGATTGGATATTTATTTGTAGTTGGTTTTATTGCTGTTATGATTTTGATTTAATGTGAACAAAGGTTTGTGTGCCTGTATGCATGTACGTGTGTGTGTGTGTGTGTGTGTGTGTGTGTGTGTGTGTGTGTGTGTGTGTGTGTTTGCGTGTGTATTTGCGGCTGGACCGTTGGAGAGATGATTAACAGCTTAGAATACATTAGAAAAATCTTTCTTTCTAATTTTTTTAAACTGGAGTATAAGTCTTCGCACGTACGCATGCTTTTTGTTGTAGTTGTGTGTATACGAGTGTGTATTTTGTATGTATATGTGTATGTATGTATGCTTGTATATATATATATATATATATATATATATATATATATATATATATATTGTGTGATGTGAGTGCATTTAAGTTAATTTTCTTAAGAAAAAATCTGATTTTGTTTACTCTGAACTTGCTTCACAAGGACACGTTTTGTTTATTATCTTTGGCTTTTTTTTATCTCTCAATCTGAAGCATATTACGTGGGGTGTATACTGTTGTTAATAAGCATAGACTTATTATTATTTCACATGAAATCATATGCACAGTACACTGGCAGCCACACACACACTAACTAGTTGACTACGGTCTATAACGCCAAAGAAGTAAGAGTGACACTCCCTTTCCCCTAAAAAGAAATAAAACAAGAAACAAAACAAAGCAAAGAGTTTCGTTGCAGCAACATTTGTTAAATGTCATTGATCTTTCTGCTACTTCCAAAGGAAAAAAAAAGAATCCTGGTATCCGATGTTTATTACGTCGCATTAAACATCGCGGATTGGGTTGTCATAGTTTCTCCAATAAAATCACTACGTTCAACTGGCGAGGGAAGTCTCAGATAAATAAGGCGGGTAACTAAGGGAAATAACTGTCCCCCCCCCAACTCTCTCTCCAGTAAGTGTTTCTTTACATATACTGTTTCAGTACATCTCTTTCAAGTTTGAATTCCCCATCCCCAGTCCCACCCCGACCTCTTTCCCGATATTGATCTGTTTACTAGCAGTTTGTCCTTAACCAGGTAACAAACCTAAAGTCTTATTCATCTACTTAAAAGGTAGGCGCTTTAGGTGCTGTTGTCCTCAGAAGACACCTTTGATCTCTCGGCATTTTGTCTTTATTTTCGTACAGTACAGAAAGAGACGTTAAATATTAGCTTGGTAGGACGAATCCCTTATCTCTCGGCATTTTGTCTTTATTTTCGTACAGTACAGAAAGAGACATGTTAAATATTAGCTTGGCAGGACGAATCCCTGATCTCTCGGCATTTTGTCTTTATTTTCGTACAGTACAGAAAGAGACACGTTAAATATTAGCTTGGTAGGACGAATCCCTTATCTCTCGGCATTTTGTCTTTATTTTCGTACAGTACAGAAAGAGACATGTTAAATATTAGCTTGGTAGGACGAATCCCTTGTTGCCTTTCGATTTTTAATTTTACTGCCTCAAGTACTTCGAGCGGTTTGTTTACAAATATTGCAAAGCACTCACTCCTGTCATACACTGCCCTTGTGGACAGGTAGTTTAATTTCCTTGTTGTTTGAACCACGACTGTATGAATTTATCATGCAGAAGGTTGAGGTCGTTGTTTGGAGTGACCTTTGCTTATTAGTGGCAGTGCAGGGGCGTCTATTCTCATCCTTGAAATCATTTATGTTTTTTCCTGAACTGGTGGATTGCTTTGTGATTTGTGATTTACTAGACTGAGAGTCAATAAGTAAACCATGTAGTTGTCTTTTCCTAAACAGGTTCATGAACTTAGTGGTGTTATGTTTTCATTATAGGAGAGGGTTTATACATAGCAAAAGAACTACCCAATAAACTGTGGTTTACATTTTCAGAACGGGTCGAGTGCCAATTTACCTTTTAGGTTTTAGTATTACAGGTCAGTTAATTCGCCTTATCCTTACTAAAGTTATTTTTGATGAACGGGTCGAATTCTTTGCCATCTTTCTGTTTTATTTTGTAATATATATGACATGATATCATACTGAAGTTATTTGTTTGGATTTGAACCCTCTGTGACATTTTGTTCCAGCATTACAAGGGATGTCCCATTGTTAAGCCCCAGTATTTTAATTTTGTTGAAGGGGTCATGTCCTTGGTGACACTTTACTTAAGCATCACAAGAAACAGTTTGTTATTAGCCAACAGTATTTTATTTTTGTTGAAGGGGTCATGTCCTTGGTGACACTTTACTTAAGCATCACAAGAAACAGTTTGTTATTAGCCAACAGTATTTTATTTTTGTTGAAGGGGTCATGTCCTTGGTGACACTTTACTTAAGCATCACAAGAAACAGTTTGTTATTAGCCAACAGTATTTTATTTTTGTTGAACGTGTTGGACGCTTTTTTGATTTGTTCTTAGACAGGGGTTATTTTGAAATCATTTTAAAATTAAATTAAAAAATCCTGAATTGCGTGTTTTTATTTGACGTGTTGAGTGCTCAGTGTCAATTGATTATTGTTTTAAATGTACAGGGCATTCCTTCCTTCAAAATTTGTTTAAATTTGCAGTTCGGGTCGAACCGTCTATGACCTTTTTGATTTTAGTATGAGATGTATAAGGGGAGTTCATTTCTACAATAAAGGTTTAATTTTACTGTTCGGGAGAAGTCTTCTGTGAACTTTTGTTTCAGGAATTTTTCAGGAATTAGATATATAAGAGCATTCCTTCCACAATTTCTTAATTTGCAGTTCGGGTCAGGTTCTCTGTAAACTTTTGTTTCTTATTATTATACAGTTGCTAATTTCGTTTGAAATGGAATTGGATCAATGTCATTAGAAGCGTTCCAAAAATCACTATGGAAACAGATTTTTTAAATCTGGGTAAAAGAGAAGCATTCCAAAGGTACACAGAATATTAATTAGTTTGACAACAATCACGATATAATAATGATTGCTATCACTCACTCACTCACTCACTCACTCACTCACTCACTCACTCACTCACTCACTCACTCGCTCGCACGCAATCACACATAGAGCAACTGTATGATCTAAAGTTACAGAGAGAAACAAAGAATTACGTGCTATTAGTTTCTTAAGAAACTTTAATAGTGACTCGCTTATAATTATATTTTGTCTTGAAAACTAATTCAGTGACTCGGTTATAACTAATATTTTGTCTTGAAAACTAATTCAATGACTCGGTTATAACTAATATTTTGTCTTGAAAACTAATTCAATGACTCGGTTATAACTAATATTTTGTCTTGAAAAATAATTCAATGGCTCGGTTAAAATTAATATTTTGTCTTGCAAACTAAATGAGTGACTCATTTAGGACTAACATTTTGTCTTGAAAATTTTAGCAATGATTCACGTATGAGTAATATTTTATTTTATCGAGAAATGATACAAGATAACGAGCCACAAATTGTAGAGATGCGCATGTCAAGACAATCAGCCATAAATTGTACGATTGTAGATATGGCATGTCAAGACAATCAGCCATAAATTGTACGATTGAAGAAATACACATTATGTCAAGGCAAAAGAAAACCAGGAAAAGTATATATTCCTTGACAAAATTATTCACAAAATTATTGTGAGTGACACAATTAAATTTAATTGTAATATAATCGAACAAATCGTATAAGAAAAATCCTGGTGGGATAATTAGAAGAAAACATATTTATAATGAAAGTATTAAATTCACATACTCATTTTGTCTAAAAGAACAAAAAGATACACACACGCACTCACTCTTATAATCACAAACACCACCAATAACAGCAAAAGCACATTATAAACAAACAAACAAACAAACAAACAATCCTGTGACGCAACGCCACTTAGTTAATGGAATTATTATTAATAATAATTAATTAATTATCCAAAACTAATTACAAGTGATAAGAATCTTTATTTTATTAATGATCCACCAACAGACACCACTCGTTCCTCTCACTTGGCGGATATGTGGGCGATGTAAACGTTTTCTCTCTTCCACAACATTAAAGATAAACATTTACGGTCACACAATCTTTCCATAGATGGAAAACTTACTAAAGGAGAAGACAAATCTATCTTTAATCTATATTCAGCGAGCCCCCCTCCACCCAATTTCTTCTCCAACATATGGTTATCAATATGTGTAAGAAGGTCAATAAATTTAACAATAAATTTCTTAAATCAACAAACATACATATGACAAATACAATGAAATAGATTACTTGACATCACTATTTCCAGGAAACCAAGTTCATATAATTTCTATAATTCACAGTCTAATGCCTATAACAGAGTTCAATAATTCAATACAAATCACAGGATAGTTCCTATCAGAGAATAGAAATGGAGTAATTAGAGATACGTGATAATAGATTTTACATAACCTGGATTAACCGCTGTCTCAACAGTCTTTCACTTGCATTTTGCAACAATGTCATAAATTATAGTTCAGTTCAATTTCCATGTGTACCTTTCCTTACATTGAAAATAGATTTGCCACTTGCTCTCTCTAGGTCAACCTGGACTTTCTCTGCTATACTGGTTCATTCAAGCAGAACAGCAATTGTAATAATTTCTAGTACTTCCCTATATCAGAAATTTTCTCTATGTAGCAGTATACATTGCCACCATACATCAAAGGAGTGTAGTGTATTCCTTTACACTTATACACCCACTGCTTCCTGCCTCTACTATGATTTGTCATAGCAGTTTGCAATTCGTGAATCAGATTCATATCAGACACAGGAAAAAAAGGCTGCTGTGTCCTGAAAATATAAATACTAAATTTCCAGTTTATCACTTTATAACTCCATTCTTTCTTATATTCCAGTCTCAACTTACAATTTCCTGCAATAGTATTTAGTAGCCCGCACACACACACACACACACACACACACACACACACACACACACACACACACACACACACACACACACACACACAACATAATAAATGCAGCATAACATGATAAAATTCTCTGTTCCTTTTATTTCCTCTTGGAACCACCCTCGATCCAGTCAAATTCACCTAGAGCTAATACTATTTATGACTTTCCCCACACCTCCCAACTTACCTCTGCCAGCCCAGTAGCATCGGTCCCCATTGTATGCCCAGAACACACACCACATTAACTACTGCCAACGTTTACTGGCGATGGTCACGCAATTTAAAACAAAGCAGGCACTCGCCCCCCCCCCCCCCGCTTCCCTAATAAATGCAAGTAACAGGCCAATAAATCTGCCACCATGCAAATCTGTCATTAGCAGGCCAATAAATCTCTCACCATGCAATTCTATCATTAACTCAGAACCTCACTTCCAAAATAAGCAGTATGCAATAGCGCTTTAATTAAAGTTGCAGGTGTCACGAAAATTTATATAAAAGTACGTGGGAAAATTTCCCAGAAAATGACAGTGGAATTTCAAAGAAATAATTAAAGTCAATTTACATAACCTTTTCACAGATGGCGGCTGTCACTGGCATGTGTTCACAATCACGCCGTTTGCAACACGTCACTGTCTTCTTTATTTAGACGATGGTCCCATGTGCTCCTTCTGGGCATGTTACACAACTGTTCCAGAATCTTTGATGCCTCACAAAATACACTGCAAAGCAACATCCAGAATTTCACATGCACTATCAAGCACATCAGGGGAGGAATGTTCCCCAATTTATATGACCAGATTTAAAGTTATGTTCAAAGTCAAGGTGATTAGAATAGAGTATTTCTTCAACAAAGAAACTTTTGGTCTATCCCCATTGGATGAATTTGTTAAGAACAAGGGTAACTATTAGTTATCAGTTCCGCTTGAAACTGGTTTGGATTGCATCAACAATTTCTAGCCTATCCTCCACCTGAGTTGTTTACTTTCAACTTTGACACTTAAAAATATCAGCATAAGCAGTGCCAAAGATCGGGTCACTTTGACATTTAACCATTTATATAACAATTAAGTTTAGAAATAGGGATAGGCAGATCTACTCCACCACACAATGGTTATAAGTAATGAGAATGAACAATTGGTTAACATTAATTAAAATACAATATAAAAAATCAATACAACCAACTACTTCATTCAAATATTTGTACTGTCATTTAATATTTCTTATTTTAAAATGGCAAGTTATCTATGGTATTCTCTTGAACAGAAAATATGAATAAGTTCCCTAGTGTATAAACAGTACAATCCCGAGATGATATTCTCAAATATGTGATATTTTGCTGGGAGATGGGCAAGACGTTAATTCTCCACCACACCAGGCCACCCATAATCTTTGGCTAATCCCCCCCAAACACACCTTCTGGCTGGCCACACGTGTTAGAAAGATGAATGATAGATAATGTAGAATAGAAGAGTGATAGTTCTAGAAGTTAACTTCAGCCTCCTGATCCATACAGCCAGGATAGAAAGTTATTTCAGGTGATAGACTACAACCTATAACATATGAGTCACACTAACATGAGTGGTCTAAGTATCAACAATAAATGTATTTACAGGTGAGTTTTAGTATGTTCATTTGTGCTTTTTCTTGAGCGGTTCCCTGATTGGTTCATTAGAGTTGGAATATTTAGGTATGTTTCCAACCCGGGGATAATGGTCAGCCATTCTAGAAGGTAGATTTACTTGTAGGATGGGTGTGGGCTACATAAGTTATTATGTGACAATGAGATCATAAATGACGTCATCAAACTACAATATAGAAATGCCTCTATTGAAACATGAAGAAAGATCATAAATGTGATCTTAAATGACGTTATCAAACTACAATAAAGAAAACTTGTATTGATGAAAGAACTCTTCTCAAATTGTGGAAAAATTCAATCTCAATAGAAAAGTCATGATAGTACACTTCACTACATGCAATGTCTACAAACTGTACGTGTCCACTGGACATCAGTAATAGTGAAGAATGTAAGAGACATATGTATGTGTCCACTGGACATCAGTAATAGTGGAGAATGTAAGAGACATATGTACGTGTCCACTGGACATCAATAATAATGGAGAATGTATTTGTCCACTGGACATCAGTAATAATGGAGAATGTATTTGTCCACAGGACATCAGTAATAATGGAGAATGTATTTGTCCACTGGACATCAGTAATAATGGATAATGTATTTGTCCACTGGACATCAATAATAGTGGAGAACGTAAGATAAATAAGTATCTGCCCACTGGACATCAGCATTGGTGGGGAGCATAAGAGACACATATCTGCCCACTGGACATTAGCATTGGTGGGGAGCATAAGAGACAGATATCTGCCCACTGGACATTAACATTGGTGGGGAACATAAGAGGCATATTTATCTATCCACTGGACATCAGCTCTGCTGGGGAGCACAAGAGACACATATCTGTCTACTGGACATCAATATCTCTGGGGTGATTGAGATGTGAAGTCTAAAATAGTAATTATGAGTTTATTGTGCTGTTGGTTTCCATCTGTCGTTTTCACAGTAGATACATTTAATCCTAGTTTTGCGAAGATATTTATTTACTTTGGTTTACTGTATCGTTTGACGAGCTGTCGAACCATCCATCCACCCAATTAACAGCCAGTGAACCTATGGACGAATGAATGAAGGAACAGATGAACGAACAAAGTGTATTGACAAAGATAAACAAACACTCACAAACAAGCTATTTAAATAACTAATTTTCTAATAAACGAACAACAAACAAACAAACAAAGAAATAAAATGTTTTCTGTTAATCAATAAAAGATAAGTCGTTTCAATGTCTACTGCAGCAACCTCCAATTAGCTAAGTTAAAAAAAAAAAGAATAAATAAAATTATTTAACAACAGCAACAAAAAATAGTCGAATGCTAGCGATTGGTTGTTTGGCTGTTTAAAAAAAAAAAGAAAGATGTTTATGAAATTGAAATTTGAAAAAATCGTCACTGTCCCCTCTATATATTCCCACCACTCCATCGCCATCATCCACCTCAACCGATATGACTTAAACCGAACTTGGAAGTGACCTCACGCTCGATTAGGTTGCGTCAGAATCGAACACAGAAAGCAAATAATGAGATCACGTGTATGTGCGACTGGATCGTGTGGTAGGTTAACCGCGGCAGATTGTACAACAGCTTTGAGAGAAAAACAATGCCTCTCGCTCCTTGGAAAGAAACGTTCAAGGCCATACAATGACGAACTTTCACTAATGCGCACACGTCGTAAAGTAGGTCAACGATTGACACGTTTGATCCATAGCAAGCCTCAGATTGCTTCAGTTAAGATTCAAACGAAGAACTGCACACGACAAAAGAGACGAGAGAAAAGTGAAAAACATATACCAATAAATGCAAGAACAAGATCACTTATTATTTCTTTCATTTTGCAGCATGTGTGGACACAGTCGTTATTAACTCATTACTCAGTTATGCCAAATCAACCAGCCCATGACCAACTAGTTAATCATCCAGCAAGCCACCTAACTATTCGATATCCCCCTATAACTACCACTACCCCATCCCCCTTACAAGAAAGCAGCTTGGGGGTAAGACCGTTGTACGTTATTGTATGTAGTTTTAAAATGCAGCAATGTAACGGAATTTATACGTATGCACATGAAAAGCTAGACAGTGATGTAACATGTTGTGACATCTCTAGTCACACTTCACTCATTGTGATTATTAATTATTAATCAATAACACATAATTAATTACAAGTGAGCAAGAATCTTAATTTATAGTTATTAATATAATTCTCTCACAAGACCCCTATATGTCTCTCACTTGGTGGATTATAAGGGTGTCATAAAACTCTACTCTTTACACAATAATAACGAGTTACTGTAACTTATAATGTTTCTTCAGGTGGAGACTTCTTACTAAAAGAGTAATAAAAATCTGTCTTTTATTTATATTTAACGAACCCCCATCCATCCGATATTACTCCAACCATAAGGTTTTAATATATGCAAGAAGGTTAATAAATTAAACAATAAATTTATTAAATCACCATATGAATATAATCAAAAGACCCTTGATATTGACATCACCTCACAACAATGTTTGATTAAACGTTAGACACTCGTTTAGTTATCCTAGTATAGACATCACCAGTCAAATTAATAACACACACACACACACACACACACACACACACACACACACACACACACACACACACACACACACACGCACATATATAATCAAGTTCATAGATAAGGTATCATCATAGAAATGAGAGTGGAGTTTCCGAGAGAGAATTTATAGTCAATGTACATAACCTTTTCAATGAAGGGAGCTGTCACTGGCAGTGTTCACAATCATGCAGTTTGCAACAATGAACTTTCTTATTAGATGATGGTCCAACGTACCCCCTTCTAAGCACATTACACAACTGTTCCAGAATCTTTGGGGAGAATCATCCAGAATTGTGTAACAATTAAGTTTAGAAATAAGGATAGGCATATTTACTCCACCACACATGTAAATATATTGAGTCCTAAAATGTTATTATGAAATGGGATTTGTTAAGAGGTATACCAAGAAACTAGATTGATATGGATGTTAAATGTCAGAATATCAAGCTTTAAAATGTCTTTATGCAAGGGGATTTACTTTAAAATGTTCTTATAACAGAGGATTTACTAATGGAATACCCAGGAAAATAAATATTGCCAAATATGGTTACGAGGAAAAGATAGGGATGCTTCTTATGATGAATATGAGGTAACGATTTAGATGTTTCTGATCTTATGTTGCTCTCTGATGAGGCATGGTAACGATTTAGATGTTTCTGATCTTATGTTGCTCTCTGATGAGGCATGGTAACGATTTAGATGTTTCTGATCTTATGTTGCTCTCTGATGAGGCATGATAACGATTTAGATGTTTCTGATCTTATTTTGTTCTCTGATGAGGGTATGGTAACGATTTAGATGTTTCTTAGATTTTTCCACTCTCTGATGAGGTTGAGGTAAGATTTTGATATTTCTTAGTTTTTTCCTGCTCTCTTTACAATATTTAATCCAGTAATTACGAGATTTTACAAGAACACGAAGACAAACGCATTTGCATCTTCTGGAATGAGAATCATCGCGACTAAAAAACAAACAGCAACAACAAAACTAGTGTTTATTTTCTCGGGTTTTGTCAGATCTGAAATCTGACACGATTCAGACCTTAAAATGGTTATTGTAGCGTGTTTGAGGAATTTGGAGGATTAAGCGGGAATTAGTTTTTCTACACAGTTTATCTTCCTGAAAAAGAGGATTCAAGAATATTTCGACAAACAGAAGAGAAGAACCATCCCCCCAACAATTAAAAAAAACAAACAAACCGAAATAAAATAAAAAACATCCACAAACAAACACGAAGTGCACCCCTCTTCCACTCTTATGTCGCCATCAAACACACACCATTGTCTGCCTGGCTTCCATCCGGAAACTAAGCCTGTTCTTATTAAAAACTGTTGCTTTGCTTTCTCTGAACACATTGGATACATTCATAAGAATTTACTACTACAATTCATCCAAGTGTAATGGCCTTTCTGTAAAAGCCGGCACAGGTTTTCCAACTCAGCATGGTAGCAAGGAACAATCGTCAGCCCGTTTTTTTGATTAATACTTATGTTTATATTTATACTGTTGTTGAGTTATTTTCAACTTCACTTGCCACCACGTGTTGTAGAGGCTTACGTCATGTTACTATCAGTAAACGTTACACGTGCATTTTACCTTTTTCCGCAAACGACTCGTCTCTGTGTTAAGAACCATAAAACGACTTCTCTTGGTCAGATCAAAGATCGTTATAGTTCCTTTTCTTTTTCATTTTGGAATTAAACATGTAGAAGTAATTGAACACCGACCGTTTGTAGTAGAAATTTACGTGCCGTACACATACTTTTGTAGAAATAAAACACAAAATTCTTTTGAATTTTATATGGAAACAAATTTGTCACTAGACGACGAAAACAATATTATGTACACTTTTTACAAAATTGAATATGTCAACAAAAAAAGTAGAACGAAAACAACCCAAGAACATGAACTGTAAACGGATTTACTCTGCTCTCATTTTGTCCTTGTACTAACGACTTGCCCAATATTTTACTCGCTGTGGTCTTGTCCCGAAGGAAATGCTTAATATTTCATTCACTACTGCCATTGTATTGAAGGATGTGCTTAACATTTCGCTCACTGTTCCTTGTACTGTAGATTTGACTAGAACAAATATGGTAATTTGTTTTGATCTATTTTATTTTTTGCTTTTATTTTTCTCCTTGTGATGTAACTGTATTGGTATAACTAATTCTATGCTGCACTGCAGCAACTGATTACGTGCCAGACTCTCTTCAGACTGACTGATCAATTTTGAAATTGATCTTATCAGATATTGTTTAACCAGATATTATTTGACTTTAAACATGTTTTAATCCTTAAAACATTTTAAGGATTTAACATTATATTTGAAATTGACATATTTTGATTACACGACAGTTTATTCATTGAAAGAGTGAGAATTTTATTTTATAACTGTATATATGTTGATGATATTTTGATACTGAGCAAGGCTAGTTGATATATTTTTGTTAATACATTGTGGTTCTTTTCCTTTTAAACAAACTTACTTTCATTTATAAAAAAGAAAATGAAATGGAAATCCATCAAGGGTCCAAAGATATGGGCAATCTATGAAATCCGGCCTTAAATCCTAACGTCCGTACTATGGGCCTAGACAATGGATTGGGGGCAAGATAGATGATGCCTGATCTGTGTAACGAGCTTCACATTCAGAATACAAATCAGCGCGGGTTAGCCATTGCGAGTAGCGTCTCTGCGCATGCCTAATTTATTCTCGTAAGCATCCTGTTACAGAGTACACGTAAACATAATACCGCCACACACCCATTTCTTGCCACTGTTTAAAAAAAAAAATATATATATAAAACTTTACATTAACTCAATCTGAAAGTTCTTTTTATTTGTATCCAGTGTCTCTTCATCTTGTTGTGTTATCGCTTTACAATGTCGTTCAATTTCTCAGTCCTTTAACTTTAAAATATCTTCTCACTTGCACAATTCTTTTGCATCCACACGCAACTAATTAAACAGCATGAACATCGGTCCATTCACTTAAAACTTAATTATTGCTTATTAATCTAACAGCTACACCCGCAACTAATAGTTTTAACTTATACAAACACCAGTGAACATTGTACACCTACTACGTCTTCAAATAATAATAAAGCATAACCACTGGTACTTAATATTATGTAAATGAACATCTTGCAGTCACTTTGTCAAAGTATCTTTACTGATTCCTTTCCCACTGGCAATCTTTCAGGTAGGCTGGTTGTTTAACCACTCTCCTACTGGCAATCTTTCAGGTAGGCTGGTTGTTTAACCACTTTTCCACTGGCAATCTTTCAGGTAGGCTGGTTGTTTAACCACTTTCCCACTGGCAATCTTTCAGGTAGGCTGGTTGTTTAACTACTCTCCCACTGGCAATCTTTCAGGTAGGCTGGTTGTTTAATGGGTCCGTCCATTTTCGTATCGATCCAAAACCACTCAACAAGGCATTGAAGTTAAATGATTATCCGATGAAGATGATCGATGATGTTCTCGAAGAGTTAAAAGGAGAGCGAAGATTTATATGCAAATCGATTGGAGGAATGGCTTTTGCCACGTCATGCAAGGCTAGATACTTAATGTCGTCATTGTGTTTACGTCATGCAAGGCTAGATACTTAATGTTGTCATTGTGTTTACGTCATGCAAGGCTAGATACTTAATGTCGTCATTGTGTTTACGTCATGCAAGGCTAGATATTTAATGTCGTCATTGTGTTTACATCATGCAAGGCTAGATACTTCATGTCGTCATTGTGTTTACGTCATGCTAGATGAAGAAAGCAGAAAGTTGACCATCTTTGAAACACTGTTTGGGACATTTTGGTGGAAAGTAATGCCATTTGGGGTGTCTGTTGCACCAGAAGAATTCCAGAGTAAATGCAGTGCTAAAACCTCTGCATGGTGTTTCTGCAGTTCATGATGATGTCATAATCTTGGGCGAGTCTAACAAGGAAACAGCTGCAGATCATGAGAAGAAGTTCAGAAAATTCCTACAAAGATGTCCAGAGAAGGGTAACAAGCTGAACAGTGTCAAGGTAAAACTGAAATAGATAGAGGTTTCATACCTGGGTCATGTCATTACCAGCAAAAGAATCAAAGCAGACCCAAAGATGATAGATGCCATCAAGAATTTCAAACAGCCCAAAGACAAAGCAGTGGTGCAACGTATGTTAGGGATGGGTGGCTACTTACAGAAATTCACTCCAAGATTGTCTGAGAAAGCAACACCGATTGATGGCTGAAGATAGAGGTGGGATTTGCAAGTCAACGAGTGACCAAAGTCTAAGCACCAGTACTGATCAATTAATCTGTTAGTGTGAGACTGGACTTGATATTAAGGCAAGCCAGAGCTGTAAATTCATTGAAATTTCGTATGTTTTTGTGCATCCAGTGAGTCAGGTATCCTTGGCGGTTGGGCTCACAATTCGTTTTATTTGACAACAAAAATGTGAAAGTGGTCAAAAAGACACTTATTTGGTCAAATACTCCGTTCATTTTGACCAAATATTGATTATTTTACCAAATAATTTTTTTTGTCAAAAAACGTTATTTGACCAAATATAGTCTCTGAAGGTTTCTGATCAAATAATTGCTGAAGTTTTGTCCAAACAGTTTAGCGGAAGGGGAAGTGATTGAACATAAGAGTTTCATAACGATTTTGAGAGGACTAATTTCATTAGTTAAACAATTACAAAAATAATACAGTATAACTTCGTTTTCAATTTTAAGCAAAATTTGTTTTATTAATTTTGACATGGCAGAAGGCTTTGCAAACACGGTTAAGGAAATTTTAAGGTACCTTTTCTTTTCTCGACCCCCTCTGTCACTGTTCGCTGAAGTCTGAACGAACATACGTCTTCTTTTATTTAAAAAAGTCTTATGTAATTGCCATGGCTGGAGCATTATAAAATATTTGCATTGTATTAAAGCGGGAAAAAGTAGTAACAACTTAATCTTATGTAATTGCCATGGCTGAAGCATTATAAAATAATTGCATTGTATTAAAGCGGGAAAAAGTACTAACAATTAATTTTCATAGGGTTATTACTCTGGTACAGATATATATTTAAAAGATAATGCACAGGATTAGTAGTAGTAGAGATAAAAAGCAGAGAAATCATGTATTAATAAATAATACTATTATTCAATTTTTAACTTTGCTTAATTTCAACACGACCTCCTAAGATCTAGACTTTAGCCTACGTACACCTTTCACATTGTTGTTTGAAAGAATATGCTCCAGTACTGAAATTTGGTCAGCTAAAAAGGTTCTGGAGTTGTCAGAGGTGTTCATAAGAATTACATATCATGCATTTTGTTTTTCAAATAATTCTATTATTCAATCTCCATTTCTTTTCATATATACGGCTTGCTTGAAAAGAATGGTTCACCGACAAAACCGCGAACGACAAATGCGCGCCGACAAAACCGCGATGGACAAAATCGCGCCGACAAAATCGCGCCGACAAAATCGCGATCGATAAAATCGCAATGATACTTGTTAAATCGTACAAGAATGTAATAATAACATACGTAGATATCAATATTACGATACACAAAGCAATGTTAAGAGATACTACGTGCAAATAATCCTCAAAATAAGGCAATGAAAAGAATGAAGCATACATCAAATCTTAATCATTTTATTTAAATATCACTATTATGAGATACTACGTGTAAATAATCCTTACACAAATGCAATGAAAAGAATGAAGCATACATCAAATCTTAATAATTTTACCATAAAGATCAATATTAAGAGATACTACGTGCAAATAATTCTTACACAAAGGTAATGAAAAGAATGAAGCATATATCTAATCTTAATAATTTTGTTTAAAGAGCAATATTAAGAGATATTGAGTGCAAATAATCCTTACACAAAGGCAATGAAAAGAATGAAGCATACATCAAATCTTAATAATTTTACCATAAAGATCAATATTAAGAGATACTACGTGCAAATAATTCTTACACAAAGGTAATGAAAAGAATGAAGCATATATCTAATCTTAATAATTTTGTTTAAAGAGCAATATTAAGAGATATTGAGTGCAAATAATCCTTACACAAAGGCAATGAAAAGAATGAAGCATACATCAAATCTTAATAATTTTATCATAAAGATCAATATTAAGATATACTACGCGTAAATAATCCTTACACAAATGCAATGAAAAGAATGAAGCATATCTCTAATCTTAATAATTTTGTTTAAAGAGCAATATTAAGAGATACTGAGTGCAAATAATCCTTACACAAAGGTAATGAAAAGAATGAAAAGAAGTTACGTAATAGAGCGAACATACATAACACTTCCTGCCATTCTTGGTGATGTTTATCGCGATTTTGTCGGCGCGCATTTGTCGGCGCGATTTTTGTCGATTTCAAAGAGCGCGATTTTGTCGGCGCGCTTTTGTCCATCGCGGTTTTGTCGGCGCGCATTTGTCGTTCGCGGTTTTGACGGGTCACCGAAAAGAATAAACAATAGACGTAATGGTTTCTTAATTTGTTTTATGTGAATGAACATCAAGAAAACAATGGGTTTTAAACAAGACCAATGTTCAATGTTTTATAGATATGCAATACACAACAATAAGTCAACATTTGGCCTAAATAATTAATAACCATAATCTCAATACTATATTTTGTAATAACAATAACAGATGAATAAGATGTGCAAGCCATTAGATTTTTAAATAACATCTTTCTTGAATGGATTGAGAGCGTACACATTTCATTATTCATCTCTCACATATTAATAACTGTGTTGTCCAGATAAAGTCTATATAGCTGAACTGCCGAGTTTAATAATTAATTGTATTTGTACATCTTTGAACCATTTAGACATTTCATACTGTACTGCTTTCAAGTAAGAATTTATTAAGTGTTGGAAATAATTGTATACATAATTTTAAATAAAATTTTAATAAAATTAAAATCTTACTTATGTTAATATCACTAGTCGTCACTTCCTTTGTGTATACAGTATTTAAATTTATTATCTTTTAACACAAAATAACCAAAAAAAAATTAAGTGTGTATGAAGTTATGCTTTAAAAATTAAATTTTAATCAATATATATATATAAGTTTAAAAGAAATTTCAATGTTTATTTTGGTACATTTCTTAATTTAGTGGCTAGTTCATTGAAAATGTAATGATTAATAATTTACTTTAGTGTTGGATTTTTTTTTATTGATTATGCTTTTGACTCATTAAAGTGCAGTTCAGAACTTCTTTCATTAGTTAAACATAATATTTTATAAATAAATTAAATACACATGTTAATTAAATTAGTTCTTTTAAGAAAATAGACACTGAAAGTTCCCCTGTGCTTTACTCAGTTTACTGGATCTGATTTTAATTTCTTACTGGAAAATTGGCCAATTATCACTGGGACCCTCTGGGCAATGACCACGCCCTATCAGTTTTTTCTTGAGCCTATCGATGTACCACAAGAACTGAAACATAAAGTCTCTGTAAACAGTCAAAGCTTTACATAAGGACAATGCCATTATATGCAACAGTCTTCTCCTATGCAAGAGTTGTTTATGTTTAAGAAATATTAGTTCAAATGTAGACATTTTGCTCAACTGCATTATTTCCTATTAAGAGGACAATCTATGTACGTACGTATCTATCTATCTATCTATCTATCTATCTATCTATCTATCTATCTATCTATCTATCTATCTATCTATCTATCTATCTATCTATCTATCTATCTATCTATCTATCTATCTATCTATCTATCTATCTATCTATCTATCTATCTGTATAATTTCTAAAAGCTTCTGTTACCTAAATAGTAAAAATGAGGCAGCATTAGCATAACTAGAAAAACTAACTAGATTAAATTTGATATAATTGGGTTTAAGGCTCTGCATTTATGAGTTATTGTAATGGGGTATAATGCTGTTTATTTGCGAGATCTAGACTAATGTATTGCTTTGTTTGTTTACATTTTAGGACAATAATGCAAACCCAGACATCCAAATTTATATATATCACATACACACACACACACACACACACACACACGCACGCACGCACAAGCACGCACGCACGCACACACACACACACACACACACACACACACACACACACACACACACACACACTGTACACATATTTATGGACTATGTGAGAAGGAATGAAATAAGTGTTAAACTTCTCTGATACATTTTAATATTTTAAAAATAAATAAATTTCTGCAATTTGAACGGCAGACTAAGAATTAGATATTAACCGAAAATGAACCATATAATCAGGTGAAGTAACATTTAGGAAAGACAGACAAAAGTAGATTTTATTGAAGAAGGAAACTGATATTGTTGCAGTTGAAGTGTGAATCAATAGCGTTCTTATTTCCAGACTACAATTTTCTGACTTCCTTACTGCTCTACTTCCTAATCTCATGACTTCCTTATTGTTCCACTCACTGATCTCACGACTTCCCTACTGCTCTACTTCCTGATCTCACGACTTCCTTACTGCTCTACTTCCTGACCTCACGACCTTTACTTCTGTACCTCCTGATCTCATGACTTTCTTACGTCTCTACTCCCTGATTTCCTTACTGTTCCACTTCCTTACTTCCTTACCTGTCTACATTCTGACTTCCTTACTGCTGTGTACTGCTCTATTTCCTGAATGCATTACTGCTATACTTCCCGACTTTCTTACAACTCTACTGCCTGACTTCCTTATTGCTCTATTTTCTGACTTCTTTACTGCTCTACTTCCCGAATTTCTTACTGCAATACTTCCTTACCTCTCTACTTCCTGACTTCCTTACTGCTCTACTTCCTGACTTCTTTACTGCATACTTAATGAATTTCTTACCTATCTACTTCCTTACTTTCTTACAACTCTACTGCCTGCTTTCCTTACCTCTCTATTTCCTGACTTCCTTATTGCTATACTTCTTAACTTCTTATTGTCGACTACGAATTCACTTGACTGCCGTGATCGACTCACGAAGTTACTATCGTGAAACAGATTAGAGCTATGGTGTCCCTGCTGGGCCGTGTGGTACAAGAGGAGACAACTGCTTTGCATGCCATGTATCTTTGGTTGACTGTCCTGCTTTTATTTTTACGTCTGTGATGTCACCGCCTTCGTGATTGTGTCCGTCTGCTGCTTATTAAATTGATAGAGACAAATAACTTGCTAAGCCTAACTGTAATTGTACAATGGAAGATATATCAGAACACTAAGTAAATTTAAGATAAATAGATTGGTTTTTATCTCGGAAATGAGATCAGATATGTGCTGGGTTGTAAGAATGAACATTTATAAAGTCAATGCCAAGGTCCGTAAAGTCTTCTTGAAATGACTGGAATTTGGTGTTATAATAAATATTTATAACTATGTAGATTTATATTTTCCATATAATTATGGTTTGGTTTTGTGGCGATGTATTATGAAAGATTTATACAAGTGCTTGCTGTAGTGTCTATTATTTCAGAAGAATTTGTTTATGTTTTAAATTTACTATTAAATTGTTATTAAAAATCGTAACTTTAACATTTCACGTGAGTTAAAATTGGAAGAAATGTTGGGCATGTAAATGTGAGTGTGTGTGTGTGTGTGTGTGTGTGTGTGTGTGTGTGTGTGTGTGTGTGTGTGTGTGTGTGTGTGTGTGTGAAGTCTATAAACACACAATATTAAGATGTACATGTACAGACTGAAATGAGCATTCAACTTGATTAGATACTGATACAAACAAGTCTATAAACACATAATATTAAGATGTACATGTACAGATTCAAATAAGCATTCAACTTGATTAGATACTGATACAAACAAGTCTATAAACACACAATATTAAGATGTGCATGTACAGATTCAAATGAGCATTCAACTTGATTAGATACTGATACAAACAAGTCTATAAACACACAATATTCCAGAATTTTTATAACACGAACAGTGAAGATTTAAGGATGTTTTAAGGTATAAATTATAATTATCAGATACAGACTTAGAGACAGGTATGCTTTTAATGCGTTTACTTTTTAATGGACTGGCCGGACTTCCACCTGATTGGTGCTCACGACATACCTAGCATACTTCTCTTGACCCAGAAAAACACATCCGTCCTGTCTTACGGGTGATGTAATGGTTACGTCATATGCCCGTACAAGCCCTTGTTAAAAACTACCTTTTGCATCTAAATTTAGATTTTGTTTTCTATTTATTTCTTAATCTAAATTTTTATTCCATTCTATATTTCTTTTTTAATATTTATTGATGTGATCCGGGCGAGATTGATAAAATCCTGACAAAGTACAATGTGATACAGGTGTGATTTCGATGTGTTCATACACATATTGATTTCTTTATCATATCAGTGAGAAGATAAACATTGATCAACACTTGTCCATATTGCTATTTTCAAGAAATTCACTGAATTTTCTTCTGCATTATTACAAACCTAGCACTGCGTGTGTAAAAATTCACAATTATTTAAAATAAATAATACTACAGTTGCACCCCGATATTTCTTTGTATTAATTCTTTCTTTTTCTCAAATTGCAATATGTGGAATAATTTATTATCGAAATATTCCACTAGTCCTATTCATCGGTTTAATAAAGCGTGTCTGACAGTGTGGCTACATACGTTTTTAAACGCAACCTGCCTGGGCATCAGACAGCCCTAGGGATTTGCAGTTAGGATGATCAAAGGCTCAGGGACTTACCTGACTGTATGTAGCACGCGCTCTCCAGTTGAGCCTAATCCTTTGTTTTATGACCTAATTTCTTCAGTTTCCGGCAGTACAACTAAGTCTGGGTCATGCGCTAAAATATCACTAAGCTCTCACGGCGTACTTTTCACGAGCAATAACACTGTTTGTTGCATACGCCCTATATGAATAGAAAACATGGAGACAGCAGCACAAGACCTCAACGCTTTAAAAATAAAAAAGAGAGTGTGTCAAATCTGGAGAAAGATAACAGCTAGAGGTACACCAACACTACATTACAAGATCAATTAATGAACAAGTTATATGCGATCGAGAAACTATCGAATTGTGAGGTTGATAAATTTGAAAGAAGAAACAACTGGTCAGTTAGACTGGTAAATTTGAAACAAGAAACAACTGGTCAGTTAGACTGGTAAATTTGAAACAAGAAACAACTGGTCTGTTAGACTGGTAAATTTGAAACAAGAAACAACTGGTCTGTTAGACTGGTAAATTTGAACAAGAAACAACTGGACTATTAGACTGGTAAATTTGAAACAAGAAAACTCAATTTGTTAGATTGGGAAATTTGAAACAAGAAACAACTGGTCTGTTAGACTGGTAAATTTGAAACAAGAAACAACTGGTCTGTTAGACTGGTAAATTTGAAACAAGAAACAACTGGTCTGTTAGACTGGTAAATTTGAAACAAGAAACAACTGGTCTGTTAGACTGGTAAATTTGAACAAGAAACAACTGGACTATTAGACTGGTAAATTTGAAACAAGAAAACTCAATTTGTTAGATTGGGAAATTTGAAACAAGAAACAACTGGTCTGTTAGACTGGTAAATTTGAAACAAGTCTGTTAGATTGGTAAATTTGAAACAAGAAAACTCAATCTGTTAGATTGGGAAATTTGAAACAAGAAACAATGAGCCTGTTAGGTAAATTTTCAATGGTGCATTGCCATAAACGTATTCACCCATCCACTAATTCCCCCCCCCCCCGCCACTCCCGAATAGTAGATGTATGGTGTGGATAACATTTCATCCACATGATCAAGCATTTTACTTAATAGACAGCTAATCTCTAGTGACGTGTTAGTCATGACGTCATTATTTACTTTAGTCTTTTGGTTTATTTTACTAGCCAAACAGGGCTAGACTTTAGTTCTATTGCTGAATTACTTCTTCAATCTTACCTTCCTGTTACCCTTGGGTAATACTCTCTCTCTCTCTCTCTCTCTCTCTCTCTTTCTTTTACGGATCAAGCTTTCAGTACATTTGTTTCTGTTTCAAGTTTTGACCGCTTTATCACACAGCACTCGCATCACCTACGATCGTGACATTAACCTTTTGACCCGCAATCGTTTCCGATTTGTGTATTAGCATCTTTGGTGTACTACTCGGCTGTCTGCATTTCCGAATTTTAAGTTAGTTTTCCTGTCCATATACTACTACTACCACCACTACTACCACCACGACTACTACTACTACTACTACTACTATTGACAATAATTTGAAATAACCAGGATAGAATAAATCTCGATTCCACGTCAAACGGGATAGTCACTTTTCAAAGAAGCTCTATACTCCGTGTCAGGCTGGTTATAACTTTATTAAGTGTTAAATAAGCGAAAGTAGTTTGTTAAGGCAGGCGTTAGGGCCATGCCTTAATACCCTCATAATTCCCATGAGTCTGTTCAATGAACCAAAAGTTGTGAATACAAATTTTTTTGCAGGGTTTACAGGACTTAAATATGGTTACTTAGTCACTACAACTATTAGCTAATTTGCATATCTAAATATATACGGCACACGATGTGTCTTCAGTGTACCGAATTAGAGTAAACAATTTTGTGGCGTTTTGCCTTTTTAAAGGTTAGAGGTTAAGGCAGAGAGGGATTTGAACACTATGACAAAGACGCCGGGAATCACAATTTAGTTCGATGAAAATGGCGCCTATTATTCCTATTTGTTTCTTATTTTCTCATTATTTCTGTTTTTAATGCAACATATCATTTAAAAAAAAAAATTCCAGCACCACCCCACTTTACTATCCCTTCACCCATATTTTTCCCCAATCACCATACTTAATTTTTTCGAGTAACCCCCAACATAATGTTATTAATCTAGTTGTATTTTGGATTGGTTAGTACAGTCATTCGAATAGCACAGACTGCCAGAGGGCGCTGTGAGTTAATACATATGATTACCATCAAGATCGGTGTCTTGTACTACAAGTTTATTTCCCTATAGAATGCGCCGTCTGTACAAATGTGTCAAAATCATCTGTTTTCCGAGACCTTTGGAGACCATTCAACGTAGTTTCAGAAAAAACATCGAAAGCCGTATGTTATTCTTAACAGAGATTTTAAAGTGTGACAAGCATAGAAGCAGTGAACCTGTTGGAACGAACTTGTCACTAAGCAGAAATATAGCAGCTTATGAGAGGAAAACCTGACAAAATAAAAGCTTCTTTAATATTAAAGATTAACCATAAAACCAACGCATTGCAAATACGATGAAATGTTGGTTTTTTAAAACTGAAAATAAAATTGTAGACTAAGAATGCCTGGAGACTTATTTAATATTCAAGTCACACTAAAATATCTAACTGACAATGGCACGAACATATTCAGAAATGTCATGAATGCAGACATAATTAAAGTGTACTATAACGACGCACATTCTGACGCAAAGGGTCACGTGCATCATTAGAAACAAGAATCGATGACGCAAAGGGTCACGCGCATCATTAGAAACAAGAATCGATGACGCAAAGTGTCGCGGGCATCATTAGAAACAAGAATTGATGACGTAACAAGATGAACGAAACGCACAGTCTCTTATTATGCTGCAGGGAAAAACCAAGAGTGGGTGCGGGGAGGGGAGGAAAGAACGTGTACACTCTGCTTGCCATTATTAAATAATTCCTTCCAAGCGACATTTTAAAGTCTTACAATGTCGCGGAGTACAGCTGGAGCACGGACGACAACCCGAAAATGTAAGCACGCAATGCCTCAAGTACATATGGTAGGTCTGTAAGTACATATGAACTTGCACATGACGAGAATCGAGAACATGAAGGACTTCCTTCAAAGCGAGCTGCTTTGTACGATATGCTTAATGGCCACTCCATGGAAACATCACATGGGTGGGGAGGGGGCACGTTCGTCCCCAGTATTCTGAAAACTTATTAAAAGCAAGCGAATTCGCGGACGAAACACGCACAGTCATCGGAATTCGACCCCCACTACCCCTTCCCCCCCTTCCCCGTAGAAAGAGCATAGAATAAAATATTTCTTCGTGATTGTGTAAAATGTATGCTAAAGTATTACAGACGTGCTAGCCTCGTTCTGAGAGAGAGAGAGAGAGCGAAGACGGATGTGACCACTGTATCAGATGCCTTTAATAACCAGACACGAGATCATTCTGGAACTGCTCTCTAATACTCCCCCACCCCCTCTCACCATCCTACAAAGCCGCACGAAACTTTGACTGAGGAGTAGTCAGTCCTTGACAAAGGAATGAATGCGTTTCCTTACAAGAAAACAGTTGCCTTGGGGGAAAAAAACTGTCTTAATCCGAGACAAAACATCTTTTCAGTGTACAGAAAACAGCGAAGACCGACTGAATCGGCAAGGAATATTAGGAAAAGACAATTAATCAAGGACATTTTATTTAACCTTTTAATGCCTTACAAGTTGTAGAACAGGTGGTCGCATTGTTCGCAGGAGCACAATACGTTCAGTTATTCTTTTCAAAATCTTCCTTGACCTTTGTTAATCTTATACTCTAGGTCATATACGGTGACATTTTACATGGTGAGAAAAGTTTTGGACTAAGTTATTCTTTTTTTCGTTTCATTTAGCTTGAATTAAATAGAAACATAATTTTTTTTATACACTAATATTTTCTTCAGGGTGTAAATTCGCGTTGCTCGTGCACGGTTAATAAGGTGTTTTGAAATTTCGGCCATGTTGATCACACACATCCGATTTATCTTCTGCTCATAGTTAAATAAATATTTTTGCAACGCTGCAAATTTTACAACTGCGCAGATAACTAATAAAAAGAAATATTCAATGGAGCTCACTCTGTTTTAGTCCACAGAGAGAATAGGACCACGATCAATGGCGTTGGCGGTAAAATACGGATGACACTAAGGGAGGTAAATCTACACCTCTGTAAAGCATTCTTATAGTTTTGATGCAGTAATTTTGCTCGTCATGTGTACTTGAGATGGTCGTAACGAAAGCCTTAGTTATGGATCCTCGGTTACTTGATTATCATACTTCAATTGTTAATGATGCCATGGTAACATAAAACTCCGTTCAGTATATGTATTCTCTCGTGTTTTTTTCGATTAGAATCCTTCCATGACAAAAATAAGCTTTGTATGGACTGCGGTAAATGTAAGAAAGACCGATAATGTCAATTCTTGAATCTGAGGAGCACAACATATGTATGTTTGTAAGTATGCATGTGTTTATGTGTACTAGGAAAACTATGAAGAATGAATGCATGGTTTCCAGTGTCAAAATAAGCTTCAAATAAACTTCATTAGTTTGAGAAAGATCGTTAATATAATTATTTCTTCTCAAGAGCACAACACATGTATGCATGTTTGTTTGTAATCACACATATTTTATGTGTATAAATGCATGTTTCAGTAGATACGAAAATGAGGTATTTATGCGTTTCTGTATGCCTATGTGTTGTATGTATTAAGGCGTGCATCTGAAATATTCATGCACATTAGCCTGTTTTTGCGCACATATGTAAGCATATATATAAATATTTAGTATGTATTAAGCGTATGTACGTATTTTGATTGTATGAGAGGAACACACTACACATATACGTACATGTGTCTGTACAATCTACTTTCAAGATGAAACATTAAAATTGTACAAAGTAGCGCCATCAGTACAGTACAATTCAGGAGTCAATGAAAAACTGGAAAGCACCCTCACTTGCAGCAACACAAGTATTGCAGACATAACAATAAATTGTGGGACTTTCCAAGGTGATTCCCTGTCACCACTGCTGTTCTTCATTGCCCTGAATCCTCTCAGCCAAGTGATCCAGAAAACAGGGTTAGGTTACAAAATGAAAGCAGGACAGGTCATCAGCCATTTACTGTACATGGACGATCTCAAGCTGTACGGTAAAAATGAACGTGACATCACATCCCTGATCAAAACTGTCAAGATCTGCAGTAAGGATATTAACATGAAATTCGGCCTTGAGAAATGTGGACGAATTGTCATCCAGAAAGGCAAGGTCAAAGCAACAGAAGGCCTGCAAATCGACATCGGAAAAATCAACGATGTTGCAATGGAAAAGGGATATAAGTATCTTGGGATACTACAGCATCAAGAAAATATGCAGAGAAGTGAAGTCCAAAGTTAAGAGAGAATATGAAAAACGTGTTAGACAAGTCTTGAAGTCCAAGCTAAATGAGGCGAACAAAATACAAGCCCTTAATGCATACGCAATACCTATAGTAAGCTACACTGGAGGTATCATAGATTGGACAGCAAATGAAATAAAAGAACTGGGCAGAAAAACAAGAAAACTACTCACAATACATAAAGCCTTACACCCCAAAGCAGACGTAGACAGGCTCTATGTATCTCGAAAAATGGGAGGCCGAGGTCTCAAGAAAATCAAACATGTCATCGAAGGAGAAGTCATTGGCCTTGTGGACTACATCTGGAATAACAACAAAGATGATCCACTGATAGACGCAGTAAAGATGAGTGGACTATACCAACCCCCAGAAACAGACAAAGAAACATGGAAGAAAACAACGAAGCAAGAACTAGCTCATACCTGGAGCCAGAAACCTCTGCATGGCCAGTATGTACGACAAGCCGACGAAATATCAACAAAGCAATCAACGTACAAATGGTTGAAAGAGGCAGGATTGAA
Source organism: Sinotaia quadrata (assembly GCA_028829895.1). NCBI lineage: Eukaryota > Metazoa > Mollusca > Gastropoda > Architaenioglossa > Viviparidae > Sinotaia > Sinotaia quadrata. The sequence goes on along the minus strand of CM054180.1, from coordinate 11,073,645 downwards.
AGCAGAAACAGAAGCACTCATTACAGCTGCACAAGATCAAGCACTCAACACCAAAATCACACAAAACAAAAATCATGAAAATTTCAAATGATTCCAAATGTAGACTTTGCAAATCCATGGATGATACAACAGAGCACATACTATCTGGATGTCAGGTTCTGGCTGGAACAGAATACACCAAACGACACAATGAAGTGGCAAAACACATACATAGAAAAAACCCCAGAAAGAGCATGGATGCACCAACCATAAGCAGTCACCGAAACAGAAGAAGTCAAAATACTATGGGACTTCGAGATAAGAACAGATCGGGTGATTCCTGCACGAAGACCAGACATTGTAGTTCTCAATAAGTTCAACAGAACAGTAATAATCATTGATGTCGCTGTTCCAAGTGATAGAAACTTAAAAACAAAAGAAAGAGAAAAAATAGAAATATATCAAGACCTCCGATTAGAAATTCAGAGACAGTGGAATGTAAAAGCAGAAGTGATACCTATAGTGATAGGAGACTTGGGGAACATAACATCTGAATTGGAAGGCTATCTGAATAAACTCCCTGGAAACCACAGACTCGCTCCACTACTCAAAGCAGCGCTCCTCGGAAGTGCCCACATCCTCCGTAAAACCTCGGATCTCCCAGAGTAATGGTAAGATTCCGAGACCTTGGATCACAACCGACAGTCAAACAGAAGTCGTGGAAAGAGGCTGAATCATCATCATCATCATCATCATCAAACATAACCATTAACTTGGTGGTGTTAGCGTTACAATGTTATTATTTGTACTTGATCAATGTTGAATTGCTGTGTTCTGTGTGGTTTATTTATATTGTTAATAAATTCAATTTCTTATTTATCAACACCATCGACTTCCTGTATTCAACTGGGGTTAAAAGGCCAGAGTATTGGTGGGAGAGTAATAATTAATAAGACGGGCATAGGCCTTTGAAGGGTGTGTCCAATACTTTTGTTTTGGGAAATGCCAGGTCAGCGCTGCTCTACCTGTTCCATAAAGTATGTAAAGTATGACAGTCTCATAAATGTAACTGCTCTATAAAGTGTGACGCTGTAAGAAATAGCATAATATATCTGAAAGTTTTGCAAAGCACAAATACAAGACAATCTAACAAATATGAACTTTCAGAAATTATAAATACAAAACAATTCAATAAATCCGGTATACTGAGAAAATATAAATATAGAACAGTTTCATAAATGCAACACTTCTGAAAAAATATAAAAAGAAACAAATCTAACCAATCAGACATGCTCTCAATGTAAATATAGGAAAGTCCCTTAAATATAATACTTCCACAAAGTATAAATAGAGGAAAGTCCTGTAAATATAACACTTCCATAAAATATAAATAAAGCACTAATAAATCACTCACGTTTTCAGAAAGAAAAATTTCAGAATAGACGCCTGTTTGAATACAAAAAATGCAGTAAACAGTACGACAAGTCTAACATTTGTCATATAAATTTAAAAGTTCGAAAACATTAATTTTTGACACCTAAACAGACAATAGTAGGAACAATATTAAAATTACCCCACGATCAAAAGCTAAGACCAAATGCCTATAAAAAAAAGTAAACAGTAAAGAAAAATATATTTTCATCAGTATTTCATATTAATTTAAAACTCTAAGCTTTTGCAATCGTTAAGCAACGCCATTAACCCAAGCCTGGGAGTGGGTATTTTGGTTTGGAAGGACTGTATCAGTCTATCATAATTGGAAGGACTGTATCACTCTATCATAATTGGAAGGACTGTACCACTCTATCATAATTGGAAGGACTGTATCACTCTATCATAATTGGAAGGACTGTATCACTCTATCATAATTGGAAGGACTGTATCTATCATAATTGGAAGGACTGTATCACTCTATCATAATTGGAAGGACTGTATCACTCTATCATAATTGGAAGGACTGTATCACTCTATCATAATTGGAAGGACTGTATCACTCTATCATAATTGGAAGGACTGTATCACTCTATCATAATTGGAAGGACCGATATCACTACTACTCTATCATAATTTCTAAACATTGTGCAATCGAGGCACAGCTAACCCCAAGCCTGGGACTAAACGTGCGGGCTACATTGCGGTGCTCGAACAATGCACCACCCTGTCTCTTCCAGACCACGTGACCACCCAGGCCTTTGGTCTACATCGATTTTACGGATAGCATTGGTAACACATCACAAAGTCCAATCTAATAATGATGACTGAGGAGAAAATTAGTCTACTTATTCGGATCACTCCGCTAAAAAAAAGATCCGAAAATCAAAAACTCTTGGAATGTTCCAACTCCCCTGCCCCCAACCTCCCGCCGCACACTTTCTTGTTGCTCCCATGTGATTGGACGTAGATTGTGACGAGATTGGTGCCTGGCGCACTTGGCGTTACACGACACGTGCGAGAGACAAGGCTTTCTGGAACCTCTTGCGGCTTTACTTACGAGTCGTGGCGTGTGATTTGGTTTTGTCTCTTCACTCCAGGTGCAGTGAATCTCAGCCACTTGACTTTGAATTTCAACCATCGGTCAGCCATGACTACGGTAAGTGACTCATTGTGTTGCTGTGATGGTGTTAATTTGTCTGTATGTGTGTTTGACATCTAAATCAAATGACGCTTATTTATGTATGGTTTATTCTTATTTTTGCAGACGATATGCAAGGCATGTCAATAATTTGTTTTTTTTATTGTGTAGACATCTATTTAATTAAATCTTGTTCAAAATTAGCTAGAAATTTATAAAAAATCATTGATGTTATTCAAAGCTCTTAATGCTAATCTTTATCTAATTTAATATATGTTTTTATTCGTGCAAGTTTAAAAAAAAATTCTTATTATCATGTAGTTAAGTTACGTGGTGTTTGGTTTTATTTTGTTAAGAACTGGTTTATTGTGTCAGATAATGTTTTATTGATTTTAAAGTGGATCTATCTAAGATCTATCTATCTATCTATCTATCTATCTATCTATCTATCTATCTATCTATCTATCTATCTATCTATCTATCTATCTATCTATCTATCTGTCTATCTGTCTGTCTGTCTACCTATCTATTATCTATCTATCTAATCATTGCAATTTTCATAAAATAATAAATTTGTATACACACACATCATACAAACAAAATATTAACATCGCTAACGCACTCAAACCAGTAATTATATTTAACAACACATTTCAAAATGAAAAACCAGTAATTATATTTAACAACACATTTCAAAATGAAAAACCAGTAATTATATTTAACAACACATTTCAAAATGAAAAACCAGTAATTATATTTAACAACACATTTCAAAATGAAAAACCAGTAATTATATTTAACAACACATTTCAAAATGAAAAACCAGTACACATATATAACAACACATTTCAAAATGAAAAACCAGTATACATATATAACAACACATTTCAAAATGAAAAACCAGTATACATATATAACGACACATTTCAAAATGAAAAACCAGTATACATATATAACGACACATTTCAAAATGAAAAACCAGTATACATATATAACAACACATTTCAAAATGAAAAACCAGTATACATATATAACAACACATTTCAAAATGAAAAACCAGTATACATATATAACAACACATTTCAAAATGAAAAACCAGTATACATATATAACAACACATTTCAAAATGAAAAACCAGTATACATATATAACGACACATTTCAAAATGAAAAACCAGTATACATATATAACGACACATTTCAAAATGAAAAACCAGTATACATATATAACAACACATTTCAAAATGAAAAACCAGTATACATATATAACGACACATTTCAAAATGAAAAACCAGTATACATATATAACAACACATTTCAAAATGAAAAACCAGTACACATATAAAACGACACATTTCAAAATAAAAATCCAGCTCTATAATTTCGAATGCTTAACTGCAACCAAAAAGCATAGGTATTGCTTGTACAAGAAAAGATGCTTTACTGACTCGGTATCGGACAGAATTAGCACCCGTAACTGAGAGAATGACAAAGATGACAGTGATTAAATACACGAATTTGCGATTACAGGAAGTTAATTCTAAGTTCGCAGGATGACCCAGTTTTACATTTACATTATCGCCGGTTATTATGTGTGATGATTGTGAGATTTTACGACAAGGCTTTAAAATGTTACATGTTACGCGATAACTTGTTGGCGTTGCTAGGATTCACCTGAAGATAATTTCTGCGTTGAAAGTACTAGCAGTATTTCTGTGGAAATTAGTTACATTAGGTACGTGCCTCTTTAGACTTAATCTCGGGGTGTTTTCTTACCAAGGCATGCTAGGAAAACCGAGACATGTAGACTGCATCCGGGGGGGGGGGACACTGTAACAATAACGTAGTTATCTGCCTAGTTCAACAGTAGAGTGCCGCAGGGTTACTTGGATCGAACTTTAGTGTTGCATTTACTAGTACTTGTACCTTAAATCTCTGCTGACGTCACTGGACTTGATCTGATTTAAGGACAGATCCGATACTTGACTGAAGAAAAAAATCAGATGACGTAAATTGGTCATGAACTTACAGTCTGAATAAAATCTAGCATGGCTTTTCGCCAAGTTAGGTAAATAGACCTTAAAGTTCAAATATTTGAATAGTACTGCTTAAAACAAATGAAAAATGCAGCATCCAGAGCACTTTTTGCAATATTCGTATTCTTAGTGTCATTCTAGGTGTATATATTTCACTTAATTTTTTTTCTATTAACGATGAATAATTAAGAATAGCATTTAATTCTCTAAAGAACGGAAAATAGGGAAATTTATTTTATCCATGTATATCCGCTTTTCGGTCATTATATTATTTGATAGGTATTAATGGCAATAACGTAGCCTGTATGTTGTTTATTTCGATTGGTCTTTGCAGCATAACATGTCGTGAACGTTTATTTTGATTGGTCTTTGCGCCATAACACGGCCTGTAGGTTTATTTCGATTGGTTGCGGCAATAACATGACGTGTGTTGTTTATTTTAAAAGAATATGCTGCAATAACTTGGCCTGCACGTTGTTTATATTCATTGGTCTTTGCGGCCTTAATATGACTTGCATGTTGATTATTTTGATTAGTCGTTGGGTCCATAATGTGGATATATATATATTTATTTTTATTGGTCTTTGCGGCCTTAATATGACTTGCATGTTGATTATTTTGATTAGTCGTTGGGTCCATAATGTGGATATATATATATATATATATTTATTTTTATTGGTCTTTGCGGCCTTAATATGACTTGCATGTTGATTATTTTGATTAGTCGTTGGGTCCATAATGTGGATATATATATATTTATTTTTATTGGTCTTTGCGGCCTTAATATGACTTGCATGTTGATTATTTTGATTAGTCGTTGGGTCCATAATGTGGATATATATATATATATATATTTATTTTTATTGGTCTTTGCGGCCTTAATATGACTTGCATGTTGATTATTTTGATTAGTCGTTGGGTCCATAATGTGGATATATATATATATATATATTTATTTTTATTGGTCTTTGCGGCCTTAATATGACTTGCATGTTGATTATTTTGATTAGTCGTTGGGTCCATAATGTGGATATATATATATATATTTATTGGTCTTTGCGGCCTTAATATGACTTGCATGTTGATTATTTTGATTAGTCGTTGGGTCCATAATGTGGATATATATATATATATTTTTTATTGGTCTTTGCGGCCTTAATATGACTTGCATGTTGATTATTTTGATTAGTCGTTGGGTCCATAATGTGGATATATATATATATATATATTTATTGGTCTTTGCGGCCTTAATATGACTTGCATGTTGATTATTTTGATTAGTCGTTGGGTCCATAATGTGGATATATATATATATATATTTTTTTTATTGGTCTTTGCGGCCTTAATATGACTTGCATGTTGATTATTTTGATTAGTCGTTGGGTCCATAATGTGGATATATATATATATATTTTTTTTTTATTGGTCTTTGCGGCCTTAATATGACTTGCATGTTGATTATTTTGATTAGTCGTTGGGTCCATAATGTGGATATATATATATATATATTTTTTTTATTGGTCTTTGCGGCCTTAATATGACTTGCATGTTGATTATTTTGATTAGTCGTTGGGTCCATAATGTGGATATATTTATATATATATTCATTGGTCTTTGCGGCCTTAATATGACTTGCATGTTGATTATTTTGATTAGTCGTTGGGTCCATAATGTGGATATATATATAGATATATTTTTATTGGTCTTTGCGGCCTTAATATGACTTGCATGTTGATTATTTTGATTAGTCGTTGGGTCCATAATGTGGATATATATATATATATTTTTTATTGGTCTTTGCGGCCTTAATATGACTTGCATGTTGATTATTTTGATTAGTCGTTGGGTCCATAATGTGGATATATATATATATATATTTTTTTTATTGGTCTTTGCGGCCTTAATATGACTTGCATGTTGATTATTTTGATTAGTCGTTGGGTCCATAATGTGGATATATTTATATATATATTCATTGGTCTTTGCGGCCTTAATATGACTTGCATGTTGATTATTTTGATTAGTCGTTGGGTCCATAATGTGGATATATATATAGATATATTTTTATTGGTCTTTGCGGCCTTAATATGACTTGCATGTTGATTATTTTGATTAGTCGTTGGGTCCATAATGTGGATATATATATATATATATTTATTGGTCTTTGCGCTCTGATTTGGAATGCATGTTGATTTTGAATGGTCTTTGCGACAATAGCATGGCCTTTGGTGTTATTTTGAGTATTCTTTGCACCATAACCTGACCTGTTTGTTGTTATGTTGATAGGTGTTTACGGTCATAACGTGATCTGTATGTTGATGAACAGTGCTTGAAGCGAATTTTCGACTGCGTGGATTATGCATTTCCGTACTGCCTCGCACCCCAACCACACCCATACAATGTCATATGAGTAGAAAACTTCAAAGTTTTTTTCTTCAGGACTATCTATCTATCTATCTATCTATCTATCTATCTATCTATCTATCTATCTATCTATCTATCTATCTATCTATCTGTCTGTCTGCCTGCCTGCCTGCCTGCCTGCCTGCCCGTCCGTCCGTCCGTCCGTCCGTCTGTCTGTCTGTCTGTCTATCTATCTATCTATCTATCTATCTATCTATCTATCTATCTATCTATCTATCTATCTATCTATCTATCTATCTATCTATCTATCTATCTATCTATCTATCAATGAACTTTGAATTCATGGTATTCGCCCTCTTACACTAAGACATTATTTGAACAGTCTTTGAAATGTTAGGTTTGATTTCATTCCAGGTAGTGAGATATGTTTCCACAGAGGTATTTATGGACACAATCACGCACTCATTTGTTTCGCCATGGATAGCTTCGATCAAACACTCGTTTACGATAAATTCATCGGCGATGTACGCACATACAGTTAGACACACGCACACACACTCGTATACAATCTCTCCCGCACAGAGACGCACACTGACTTTCATACACGTGCATTCACATTGAAATTTGGCCTGGAATCCATGTATGTTAATTTAGCCGAGCTAATGAGAGATATCACACACATTCACATTGAAATTTGGCCTGGAATCCATGTATATTAATATCATGTCTTAGACGTTTTCTAAAATTTATTTAGACGAGCTAACGAGAGATATCACACACATTCACATTCACGGATATGTAATAAACAAAGGAAATAATTCAATTAATTTAAATAATACTTTCTTGTTAATGAAGTAAACCAAAGAATATGCATATAAACTGAAAAGTAGAAAAAAGAGTAAAATCTTTCAAACTACTAAGAAACGAAAATCAAATAGTGAAACATAATTTTAGTCGGTTAGCTCAAAATAATGATGTGGTTTTATTTGCCTTAGATTTTCCAAAGATAATGTCAGATGTAAATAGAAACACCAATTACCATAAGATAAAGATAAAAAATCGAAAAGAAATAGATTTGTCCTTCAGCAACATTATTGATTTCATAACACTTTTCTGATGTGATTAAGTATTGTTTTCAAAATTATCTTTGTCAGCATGCGTTTACTGCAGTCAGAGTGTTTATGGATACGTTTGTGTGTTTGCTTGTGTAATTCCTGTGTGCGTGTGTGTTTGTGTGTGTGCTTGTGTGTCTTGCAAACGTATAATTTGTAATAATATTCATTAGTGACACACTACCAAACTATGAACAATTCTCACAAAAGTAAAGGCATTATACAGGTAAATAGATTGAGAACAGACAGACAAAAGGAAACACAGACAGCAGACAGATAGATAGATATCTATATATATATAGATAAATAGATAGATATAGGGGAGAGAGAAAGAGAGAGAGAGAGTGAGAAAGAGAGGGAGAGAAAGAGGAAGAGAGAAAGAGATGGAGAGAAAAAAAGATGGAGAGAGAAAGAAAGAGGGAGAGAGAAAGAGAGAGAGAGAAAAAAAGAGAGAGAGAAAAAAAAAAGAGAGAGAGATGGCTATATATTTACGAAATATAAAGTACAAATAGTGCGTTCAGAGAGCGAATGTTATTATTATTGGCCATCGCATTTAATGATCGGTTATAAATCAGATATCAATCTTTCATGATTTGTGGAAGAAAATTTCTTTAGAAACTGATTGAAAGAGAAACATCAGCTGCCTTAAAAAAATAAATTTGATCGGCTATTCAAATAATAAGAACAAATTCTTTTACAACACTATCTGAAATATTATGAATATGAAACAAAATAAAATAAAAGTTTTAAAGTTTTTGAAATAACATAACTAGGATCCATCTATCCCTTAGTCTTGTCGACCGTTGAGGTACCACTGATGACCTGACAACCAGTTTCCCCCATTCCATTCTGTCCTCTGCTAATCGTACCGTATTGCTCAGTTTCAGTCCTTTTATTAACTTTCACGGTACAAATTTGTTTGCAGAAAGATCTGCCACTGGGATCAAAATTTCCTTAAGTGTGTTTAGCCGTCACGGTCCAAACTGGAATGTCAGGTGGAGAAATGTGGCTGCAGCTATTTGATGAAGAATAATTTTCATTTGAATTCTCTACATTTAATCATTGTGTTTTAAAATAATTTACAAAATAGAGTAATAGATTTTTTTGGGGGGGAATAGCCACAACATATCTCATGATTAGGTATTTGCTGAAATTATTTGTGAAGGGTGACAGGTAGCGTTGAATTGATTACATTTATTTGTAAAGCATCACGGCCTTGTGTGACGTCCCGAAACAAACTCATAGCTGATGAGCAAAAATGATAATACAGTTAATGTTGCATTTCCCATCATACAGAAAATAAATTAACCGATCAACTGTTCCCCACCCACGCAACAGAATAATTAACCAGTAATTATTTTACACGAAAGAGTGTCCTCGTGTCCTACTAAAATATCCGTCATGCACTGTCGCGCTCATGTCACCGAACAACTAATAAATAAATCATCCAGATAACCCAATAACTGGCAGACCAGTTACCATAAAAAACCCAACAAATAAATCATCCAGTTAACCCAATAACTGGGACCAGTTACCATAAAAAACCCAACAAATAAATCATCCAGATAACCCAATAACTGGCAGACCAGTTACCACAAAAGCAAAAACAATGTTGTGCACTCTTGCGTTGTACAGCTTAAGTGAAGCAAAACTACAAACAAAGCAGGAAACTAAACAAGCAGGATAGCAACTAGCCAATCACTCGCTTATTGCACTAACGCAACCAGCAAACAAACAGAAAGCCAATCACTCGCCTAATGCACTAACACAACCAGACAGCCAGCACACCTCCCCAACCAACACGCTAGCTAATGAGTGACAAAATCAACTAGCCAATCTCTTTTCCTCCCTCTTTCTCTCCACAACTGAGCTGTTCACACCCACGCGACTTCTCACACACCACACAGTGAACGAATAAAATGCTCAATTGTTTATAGCACAGATGCACGCGAAGATATGTTTTGGTCACTCTGCATTTCTTAAAGTGGCTGTGGAAAAAAATTAAAATACCCCACCCCACCCTACCATACTCCAGCTCACTCCGACCTCATACATTTACAAATAGGAGCTAACACAGAACGAGTAGGAAAATGTTAATCTTTACTGGAAACTCACGCTCCAGATTTACAAGATAAGCAATCTGGCGGAGTTGACAGTATCTAGAAAGCTGCCGGAGACTGGCTGTTAACACCGCTGGTTTTATGTATGTGTGTGGCCAGACAATGCATTGCCTCCGAAAAGCACTTAGCATGGTTACATACATCCTCTCCCCCACCCTCTCCCTCATTTAGAGGGTGATATGTCAAAATATCGATTTCAACATCGTGTGCGTCGAGAACGTGTGTCAGTTTGGAAATTATCGCGCTCTTTTTGGGATGGCGATTTCCACCTCCCCCCCTCACAGCCTCGACTTGATAAGAGTGAAAACGGCTATCAAACAAACAAACAAACAAACAAGCAAACAAACAAACAAACAAGCAAGCAAGCAAGCAAACAAACAAACAAGCAAACAAACAAACAAGCAAACAAGCAAACAAACAAACAAGCAAACAAACAAACAAACAAGCAAACAAACAAACAAACAAACAAACAAGCAAACAAGCAAACAAGCAAACAAACAAACAAGCAAACAAACAAACAAACAAACAAACAAGCAAACAAACAAGCAAACAAACAAACAAACAAACAAACAAACAAACAAACAAAAGTCCAACGTAGTAAGCGCTGCTGAGGAGGCTAACGTAGGCAAATATTTTGGACGAGTTATGGGGAATTTAGCAAGGTCAGATATTTTGGACGAGTTATGGGGAATTTAGCAAGGTCAGATATTTTGGACGAGTTATGGGGAATTTAGCAAGGTCAGATATTTTGGACGAGTTATGGGGAATTTAGCAAGGTCAGATATTTCAAAGACGAAATCATCACACATATATCATTCAGTGTGAGGTAAAAGAGGTTTCGTGCAAGATTAAAATACTTACCTTTGACTTTTATTTAGTACTATCTGTCTCCGTCGTGATAATTGTACAATTAAATACCGTAAACTTAAAAAAAAAAAAACAAAGAAAAAAGAAACAGGAAATGAACAGAATTGAATTTATTAAAAATTCACTGTAAAATTTGCAAGTTGGCACCAAATACACGAAGTCTATTCGTGTTGGATGACTGGATTATTGGTTTAATAGTCAAAGAAAGATGAATGGATGAAGAGATATGAAAGGATGAATTAAATAGTATAAAATTACAATTCTTAGTGAATGACATTGTTTTGGTTGAATGACATTGTTTAGGACATGCATATAACATATTTAGAAATCTTTTGACTGGAAAACTAATAGCTAACAAGATTATTTCGTATTTAGAAATCTTTTGACTGGAAAACTAATAGCTAACATAAAATATTTAGAAATCTTTTGACTGGAAAACTAATAGCTAACATAAAATATTTAGAAATCTTTTGACTGGAAAACTAATAGCTAACATAAAATATTTAGAAATCTTTTGACTGGAAAACTAATAGCTAACATAAAATATTTAGAAATCTTTTGACTGGAAAACTAATAGCTAACATAAAATATTTAGAAATCTTTTGACTGGAAAACTAATAGCTAACATAAAATATTTAGAAATCTTTTGACTGGAAAACTAATAGCTAACATAAAATATTTAGAAATCTTTTGACTGGAAAACTAATAGCTAACATAAAATATTTAGAAATCTTTTGACTGGAAAACTAAAAGCTAACAAGATTATTTCGTATTTAGGAAACGAGTCCAGACATTAGATCAACGCCTTTTAAATTCAAGAATAATAAAACAAACTTATTTACTGTGGAATAGGCATTTCTTTATTTATTTTAATGTTCTTATTTTTTTAAAAGGCAATTGATGTCTATATAGAGGCGAAGGTACTTTAGCATAATACTATTTATAAAATCCATCCATCTATCTATCCGTATCTATCTATCTATCTATCTATCTATCTATCTATCTATCTATCTATCTATCTATCTATCTATCTATCTGATTATGCATTGCTATATTACATAATATTGTTATATTATATTATATTCATTACTTAATATTGCAGTAAGGAAATAATGAAAAACGATGCGAACTAATATTAGCCCAATGGATTTTGAATGAACTTTGACCTTGCCTTTTAGTGATGACTTGTGGAAAAGTTTTGACATTTTAAATTTGTTTCAAGTGTGACAATCTGACGTCATCGCAAATGACATAAAAGATATAGTACTTGACAACTATTCTGTATAACTCAACTACAATAACATTTGCATCAATTCTGATCAAAATAAGTTTAGTTGCGGTTATTTTACACTCTTTCACTTAGGCAAATGAAGTATTTACCATTACTATCCTACATGACCTGCAGTAAGATTAAAGATCTCCAAAGCGTCAATTATTATATTTCTTTCACTGTTTTCCAAAGTTGGATTGCTGCAACGAAGGAGTTGACGAATGAAGCATCTTGGCCAACAACTACTAGCCATTATGTTTTCTTTTGTTCCAGGACAAGTAAATAAATGAAACTATATTCCTTCTGTTTTAAAGAAACCATTCCTTGCAACCTTATAGGTCCTTAGTTTCTGTCGCAAATCATTCTACAGTCACAAACACCCTTTCAATGTTTATTATAGTTTTTTCCCCAGTTATTAATCTATCTGTAGTTCCTTGCCAAGTCACAAACACCCTTTCAATGTTTATTACAGTTTTTTTTCAGTTATTAAACTATCTGTAGTTCCTTGCCAAGTCACAAACACCCTTTCAATGTTTATTACATTTTTTCCCAGTTATTAAACTATCTGTAGTTCCTTGCCAAGTCACAAACACCCTTTCAATGTTTATTACAGTTTTTTCCAGTTATTAAACAATCTGTAGTTCCTTGCCAAGTCACAAACACCCTTTCAATGTTTATTACAGTTTTTTAAATCAGTTATTAAACTATCTCTAGTTCCTTGCCAAGTCACAAACACCCTTTCAATGTTTATTACAGTTTTTTCCAGTTATTAAACTATCTGTCGTTCCTTGAAAGAAAGAAATGAATGGAAGGAAAATAGCTAGATGACAATGCACATACGCAGACGCTGGGGTCATTGCTTAAAAGATACCCCTCCACGACGTCATGTATGTCTTATCGCTTTATAGCAACTCGTAAAAACGCGATTATTTCCCCTGAGTCACAGTAACGCAACATCTTATTTTTAAAATAAACTCTTAGACTCTGCCAGTCCAACTGTCCCAGGTGCTTGGGTCTAACAATTCTTGCCAGGCATCTAAAGATCCATGTATCAAGGGAGCTTGACGTCATTTGATGCTGACCTCGGAGGTTAGCGATGAAAGATTCTTGAAGTAGTTTTACAAATATGGGATATTCCCCACCCCTCACACTACTTATGAACCAAATGAGAAACTTGTTAATGCGCACTTCAGTGGCTTTCGGTAACAGATTGCGCATTTATTTGCTATAGTACAATTCATATATTTTAAATCCGAAGTCTTTAAAACGAATTTAGAAGGTAGAAATAAAAAGAAATCTGATATCCGATATGAATATTCATTATTAAACAGCTGATTATATTTTTCAGTATGACGGCTAGAGGGTTTCCACATTTAAATAACTTTTCTGAAATATCGAAACGCATGACGAAACCCATTTAGCATAGCCCAGAAACTTCAGACTATTTGAGGGTGAAATCGTTTCGGTGCCTGTACAGGAGTCTGTCATGCGGGACAAATGTCTGAGATATGTACAACGTGAAAGACAAAGCCAAAGAAAAAGAAAGAACCACTGCGGGAAAGGCTGCAGTTGTTATCAGTTTCATCATGATATATGCAGAAGCCACTGGCCTTAATGAAAGAGCTATCAATGGCTACACATCAAGTGAAGAGAAGCCTTCAAGGGCGACAATAAATACGCTAAATTCAAAGTTGCGGGAAATGCGACAAAAGGGTTAGTTGCAAAAAAAAGAAAAGAAAAATGAGAACCAAAACCAAAACCATAACTAAAAAACAAGACAAAAACAAAAACGAAAGGACTAAATATAATAAACAAGACAAAAACAAAAACGAAAGGACTAAATATAATAAACAAGACAAAAACAAAAACGAAATGACTAAATATAATAAACAAGACAAAAACAAACAACGAAATGACTAAATATAATAATCTATAGACAGCTGTACAGCTTAAGACCTTGAGGTAAATCTATAAATGTAAAAGTATTGATCTAAAAGAACATAACACGTACACCTGTTAAATTTAAAGAACGTAAACTTACGTATAACAGCTAAATTTGGCCCAGCAGTTTTCCCCAAAATATTTATCATTGAATAATAATTGTTTTTTTAATGTTTACCTCACAGTCCAATATAATAAATCAGTGATTTATGAAAGTATATAAATTTTACACTGTTCAGAATGTACATTATAGTTTAATATAATAAAATATAAATTTTCTACTGTTCAGAATGTACATTATAGTTTAATATAATAAAATATAAATTTTATACTGTTCAGAATGTACATTATAGTTTAATATAATAAATACTCTGAGAAGACACCTTTCAGCCAATCTATTTGAGCAACATAAATTAATCAAATGCTCTCTGTCATATGATGTGATTTTCTTAACCAGATTTTTTTAAAATATAAATTTTCATATTTGATATATAGTTTTTTAAAAAAAGATATGCTATTTGTGATTTGTATGATTTAAAAAAAGTTATATAACATTTATTTTGGAAATGAAGTCCACAATGGACAAGGTTAAGGGAGAAATTAATCTGTTGAGAGTGTAGTAGCCACGGGGTAAGGATGTTGTTATTGTCCGGTAGAACACTGCGACCCTGACCACTAAGCAATAGGCATGGGCTTCAACATTAGATCTGGAATATTGGTTTTGGCCTTGGTTAGGTGTTATACAATTCTTATGCTGACGCAATCACGAACTTGTTTTGGATAGGTCGTATGTAAGCTGGAAGGTGTGAGAAAGTCATGGATTTGAATTTGATTGGATGAGTGAGTATGGGTTGAGATGGGTGTGGTTTCAAGAGTAATAAAACCACAATATAGAAATTCTATTCCTCATACTTTTTAAAATGACTCTTTTGGCGAGTGTTAAGACTGAGTCCCTCCCTAGAATGGGTTGTATATGGAACAGGAGACTTTTGGCTAGATAAGGTAAAGATATCTCTGTATTGTGTAGATGGTTAGGTTTATTAGGAATGTTATATTAGTTGAAACGTGTTATTTAGTCACACGCCAAAATTAATAATTATTAATGTAGTAAATTGCAGTATACTTAGGCTCTGCAATTATTTGTGTTTCAGGGATTTTTCTGTTTGATTAATTTTCTGTCTTATTCTGAAATCTACAATGAGGGCTTTGGGTGCCTGATTCTGATGTATTTATGCCATGTCCTGTGGAGCATTTACCAGTGTGACCTCATGCCAGCACACCAAAGCCTGATTGTGACAGTGACTAGAGTGCCGCTTGAACTTAATCAGACATTTTAATAAAAATATCGCTGTATGATGAGCAACTAGGGTATAATGTATTTTGTTGATTCTTTAAAGATTGTTAAACTTTTCTTTTATTAAATTTTTATTAACTTTTTTAGTCTTGCGTTTCTGTTAATGAGACATAAGTTCTTTGTTTGTACGTTATCGTAACTTGTAGTGATAGTCTCATGATTGTCTTGTTCTCTCCGTCTGTACATTTATTTATGTACCTATAAACTCTATTTATCAGTTTAATAACTGAGTGGGGGTGGGGGCTGTGAGGCGGATTGACGTCGGCGCACTCGCATAACGGCGTAATAGTTGCAGATATGCATATATAACAAGTGACTCATACTATATAGATATGATTCATTATTATATTGTCACCCCAGAGTACAGCGGTGACATTCTCCACCCTCCCCACTCCCTCACTATTGGAGGTTGAAGAAACAGAAGTAAACATACATTGAAGAAACTAATACAGGATATTTAGTGCATCCATCTGATCAGTCTCTTAACTGACTAACCATACTGCCCATCAACCATCCTGTCTAACTAACTAAATCCTTCCTTCTCTCAATAAATTTTTATTCCGTAGAACTTTTATTCCTGTAAACAAATAATGCTTCTTATAAAGAAAAAAGGAAGAACCACCCAAACCCACCCACCCACCCATTAAACAAACAGACAAACACACAAACAAACTATTTAACAGAATGTTATACATTATACATACAAGAAATTTTAAAACATTATTGAAATTGCTTCTTCGTACATTTAATTTAGATAAAAGCATTCATACATTTTGGAAACTACAATCACACCGACATTTTGTATTAATAATAATAATACAATCTTAGGATGACGTCACTCACATACGCTCTGTCTACACTTTACATAATAATTGCAATAACAACATTCATGCCCATATATACCCTACATACAGAATGATAAGGTGTTCCCACTAAATAAATACTATGACCCACTTTTCATATTTTCAAATAATTGTTTTCAGAATGTCTGCACTTATAGTGTGACACACTATCAACACCAGAATGCAACAGCTATAGTCTGTTTGGACTGAAAATATTAATCCAGCCTACCTTACACCCACATAAACAATATTTACATTCTGTTTGGACTGACAATATTAATCCAGCCTACCTCACACCCACATAAACAATATTTACATTCTGTTTGGACTGACAATATTAATTCAGCCTACCTCACACCTACATAAACACTATTTACATTCTGTCTGGATTGACAATATTAATCCAGCCTACCTCACACCCACATAAACAATATCTTCATTCTATTATCCTACCTGGACTGACAATATTACATCAGCCTCTCTCACATTCACATACACAATGTCTGCTCAAAGACATTAAACATTGAGACACCTATACATCTCCACAGGTATAAAGACTGTACCAAGACATAAAACAGCGAGACACTTTTTATGTTACATGTACAATATCTGCATAAAGAACTAGGACCTGCCCGTGCCCGCAGGTACAACGTCTATAAAATATCTAACACAGACGTAAAGCCTCGAACCGTATGTCTATTCATACAACTACTATAAAACATACTACCACTTTTATCTGTTCACATCCACTTTTACAGAATCAGCCTTAACAGTCTAACTGTCTGCATATCTAATTCTAAGGTTCTAACAATAACAAAAATAATCTGTCATTTATAATTTAAACATGCAAATAATTCCCGATAAGAGGAAGACCCCCCCTCAAAAAAAAATTATTCATATTATTGTCGGAGGTGTTATGCAAGCGTCGGTCAATTTCTTTGCTTAAAAAGAGAATATGCCAACTGTTGACGTCGGTCAATTTCTGTGCTTAAAAAGAGAATATGCCAACTGTTGACGTCGGTCAATTTCTGTGCTTAAAAAGAGAATATGCCAACTGTTGACGTCGGTCAATTTTCGATCTTAAAAAGCGAATACGCTAACAGTTGACGACGCAGTAAATGCTGTCCTTTAATCGCAGTACTATCAACTTTCGAAGGTTACGGTTACAGACTTGGATATCAGAATATACCGTTGGACGATGATTATTAAAGATCCACAACCCATTATGATCAGTACACTTTCTCATGTGGAAAAGTATCGAGAGGTTTTGGCTTGTGTACTCCTAGAGACATGCACACTCATTAACATTTCGAGTTTAGCGTTGGGGGAAAAATGTTTTCTCTTTGCGATGGCCAAGGTTTTCAGTGATTTTGTTATGTTTTTGTAAACGCACATGATTCTAATTGTTTCCTGGCTTTTAGCTCAGAGCCTAACCTCGCGCCCACACTTTTGCTGAAGCATGTAATGACTGCTCAATTAGGTCAATATAAATTTGACAGGATGTGGAGCTCACACTTTTCAAGAAGTAAAAATACAAACGAATCTTCGTTTCTATAATTATAAAGCTGAGTGACAGCTTTATATTATTCTGGCTTCGTTAAACAGCGAGCCGTAAAGTTATTGGAGCCATTTGGCATTTTGAATATGAAGAAACCGTTGATTATAATTTATTTTATACGGTTAAAGACTAATACAAATATCATATTCAATTTAAAAATTCAAGGATTGGTGTTAAAAACTGTCTGCTGAATTCCAGGTCGTTGACTACATGTGACACTATTTTGCTCTCTCTCGTCAAATTGTCAGTGTTCGATTGAAATTTTCATGATTGGAAACAGCCAACTATGAGCGTGTATGACCTTTGCTACTCACCTAACTGCATTTATCATGCGAAACAGAAATCTTTCCAATTTCTTATTTTTGTTTAAATAGGATTTTAAGGGTTGGACCCTTTGATCTACATGTTCAAATTCAGCTAGATTTGAAAAACAAAATATTCACTTTAATGGGCAGATAGCTTTAATAGCAACTGCTGACTTTCACATACCGCCATACTTAGTGAATATGGAAAGTAATAGTAGTAGTGTTGGCGCGTGTGTATATGTATGTGTCTGTATGTTTGTGTTTTGGTAGTGTTGCCACACTTCGAGGGCTTTGAAAAGGCTGTCGTCGATTAGACGTTCTCATTTTATGGATTGACCTTGAGGGACTTGGTTCCCTTTATTGTACTCTGGGATTCCGACAGTACCAGGTAGACCGATCAATATTGAAGTCCCCCCACCCCCTTAAAGGAGAGCGTATCAGATATTTTCGCTCTCGTTGGATTTCTCCATTGCTTACAAAAGAAAGGTGGAAGTGTGTGGATGTGCCTTTGATGAATAAATCATTGTATGATGCCAACTCCACTTCTGTATGCATCATTATTTTTTCCTGTTGATTTGGATGTCAAGAAGTCAGGGTAAAAACCAGGAAGAGAAGTAAAAAACACTTCAAGACGTTCTCAGAAAGATTCACCCTTTTGTATTAGTATATTAGTATTATCTCAATATATCTCAATTACTCGTTTGGCCGACCTTGTATCTCATTATGCATTAGGTTCCTGAAACGGAGACTAAATTTATATTATCCTCAATCCGCCATTTGAAAATAAAAATGAAAGGTCAAAGAATCAAACAAACCAAACAACAAAACGAAAATACCTTGATATTTATTTTTAGATGATTGTGAGTAGCACCTTTCACTGCACAAATCAGACTAAAATCAAACAAGTTTAAATTATTTGTAATATTTAAACAAAATATAAGGTTCACCATGTGGTGGAGTAAATTTGCCTATCCCTATTTCTAAACTTAATTGTTATATAAATTGTTAAATGTCAAAGTAATCCGACATTGGACACTGCTTATGGTGATATTTTAATGTCAAAGGTGGAGTAAACAATTCAGGTGGAGGATAGTCTATAAATAGCTGATGGAATCCAAACCACTTTCTACTGGATGAGTTTTTTTTCACTGATAGTCTCACACTTATTCATAACAATTTCATTCATTGGGGATGGACTGAAGTTTTCTTTGTTGAAGAAGTACTCTATTCTAATCACGTTGAATTTGGTGTGGCAGAGTTCAGTCATGAAAGGCACTTATTAGCTTAATGGTGAGTTAAATAACTGATTGAGAGAGAATGGACTTAGAAGCATTTCGTGCATTTTGTTATTGATATGTTATACTTCTATAGTACGTAGAGATGTATAATGTGAGTAGACTATTATTTCTACGAATTGTGATCTATGATGATTGTATGTAGCATTATTCCTAGTGAACCCGTTAATAAAATTGTTATGTTGTATTTAGTATGCTGTATGCGTGTATTGGGCTAATAAATACTGTTGCTGGAAACTGTAAGTTGACACTTGAATGTAAGAAAGAATGGAGCTAGAGATGAATAAACTGGAAACTTGGTTATATTTTACAGGGAAGAAGAAGCCATTTTTGCTTTCACTAGAATCTCTTGGTTTACTGATTTAGAAAACGCTACGACTGGTAAACGCAAAATGTATACACCCCCAGTGTGTAAGTGTAAGGATATGCTGCATTTTGTTGATGTAGTGAAGCAAAGTATACTCGACTACATTGTAGAATTTCTGGTACAAGGAAGACTGGAAATGGCTACATTGCTGTCCTGCTTGAGGGAATTAATACGGTGAAGGAGCGCCAGATTAGCCTCAGGAGAATATGGGTCATCAGTGTGCCACATTCTACAACAAGCAAAAGAAACATATAAAGGACTGACAATTGTATTGTGACAAAGGACTTGTGACTTTAAGAGAGCGCCTGAAAGACTGTTGGAGCAATTGCCTAAAAAAGGTACAAACTATTATCACTCTAATCTCTATAATTCCATTTCTGTTCTCTGATGAGAATAACCCTGTGATTTATATTCACACTAATCTGCTGAATTATGTGTTAGGATATAACACTGTATACTTGTATAGGTATTAAAATTAAATTATGTGTTAGGATATAACACTGTATACTTGTATAGGTATTAAAATTAAATTATGTGTTAGGATATAACACTGTATACTTGTATAGGTATTAAAATTAAATTATGTGTTAGGATATAACACTGTATACTTGTATAGGTATTACAATTAAATTATGTGTTAGGATATAACACTGTATACTTGTATAGGTATTACAATTACTCGAATGTAGTTTCGTGGAAATATGGATGTCAAGTAATCTTTTTCATAGTATTTGCTCCTAGTATATTTGATTGTTCATTTAATAAATTTAATAAAGTAGTCTTTTTCATAGTATTTGCTCTTTGTATATTTGATTGTTCATTTAATAAATTTATTGTTAAATTTGTTGACCTTCTTAACCATATTGATAAAAAAAATGTGTTGGAAAAGATAGTGGGTGGATGGGGGCTTGTCCAATATAGATTAAAATACAGATTTATCTTCTCCTTTAGTAAGTGACGGTAAATGTTTGTCTTTAATGTTGTGGTAGAGAGAGAAAACGTTTACAACGCCCACATATCCTCCCACTGAGAGAGACGAGTAGTATCTTCTGGACAATTATTAATAGTATAATTTTAAGATTCTCATCAGTTGTAATTAGTTATGGATGATTAAATAATTATAATTATAACCAATAATTTGTGTGGAGTAGGTGTCACATATCCTGTTTAAAAAAAAATACTTTGAACACCTTTCACATTTTCTTGGTTTTGTTACGTTCAAAAGATCATTTCTTTGCGAACTCCTCAATATGTACTTAATATATAGTTCAGCCAAAGCTTGCTGCGAACATGTTCACAAAGCAAACATTATCCATAGATTGTCCAAAGCTGTCGGAATGATGTCCCTTTGAAGTTACATAACGTCGTCCACTGGGCGCAGGAAATTAATTAAGTGCAAATTGCCTACCAGATAGAATTTACATCCTCAAACACCAACAGACCTACTGGGCAAGAGCTCTGAGAGCAAGTTCCCTTTCGCTCCGCTAAGAAACAACAAATAGGACCAGGCCAAATCTATCTTACTATAGGGGTCGCCTAGCGCCGGATCAAAGGGGGCTAATAACGCTATTTGATGCTGGGGTTATTAAGGCAATCCTGGTAGTCAAAAATAACAGAGGGGAGAAATTTACCGCGATATCGTCACCGGTCTGACCAGACCAAAGGCTGCGCATTGACTGAGTTAAAAAAAAAAGGGAAGTAATATTGCCAGATCTTCCAGGGCTCACCTAGCCAGAATTTATCCACGTAACATTTGGCACTTCATGCCACTAACATATTAAAACACAAATGCGCACATTACACATGTACTGTGTAATTTAAATATTAATCTAAACACGAATACTTTCTTCTATTTATTGTTAATCGAAAACGAGTACTGGGTGTGTTCCGTGGTTATAAATTTACCATTGTAAATAAATTCCTCCATGAAGGATTTTAGCTGGTACCTATGTTGTCTAATAATACTTTTAGTACCAGAAATTGATTATTTCATGAGCCAAAATTTTGTTGTTTCCCTTGTTCTTGCTTTTTCTTTTAAAATTGACTATGATGAGTTGATGGCTTTGGGGCTTAATAAATTATGTGCAAGATTCTTTTAGTGAATTTTTAAGAATTTATTAATTTTGTCAGAATGAATTTTAAACAGACGAATTATCATATTCATTAAACTGCTTTTGTCTCTCACGCACAAAGTAACATACCTAATTAATTAAGTCATTTTCGAAGTCCACTCGACAACACAGAGTTATAGAACATCAAGATTTTTTATCTGATAGTTGTTATGAGTTGATTAATATGAACCATAACTAAGTATAACAAGTGTGAAATGCAATTAATATCACACTTTGATATAATTCGGCAAAATAATTTCCCAGTTTTGCTTGGATTAATCATTTGAAGATGGACTGGCTAATTGTGCCTATTTATTGGCTTAGCCACAGATTGCTGTTATTAATCGCACCGCAGTATATTACCATATTACCAGTGTTAATAACATTTCAATATTATTGCCTACTTCAACACAAATTGATATATCTGGACGAAGCACATCTCAGTATTATTGCCTACTTCAACACAAATTGATATATCTGGACGATACATATTTGTAGCGGTGTGAAGGAGCGATTTTTCTTGGGAGGATGCGATAGGTATTGGGTAGCCCATCTAATTAGTAACACAATCAGACTCACCACTTGCACTAAAGAAGAAATCAGCGGGTTAGAATTTTGGTTGGACATCCCATTAAACTAAGCCATATAGGCAGACAAAGGGTACACGTCTCTTTAAATTCAACATTACCAGGCGATGTGGTGATTTTAATAAAAAGTTAAATTTATGATTATTCCATCAGTGAGACGTGAATAGGGTCAAAGGTAGCTTGAGCGAAAGGATTTGCTATTAAGGAGTATATGCTTCCGTCAACATTGGAGCACCCCAGCAACAGAAGCACTTTTTCAGAGTAACAATAGACTAAATCTATTCAGCTTTTTTCAGGGCTGTCAGACATTCACCGCAAAGCACGTGTTCGTAGACCTCCTTCACCAGCTTTAGAGTCAAAGTTTGTGTGTGTGTGTGTGTGTGTGTGTGTGTGTGTGTGTGTGTGACACGTGGGTATCACTATACGTCAATAACAGCAGTCACTAGGTCTACGTGTGCTTGACCATTGGCCGGGATGCTATTCCTGGACCAGAAGTACCCAGCAAAGAGGACTTTATCAGTTGCTGGTGCATGACAGGCAACAGATGAGAGAGAAAACATACATAATATAGCCAAATTCAGCCAACAGTAAGAGGATATAGAAAAAGATGCATGAACTCTGGCTCAAACACCATCCAGTTGTTATTATCAGTGAACAGGGGCTACTGGAGCTGAAAAGATCGATAATGCAAAATAGACGTTTTACAGCTCTAGAACTCGGTAATCAATGAACAAAAGGGTGCTAGGCCAGGCACCAAAGAACCACCAAGGACCACCTGAAAATTGATAAGGCCATAGTTATGAACAGCAAGAAACGAAGAACAAACCATGAATTGACTACCAAAATGACTATGACTCAGTTCCACAGTCATGGACACTTGAATAATGTAACCGATACAGTATAAAACAGATTCAAAGTATCAATGGCAGTTTGGAAAACCATACCGACATGCAGCAGTTTAGAAATTGCAGACATACCAAAATAATGAGGTATCTTTCAAGGTTATTTCCCATCACCACACTGCTGTTCTGCATTGTACTACAGCCTTTCAGTGACGTCATCCAGCAACAGGATTAGGATGCAAAATGAAACCAGGACAGGTTATTAGCCATTTACTGTATATGGACGATCTAAAGCTATACAGTAAAATAAAAGATGACCTTAATTCAGTGATTAAGAGTCAAAATTTTCAGCAAGGGCATTAATGCGAAGGTTGTACTTGAGAAATGCGGAAGAATTATCGTCCAGGATTAAAGGTAGGATCAAAACAAGAGAAGGCTCTCAATTCGACATCAATAGAAAAGGAATATAAAACTACACCATCAAGAAAATATGCAGAGTTAAGATAGAGTATGAAAAAAGGGTTAGACAAGTCCTCTAGTCCAAGCTAAAGGGGCCACCAAAATACAAGCCCTTATGCATTCGCAATACCTATAGTAAGCTACACTGGAGATAGATTGGAAAAAATAAAATAAATGATCTAGACAGAAAAACAAGAAAACTACTCACAATAAATCCCAACACCCCAAAGCAGACGAAGATAGGCTCTATATTTCCAGGAGAATGGGAGGCCGAGGTCTCAGGAAAACCAAACGTGACGTTGAAAGAGAAGTTATGAACCTTGGTAATATTCCGAAACCTTGGTTCACAACCGATAGCCAGCGGAAGTCGTAAAGAAGGCATCATCATCATCATCATCATCATCATCATCATCATCATCATCATCATAGAAAAAATAGAAAAATACCAAGACCTCAGATTAGAAATTTAGAGACTGTGGAATGTAAAAGCAGGTGATACCTATAGTGTGATAGGAGCCTTGGAGAACATAACATCTAAATTGGAAGGCTATCTGAATAAACTCCATGGAAACCATAGACTCGCTCCACTACTCAAAGCAGCGTTCCTCGGAAGCGCCCACATCCTACGTAAAACTTTGGATCTCCCCAAATCTTGGTAAGATTTCGAGACCGTGGTTCACGACACAATCAAACAGAAATCGTGGAAAAAGGTTGAATAATAATAATAATTAATATTCTGGGGTTATTTTACCTGGCTGGTTGGTGGGCGTGGTTCCTGGTGGCACTCCAAGATTATAATTCAATTCAGGCTATCTGCAGTTTGTAATGTGATGGCCTGATTACAATTTAATTTAGGAGATCTAGTCTGAAATGAGGCAATCTAAATGGAACATTCTAAATCAGGAAATCTAAATAAGTACTCTTGTAATTTAAGTGAGAGTTTAAATGAGGCTACGTTAAATGACAGTCTACAAGAGGCTGTTTAAATGAGGCTACATTAAATGGCAGTCTACAAGAGGCAGTTTAAATGAGGCTACATTAAATGGCAATCTACAAGAGGCAGTTTAAACGAGGTTATGTTAAATGGCAGTCTACACAAGGCAATCTAATTCAAGCGAAAGTTCATGCGACTTTTATAAAGACAATCCCACTGAAAAATAAATAAAGGAGTCTAAATGAGGCAATCTAAATGAGGCAATTTGAATGAGGCAATCTACAAACTACTCAGAAGGAAAAAAAACTGTCTCAGAAAATTGAAGAATCAATCAATAAAACACCGCAGATAAAAGTTTATAAAAATTAGATAAAAAATTCATGCTGGCAAGTTGAAGATTCTCGTGGAAAGGATGAAAGACAAAGTGGGCACACGTTTCATGGCTAAGAAGAGACTTCCATAATTCCAGTAATATTTTTGCAATTCGTTACATTTTCTCCAGATCATAATTAAATACAAGGAACATATAGTTGCACTCTAAAATTATGTTGGGAAGAAATTTATTTTAAAAAAAAATGGCAAAAAACTATAATGATTAACCGAAAATATGCTGAAAGAAGAAGCCACATTACATTTTGTGGCAGTGAATGAATTTACGTCGTTTTGAGCGCTGCTGCAGCATTTGGTTTGGTTTGCCTAAGGACTGAAAACTGTACACGATGTCAGCTAAATCAAACAGTTTATTCACTGTCACAGTCAATGTCAGTGATCACACAGTTCCCAGTAATCAGTGCCAGTGTACAGTCACATTAATATACACTGGTCACACAATTCGCAACACGTTCTTTGTCAGTAGTCACACAATTCCCAGTAATCAGCGTCGCTGTACTGTGAAGTCTTTGTCAGTAGTCACACAATTCCCAGTAATCAGCGTCGTTGTACTGTGAAGTCTTTGTCAATAGTTACACAATTCCCAGTAATCAGTGCCAGTGTACAGTCACATTAATATACATTGATCACACAATTCGCAACACCTTCTTTGTCAGTAGTTACACAATTCCCAGTAATCAGCGTCGCTGTACTATGACGTCTTTGTCAGTGGTCGTTCAATTTTCAGTATTTTATAATCAGTGTCGCTGTACATTTATGCCCTTGTCAGTGGTACCACAATTCGCAGTAATCAGTGTTATTGTACTGTGACGTCTTTGTCAATGATTGCACAATTCCCAGTAATCAGTGTCGCAGTACACTTACATTCTTGTCAGTGGTTGCACAGTTTATTCGGTTGAAGGTCGTAACCGGAAGTACTCCCATGCTTGGCCTATAGATCGTTCTATACATTCGTCAGAAGACATTTTAATATTTGTCGTAAGAATATTTCTTAATCCATTCTGATAAGGTTTTCTTGTTGGGGTTAGACAAAAAGCCAACACATCCATTCCTATCATAGTTCTGAGCCAAAGTCTGAGACTCTGGTTGTTACGTATTGGATGCACAGGAACTCAGTACTGTACTGAAAACTTGTAAGGTGGGGTGAATGTGGTGGCTGTGGTAACATTTGACCCTCCCAACCCGTTTCTCACTGTCGTGTACCTTTCATCTGTTGACATGTAGGTATGTTTTGGCCCTAGAGGAACTTGTATCTTTCTTCACCGGTTTCTAGGGAAGAGATGTTTGTGTGTGTGTGTGTGTGTGTGTGTGTGCGTGCGTGCGCGCGTATGTAAAGCAAAAATCCATCTCTTTTCAGAGCTACTACATTTCGTTATTTGGTTGCGGTTTTTTAATTTCCTTTTGCTGGTAGTTGCTTTTCTTTCCTTGTTTGTTTTTTTAAAATTAATTTTAATGCATTGTGTTTCGAGTGTTTCTTCTGTTTTATTTTAATGCACTGTATTTCGAGTGTTCTTTTAGTTTTAATATAATGCATTGTTTCGAGCATTCGTTTTGTTTTGGTGGAAAAGAGTAAAGTAAAAGGGAACTGTGTTGTGAGTGTTGTTTATTTGAGCATCATACTTTGTTCTGAGTATTGTGTGCATGATGTGATGAAATTTAGTATTGTGTGCATGATGTGAGGAATTTTAGTATTGTGTGCAATGTGTGAGGAATTTTAGTATTGTGTGCATGATGTGAGGAATTTTAGTATTGTGTGCAATGTGTGAGGAATTTTAGTATTGTGTGCAATGTGTGAGGAATTTTAGTATTGTGTGCATGATGTGAGGAATTTTAGTATTGTGTGCAATGTGTGAGGAATTTTAGTATTGTGTGTAATGTGTGAGGAATGTTAGTATTGTGTGCAATGTGTGAGGAATTTTAGTATTATGTGGATGATGCGATGAAATTTAGTATTGTGTGCATGATGTGAGGAATGTTAGTATTGTGTGAAGAATTTAATATTTTGTGTATTGTGTGAGAAAGTGGTGTAATGTCAGTCCTGCAGCAAGTGTGCTTGTATTTATTTTTTTCGCTTTGAAGAAGTGTAGAGTTGAAAGGGAGCCGGTGTTTGGCCTTTCCCTCTATTCCGTCTTGCTGGAAGGCGGGGAAGGAGGTGTTATTAGAAAAAGGTGTAGCTGTGCGTGCCTGTGGGTGTGCGTACAGGGCGGGACCTTTCTTCGTGACGTATTTAGCTCCCTTGCTTACGGTTTCGTTCCCTATTTCGGACCCCGCGAATGTCTGAGTTTGGTTGTGTTGTCTTGAGTGCTGAAACGTGTGTACGGCTGAAAGAGAGGTCGTGTCGTCAGGCGGTTCTTGTGTACTTTTGTTTTTTAATTCCATTTGAATTGCATATATTTCTAGTGTCATGATGGAGTGTAGCGAGTATAATTTGTAGATATGTCTAAGTACCCTACTGATACATCTTATCCCCAGTGTCAGTGTATTTATATTAATGCCTCTAAAATGTCACTCCAAAAGGTATACTTTGAAAATACAGCGCTTTTCGAAGTCCTTCATACACATCGTAATTTATAGGAGTTAATTCTTGTATCTTTTTGCTAAAATGCCAGTCTTTTCAATTAAAACGATGCACCGAAGACTAGGCTGAAGCACTAGACCCTGGATATCAAAGGAGCCTTGTCTCTTTTTCTCTCAAATCCGGGCACGAAAAGTCAAGACGTCAACAAGATTTACGTTGACCTAATTTACTAATTTTTGGTGTCAGAATGCAAGTGAAACTGCACTGATTGCAAAAGATCACGTGCTTGTGACGTGAATAAATAAATTAAAAAAAACAAAAATTAAAACAACAATAGTTGAAATTTTAAAAACTCTCCTGTGCTTGTTGATATTGACGTTAAGTACGAATTGCTTTTCTATTGTTGTGGATGTTAACCCCATCTTCTACTTACATTGTTCATGCGGGGGTAGACATGACTGGAAATACGTAAAATTGTGACTGGCTAGCGTTTCTGGTACATATTTCCTATAACAACACTGGAAATACGTAAAATTGTGACTGGCTAGTGTTTCTCGTACACATTTCCTATAACAACACTGGAAATACGTAAAATTGTGACTGGCTAGCGTTTCTGGTACATATTTCTATACAACACTGGAAATTCGTAAAATTGTGACTGGCTAGCGTTTCTGGTACATATTTCTATAACAACACTGTCAGTGTTCACATGGAGGGAGAGGGGATCATGATTTGTAGTATGCGAGTTTGTGATATGTATTCTTGGCCATACGTTCCCTAATTACAACTCTATGGAGAAACATGATATGTAACAGCATTTTTATGTAACAGCATTTTTTGAATGCATATTTCGCGAAACGTTTTTGATGTGTTCTACATAATGTGATGAGATGGTCTCTGTTGTAGTGTTTGTTACGGGTCACCCTAGGATGCAAGATGAAAAGCAACGATGATGATGGAAAGGACAAAATGTCACAAGCTTGAGGACAGCCACAGCTGAGAGATGTACACAACGCGCAACACCATGTTTACAGCTTACATGAGGCCTTTATTCAAGGCGGCCCACTGCCAGACTCTCTGTCTCTCTAGCTCATAACTCTCTGTATGCATACAAACAGCCAAGCATTCTTTTACGCACACACACACACACACACACACACACACACACACACACACACACACACACACACACACACACACTCGCGCTAATTAAGGGCGGCCTTCCCTGAAGACACATAGGACGAAAACAAAACTCTAGCGTGAAAGGCTTCTAAAAATAAGTGCTGTGTTTTCTTACTTTTGTTCTAATATAATTTACTCCTATGCTACTTAGAATAGTATAATGCTTTTACTGTCTAAGGAAACTACACTAAACACTCTTTAAATACAACACTTTCCTAACAAATAATTTAAAAGATAAATTACAAAATAAATTAAATAACTCTATTCATGTGCCATGTAAAAACCATTATCGCATGAATAAATATCAAAATGCATTAAGAAAATAATATAAACTAGCATACAAATTTATATAAATACAAACTATAAACTATTCACTATCCAAATACCTAAATATCAACTTTAGTTGATAACTACCTAAAGCATTGTACAACGATTACAATATGCATACTAACACAGCACTATACATTGGCACTGACAAGTTTATCAGTACAGTGCTGCACGATTTAAAACAATGTGATCAGAGTGTTGACCTAATTGTCGTACAGTGCAAGTGAAACAAAAAGAGCTATACACACATACACATACATTCCACAATAAGAAATTAAAACCGCTTATTTTGTATAGAATTACACTTCAAAGCTAAAGTATGTTTTGGGTAGAATTACACTGCAAAGCTAAAGTATGTTTTGTGTAGAATTACACTTCAAAGCTAAAGTATGTTTTGTGCAGAATTACACTTTAAAGCTAAAGTATGTTTTGTGCAGAATTACACTTCAAAGCTAAAGTATGTTTTGTATAAAATTACACTTCAAAGCTAAAGTATGTTTTGTTTAGAATTACACTTCAAAGCTAAAGTATGTTTTGTATAGAATTACACTTCAAAGCTAAAGTATGTTTTGTGTAGAATTACACATCAAAGCTAAAGTATGTTTTGTGTAGAATTACACATCAAAGCTAAAGTATGTTTTGTATAGAATTACACTTCAAAGCTAAAGTATGTTTTGTGTAGAATTACACTTCAAAGCTAAAGTATGTTTTGTGCGGAATTACACTTCAAAGCTAAAGTATGTTTTGTATAGAATTACACTTCAAAGCTAAAGTATGTTTTGTGTAGAATTACACTTCAAAGCTAAAGTATGTTTTGTGTAGAATTACACTTCAAAGCTAAAGTATGTTTTGTAGATTTAATACATATATAATATGTGGACTGTGTGGAATTTGTTCACTGTGCTCCAGAAGGCTGCAGTTAGTATCCTCTTTTCATGATTTGAGAGCGAACTCGGAGAGAGAATTTACTTTTAGAAAACCTTAGTTCACATTTTTGTAATTTTTAGATTTGCTTTAATCTGAATCAAGGAAAGTCTGGAATCAATGCATACTTGAATCAAAATACATCTGAATCAAAATATGGCTAGTAAAATAAATGAATCAAAGTAGATCTGATTTACAAACACGCCCACAAACATAGAAAGTACATCTGAATTAAAAAAACACCCATCTAAATCAGAAGTACAATAATTATTGTGTCAAAGCACACATTAAAAACGCACCTGATAAAGAAATACACTAATTAATGTGGGTTAAACACCTGAATCAAAGTATACTCGATCAAAACACACCTGTATCAAAGAACACTTGAACTAGAATTATATCTGAATCAAAAAGTACACCTGAATGAGAAAAAAAAATAATTGCTACAAATATAACTGAATCAAGGTGCACCTTGAACAAAGGTACACATAAGTTAGAAGTATACCTGAACCAAAGTGCATTTGAATTAGAAGTATACGTGAATCAATGTACACCCGAATTAGAAGTATGCCTGAATTAGTACTATACTTGAATTAGAAGTATGCCTGAATTAGTACTATACTTGAATTAGAAGTATGCCTGAATTAGATGTATAACTGAACAAAAGTACATATGAATTAGAAATATACATGGACCAAAGTACAACTGAATTAGAAGCATACCTGAATAAGTAGCATACCTGAAATAAAAGTACAACTGGATTAGAAGTATACCCGAACCAAAAACATATGAATTAGAAATATACCAGAACCAATGTAAACCTGAATTAGAAGTAGTCCCGAAGAAGTATACTTGATGTGGTGGAGTAAATTTGATTATCCGTATTTCTAAACGTAATTGTTATATAAATTGTTAAATGTCAAAGTGACCCGAACTTTGGCACTGCTTGTGCTGATATTTTTAAGTGTCAACGTTGGAAGTAAACAACTCACTTAAAGAGTGTGCTAGATGTTCTGATGAAATCTAAACCAATTTTAGGTGTTTGAGTAGTTTTTATTATCCAAATGTTTAAGATTTACAAGAATGAGACCACTCAATGGGCTGAGATGAAAGTTTACCTTCTTTAAAGAATTCTTTTGTCTAATTTGGAGTGGCAAGAAGTTTGGTCATGAAAGGTGACCGTTAGCTTAATGGTGAGTTAACTGATTGAGAGAGAATGGATTTAGAAATATTCCGTGCATTTTGCTATTGATATGTTATACTTGCGTTTTATGTAGAGATCTATTATGTGAGTAGACTATTATTTCTACAGATTGTGAAATAAGATGCTCATATGTAGCAAGCTAAACAACTGCCATTGCTTCTAGTGAATACGTTCATAAAATTGATATGTTGTATGCGTGTAACCTGCTAATAAATACTGTTTCTGGAAACTGTAAGCTAAGACTTGAATGTAAGAAAGAATGGAGTTAGAGATGAATAAACTCGAAACTTAGTGTTTCTTCCCTGATTAATTTTTACAGGGAGGAAGCAGCATTTTGTTTTATCTGAATCTCCTGATTTACTAATTTAGAAACCGCTACGGCCATGGTAGACTTAAGAAGTTTCTAAGTTTCTATCCCCAGTGTGTAAGTGTAAAAATACACTGCACTCTGTTCATGTATGGTAGCAAAGTATGCTGATTACATCATGGAGTTTCTGGTACAAGAAATTTACTGAAAATTGCTACAATTGTTGTTCTGTTTCAGGGAACTAATATGGCAGAGTGCCCAGAAGAGCCTCGAGAGAATAGTGGCTCATCAGTATTCTACAATGTGCAAGAAAAACACATGAAACTGACGATTCCCTTTTGACAATAAGCCTGTGCCTTTGTTACAAAAGCATGAAAGACTATTATGGCTTCGCCTAGACATGATTACCTACAAACTATTATCGCTATAATCTCTATAACTGCATTTCTGTTCTCTGATAAGAACTATCCAGTTATTCATATTGACACTAATCTGTAGAATTATGTGTTAGGATAGAAGACTCTATAAGTAATGAAATTATTCAAACGTGCTTCATGGAATTATTGATGTAAAGTAATATTTTCATTGTATTTGCTACAGGTATATATGATTGTTGATTTAATAAATTTATTGTTCAATGTATTGATCTTCTTACACAAATTAATAACCATTTGTTCGAGAAGAAAATGGGTGGATGGAGATTCACTAAAATAGATTAAAAGACGGATTTATCTTCTCCTTTAGTAAGAAGTTTTACACCACAAAAATATTGTGTGACGGTAAATGTCTTTAATATTGTAGAAGAGAGAAAACGTTTACAGCGCCCACATATCCGCCAAGTGAGGGAGACGAGTGGTGTCTTCTGGAGAATTTTTATTAATAACATAAATTAAGATTCTCATCACTTGCAATTAGTTATAGACGATTAATTAATTAATAAATAATAATAATAATAACCATTAACTAGGTGGCGTTAGCGTCACACCTGAAGTATGCCTGTAAGAAAGTACAACTGACTGCCGGTACAGTTCTGTCAATACACTCTAATAAACTGCTGGAGAATGAAGCCTGCTTCTCGGGTACATCACGAAGAGATCGACACAAAGCTTTGTGCGCTGGAACGATTTCCTATGCAAATTATCGCGCGCACCGACAACAATCCCGTTCAGAATTCCGGTCCCGTGAGTTCCATCTCAACCTTTTGCCAAAAGACTGCGAATATAAAAATCGTTTTCCCTGTAGCGCAGCGTAAGAGCATCGTTAGCTTAGGCGCATTGACGGCGCAAGTATTTATAGACACGCCAAGGTTTGTTTTTGAACACAAATCTATGAACAAGAACTTTTGTTTTTTTTTCCTCCTCTCTAATCTCTGCGAATATGATTTGGACAAATTTGTCTTCATTTTGTCTTTCCAGACGGCATGGAGTTTAAAAAAAAAAAAAAGTTTTGACTTTTAGTGTGATTCGCAGAGGCGTTAACCTATTATATGATATGTTTTTTGTCTCTCGTTTTTCCTTTATAAGATGTCATATTATATGTCAAGGAAAGAAGTAATGACATTTAGAACTTTCCTCACCCCCTGCTTTATGATGACTCAAAACCCGACCTCAAAGACGCGCACGAGTGGTCTTTGATGAAATATGACATTAGCATTGAAATTATGCTTGATATGCTTGACCGATTCGCTGCATTTTGTATGTAACTTTATTAACAATACTTATAAAAAAAATGCAATTCTTGTAAAATCGGTTGCGCGATCAATATGGATAGAATGATATAATCACCTCCACATAATCACCCCCCCCCCCCCGCTCTCGCCCACTGTCACATATCTAGGGTACCCTTTCCTTAGCAGAAAATAAAAACTAAACAAAATAAGAAAGAACAAGACAAAAATAACGTCGACATAAGGGGATTTTATGTTGCAATGCCTGCTGAGAAATATAATGTTTTAATTTTCTAGGTTTCATCCCCTTGTCTGAACTAATAGGCAATCCAATCCAATCCAAGAAAACGAACAAACTTTCAAACAAAATGAATTATAAATACTCACCAAACGTATGGTAGATTCAACCACGAGGCAACCACATTAAAAGAAAAACAATTACAGATCAACAAGACCAAAGATATTAAATATACAAATAAAGCAAATAACATTTCAAAATAAGCATTTCTAAAAAAATAATACAAACAATAATGACATTTTCAAATGAAATTGTTAGCTAGTTGAAGTTAGGCACCACCAAACATTTGAGTTGTACAAGATCCACTTTCATTTTTCTGCATTCTTTTGTTCATTTTTTCTTTCTTTTTATATCTTCTCTTTCTTCCGGCTTTACTTAAACAAAAAATAATAGTACTTTATTTAGTGTAGAATGAGTGTTGTCAAGTGGTTAATTTTCAAGTATGGAAATTGAAATAAATCTGGTGAAATTTGTCGAGCACCTATCTCTTTCAAGTAATTTTATTCTCTAAGGCGGAAAGAAAACGTTAAATGGCAACTTTGAATAAATATTAAATACAATGGTTACGAATAAGTGCATAGAGTGTATTAACAAATTATCATATATTTGTACTTTTCCTTTTTACACCACACATCTTACTTTGAATGAAGATTATTTTCAACTTCTTGTACGTGTTTGTGGATGGTGGTTATAGTGGTGGCATTAATCCTTCCTCCCCGGACACGTGTGGGGCTTTTCGTCTTAGGCTGTTCTCGGTCCTGCTTATTGTGTAGGAACTTGGCTCCCCTCACTATATTTAGGGGTCCCTCAATATATGCATACTCAGTATCAAAGCCCTTCCCTTCTCCTACTAATAAAAATATAAGAAGGCATATCATTGTGTGACTTTCTCCCTCCCTTCCTATCTATCTATCTATCTATCTATCTATCTATCTATCTATCTATCTATCTATCTATCTATCTATCTATCTATCTATCTATCTATCTATCTATCTATCTATCTATCTATCTATCTATCTATCTATCTATCTATCTATCTATCTATCTATCTATCTGTCTATCTATCTATCTATCTATCTGCCTGCCTGCCTGCCTGTCTATCTATCTATCTGCCTGTCTGCCTGTCTTCCTATCTATCTATCTATCTATCTATCTGCCTGCCTGTCTCTGTCTATCTATCTATCTATCTATCTGCCTGTCTGTCTATCTATCTATCTATCTGCCTGCCTGCCTGTCTCTGTCTATCTATCTATCTATCTGCCTGTCTTCCTGTCTGTCTATCTATCTATCTATCTATCTGCCTGCCTGTCTGTCTGTCTGTCTGTCTATCTATCTATCTACATTTTGAATGTATATGATGTAAATGTCTGTGGCAGAGTAAATAAAGACCATCGTCATAGTTTGAAGAGTGTAAACCTATTGACTGTCATCAGTTTCTGCTGACTTAATATAGCGATGATATATTAGAAGCAAGTTATAGTATTATTTACAATAGACTTGCCATGCCTATTGTTGCAACTACAATATACTTTTGTTTTAGTTGTAACAGCTTTAGCAACAAATGGTTTCAATCTAAATCTAAACTACTGTTCTCTTTATTCTGTGACTTATCTACACCTGATTATCCGTGAATGAGTGTGATTAGGTACCATGAAAAAGAAATATTTTACAAGTATTGATGCAATGCATGCTTGAGACTGCAGGGAGTGGGGAGGGTAGAAGCAACCTCGTGACTAAAGGTGAGAGAGCATGCGAGCGAGGGTCCTCAGATAGAAAGATAAAAGAACAGCACACCCACACACATATACAATACAGCACACCCACACACATATACAACATAGCAGAAAATGAAAGTAAAAAGTCTACCAGTACTTTACTGCTAGACCAGCTAGACCTGTTTAGTAGGAAAGCACTGGCCGGCCAAGTTGTACAACATTAAGCAGGTCGAGATACTGAGCACTGGCAGGCCAAGTTGTACAACATTAGCAGGTTCAGATACTGAACACTGACAAGATTGATGTTGTACAACATTAGCAGGTCCAGATACTGAACACTGGCAAGGTTGATGTACAGCAAACTGACAAGTGCCATTTATCGTGTCTACTAGTAAATGGAGTCATTTCCAGAGCGATCCTAATCTTCCTGTCTTCGAGACAAAGGAAACAATTACTTTGCGCAATGGTTCCTTCAACTACACACAGTTCTGATCTAGAAGTCAAGCGGGTGGAGGTGAGAAAGAAAGATGACCTTTGAATATATCCCGCTTGGTGGTGATGCGATCCTAAAATATAAATATGTATATTTTTTTTTTTTGAAAGAAAATTTTATTTACGGATCCACATTAAATCATATGTTGATGCATATAACTACAAACGTAGAATAATAAAACAAAACAACAATAAGTTTGAATTCGTCGTCCGTGTTTTTGTCAAAGAGGGACGCCTCATTAGGTTTATTCCTGGGAAAAAAGATAAAGGAATCGTAACTATCGTCACTTCTTTTCTAAAACACACCTACATCTCCGACTAACTAGTGATTTTACTAGAGACGTCACGAGTGTTGTCACACGAATCCTAAACCCAGTTCGTGACAGAACAAAAAGCAATTTAAAAAGACAATAGCGTCAATAAAAGTACACAAAAAAAAATAAACATTATTAGCTATTTAGAATAAAAGAAAAACTCAAATTAAGACCCCAGAAATGTCTTGTGATTTCTGAGAGGACTATATAAATGAATCGTTAGCATTAGTTTTAGTGCGTACTAATGATTTCCATATTGACCTGGTTTTAAATTAATATTTTACCTGTATAACTACAGTAGGTATTGAAGTTTATTCAGGTAATGCTGTTTTCAGATGTAGATGGTATTACTTCTTGTAGATCACCAGCTGCTGTTTGAAGATACTCCTGGTTGATAATGTGTTGCTGTTTGAAATTTCTTGTAAATAATTTATTGCTGTTTGAATATTGTCTTTGTAAATAATTTATTGCTGTTTGAAGATTGTCTTTGTAAATTATTTATTGCTGTTTGAATATTGTCCTTGTAAATTATTTATTGCTGTTTGAATATTGTCTTTGTAAATAATTTATTGCTGTTTGAATATTGTCCCTGTAAATAATTTATTGCTGTTTGAATATTGTCCTTGTAAATAATTTATTGCTGTTTGAAGATTGTTTTTGTAAATAATTTATTGCTGTTTGAAGATTGTCTTTGTAAATAATTTATTGCTGTTTGAATATTGTCTTGGTAAATAATTTATTGCTGTTTGAAGATTGTCTTTGTAAATAATTTATTGCTGTTTGAATATTGTCCTTGTAAATTATTTATTGCTGTTTGAATATTGTCCTTGTAAATTATTTATTGCTGTTTGAATATTGTCTTTGTAAATAATGTATTGCTGTTTGAATATTGTCCCTGTAAATAATTTATTGCTGTTTGAATATTGTCCTTGTAAATAATTTATTGCTGTTTGAAGATTGTCCATGTAAATTATTTTTTCTGTTGAAAGATTTCCTTGTAATTAATTAGTAATGAATCCGTTGCCTGTTATTTCCACCTAGCCGTTTGCTCACCTGCAGACCATTGGTTTTGTCTTTCGACTATAGCTGCTACATTTAGAAAAATATTATTTTAGTATCGACTTATGTTTATTGATTCATTTTTCATTTACAAAATGTGTACATATTTAAAAAAATTTCTTACTTTGTCTGTTGCTTTGACACCTGCTGGCTATTTCGACTCTAGTTGTGTTTGAGTTTGCTGTACTTGTTACGTCACTTATTTTCTGTTGGTTTACCTTTTACCTCGCTCACGTGCAAGTATGTGTAACTTCTGCTTACAGAGAATTCATTACGCAGTAAATTAATTTATTATATTTCTTCGTTTTCCACTTTATTTCATTTGTGAATATTTGAAAGTTTTTCTTTTATAAGTTATATCATCTGTTGTTTGTTGATTCGCCTTCAGCTTTCCGTTGATCGACTAGAATTGTCCTGTCATTGTTTCCATTTCAATGTCTGCTTGTTCTTTCTCAGCTCTTAGTTGTCCTTTAACTCGTTACTTTTTAAACTCTCAATTGTCCTTTAACTCTTACTTTCTTAGCTCTTAGTTGTCCTTTAACTCTTTACTTTCTTAACCTCTTGCTCTCGTTTAACTATTTGTTTTTTCTAAATATCTGTTTTTCGTCAACGGCTTGTCATTGTGTAACACTGTTCATTTATAACTGTTACTGCTTAACCCTTTATTCTTCTTCATCTGTATGTTCATTTATAACTGTTACTGCTTAACCCTTTGTTTCGTCTTCATCTGTATGTTCTTTTAAATAAAAATGGTTCTTATAAAATGGGGTTTTCTTTAAGAAATGTTTGTTTTTCTAAAAGTGTTCTCCGAGAACTGTTTGCTCTTTTGTCGATTAGTCTATCAGTAACTTATTTAGCTCATTGAAGATTCGTCTAAAGTTAACTTTATATTTAGCTCATTGAAGATTCGTCTATGATTAACTTCATATTTAGCTCATTGAAGATTCGTCTATGGTTAACTTCATATTTAGCTCATTAAAGATTCTTCTATGGTTAACTTCATATTTAGCTCATTATAAGATTCGTCTATGGTTAACTTCATATTTAGCTCATTAAAGATTCGTCTATGGTTAACTTCATCTTAAGCTCATTAAAGATTCGTCTATGGTTAACTTCATCTTTAGCTCATTAAAGATTCGTCTATGGTTAACTTCATATTTAGCCAATTAAAGATTCGTCTATGATTAGGCCTTTACCGACATACATACTATGAAAGACATAAATCATCAAACCAATCAACTGAACTGAACACTAGTCATTTAGATATATTTTCCAATAAACAAATCACGCTATCAAATTAACTGATCAGCCATGTTTAACATTAACAATCGCTTAGCTAGATTGCAAAATAAATAGCATTATATCAAGAAATCAATCAATCACGAACTCAGCTTAGTCTTTCAGCTAGACGGCCTAATGAAAAGCAGGACGCTACCAAAAATAGTTAAATAAACAGTAAATTACTACCAAACATCGCCAAATAAACAGTAGATCACTACCAAACATCGCCAAATAACAACAAAACTAACAACCCAACTAAACGCTATCAACACCAAATAAACAATAACAAACAACCGATCAACCACAACTATAGATCACCAAATAAACAACAAAACAGCACTCATCATCTTTAAATAATCAGCAAAACACTAGTAATACTACATATACACAACAAACTAATATCAACACCTATATCAGCACGAAATAAATAGCTAAACCATCATAATAACATTAAATAAACATCAAATAAACATCAAAGCTTTCTTCAATAGCACGATATGTACAGGTCAAAATGGACTAGTAGATACTTAAGAGAGAAAAATTGCATGATTTAAAATTGATGAATAAATGTACCAACATCCATAGATTTTTCTTACCATTTCTTAATTCATTGTCTGTGGGTAACATTGTCTCAGAACGGTGCTTCCACGATTTTTCTTATTTCACGAAACTAATATTCCCAGCGAACGTGAACTGGAAACTACAGCTTTGCACGTGATACGAGAAAGAGTTCTCTGACAGGAAGCATACGAGGAGATACACGCCATTAATGCCCTGCTAATTGGGCTCATACCAGGCAAATTTCTGCAACTCTGTGACTAGTCAGTTGTTTGGAAGGGAGGAAGGACACAGACTTACACACACGCCAAATAGATTCAACCACTTCCACGGGAATGATAAGGTCATTTTTTTCGTCAACTGGCGTCTTTATGTCAAAATGAGTCACGACAAGAAGGTTTAATTTGTTTAGAGATTGCTCGTTCGGCTGGGAGGTCTTGATTTCAGACATACTAAACTTTTCTTTGTGTACGACTTAACTTCAGATACAAATGGATGAAATCGATGAAATACAAATTGATGAAATCGATGAAATACATATTGATGAAATAGATGAAAGACAAATTGATGAAATAGATGAAATACAAATTGATGAAATCGATGAAATACAAATCGATGAAATACAAATTGATGAAATACAAGTTGATGAAATAGATTAAATAACAACTGATGAAATACAAATGGATGAAATCGATGAAATAAAAACTGATGAAATACAAATTGATGAAATCGATGAAATACAAATTGATGAAGTCGATGAAATACAAATTGATGAAGTCGATGAAATAGATATTGATGAAATACAAATTGATTGCCTGGGCATTTAGAATACTCAAAAAATGTGTGAGTTGTCACGAAAGTATGCGAAATAAGTGCAGATAAAATTATGAAGAAAACATTTATTGGAATCTTGTAAGAGTCACACGTATTCCTCTTAAGTGATGGACACAAACTGGCGTGTTTTGTCTGTCCCAAGGGTAGGTGGGATACTTGCAGCTTGCAGTCTGTTGCTCTCAAATTCAGGCTTAGACTTGCAATATAAAGACGGAAAGAATAAATATAAAATAGCGTCATTTTATTTAGATTTAATTAACTTTGACTATTTTAGTTTCTAATTTTGTATATTATAAAATTGAAAATAAATACGGGTATAAACTGTCTCTATCACAATAGAAACACATACTGTTGTCGAATGAGCAACACAGATATGTTTATGATATACATTCACAGTTACTGATATAAGACTGACTGACATAATGGAATTCTTTCACGTTTTTCTGCTTTACAGACATAAATAAAGTAGTAATTTGCATACTATAATTTTTCAATTATCCCAACTGTAGGTGTAAATAGGCATCAATTAAATGGCTACGTATATCAGGTATATGTGCCAATTCCTTCAGTCTCCAGGTATTTTTGTACTTTAAAATGCGACTACTCTTTTAGTTAAAACAAGTAATTCTAAGTATACCACTAAAAATCAGAGCAAGTCTTGAATGCTGATTTAAAACATTTATTAAACACACTCATTGTCTTAGGTATTTTCTATCTATCTATC
The DNA here is from genome assembly GCA_028829895.1 of Sinotaia quadrata. Taxonomy (NCBI): domain Eukaryota; kingdom Metazoa; phylum Mollusca; class Gastropoda; order Architaenioglossa; family Viviparidae; genus Sinotaia; species Sinotaia quadrata. The sequence continues at coordinate 11,032,938 of CM054180.1, read as the reverse complement.
TATCTATCTATCTATCTATCTATCTATCTATCTATCTATCTATCTATCTATCTATCTATCTATCTATCTATCTATCTATCTATCTATCTATCTATCTATCTATCTATCTATCTATCTATCTATCTATCTATCTATCTATCTATCTATCTATTTTTAGTTGCCAGCAAACGTCTGTCTTCTCTTTCAGGTACGTAGCATTGTTCGTCTTTTAGACCGCGATGCAGATGAAATACCGTGATAACTGCTATGGCTGATGTGTGGCAAATGCTGGTCACAGACCAGCTTCTTGAAGCGTGAGCTCTGCTGATTTCTTATCAGTCCCAACCGTAATTACAAATAACAGGTCTCGTCAGATATCTGCGGTGTGCGGGGGAAGAGTGGAAGGGATAGCATTATCGGACCAGTCACTATTGATCTAAGTTAATCCTTAGCAGGAGACATTTTGTGCATAAAACGGATATCCCATTTCTAGTGTGCACCTGACTTGGAACTACCTATCCATTTCCTGTTCTCCATTCTTAGGACTGAAGTCTGTGTTTGTTACTTTTCTTGTTCTCCATTTTTATATTATTTAGACTAAGGTCTGTGGATGTTCCTTTTCTTGTTCTCCATTCTTATATTATGTAGACTAAGGTCTGTGTATGTTACTTTTCTCCATTCTTATATTATGTAGAGTTTTAGACTAAGGTCTGTGGATGTTACTTTTCTTGTTCTCCATTTTTATATTATGTAGACTAAGGTCTGTGTATGCTATATTTTCTGTTCTTCATTCGTGTATTATTTAGTCTAAAGTTGTGTAGTTTACATCTTATTTCTTTCCGAACTCAGTACACTATCTTACGCAGTAAACGTATTGGAGTTAAATTTGACTGAACACCTATTAAGAAACAATGTTTCCATAGAGCCAGTGATTTAATGGCAATATTGATAATATATATGGACGAATAAAATTGGTGGTGTGCTTAACAATAATTTTAAAAATTCTATGATTAAGCATACCCTATATTGTACATTGTGAATATTACTCTACGAGGAGATTAGGTATCATTAAATTTAACCAATCAAAGATCGTATGTCATTTACTGCTGGTTATATGCGGCTACAGTCTATTTGCATTGCTTAAGACACTGTCGCGGCCGTTATAATTAAAATGTCTTTGCCTGGATTTAGGAATGAATCATTATCATGACAATACATTTACCAGGATAAATACGTTATAAATAAATTATCTTGATGGAAATAAACAATGGATTACTGTGCGTTGTGTTAATGTATCGTCTTGAATAAACTTGTATAGAAGCAATACGACTGACATTAAAGATAATTATTTATTAACATAGGTTTGTGTATACATATGACAATATGATAGACATTTTTATCTGTTTACTTTGCCTATTCTTGTGAATAGTGTTCAATTGCATGCTTAGTAACGGTGTATGATTTAAAATAGATCTGACTAGATCTCTGTGGATCAACTGGTTCAAAACAGTTAATAACAGACCCTCGCCTGAGGGGCATGTTACTTCACGTTCAGTCTGCTGACGTCAATACAATTTATGTCTTTTGAATGTTCCTCGTTATGTGTTGAGTAAATGCACATGGAAATTCAAGAACATTCCTCCTGATGTGTTTGATAGACCATGTGAAATTCAGGACGATTCTCCTTGGTGTGCTTGTAGAGCACGTCTATGATTTGAAACAGTTGTGTCATGTGACTCTAGAAGGGACATGTGCGGCCTCGCCTAAATAAAAATGATGGTGACTGTTGCAACCCCATGATTGTGAAGACGTGTCAGAGACAACGATAAAATCTTTGAAAAGGTTAAGTAAATTGACTTTAATTATTTCTCTGAAACTCTCCTATCATGTCCGTGATAATATCCATGAACTTGATTATGTATTTATATTTAATTGTCTGCTTATGTCTCTGCTAGGATAAACTGAATGATTGTACAGCATTAATTAAACATTGTAGTGAAGTGACGTAAATATCAAAGCTCTTTAGATTTATATTCATATGTTGTATATATGATTGTTGATTTAATAAATTTATTATTAAATTTATTATTAAATTTATTGACCTTCTTCCACATATTGATAGCCATATGTTGGAGAGACAGTGGGTGGATGGGAACTTGGTAAATATAGATTAAAAGACAGATTTATCTTCTCCTTTGTTAAGAAGTTTTCCACTTACGGAAATATTGTGAGACAGTAAATGTTTGTCTTTAATGTTGTGGAAGAGAGAAAACGTTTACAGTGCCCACATATCCGCCAAGTTAGAGAGACGAGTGGTCTGCTGGAGAATTATTAATAAATAAATTAAAATTCTCTACACTTGTACTTAGTTATGGGTGATTAGTTAACAATAATAATTGTAGCCTGTGACGGGTACGCCACTTAGTTAATGAAAATTATTATTTAGTCTTTTATAACTAATTACAAATGATGGGAATCTTAATTTATTTTATTAATAATCCTCAGACACCACCCATCTCACATTTGGTGGATATGCTGGTGCTGTAAACGTCTCCTCTCTTTTCCACAACATAAACAACATTTACAGTCACATAATCTTTCCAGAGGTGGAAAACTTCTTACTAAAGGAGAAGGCAAACCTGACTTTAATCTATATTTAGTGAGCCTCTCCATCCACTAACTTCTCCAACATAAGATTATCAATATGCATAAGAAGGTCAATAAATTTAACAAGAAAATTATTAAATGAACAATCAAATATACATAAGACAATTACAATGAAATAGATTTCTTGGTATCAATATTCCAAAAACTCACATCCGGATAATTTTAGGTTTGCACAATCTCTCTCTCTCTCTCTCTCAAATTACAATTCAACAAAAGTTTCAATATAAATCATGGGTTAATCCTATCGAGAATAGAAATGGATTTATTAGAGATAGGCAATTTAAAGTATATTTTTTACATGATCTTGATTAAGCCAGCAGCCTTCACTTGTTTTTGCAACAATGTCACAATGTCAGTTTCAACAGTGTCTCCCAGCCACACACATAGAATCACTGATGCACTGCTATATTCTCAATGAACTTCAGCTCTCTCTCTCTCCTTACTAAGTTCCTTCAAGCAGAACACGATGATTACAGTAATTCCCATAACTTCAATATACTAGAACTCTATGATGTATCCAGCATATACTTCAAAGTGTATAGTGTACCCCTCTTGCTTACACACCACAACAGACTCCACCACCTTCTCTGTTGTTCAAACCCTAACCACTGCACATGTGAAGGGCAACTGGGAACTCAAGAGTTGAAACTCAAAACTCGAAACTTGGAACTCAAACTCAAACCTTGAATTTCAAAGGGCCACTTGCTCACTGTATTATATAATTAAGGAGCAAACATAAGTTTCCTGTTCATCACAATATAACTCCATTCTATCTTACATCCATCCTCAACGTACAATTTCCCGCAACAGATTTATTAGCCCTAGACATAGTACATCTTTACACATGTATAACATATCAATAGTGAACATGCATGAACTATTCCTAAGTCCATTCTCTCTAAACCAGTCAGTTTAACTTACCATCAATCTAATGACTGCCTGTCAAAGCCAAACTTCTCCTTTCCCATCCACATTCAGAGTGATCTGAGAGTAGAATTTTCTATAGCAAGTGAATTCGTTAATCTCAGCCCATCATGCTAATTGGATAATAGGAAACTACTCACTCATTTTGCATTACGTCAGCAATCTGGAATATTCTTGCCTTGAGCTGTTTACTTCAGGTCAGACACTTTCAAAAATAATACCATTAGGAGTGCCCAAGGTCAGGTTACTCTGACAATTTAGCAACTTTTATAACAATTTAAATTTAAAATAAGGAGAGGCAAATTTACTCTGTCACATGACCATTAACTAGTGTGACGTAGGCGTCACAACATTGATTTTATTTTCTAATTCACTTCTGTCAGTCAAAAAAATATTGGGTTGTCTGAAGATTAAGGTAATTGAACTTTGTTCAAAATTAAAAATGAGAAAATAAGAATGAATTATGCTATAAAGCAGGACATTGCAAACTATAAACGTGCTCTTAGCACATTAAGGCAAGGTAAGCCGGAGAATATTTTGTGAAATAAGATCACTTTACATACAGCCGCTCGCCAACTGGAGAATATTTGGTAAAATAAGATCCCTAAACATACAGCCGCTCGCCAGCGTTTGATGTCGCTCCGCCAAAGTATCGACACACGTCAAGCAGTTTTCACTGCAGTCATAAATCAGACGTTACTCTGTGGTCGGCGCCAAGTGGAGTTGGACAGAATGTCGATCTACCAAGGACTTGCGCTAATGTTATCTGGACTATAAATAGATCGTACTCGTGATCATGACTTAGGTGGACTGATTAATGGAAAGGACTAATGCTACCTGCAGAAGCATACATAAAATCGTTTGAACGCATCGATAATCTGTTTTGTTGATTTGAAAAAGTCCCGCGCACTGCAGAGTTGTCACCGGAAGTTGCTGTGGCAAGCAAAAAATTTCTATGGTCTTGTGATTAATCTGAGTATTACTAGCAGATCTATGCCCCTTTAATGAAACGATCTATTTTATAATGTGGTGGAAGAAAGGGCTGTAACCAGATGCATTGAAGGGGAGACTACAATATTGAAAATTGTAGAAGCATACAACAGAAAATGAGTGAACTTAACACGTCTAAGATCACAGACTCTACAACAGTAACAGCGAATAGTAAGCCTACACGAGGTTGTGAGCTCTATTGGAATGTCTGCACAAAACATAGCAACTTCTACGCGATATATTATTGCTCTGACGGAGTTATCCTCCTTGGTGCGGCGTGAATTCTCACTCTGCTGCAAAATGGTCATGCACAACCTGTGTGTAAAGTTGCCAAAAAAATGCAAAGTCTACCACTGTGGACAGTTTAGGTAGATGTAAAGACGACAAATGCAAAGTCTACCACTGTGGACAGTTTAGGTAGATGTAAAGACGACAAATGCAAAGTCTACCACTGTGGACAGTTTAGGTAGATTTAACGACGACAAATGCAAAGTCTACCACTGTGGACAGTTTAGGTAGATGAAGCGACGACGAAAGAAGCGGTTGGTATATATAACGACCAGAAGGACTTGGCTGGTCAAACATGAACCTTTTTACTTTATGGCTTGAGCATTTTTGGAATATATAAATACTTTCCAGGTGTCAGTTCATGTGTAGGAAATCATTTTGTTTTCACACCCTTTTCTTAACTCTCTTATATTCATCCACACACATAGTAATTTTATAAACCATCATAAATTCTGGTCACAACAAGTAGACCAAAAATATAGAATATATATAATTATATTTAAAATGACAGAGAAATTATAATATCCATAAACTAAAATATTTCTCAGTCATAATAATCGAACATCAATATACATAATTACTATCTGGAAATGACAAAGAATTCATAAAATTCACAGGCTAATATATTTCTTAGTCATCATAATAAGCAGAACATATTCAATCACTGCATTACTAAAAATGCGAAAAATAATATTTACAACCAATATATTCTTTAGCCACAACAACGGCAGAAAATATATAGTTTCTACATTAGTCAAAATGCAAGAAAATGCAATTAAAATCCCTTGCATGGCTGAAATGAAAATGATTACATAAACTAGAAACACAATTTGGTCATGGAAAACTTCCTGAAATGAAAATATAATTATTTGGCTTACATTATTGCAATAATATTTGTACAGCATTTTAGTTTCACACTTTCTAAATAACTTTTCCAAACATAACTCAACCTGTGCACTGACCAAATCAGAGCCGGAAATTCGGGACAAGCATTCAAGACAAGTGATTTGTCTTCTTCTTCTTCTTCTTCTTCTTCTTCTTCTTCTTCTTCTTCTTCACGTTAACTTCTTTTTCCCCCACAGGAATTGCGTGAAAACTTTTCATCTTCTTGATGTTCTCAGTTTTGTTTGGGATTTCTGTGGGGTCTTCTCACTGTATTCTGAAGAGGGTGGCGGCCGTTGTGTGCTGCAGGTGATGTATTTGCTGATGTTTGCTCCGTTTCGACTGTACTCGTTTTCTTTCCTTCTTGGTGTAGGTCTGCAGTTTTTAGCTTCCTGTGTTTTGTGCCTGTCGCGATGTCAGTTGATTGCTGATCTGTCCGTGTTGTGGCGGTTTTGCTTTTGTTGTGGTGATGTATGGATGCCGTGCTGTCTGTGGTTGAATCTTTGTGTATTAGGGTTTGTAGTTCTTTTGTCTGATGCTTTCTTCATGTCTGGCTGGCAGAGGCGGGCTTTAGACCGGTAGCCAGTGGGCTAAAGCTCTGGTTGCCGCTGTTGTTGATATAATGGAGACGACTGTCGCTAATGATTGCTATTTTATACTTAGCGTTTGGTAAAATGGAGAAGTCGTTAACCGTAGATTCCATAGAGTACAACAGCGGGAATGGTTGGAGTCTTTGAGGACAGAGAAGCAGTTTGTATTTTCAGACCGGCTGCGGAGAATCTAGTACAGATCAGATTCAGGTCATTTCATTATGCACTTAAGAACTGTCACTTTTCTTGTCAAATAAATTCTTTATCTGTATGTAAGAGGTAAGGCGGATAAAATTACGAAAAGATAAAAGAAATGCACAGAGATTTAATTTATAATTAAAAAGCCAGCCAAATAAAGAAAAGACGAGGGAACTAGTTAACAAACAAACAAACAACATCAGAGAAGTAAGCAAACAAACAAACATTCAGGGAGCCAGTCGGACTGTTATTGTATAATATCTGTGTGCATATGGGGCGTCTATGTTCTAGCTCAATCACTCAATCACTATGTTCTAGCTCAATCACTCAATCACTATGTTCTAGCTCAATCACTCAATCACTATGTTCTAGCTCTAAAGAAAAATAGATAAAAATGTGCCTTTACAAACATTTAAAATTTATTGTGTCCCTAGATTTGTATTTACATACCCATTCATCGTTCTCGATCTGTCCATCCAAACGTAAGCCAAGTCCCTAGATCTGTCCATCCACACGTAAGCCACGTCCCTAGATCTGTCCATCCAAACATAAGCCAAGTCCATAGATATGTCCATCCAAACGTAAGCCCCTAGAACTGTTCTTCCAAACGTAAGCCAAGTCCCTAGATCTGCCCATCCACACGTAAGCCAAGTCCGTAGAACTGTCCTTCCAAACGTAAGCCAAGTCCCTGTATCTGTCCATCCACACGTAAGCCAAGTCCCTAGAACTGTCCTTCCAAACGTAAGCCAAGTCCCTAGATCAGTCCATCCAGACGTAAGCCTAGTCCCTATATATGTCCTTACAAATTTATATATATATATATTAATTACACGGATTGTGCATAGATTTGCCCTAGAAAACTTTGTACTGACCCATGCGTTGGCAATAGAACCACACCATATAATGTGTCCCTTGCCATAATATACAATGGCATATTATACGAACGCCCGTGAATGTTCTCTTCCAGCATGTATTACACAAATTTCTTCAGTTCTTGATCTGCATTTTCAATCTGTGACTCCAACGCCACTTATTTAATGATTATGATTATTATTAATTAATCTTTTATAACTAATTTCTAGTGATGAGCATCTTAATTTATGTTATTAATAATTCTCCAGCAGACACCACTCATCTCTCTCAATTGGCGGATATGCGGGCACTGTAAGCATTCTCTCTCTTCCTTAGCATTAAAGACAAACATTTATTGTCACACTTGATATTCCAGAGGTGGAAACTTTCTTACTAAAGGAGATGACAAATCCATCTTTAATCTATATTTAGCAATCCCCCATCAACCCACTTTTTTGTTCTCCAACATAAGATTATGAATATGTGTAAGAAGGCCAATAAATTTAACAATAAGTGTATTAAATCAACAACAAAATCTACATATAATAAATATAATGAAGAAAAAGGATTGCTTGGCATAAATATTTCAATGAAAGCATGTTCGCACAATTTATATCAATGGTATACCTCTCAATCCAGAAAATTGTACTTTTCCAGTAAAAAGTACTTTTTCTGAAGTATGTAACAAATTTCAGACCTATTGATGGCACGCAAATTTGCGTCGACAAATTAATCATTTCTGGAAACGGGTTTAAGAACAATAGTAAAAATGCAAAGCAAACATCAGCCAAATATAAAAATGATTAATTTGCCTCCACAGCTGCATAGCAATTAGAAATGTAATTTAACCTCACAAAAATAAACCCATCTCTCTGAGACGACAATTTGTGCTCCATGAATATTTTTTTAAAATGATTTTCAGTCGTTGCAGTTATTGTTTCCTATCCGAACAGTCATTGTTTCTCGTAACAAATGTTTTTGTAGTGATACAGCTGGTTGGTTTTATATAAAACTAAAACTAACCAACCGAGTGTTAAAGGGGTGGGGGAAGAGGAGGAGGGAAACAGAAGAGAGGGATAGGTTTATTGAAGTCACTCTTAAGGGAAAGTACCTCGTACAATAAATTTAATAAATACCCCAGAGAACATTAAATCACCCATGTCAACGCAAGAGCTTAAACAAGAGACAATGAACAGAATTGTGGATCAAAATCCTAATGTAATTTCGATAAAAAACTTTAATATCTTGTACCGATGAAATGTTGACTCCATCAAAGAACCAGTGACTACTGCCGAGTTGTCGTCAACGACTGGTCAAAGGTTTGCGTCACTGAGCTATATATAAACGGAGAGGATATCTAAGGACAGCAAGCGTTGCCGAAGTGTCGCTAACAGAAATTTCACTGCGACTATTTTGAAAATACCTGCCTAACAAAACAGTGCTGAAGACAAAGTAATGGAAAGCATTCATTACTGTCAAAATATGCATTAGTTAATATTGTAAGTTAGATAGTAATATTTCTTTAATTTTATTAGACATTTATTATAATAATTTTTGTTTTTTAGAATTGGGTAAGGATAAAGTCTTTTATATTTCAATGCATGATATAAATATTCTTGAAAATATTAATCGGTAACAATACACTTACATAATATAACATTAAACAATATCAGCAATTGTTTGCCCTCACACTTAAAACGGCTGTTGTGGAAAAATATCTAATCAGATGTTTTTATTTTAATTAGTATGTATTTCAGGTTTATTATTATGTTTTTTTCAAGATCAAAGCCCATACTACGCAATTTTTATCTGATATATGTTTGTGTGTGTGTGTGCACGCGCGCGGGTAGCTAGTGGAAGTTTTCGTACGGTCATTTGGGGAACAAACGTTGGAAAAAAAGACAGTGCTGGAAAGCATTCCTTATATTATTATTATTAACCAAATATGCCTAGACACATAAACACTTGCAAATATGTTTATATATTTTAAATTTAGCATGTTTTTTCACATTTGTCTATATAATATGATATTAAGACATATGGTCTAGATACAATATCATTTCATTTAAATTATGAGTCTTGTTTTGTACACACTTAGATTACCTTAATCTTATATGTTTCTTCTTTGATATAGTGTGAATAAATGATGACCACAATTCTTAATAATAATTTCACATGCATTTTTAATTAATTAAAATTATTTTGTATCTCTTTACATTATAAACCATATATATCAGATCTCATTTTTCCCTATGAATTTTGAGTTTTCCTATCTATTTAGCTTGACTGTTCGTTACTCTGTAATGATAGAACTTACACCACTCTTTAATTAATATTGATATTCTTTTAGAGCTGATAAGATAATAATTTTGTAGCTAGTATATAGTGGTAGCTTTTTCATAAAAATGACACAGCTCTTTTGGTTTGAAATATTTATAATGTTCGTTGCATATATTTAAGAGGGTATCTTGTATTTTTCAAAATCAAAGCACGTACTACACATGATAAAATACTGATCATGATCAAGGTAATATACAAAAGTACCAATATATCCCAAAATAGACACTAGAACGGAATTAAATATTAGTGTAAAGGATACTGTTCATTCTGAGCATGGATGAATTTTGAGTTAACTTTTTAGTAACGATTGTTTCATAAATAATACGAAATAAAAGCCTCTTCGGTAAAGCAAACTCTACAGCATTCAAAGCACAGTTTAATAATAACGACAGTGTAAAGCTAGCTCTACCGCCTTCAAAGCAGTTTAACAATAACTACAGTGTAAAGCTAGCTCTATAGCCTTTAAAGCACAGTTTAACAATAACTACAGTGTAAAGCTAGCTCTATAGACTTCAAAACACAGCTTAACAATAACGACAGTGTATAGCTCTATAGTCTATAGCCTTCAAAACACAGCTTAACAATAACGACAGTGTATAGCTCTATAGCCTTCAAAACACAGCTTAACAATAACGACAGTGTATAGCTCTATAGCCTTCAAAACACAGCTTAACAATAACGACAGTGTATAGAGGATCGATTAGGGTTTTCAAATTCCGACAAGTTCTGCAATTAAAATTAACATAAAATGTAAACAATTTGTCAAAATCTTTCATCAGTAAAGAATTATAAAGTAGACTGAGTAAAATATTCTGCATCATAATGCTATCTCTTTACTTGTCTACATTTCATTGACATCTATTATCTGAGATGATAGGCCTGAAAATCTATTCCCTTCTTGTTTGTTTGTATTATAAACTGAATTATATATTCATTTATATATCGAAAATGATACCAAACGCGAAGTTATCATAGACGCTACAATACAACGGTATTTTCAATATGGCGGACGTTTGGCGAGAGTGTATTTGCCCTTGTGTCCTTTCCATATATAGAGCTCAGTGGTTTGAGTACATTGAACACCAATCACTTTGGCTGAGCAGTAGCGTCTGATTGCAGACGATCTCCCCTCACCCCGCTATATAGTTAGCGCGATATACATTTTTTTCACATTATTTACGTCAGAACACTATAAAAACGATACAAGGCTTAGGCTTGTCTTGTCCATTACTTGCGACAAGATGTTCGGATTGGATTTCCTACATAAGAATGACTCTTTCTAATAGCGTTGGATTCAATTGTTGCTTTCTTTTCTTTTTTAATACATGCAAATTCGAAAAAATACCGACTGCCTTTCTCTTTGTTTCGAGCAGGGCATTGAACTCCACTTCGATGTTATTTATTTTTGCATCATTTCGTCAGATCTCAGACTTTAGACTTCTGACCTCTGACCTTTTTACTGCTGATGAATACGACATCCGCGAAATTAACAAACGCCGGAAGCGGAAGTCCAATAGAAAGGAATCTATCAACGAGCACGACAAGCGCCGTATTGAAGGGTGTGCTTGACTGTTGCTGCCGTTCGGGTTGACGTTTTAGTCTGAGTCTGCTTTATAACGCGTGTTTACATCAGGTGTGTTAATGGTAAGAACGTGTCTGCTTTTGAATGTGACTCAGTAACTCAACCACTCACGGATTCATTGATAATTTAAACAGTCTCTGTAACTAGCTGACTCACGTTTCATATGTACTTAAATTCTTTGACTGAACGAACACCATTTATTATCATTAACACACACACTACATATATATGTACAGCAGCTACACACATACCAGCCACACCCATATACACACATACCAACCACACACACACACACACATACAAACAAACACCAGACACCCACATATCAAACACACAGTCATACAAATTCACACACATACACATTCACACACACACACACACACACACACACACACACACACACACACACACACACACACACACACACACACACACCTCCCAGACACACATTTACACACACATGCACCAAACACACAAGCACACCAGACACACGCGCACACACATGCATCCACAGAGCGATATATGATGGGAGATTCTCATTATCTCCCTTGGTGTACGCAGTTGCTCGCAGTGGAGCCAGTTCGAGATTGCAATGGTCAACAAGTTTTTGTGGCCAAGAATTTCCAAACTAAAATTTTCTGCTAGTCTCTTAGCGTTAGTCTTTTACAGCAATAGCCGTTTTGAGGTAAGTCCTGATTATCGCCCTTCTCGCTCAACAACGATCTTTTGGACAATGCAGGGAAGGTGTTTATCATCAGTCATCTTCTTCTCATCAGGGAAGGTGTTTATCATCAGTCATCTTCTTCTCACAAAAAGAAAAGACATCTCCTGGCTTTTCGCTCATATATTGTATTTATTTAAGAATAATAAAGAGGTTTTAAGAGTCAGTCTCTCCAGAACTGACCATATGATCCATGGCTTGGCGAAGTTATTATTGATAAATGAAAAATAATAATTGCTGTATATACTTAACCGAACAGTCGCATAAAAATGATGTCTACATTTTCTTAAAATTTAAAAATCATTCTGAACTGTTCACTAATAAAGTGAAAATAAAATAGTAATTAAAAATTATCATTATGGTTATATTTAAAAATAATTTTGATTACATTTGAAGTGTATTATAAAAATTGTAAGCCTCAAATATATATTTTACCTTTAAATAAAAATTACTTTCTTTGATAGTAATTCTGAACACAAACATAAAGGAGAATATCCTCCTTACGTTGACGCGGAAATGGTCCCCTTAATAAACAAATATATCTGGTCCTCATAGTAACCTGAACAGCTGGTAATGGTACTGATACTAATTTATGATCACGCATCCAATCATCTATAGAAACATTGAAATTCCTTTCGTTTTACGTCTACGAGTCACGTGATTGGAAGCGTTGAAATTCGTTTCGTTTTACACGTACGAGTCAATTGGTTGGAAGCTTTGAAATTTATTTGGTTTTACTGTCTACAAGTGATTGGAAGGGTAGGACCTATTCCTCCAGTGGACATTTATCCCCAAATATTTATTTATCCCTGGCATTGACATCGACAGGGTAATTAGTTTTATAAATTTGAAAACATCGCTGAACACGAAAATCGTTTTGAAGTCGGCCCTGTGGAACGATTAATATTATATGTACCTTCGCAATTTTGCAATTTATATAATAATTTAATTTAAAAATAGGGAGGCACTTTGTCACACTACTATAATGCGTTTCCATCATTGTCATAATGATGATGTGTAAGTGTGTGTCTGCATACTGTTACAGTGTGCACATGACTGATATAATGAATGTGTATAACTGCTATAATCTTTTAGTGTGTGACTGTTATAAAGTGGGTGTGCATGTATATAAATATTTTAATGTGTGTGTGTGTGTGTGTGTGTGTGTGTGTGTGTGTGTGTGACAGTCATGTCACTTAGTTAATAAAAAGGACTATTATTATTAAAATCTTTCATAACTAATTACAAGTGATGAGAATCTTAATTATATTTTATTAATGATCCTTGAACAGACACTACTCGTTTCTCATTTGGTGGATATTTTGGCATTGTAAACGTTTTCTCTATTCCACAATATAAAATAACATTTACAGGCATTTAACATTTGTGGGTGGAAAACTTCTTACTAAAGGAGAAGACAAATCCAACTTTAAATCTATATTTAGTGAGTTCACGTCCAGCCACTTTCTTCTCCAAAAAAAAAAAGATTATCAGTATCAATATGCATAAGAATATTAATTTAACAATAAATGTATTAAATATACATTCAAATACACATATGACAATTGCAATGAAATAGATAACTTGACATCAATATTCCATGAACTCACATTTGGATAACTTATTGTTTACATAGTCTCTTACTACATATATATATATAAGAAATATATAATTACAATTTAATGATAGAATCAATACAAATTACAGGTTAGTCCTATCAGAACATAGAAATGGAGTTATCAGGGGTAAGTTACTGAAATGTTCTACATAGCCTGGATTAAGCACTGTTTAGACAGTACTTCACTTGCCTTTGCAACAATGTCACAATGTTATGTGTGGAATTCACTGACACATTGCTTCCTCTCAACTGACTTGGTGCTCTCTTTGCCATCAGTTTCTTGAGCAGAACACAATTGAATGATTCTGGTAACTTCACCATACTGGTGTACTTAGCATCCCGTGTTCTGGTACATCAAAAGTACTGGTGTACCTAGCATCCCGTGTTCTGGTACATCAAAAGTACTGGTGTACCTAGCATCCCGTGTTTTGGTACATCAAAAGTAGTGGTGTAGCATACTCCCTTATTCTTACATACACTGCAACATATGTTCCAGCACTTCACAGTCATATAACTTCTATATAGTTGTCCATGTGATAATAATATATCGTTGTCCATGTGATAATTATATATCATTGTCCATTCCTGAAAAGTGTATATAAAATACTAAAAGGTCTATTTCCCTTAACCTCTAACATTAACTTTCCAGAGCTTAAAGGCATATTATTAAATTATACCAACCTTTCTAGAAATTCAACAAATGTTTATATTCCAGTATCACTAAAATTGTGAACATAAATACTTGTCTGACAATACATCGAAATATGCATAAGTGAATACTAATATACAAATACATGAACACTGAAATCGCAAATTCAAATAACTAAATAATAAAAAGTCGATCTCTCTAAATTAATATAATTAAATTTCGACATCTGCCATCTACTTGTGACAGTCTTTTAACGTGAATATATTTAGGAATATAAAATGCTATTGCAACAGCTATTTACAGAAATGTTCACCTCTATTTATTGAAGTAAAAATTCTCGTAGCTTTTTATCCACAAACGTTAGTTGCTTCTCTGCCACCCCCATCCCATTAAAATATATCTCGTATATTTTACGGACACCCGTAACATTATATTTTCTCCTGCTTTTGGCAACATTATTTCTTTAATGGGGTAATTGCTTTTGTCAAAGATATCAGGCATTGCTCTCGCGAGATTTTGTTTTCATAAAAAGCCCCCGTAAAACCCACTGACTCTCTCCATTTTCAATTCGATCAGCAATTGTCCTACAACCATAGTGAGTTTCGAAGGAAGAGAATTGAATTTAACTATTAATTTGTCAGATTTAAAACTAATACTAAAAGGGCGAACAGTGCTTTTGATAGTCACCTGATATGCTCAAGATAGATGGGAACGAATAACAAAGTAGTGCGGCCGCTACAGATTGTATATGTTATATTTTATTCAGGATCGAACCTAATTAATTCTTTCTGGGTATCATTGTCAAGAAACATTAATACTACAGCGCACTTCTTCCCGAGAGTGGAATACCAAAATACCAAGGCTCAGTATGTAACTATTTTTAGAGTGTACCTCAATCCCCTGTTATTGATAACATAATGTATTGAATGATTTGCAGGAGTAAGGTGTCTCTTAGTACGTGCTGTGTTGATGTACATCAAGAGAAGGCGATTTATATTAGTACGGTTAGCAAATGCTGTATTGATGTACGTTATTAAGAAGAGGCGATTTCTGTTAGTATATGCTGTGTGATGTACGTTATTAAGAAGAGGCGATTTCTGTTAGTAAGGTTTCTCTTAGTATATTCTGGGATGTTGTACATCAAGAAAAGTCGATTTCTGTTAGTATATGCTGTGTGATGTACATCAAGAGGAGGCGATTACTGTAATGTATAATGCTAATTATGTTAAATAAGAGACTATTTCTTTCAAGATGTTGATTACTGTCTATTGTTCGTAAAGGGAGGCGATTTCTGTAATGAATATTATATGCTCTAAATACTAAAGGGATGCAGTCCCTTTAGATCCTACTGAATGCTATGTTCCTCAAGATATATCTGTTAATTCCTATCGCAAATTCATTAAAGGGACGCGATTTCTTTTAGTAAAACCTGAATATACCGTTCATTAACTGGAGGCGATTTCTTTTAGTGCCTATAATGTACTTCAGTGTACCTACCATTCTTTACTGATTTTTTCTCGATGTTAAATGTGATATCGGTATACGTTAAAGGAAGTAAAAATAAACAAAGTGAAAAAGGAATATTTAAAATATAAACCACACCTTTCATAATGTTTATTTAAAAAGATGTAGCTACATGCACGTGAATGATTAAAAGCATTTCTATTTTTTTTTTATTAATCAACACCAAACAAGAACGCAAGAAAACAGAAGCAGTAACAGCAAGCAACCAAAGCAACACCCAAACCACAAAAAATAACAACCAGACATTCTGGCTTCTCATTTTAGGCAAATTACATCATACGATATTATTTGCAAAAACCTCTAGTTACTATAGTACAATGAAATATTACAAGATGTGTACTAAATTTAAATAAAATCAGAATTGAAATTACTCAGATTTAAATATAATATAATGAGAGGACCGGACCAAATGTACTTATCCGTCGAGTTTTTAACTGACTGCAAATAACGTTATATATTCAATGCAAAATTCTAAGTAGCATGTTCGTCCTCAGCAATTCTGCACAGTTATCGCCCTTCACGGTTACGTAGCTACTAATTACAGGGCATTTCTCCTAATCTTAGAAGAAGAAAGAAATTAAAAAAAAAAGTTGTATCGTTAGCTAGCAGGAATCGACTGCAACTTGCTTTCATTTGTTGCTTGTTTGTTTTTTGTTGATGAATTAGGCATTAAATATCAAAAGAAATTACTTCTGTTAAAATCATTGTAGTTAAAGGCCATCAGAAACATTGCAACATGAAGACAGAAACTTGGAGAAAAAAGAGAGAAAAAAGCAGAGAGAGAGAGAGAGAGAGAGAGAGGATGAGAGAGAGAGAGGATGAGAGAAACGGAAAGGAAAAAATGAGAAAGAGTGACAGAGAGAAGTCAGCGAGGAAGAACTCATCTGCCACAATGTGTGTAAGTGTAAAGAATACAACCATCCCCTTTAATGTATTGTGGCAAAGTATACTAGAATTGCTGAAATGTTATCAGCTTGAGTGAGCTGGTACAATGGGAGATAGTATATTAGAATTGCTGAAATGTTATTCTGCTTGAGTGAGCTGGTACAATGGGAGAAAGCACCTTGGATGACTTCAAGAGAATAGCAGTGCCTCAGTATTTTTGATGTGTGCAGAGAAAAGAACATCGTGTTAACATGGACAATAAACTTGTGACATCATTGCAAAAACATGCTATTGAGACAGCGCTTAATTCAGGTTTTATATAAACTATATTGTTTATCTCTAATAAATTCCATTTCTATTCTAAGAAATATCCTGTGACTTGTATTGCCATTATTGTTGAATTGTAATTTAAAATACATACTATGTAGAAAGGAAATTATTTTGACGTGGTTTCGTAGAAATATTGATGTTATGTAATCTTTTTCATAGTATTGTCATATGTATATTTTATTGTTGATTTAATAAATGTATTGTTCCATTTATTGACATTCTTACACATATTGATAAACGTATGTTTGGAAAGAAATGAGTGGATGGGGGTTCAATACATATAGATTAATAAGTATTCCACATACATAATATTATGTGATGGTAAATGTTGTCTTAATGTTATGGGAGTAAGAAAACGTTTACAGAGACTGCATATCTGCCAAATGAAAGAGACGTGTGGTGTCTGCTATAGAATAATTAATAACATATATTAGGATTTTCACCACTTGTAATTAGTTATGAATGATTAATTAACTAATAATAATTATAATTATTAACTAAGTGGCGTTGGCATTACAGTGTTTTTTTACAATTACACACTGTAGTATTGCTTCCTGCATTTACCACGGTCATATAATTTCTTCTTCTTTACGTTAACTTCTTTTCCTTCACTGGTCGTATAATCAGTGTACCAGAAGATTTATATCACACAATAAAGAAAGACTGCTAGTCCCTGTAAAAATATAATCAGAGAACAAACGCTAAGTTTCCAGTTTATCCTTTAATAATTCCATTCTTTCTTACATTCATATCTCAACATGCAATTTCCTGCAACAGTATTTTGTAGTCCGATACAGCATACAGAACAATGTCAAGTATTTAGCATACTACATACAGCTTAGTCCAAACATTTGTAGGAATAAGAGTCTACTCACATAATACATCTCTATGTAAAACACAAGTATAGTATATCAATAGCAAATTGCAAGAAATATTTCTGAGGTTCATTTTTTCTCAATCAGCCAGTTAACTCACCATTAAGCTAACAACTGCCTTCATGACCTGACTTCTTGCCACACCGAATTCAAAGTGATTAGAAAATAGAATTCTCCCCAGCAGGTAAACTTTTGATCTCAACCCATTGGCTGGTCTCATTCTCGTAAATCTTAAACAATGGACAATAAAAATTTCTTATCCTATTTGAACTGGTTTGGATTGTATCATCAATTTCTAGCATATTCTCAACTGGAGTTGTTTACTTCGACTCTTGACACTTACAAAAATACCATTATAACTACCTAAGATCGAGTCACTTCGACAATTTAACTATTTATACAACAATTAAATCTAGAAGTAGGGATAGGCAAATTTACTCCTCCACAGTTTGTAGGATTGCATACGAATGCGTGACCTTTATCATAACATAAATCACAATATGGCCTAATACTTTTTTGCTGGGTAACATGGAATTCCTATTTGCAGAATAAAGCTACAGTTGAAGAACATTTCTGCGTGAAGCACGGGGCTCTGTGGCCTAATATGCAAATAAACTACAAGAATGGTTTGAACCAATTTGTCTCTGACATTTGGAAGTCTATGACCGTATAAAGCATAAACGTAAGTGTAGTGGAAATACATTTTGCGTGATAGAGAGGAGCTCTATGACCGTGTTTAGAAACACGGAAATACGCAGAATGCATTCCGTGCGAGTGGGCAGTCTCTGGTTGTAGCCATAAAAGAAACACAGAAATACGCAGAATGCATTCCGTGCGAGTGGGCAGTCTCTGGTCGCAGCCATAAAGTAATCACATTGGCGGTCTAGCTTTGAGTGACGTCAGACGGTAAGTAACTGCACGTGACTGAGTAGAGTGTGAAATGAACACATCACGTGCAGCTTGTCACTAAGTGGTCGTTAAATTTTCTAACAACTACCGTGGCATTGAAATGAGACTGTCTGAAAGGTGTGCCCCCATGCATAGTCTGGCGGCTCTGTTGTTTCCAGAACCAAATAACTTGGTGCATTTTTCTTATTTTGAAGGATTGTTTATTATTAACAGACATAATGGAAGATAAATGACAATTTTCGTAATCAAAATATGATTGCAAACATAATTTTACACTTTTGGAACGAAAGATCTAAACATAATTACGGGTAGCTGCATTTGACAAAATGTATTCACAATTACGAAGATAAAAACTATTTATTTCAATGAATGATAATAAGTAAATGTTTCTAACAAAAATGATTTTTCCTTTATAGCTCTCGTGAAATAGATCGATAATATTATTCTGAAAACCAATTTCATGTTTCACAATACCCTAAAAGCAATGCGAAAAAAGGGATGAAAGTCTGGTTTGTTGTTGTGTGGCAGTATTTCTATCTATCTATCTATCTATCTATCTATCTATCTATCTATCTATCTATCTATCTATCTATCTATCTATCTATCTATCTATCTATCTATCTATCTATCTATCTATCTATCTATCTATCTATCTATCTATCTATCTATCTATCTATCTATCTATCTATCTATCTATCTGTCTGTCTGTCTGTCTGTCTGGCTGTCTACCTACCTACCTATCTATCTATCTATCTATCTATCTATCTATCTATCTATCTATCTATCTATCTATCTATCTATCTATCTATCTATCTATCTGTCTGTCTGTCTGTCTGTCTGTCTGGCTGTCTACCTACCTACCTATCTACCTATCTATCTATCTATCTATCTATCTATCTATCTATCTATCTATCTATCTATCTATCTATCTATCTATCTATCTATCTATCTATCTATCTAAACATAATAGAAGGTTATATTAGATCAAGGTACAGTCGTTCTAGTTTGAGTGTTCGTGTTTTTGTGTGTATATATGTGCATGTACTTGTTTGGAATCGACTTTGCCTTAAATATGGTTGAGTGTAGAATAGCGGCTATTTGCCTTCTGGTCGTAATTTGAATACTCCAATGTTATGTCCACTTTTGCAAGAAACATACAGCAGTATGCTCGACCACTACGTCGCGTTTAATAAAGAATATTACTAGCAAAGCTGTTTATGTTGGCAAGATTTATCAATATTAATTTAAAATCATAATGCAAACACTGTTTGATTTGTAAGTTGTATCACTTATAACAAAATATTTCTGATAGTTTGAAACTGTTTTCAATTTAATTAAACATTAGAACGTACATTTTTTGACTTGTAAATAGTGGTCACTTTAATTACTGTAAAAACGTTTGATTAACTTTAAATATTTCCTTTTATGTAGCGACTGTAAAACAATATTTCAAACGTGATTATAATCTCACTCATATCTTAATTCTGCTTGTAAACAGCAAGTTATTTTTTTTTATTAGCACTAAAAAAAAATCACCAACCAAATTTACTCAACTAGAGTTAATCAAAGTAAAAAAGAAGTTAATCATACCAAGGAATGATAAAGAGATTATATCACGCAAGGAAGGCTAGTTGTATCAAATTAATCTATGGGACATAATTACATTAGGGAAGATAATTAAACTTCATCCAGGAAAATCAATGAAACAGTAGTAAGTCAAGGTAAAGAAAGGAAAGACAGAAAATGTAACCAAGCCAAACTAAGCAAGTTATGATAGTCAATGATAGGTAATATGACACGACTGGGGGTTCATCAAACTAGGTCAAAAGGGTACGTATAAATGTCACCCATGACAGACAATAGATGAGACTGACTAGCCACGATGACAGACAACATACAGCTGGCAGACAACTAACTAACTAACTAAATAAATAACTCTCAATGAATGCTCGAGACAGTTCTATGCTGCTCTTCAACTTTACCTGCTAAATGTCTAACACCTCTTTGGCTAATGTTAAACGTCATTTGCTAACACCTCTGTAGCTAATGTCAAACGTCACATGCTAAATGTCTAACACCTCTGTGGCTAATGTTAAACGTCACTTGCTAACACTCTGTAGCTAATGTCAAACGCCACATTCTTAACATCTTGCACCTCTCATGCTAATGTTAAACGTCACATGCTAAAGTTGAACGCCATTTGCTAAATGTCTAACACCTCTCTGGCTAATGTTAAACGTCACATGCTAAATGTCTAGCATCTCTATGGCTAACGTTAAACGACACATGCTAAATGTTAAGCATCTCTATGGCTAATGTTGAACGTCACACGACCAGTGTCTAACACCTAACTAACCCCTAACAACACTGCCAAACCAGAAATGTACTTACAAACAAGAGTATCTACTAGTTGTAACACCCACCCACAACATAGCTAACGAAAACAAAGTAAAAGCTTAACTTTTTCTATATTCTTCATTTGCGCACGGAGAAACACAAAATAGAAATCGCATTTTTTCATGGTTTGTTTTGTAGGCAGATTATGATAAGACTAGATTTGTAGCCACTGACATCTTTACATAAAGGAAATACACAGAATATTTATTTCTGTTGAGAACAAGCTCTCAATTTCTGACATCTTTACATAAAGGAAATACACAGAATATTTATTTCTGTTTGAGAACAAGCTCTCAATTTCTGTCTCAAGCAAATATAATACTGAACAAAGCAGTAACACTGACAATGATTAATTTCAACAATAATTATAATATACAGCACATTAGCTTATAATCTGCAGAGGTGATCTCACAATTATGTAACTAATAAAATAAAATTAAACTTGTACAACGTTATAATTCTAAAATCAGAAGGAAAAGGAGTAGGCCGCTGGAAGAAAGCTCTTCCTTAAACTGGGCTGCTCCACTTGCATGCGATCTTAAACGGCGGGGGTAAGGTTACCAAATAAGTGGCAGGCAGCTTGTAATAGAGCTGTTAATAAAGCCTTTGTTTCTCCTAACAATCGCTCTTTAAAGAGGGTTGCATTTTGGGAGAAATGAATGCCAGTACATTAATTTTTCGGTGCTGTCTAATCTTGTTGTCTTGTGTTCAGTGTTTCGAGACACTATGCAGTGATGGGAAAGGACACCCAGTGCTGTGAGAACATTATAATGGCACTTATTTGTTTATTAGAACACATATTGTGTGTGTAATATACAATCATAATTATTCAAAATTGTAGAAGTATTATTCTACTCACATAATACATCTCTACATAAATGCAAGTATAGCATATCAATAGCAAAATGCACGAAATATTTCTAAATCCATGCTCTCTCAATCGATCAGCTAACTAACTCACTATTAAGCTAACGGCCACCTTTCATGACTGGACTTCTTCCCGATAAAATTCTAAGTTATTAGAAAATAAATTCTTTCCAATTAGGGTTACATTGAGAAAGAAAAGATTAGAAAAGCAATTATTGTTTTGTGATCAAAATGTGAAAAAAGAAAATTATCATATTCACTTGACCAATAGTAAAGCATGTTTTGTGGCCAGAATATAAAACATCGGACTATCATATTCATTTGATCAATAGTAAATCATGCATTGATGTCAACTGATCAATCGTACAAACTGAGAAACAAATCCCTTATCTTGTTCAGTTTTACAATATTCGTTAATTTCATTTCTTATTTCAAATGCATTCCTAAATGACAGGCATTAATGATTTAATGAATACAGCCACAACGACTGAGTTGAAGAAACAAAACGCATACCTGCTGCAGTTAGAATAAAATAAAGAAATGAAAACGCATACCTGCTGCAGTTAGAATAAAATAAAGAAATGAAAACGCATACCTGCTGCAGTTAGAATAAAATAAAGAAATGACACCACCCCCCCTCAGTACAGCAAACAATTCCCGCTCCACAAACAGGAACTCTGTGAATGAAAGGTGCATTATTAATACTTAAATATTTTGATATGACAATGCACAAACTTGAGTCATACATTTAAGCTGTGAAAATCTGAACTTTTAAGTTCTGGACCTTCTTTTGTCTTTTATACATGTCCAAAAAGCATTCCTCAACTTCCCTTTCACGCCCTTTCTGCGACAGTTCTTAAACCCTCTCTTCATGTCGATCTTGACAGTGCCACATACAGATGCAATGTGGTGACGCCGGAAAAAACAGCTTTCACCGGAAATAAAGCAGTAATGGGGATCAGACGTGAAAAGACGTTATAGCATCGACAGACGAAGTGCAGAGATGGCGTGGGTAGAGTTCGCTCTAAATGGGTATGTTAGCTTTGGCATCTTTTTCAGTTCGCTCTAAATGGGTATGTTAGCTTTGGATGTTTTACAGTTCGCTCTAAATGGGTATGTTAGCTTTGGCATCTTTTACAGTTCGCTCTAAATGGGTATGTTAGCTTTGGATGTTTTACAGTTCGCTCTAAATGAGTATGTTAGCTTTGGCATCTTTTACAGTTCGCTCTAAATGGGTATGCTAGCTTTGGAATGAGGTTATGTAAGAAGCAGAAATAGAAAAGAGTCGTAAACTCAAGGAAAGAAAGCTTCCGCTACTTCCAGACTTTTAGAGAATTGAAAAATAATCCTAAACATCATCGAGGATGTCTAACTTTGCAGAATGGAGATTGAATTAAATTATGCAGAGCAGGCATCAAAAACACTAGAAGCAATTGTCACCACAGGGTTTTAGGGAAATGCAGTGTTTTGAATCCTTTTAGTTTCCGAACATTGGTGTTCGTTATTTTGAAATTGTTGTTTGATTAGTGTTTGGCATAGTTGAAATTGTTGATCTAGTAGTGTTTGGTATTGTTGAAATTGTTGGTCTAGTGGTATTTGGTATTGTTGAAATTGTTTGTCTAGTGGTGTTTGGTATTGTTGAAATTGTTGGTCTAGTGGTGTTTGGTATTGTTGAAATTGTTTGTCTATTAGTGTTTGCTATTGTTGAAATTGGTGATCTATTAGTGTTTGGTTTTGTTGAAATGATTAGTTTATTAGTGTTTGGTATAGTTAAAATGGTCGTTTCATTAGTGTTTGGTTTTGTTAAAATTATTGTTTTTACAAGTTTAGTTTGCACTGCCATATGAAAAACTGAACTTGGCAACTCATGTAGACAAGTAACAAAAACTGGCAGACTATGAACAAATTCGATGTAGACACCCAAATTTGAAGACAGAAATAAAACCCTGAAACATACATAATTGCCGACCCTGAATACATTGCAAATTACTACATAAACAACTACTTAATTAGATGATATATGTCTCTGCGGCAAAACAGAGTTAGACATATTTATTATAGTATAACATTTTCTAATAAAATCTTAACCATTCACAAAAGCACAGAAACGTATAACCTTTTTCTAATCGAGGGTCTGTCTTTTACAAAATGTGATAGGAGGGACTGGGTACACACACCCTACCCAAGGGTCCATCTTTTACAAACTGCGATAGGAGGGACTGGGTACACACACCTCACCCAAGAGTCCGTCTTTTAGAAACGCCGATAGGAGGGACTGGTTACACACACCTCAGCCAAGGATCCGTCTTTTACAAACTCCGATAGGAGGGACTGGTTACACACACATCAGCCAAGGATCCGTCTTTTACAAACTGCGATAGGAGGGACTGGTACATACACCTCACCCAAGAGTCCGTCTTTTAGAAACTCCGATAGGAGGGACTGGTTACACATCCGTCTTTTACAAACTGAGATAGGAGGGACTGGTACATACACCTCACCCAAGAGAGTGTTGCAAAGGAGAAAAGTCTTAGAACTCTGCATAGTAGTTTTCTCAGTCTAGAAACCATGCTAATCTCTACCCTAACTAACTTTATTAATCAATCAAATTTAAGAACACCTAGACTAATTAATGTTTATGTTTTTATCATATCTTCTAAACCCACATTCTGTCAACAGTTATGTCACCTATCCATAAACAGATTCACTGCTGCATCAGCCTAAAAGCTGGATAACCATTGGTGTCTTGATCAAAACGAGACGCAGGTTTAATTCGTCACTTTACTGCACACATGCAATGGAGCTAGCATTATCACAGCAATACCCGTAATCCTTCTCACTGCTTGCCACTTAATACACACCCACTCAATCAAAACAGTTATCCTTTCCTCCACTTCTGTCCACCCTCGACTTTCACTTCAGAAATAAAACTTTATCATAACATTTCTAAATGATACAAATTGCAAAGAGCGTCTCATCTTAAAATCATAGACGAGAAATAAAAATGTGTATTAAACATATATCGGAGAAATTCCCATCAAACAAACAAGCCTAGGAATACATAATGTAAACATTACAGTGTTTAACCTAAGGAATATATAATACAAGCATTACAGTGCTTAACCTAGGAATATATCATGGAGACATATAAAGTTAAGCTTAATAAAATAGTTATTTGAAAGGTGTGTATTTTGTTCTGCGTTACATGTTACAGATCTATTTATGTCTTTACTGGAAACAGTTTAAATGATTAAACGCAGTTGAAATCGTTTTCGTGTTGTTTATTCCAGAAAGGACTGATATAAACTTCCGGTAGTGTGCTTGTGCGCACGAGTTCAATTGTTTCTCGCAAAGTATGTGTTCGTATATACGTGTTTAGTGTAGGCCTACTTCACTCTGCTGAAGTGTGTTGTATAATTGTTTCTCGCATAGTATGTGTTCGTATATACGTGTTTAGTGTAAGCCTACTTCACTCTGCTGAAGTATGTTGTATAATTGTTTCTCGCATAGTATGTGTTCGTATATACGTGTTTAGTGTAGGCCTACTTCACTCTGCTGAAGTGTGTTTATAAACCATTGCATCTGTGAGAGATCATTTTAAAAAATGCGTCAGATTGCCGTACTTACTTAAAAGCTGAATAACGGCCAGTGAACCTGATACAGAAAAAAAAATGTTTAAGCTTAGCTACATCTACAGCGTAAGGTTTTTCCCCTTTTTTCTACAATTAATCGTAAACCGACTCAGTTCATTTAACCCATCGCACTGAAACCAGTCAGCAATGAAATTCTAACGAGACACTAGAATTTCGGGAGATTTCCATTAAAATAAATATCTAGATTTGATTCTTACGGATATGGTACATTTTAGTGAATGGAGCTTTTGTAAATGACTGCTCGCCGTGTAGGGAGCCACTTTGCCTGACTCTTTTCGAAACATTCTTGTAGTCAGTGAACTGGCGACGTAAACCGCGCGCCTCCGCACTTTGCATTCCAATTTTGTCGTCTCGCTTCTCCCAATGAACACGCGCACTCAAGCGAAAGGGGAGTCACCACGTCATCTTGGTCAGATCTGCACAGAAACTGGAAGTGGGTTAGGTGGTCGTAGGCTATCGATCAAAGAGTCATCGGCGAAAAATGAAGCGCTTGGAAAGTAATTTAAGTATGTGTTGTGCTCTTGTTTGTATTTCTTGACGGGTTAGTTTATTTTGTGTGAGAGTAATGAGTGGCTAAAATACTCCTAATGCAGAAAGAACGAAGACTTTGTATGAGCTGTTCCTGTGTGATTTGTATGGTGTACTTTCTTACGTCATTTTTACACTGACACCCTGTAAACTGACACACACTGCTTTACGTCACCTATACATTGGTACACCGCTTCACGTCACCCTACACATTGACACACTACTTCACGTCACCCTACATATTGACACACTGCTTCACGGCACCTATACACGGACACACAGCTTCACGTCACCTTGTATATTTACACACTACTTCGCGTCACCTTTAATTTGACATATTGCTGTACGTCACCATGCACACTCATAAAATTGTTTTACATCACATTTACAATATCATGTTATTTTATGCTAACCTTCAGACGGACATTCTGCTTTGCTTTAATTTATAACGTTGACAAACTGCTTTATTTCACCTTTGATTTGAATACTGCTCTTCATTGCCCTTGACACGGATACACTGCTTTACGTCAACTGTTACAAATTAACGTACAGCTTTTATGTCAGCCTTAACACTAATGTAGTGCTGTACGTTTATCCTTATAATGAAATACTGTTTTATTTTCATCTTTACATGGAAACTGTTTTACGACGCCATTAAAACAGATACTAACTTATGTAAACCTTTACACTAACAATTTACCTATCAACTTACGTCAAACCTTTACACTAACAATTTACCTATCAACTTACGTCAAACCTTACACTATTGTCTACGTCATCCAGTACATATTGGTTTCATTGACGTCATTTAATACCCTAAGTATCTGCTTTGCCACTCACTACAATAAGAATGACAGTATAACCCTGCTCACCATAGAAGAAACAGCTCAAACAGCACACTGCAGCCGAATTTCCGTAAATTTGTTAAATAAACCATGCGCTACTTTTTTTTAAAACTAGTACTGTGAAATAACGTCTGTTTTACGAGAACAAAAATGCATTTTAAAAACTGCTTCATCTCAACTATTAAATTTTTTCTATATCAATCAATATAATTGCCCCAAACAGTTTACTAGAAATTGCTTTATCTCAATCAGTACATAGAAAACAGTATTATGTCAATGAGTAAAATAAAATTCTGTACCTCAGCCAGCGCACTAAAATAATATACATCAACCACTATATAAAATAACTTGCCTATTTACTAATATAATATACAAGTCAACGAGAATAACGTACTTCAACCAGAACATAAAGTAACTTACTTCAACCAGAACACCAAACTAACTTCAACCAGAACACTAAAATAACTTACTTAACCAGAACACTAAAATACCTTACTTCAGCCAGAATACTACAACACCTTACTTCAGCCAGAACACTAAAATAACTTACTTCAAACAAAACACTAAAATACCTTACTTCAGCCAGAACACTAAAATACCTTACTTCAGCCAGAACACTAAAATACCTTACTTCAGCCAGGACACTAAAATAACTTACTTCAAACAAAACACTAAAATCCCTTACTTCAGCCAGAACACTAAAATACCTTACTTCAGCCAGAATACTAAAATGCTTTAATTTAGTGAGAATACTGAAACATCTTACTTCAGCCAGTATACTAAAATATCTTACCGCCTTTGCGTATCCAAAAACACCTCTCACTGTTGCACTCTAACCATGTGGCTGTTGAATGCAATACCATTACAGTAATTTACATATGCTTATAGAGTACAGATAGACTTGAGTGGTAACTTCCTAGCAAGTAACAAGAATTTTGTCACGCTTCTCTCCAATTGGTCATCTTTTTTTTCAACTCACACTCAGGATTTCCAAATTACTAGATGTAGAATACCCTAGATAACACTAATATCATACACAATATCCAGTCAGTTTACATCAGCGATGTCTTGCTTTTTCTTCTTTTAAATATTTGTTTGTATACTTATTTTAGACTGTTAATATTTTTAAAAAATCTGCTGTTCTGAGTTTCTCAAATTAATTGCTTACAATGGCATTACTTTAGTAATGGACAAAGTAATAGCAGAATAAAAATTTGCCGTCAAAATACAAACAAGCAACTTCATAATTAGATTTCAGAAAGAAATTAAAACAAAATAGAATCATTATTTCGCAAACCCTTTCCTGTAGATGGCTAGTGTATGAAATAGTTTACAGTGTGGCACTGTTTATCAGTTCATTTAATTTATTAACCCTTTCCGGTAGATGGCTAGTGTATGAAATAGTTTACAGTGTGGCACTGTTTATCAGTTCATTTAATTTATTAACCCTTTCCCACAGCGTGCAGTACATTCTGTTGATGACGCACACTGATTCACGGCGTGTCGTCATACACACTAAAGGTTTAAACTCTATTTCACAGTTATTTATCTGTCCTGCACCTTGCACATCGCACAGATCATCTCAAGCGTCCATCTCGTGAACTTTGACCCTCGATTTTGTCGATTCAGTCAGCAGACTTGCGTGCATCGATATATTTAGGCCCCCGGGCATGATCAGTGTACGTTGGGCAACATTCCACTTACCGTTGGGCAAATCTCGGCAAATCGCCATCAACTTCCGTAATTTTATTTGACACGTCTCGCCGTGAAGATACAGTTCATTCTCGTCCTTGAGGTAAGTAGTATGCAAATATTAGATTGCAAAATGGAAACTCTTGCACAGACTTTCTTGGGGCTATTCCCTGGTTGTGTGGCATCTAAATTTCTCCGGTGCCATTCCCCCTTGGAAACTTGACAATTTTCGGAAGTCATAGTATTTCTCTGTCTTTGGTCATGCCCGTTCATACACAACAAGAGAGAAACTCTCGGTCGAAGCAGCAATGAAATGTTGGAACAAATTTACAGGAACACATTTTAGCCCTGATTGTTTCCGACAGAAATTCCAATCTTTAGTTGACTGGTTCTAGGACAATTTCATACTTTGCTAACCAACTCATGTTGCTCTCTATCAGTTGACCTTTGTTACGTAAAAATAGAAATAGAGTTCGCCACCGTTCACTGAGCATAGCAAATATTTTTCTTTAGGAAACATTTTTTCGATAGTTGTTTAATATTTAAGATGTGTTTACAAACGCTTTTACCTTTTATTTACAAAATTAAATATTTCACAAGAACATTTCCCAATTATGGCAGTGGATGAATATAACGTGCTGACCACAATGAAATCTGTATAAAATAGTGTAACCTGTGTAACATAGTGTAAGATGTGTAATTTAGTTATAAGCTGTGTAATATAGTGTAATATGTGTAATTTAGTATAGGCTGTGTAACACAGTGTAAGATGTGTAATATAGTGTAAGATGTGTAATTTAGTATAAGCTGTGCAATTTAGTGTAATCTGGATAACGTAGTGTAACCTGTGTAATTTCGTGACATCTTTCAATTTAGTGTAAATGAGATGCAACCTGCGTAATTTAGTGTAATCTGTATAATTCAGTGTAAGCTGTGTAATTTATTGTAATTTGCGTAATTAGTGTAACCTGCATAATCTAATGCTATTTGAGTAATTTAGTGCAACCTGACTAATTTAGTATAAAATATATAATGCAAACTATATAAACTAGTGTCACCGACTAAGATAAGCAGACATTTCAAAAGCATTTCCATTTTTAATGTGATTTAACAAGAAAGATTTAAAGGAAGAGAGAACTATTGAAGAAAAATAACCATCAAACAAGAATAAAGAGAAATGAAATGTTTGAAATCTACGTAAATCTGAATGTGTGCTTGTGTGTGTAAATATACGCACGTCGATTGTGTGTGTGTGTGTGTGTATGAATATGTGTGTGTGTGTGAATGTATGTGTGTGTGTGTGTGTGTGTGTGTGTGAATGTGTGTGTGTGTGTGTGTGTGTGTGTGTGTGTGTGTGTGTGTGTGTGTGTGTGTGTGTGTGTGAATGAGTGAGTGTATGTTGTGCTATTTCTGTACAGTGTAAGCTACCCACATTATGCTAGCGTTTTTCATTATTCGAGCTTTTGCGAACTTTTTCTTTGTACACTATTTCCCAACTATTTTCTTGTATTCAAAAATATCTGCATGGTTGCGATCTTGTGTGCATATATGTGTGTGTGTGTGCGTGGGTTGTGTGCGTGCGTGCTTATGTATGCATATGTGTGTGTATATGTGTGCGCGCGCGTTGTGTATTTGCATGTTCGTTTGTGCAAGTGCTTGTGCGTGTGTATGCATGTGCATGTGTGCGTGCGTGTATGTGTGCGTACGTGTATGTGTGAATGTGTATGTGTGTGTGCATGTATAAGTGTGGTGTTTATGTGTGTATATGTGTATTTGTGTGTGTATTTGTATGCATATGTGTATGTATGTGTGTATGTGTACCTGTGTGTATGTGTGTATGTGTGCATATCTACGTGTATATGTTTATGTGTTTGTGTTTGTATGTGTATGTATGTGTGTGTTTGTGTCTGTATATTGTGTGTATGTGTTTGCGTGCAGGTGTGTATGTGTGTGTGTGTGTGTGTGTGTGTGTGTATGTGTGTGTGTATGTGTTTGTGTGTGTATATGTGTATTTGTGCGTGTGATAAGTAAAAATAACTTACAGTGTGAGCGACATAAAAGATGGCGGCAAGAAAGATTCTCTGCGGAGAGTAAACAAAATTCTAGAAGTACTCCAATTAAAAAACAACAACAACAAAATTCCCCTAATTCTACGGCTGACACACATGCAGTCAATTTCGAATAGTGAGAATCCAGGGTTTTGAGCACAATTCCGCGATATCCAAGTTTAAAAGTGTACCCTAAAGTGCTTCCTGACATTGCTTGTCGGCTCTTTCAATTACTTTTCTACTTTGAGTGAGTCGCTTTAACAAGGTACTCTTTAAATTATAATAATAACTTTTTTTTAAAAATAAAAACGATTTGTTGCGTTTATCATTGACTGGAGAAACGCTTAAACCAAGAGGAGAATGGAATTGTTTCTAAAAATAAATTTCAATAGAAAGTCTCCACTTCTGAGAAGAAATGTATACCTTGTTTTCTTGTCACGTGGAATATGGTTCTAATTTAAAAAAAAATTTCTTCAACATTAAATTTACTTGTAGAAAGCTTGGAGCATTTTACTGGCGCACACTGAGGTGTAGTGATGTTTTGGTTTCGAGATCGACTTTGCTGTTTTATTTTTTTAAAATTAACATTAATCCAATTCGGATCAATGTAGTAATAATGAAGCCGAGTTGAGAAGATCGTGTTCAGTTTCTTACCAAGAAGACTGAGTTCAGCTTAAGTTCATTACCAAGAAGAGTGAGTTCAGATCGAGTTTATTACCACGAAGATTTAGGTCAGATCGAATTTATTAACACGAAGATTTAGCTTAGATCGAGTTCATTACCAAAAAAGACTGAGTTCAGATTGAGTTTATTTACCAAGAAGATTGACTTCAGATCGAGTGTATTACCAAGAAGATTGACTTCAGATAGATTTCATTACGAAGAAGATTGACTTCAGATCGAGTTATATTACCAAGAATTTGTTTCCCATAATGGACTAAGTTTATTTTAGGTTTATTATCAGAGACACTGAATTGAATTCGAATATATTATTGCCAGAAAATCTCTGGTCATCAGTTCAGCATCAATCTTTTCCATGGATCGATAGTAAATGGTTTTGTCTTGTAAGGAAAATAAATGATAGGCCTATACATCCAGAAGGGTTACTTAAACTCTTTTATCCGTGCACGTTCGAAATACGACTGATAGAGCCATAGCAGCTTATTTAAGATACAAACAGTACAGTTTATACAGAGCTAACACATTTCATGCACGTACAAACAGTACATGTCTATATATAGCTAACACATTTTATGCACGTACACACAGTACATGTCTATACAGAGCTAACACATTTAAGACACGTACACACAGTACATGTCTACACAGAGCTAACACATTTTATGCACGTACACACAGTACATGTCTATACAGAGCTAACACATTTCAGACACGTACAAACAGTACATGTCTATACAGAGCTAACACATTTTATGCACGTACACACAGTACATGTCTATACAGAGCTAACACATTTAAGACACGTACACACAGTACATGTCTACACAGAGCTAACACATTTTATGCACGTACACACAGTACATGTCTATACAGAGCTAACACATTTCAGACACGTACAAACAGTACATGTCTATACAGAGCTAACACATTTTATGCACGTACACACAGTACATGTCTATACAGAGCTAACACATTTCAGACACGTACAAACAGTACATGTCTATACACAGCTAACACATTTCATGCACGTTCAAACAGTACATGTCTAAACACAGCTAACACATTTTATGCACGTACAAACAGTACATGTCTATACAGAGCTAACACATTTCATGCACGTTCAAACAGTACATGTCTATACACAGCTAACACATTTCATGCACGTTCAAACAGTACATGTCTATACACAGCTAACACATTACACGTCATGAAAATTTATATAAAATATATGGGAAAATTACCCATCATAAAACATATGCCGAGGTAGCCAGGAGGCCGTATACCTCCTCCCCTCCCACCTACCCCATTTCCCAGCGCGAAAGCCGGAAGCGCCCCTCCCCACATTAACAACAACTTTAACTAAGAATTGTGTAAGAAAAGTAGCATTTATTCTGCTTTGAATAGTGCATGAAAAAATACCAATTACACTCCTTTGGGCAGTGCAAGAAAAGTAGTAAATAAACTACTCCTAACAGTAAATGAAAAGTAGCAATTAACCAGCTTTGAACAGTGCTTTATAGTAGCAATTACTCTACTTTGAACAATTAATAAAAATAACAATTACACTACTTTGAACAGTTAATAAAAATAATAATTACACTACTTTGAACAGTTAATAAAAATAACAATTACTACTTTGAACAGTTAATAAAAATAACAATTACACTACTTTGAACAGTGCATGAAAACCACTCTTTATGTAGATAATGGAAAATTGCATCTAATTTATTTTAAATTACACTTGAAATGTCACACTTGTCCACAGAGCGTTTATAAAAGGTGCACGCGCTCTTATCTATCTATCTATCTATCTATCTATCTATCTATCTATCTATCTATCTATCTATCTATCTATCTATCTATCTATCTATCTATCTATCTATCTATCTATCTATCTATCTATCTATCTATCTATCTCGGTCCTTGAGTCCGTTCTGCGATCTACGACGACATTATCCGTCACATTGCCTGAAAATTTATTCTAGTGCCAGACGCCTCTCTAACTTCCAGACGCTCATTTCATTCACTCAATCCTTCACGGTGCGTTGTGCAAGAGCTCTCGCAAGACTTTCCAGACTACGGTTAATAATGAAAAGATGAAATTTACTGTGCATAGACTAATGATATTCAGTTATCACACGCATGATCATTAGCAAAGGGCATTCCTCTGATGGGTACCACAGCCACTGGCATTATGTAATGCTCTCACTTCAGTAGTCACACATTCTTTGCAGATTAATTATATATCATGCATAATTTTTACCATCAGAAAAATCGATATAAGCATTCTCTGTGCAATATATATATTGCTTTCGTATGTCGCAGTTATAATAAGCATGTAAAATATCAACAAAATTGTGCTAAACAGCAAATAAAAATAAATACAAAAATCTTCTATATAACACATACAAGTCAAAACATGTCTATTGCATATACATATATATAGAATGTAAATGTAAAAAACAAACTGATATGCTTTTAAGAAAACAGTAATCTGTTTCATACTTTGCCTGAAATGTAATGTCTAAAGCAGTTCCTATGATGTCTGAAACGTCATAAATAACGCAGTTTGTGTAGTGCCTGAAACGTCATCAACATAGTTTGTGTAGTGCCTGAAACGTTATTAATATAGATTATATAGTGTTGAACACATTTTAATTCA
Source organism: Sinotaia quadrata (assembly GCA_028829895.1). Taxonomy (NCBI): domain Eukaryota; kingdom Metazoa; phylum Mollusca; class Gastropoda; order Architaenioglossa; family Viviparidae; genus Sinotaia; species Sinotaia quadrata. The sequence goes on along the minus strand of CM054180.1, from coordinate 10,998,762 downwards.
GTTATAAAATATACCTAAAATATTACTATTAATGTATATTTTACATTGCATGAAAGTCCATTACTAAAATAGTTTTTGTAGTGCTTGAAAAGTCTTCACTAATGATACATCTTTTAGAGCCTGAAACGTCATATAAGTAGTTTATTTAACAATGAAGCGTCATGCATGTGTGAAATTTTGTAGATCCTGAAATATCTTGGCACATTTAGTTTATATAATGTCGGAAACGTCATGTGCTGTAGTATATAAGGAAACCCGAAGAAGGCATGATTACTGTACATGTAGTAGGTATGGTGTCCCAAAGCCGTTATGACTAATGCAGTTTATATAGAGTCTGAAACGTCTTAACTGGTGTATGAGGTCTGAAGGAATAGATTATTTTTTTCATAATTAATTTAAAATGTATCAGTTTAGGATTTTATACCTGTCGTTCCATTGTATAACGCGCAATTTTGATATAGTGGTTGTGACTGCAACAATAAACGTTGGAAAATTGTGCTTCACAATTACCACCTTTTTAGGAATGATCCAAAGCCACACGTGATATGATTGGTTAGCTAATTATTATAAACGGTACAAAGACTGCGAACGTCAAAAAATGATACTTTTCAGAAAGCAGAGAAATTATCGAAAGTGATATTTTGGATCTCTGAGACTTGGACGTGCAACACATATTGCATTGTCTGTGGCCTACCAACGCCTCATTAACTAGCACGTGCAACACATATTGCATTGTCTGTGGCCTACCAACGCCTCATTAACTAGCAACGAGTAGACTAAGCATCTGTGAGTTCATTACACCATTGGAAAGCAGACTGGGACACTTTGAGCAGAAAGACTGAGACGTTTGAGTAGACGTGATCAGAGAACAGACTGCGAAGCTTTGAGTAATGAGCATTGAGCAGACTGAGACACATTGAGTAGACGTGTGTAGAAAAAAGATTGGGACATTTTGAGTAGACATGAGCATTGAGCAGATGTGAGACACTTTGAGTAGACGTGAGCAGTGAACAGACTGAGACACATTGAGCAGATATGAGCAAACCGAGACACTTTGAGTGGACGTGAGCAGTGAGCAGACTGAGACACTTAGAGCAGATATAAACAGACTGAGACACTAGAGACACTTTGAGTGGACAAGAGCAGTGAGCAGACTGAGGCACTTTGCCCTGACACAGGATGAAAGCTGAATGGAGGTCGGAAAGCCGCCTTCAAACTTCTTCAATAATCCCTTTCCAGACAGTAGAATATTGCACTGCATTCTAGTGCCACGTTAATTTTGTCTCGCTGGCATTGGTGTAGCTCTTGAGCGGACGAAGATGATGAAAAATGCATTTCGTTCGGCCCCAAAAGGTCACTGACGAGTCTGAAGAAAAATAATTCAGTGCGCTCTTGCACCGGAAAGAGTGGATCTCGGTTACGATTAGTGGTAAGAACTGTTGAGATAAATATCAGTTTATGTTAATACTATTTGACGGTAGGTATTGATATGTTTTCCTCGTTGTCATGGCCTCATGAATGTAGAAGGCCTTGAACGATTTTATTCTAATTTTAATTACAATTTTAATTATTACTTATTAATACAATATAAACGTACGGGTTGAGATTATTGCCGCAAATATATCATGACTGTTCAATGTCTCATTAAAAGCTTTTATATCTTGCTAGACACTAGGACAGTTCAGTGTCTCCTTAAAAGCTATTTTATAAAATCTTTGTAGACACTTGGACAGTTCAGCGTCTCCTTAAAAGCTATTTTATAAAATCTTTGTAGACACTTGGACAGTTCAGTGTCTCCTTAAAAGCTATTTTTAAAGATCTTTCTAGACACTAGGACAGTTCAGTGTCTCCTTAAAAGCTATTTTAAAAAATAATCTAGACACTATGACTGTTCAGTGTCTGCTTATAAGTGTTTTTATCTTTCTAGGCACTAAGTTATCGTCACTAAATGAATCATAACCTTAATCCTAGGTCGTTTGTGACGGTTTTCAAATCACATTTGCAAAGTGACGTTTGGAATTCTCTAGAAAATACACACATGTATCACCAAAGCTACACATTACACTTATTCAAATTAGATTTTTAAAAATAGTTTATACAGCAAAAATGTGAACAGCACTTGTGAACATAAGAAAGACTCTGAATATAAATAAAATAAATGTCTTTCAACCTCTATACTCTTTTTGATCACGATTAGCATAAGAAATGAAACCTAGGATCAAAAATGAAAAGGAATGCTATGTATTCTAAGTAAACTTATATTTTTACCGCGGAGTATAACTTTCACTTTATAATCTTTCAATTACAATGGTAAATAGACAAATCGAATTTTGGATGTCAGTATCGATTTTAGCAAAAGCGACATATAATCCTTTCTAATTAAAATATGTAAATTAATTAACACCGCAGAGTGGTTTGGCTCACGGCATTCCTACACGTCAGAAGGCACGTGATCCAGGTTGGGAGACTCCTGCGACCCAAAGAGTTTTTTCCCCGTTCTTCTTGTGTGTCATTCTTCAAAAACAAAATGTGTCATTTAGAGGAGTATCATGCAAGATTTTGTGACTTCCAGAGAAAGTTAAGGAAAGATCAGTTACTTTTTCCCCCATATTTTGTTAACTTGACCTCAGCTCTTCTCTGAGTTAAATGCTTCAATCTGAGGTCTTAGAGGATTAGTGTTACTTTTTTGTTTTCTCCCTGAGGAATTTCCTGCCACAATCGAACAGTTTGCCTTTACAATGTTTTTACGTTTGATGTTATTGGATGTGCAGGGGCTCCCGCACTTAATTACAAAATTCGACATGATCTGGGATATTAGAATTACAGAGAATTTTTTTCCTGTTTATTGACATCAGTTAAAGTTACGTTTAAAATGTTTAAATATATTAATGTCTTTCTCCCGGCTTTTGTCTGTAATTTTGTTCTGCGATAAAAAGAATTATACAATCTCTTAAGTATGAGAAGTTAAACCATTACTTTGTCGTGCTGGATAATTATGAATGTAGAAGTTGTGACTTATACTGCGCTTTCATTGTGTCATGGTTTGCTTTGTCCTGTAAAATTCCATGCTCCAATATTTCGCGCTCCCGCGACTTAAAGATTGCAATGTTGTAACAAACTTGCAATGGAACTTGAAGGTTACGAAAATCGTGGAAAATAGCTTCACGGTTATAATAATCTTTTAACAGAACTTCACGGTTATAATAATCTTTAAAAAGAGCTTCCACGCTAAAATAAACTTGCAAAAGAACTTCAAGGATATAATAAACTTGCAAAAGAACTTCAAGGATATAATAAACTTGCAAAACAACTTCAAGGTTATAACCACACGCAGAACAGCATCAACGGAGCACATACCATACTTAACCTCTAAGTTTCAAAATTACAAAAGAAATCCAACCTTCTTCCAAGTCATAATAACTTTAGAAAGGAATAAGGTCATAACCTTGAAAAACAACTTAACGATTGTATGCAAGGTTATGACCTTGGAGATGTTTTGAAAGGTCAAGCCTTGCACAAACGCACGAGGACTTTAAGTCCTATATTATTATTAAAATATCTTCATTTTTTAAAAATATTTCCTAATTGTACTCGCATTTGGCATCAAGAGAAGCATCCGAATTTTCTTTTAAAAATATTCTGCTTCAGTTTGAAGATTCATTAAGCAGTTCTTGTCGGGCTTCATGCTCCTATCTTCAAGAAACATCAACCTGTTAAATCGCAAAATTAGTTTTCTTTGGGAAGTTTAGTAAGTGAAATTTTATACCCTCTTTATATTTTTTAAAATTTATATTTTTAAAAATCGAGATTCATATCCGGAGCGTTCCAGAGTTAGAAGTTCGGAGGACAAAAGTGCAGAAATAATTGACCTGTTTGAGAGAAACTGAACACAAAGCGTGCAAACAGCTGGAGATAGTTATGCTAACCAAGTTTTCAAACAGCTGGAGATAGTTATGCTAACCAAGTTTTCAAACAGCTGGAGATCGTTATGCTAACCAAGTTTTCAAACAGCTGGAGATCGTTATGCTAACCAAGTTTTCAAGCAGCTGGAGATCGTTATGCTAACCAAGTTTTCAAACAGCTGGAGATCGTTATGCTAACCAAGTTTCCGCTCGAGCGAACTTCGGGATTTGCGTGAAGGCCGCGCACGTCTGTCCGTTTGGCAGCCTTAGTGTAAACATTGAAAACAAAGTTTTCTTTTAAACTTGAAAATATCGCTGCAATGTCTGCGATTGTTCCACTCTCATCGTCTCTTCCTTCAATCCATCTCTATTTGTTTAATGACTTTAGCATTCATTCGGTATTAACAAACCGATTCAGGCAAACAAATAATACAATCTTTATATCTCTTTTTTAAGAAACTATTTATTGTTTCATTTTCACATTTTCTTATCACATGCATGCATTCATCCACAACCCATGCATCCAAATCAGCTGTGAGTTTATTAAGCTATGATATCCTTTGCGTGTCAGAAATCACTTTTAATTCTAAGAAGACAAACAATGAGCAATAGCATAAGCATCTTTAAAACGACAATAATAATCCCGACCAGAATAGTTACAAGTGTTGACTAGTCAGTTTGTAGGTATCAAATAGCATTTACTTTTGTAGCATAACTTATTTTCGTATCTTTACTTAACAGCCTATGTAGGATGTAACAGTTACATGTCAAATGAAGAGAGAGAGAGAGAGAGAGAGAGAGAGAGAGAGAGAGAGAGAGAGAGAGAGAGAGAGAGAGAGAGAAAGAGAGAGAGGGGGGTTGTGTTAAGGCAATAACAACACACATCCACAAATGAAGAAGAAAAAACACACAAACGAAACTGCGAACAGCGAACAAATAAAAGCATCAAAGCAACAAAACAAGTAAAATCAGTCAAGATGTCAGTTCTAAGCATAAATTATTACTTAATCAGTCAAATATCTATACGAAACTACTATAGACTGCCAGTGATCTATTCGCACAAACATACGAACACACGCGCACATATATTCATGCAAACTGACATAACACAGATTTCCACACAGCAACTTTCTCCAAACAGCCTTCCTCTTTATTTTCAATATTTTTTTTCATTCTGCCTTTATACGTGCGCTTTCGATCCGATGGGTTTGAGAATACCTCTCCCTGACTCAAACATCGAAGAAATTACAGTTGCCTGCAACATTGCTGCCTGCCTGCTTGTAGCACCTTGCTTGATTGATAGCGTACCTACGTGTTGATTTGCACATCGCTCCCACCAAAAAAATCAAAACAAAACAAAAACAAACAAAAACCAACCCCGCCAAAATACCCCAGGTCACACTTAGAGAGCAAAGCTGTTCCCTCACTATTGTACAATTTGTTAAGTGTTTATACAATGACCCTGTTATTCTATTAATTATTAAATATTAATGTTCAAAACAACAAACGGCCTGGTGAACCCCTTCATTCACTCTATTAATGCCTGTTGCAATAGCTTAGCTGGATAACTATTCAAATTAATATAATGACAAGCAAACTAGTTCATGCTGCTTTAACCCTCATTCTCCCAACCTGCAGCTTGTCCCCAGCCGATGACAATGAACAGTTTATCTAAAGAATTAATTAATATATGGAGAAAGATAACAATTTAATAATAGGAATAACTAAAATAATATAGATTCTATAGCATGAAACGATTGTCATAAATAATTCTGAGTTACAGATTCAACTCCACTTCCACGAGGGCGGTGACGGACCCACAGATTACGTAACGACGCATCGTCGTACCCTGGCTTAATCCACGAATGTCAACTTTCCTTTGGCGTGATGGCACCCTGTTACGCCTCTCTCTTGGTTTTTAGAATTACATCATTGGGTAGACCGCAATCTCCGAACCTCTGGAACCTCGAGTCTCGAACCTCGGACCTCGAACTCAGAATCAGATTCCGAATCCAGATAAACAAAAGAAAAACGTTCCTTCTGTAGTCTTGCGTAATTATTTTCTAACTTAAAATGCAACGGCAACAGTGAGAATTTACTACTGTGTTCCCTACAATATCACTACTCTAAAATCAATGATAACTTCAATACAATTCCATATCATTGTCGCTTTAAATCAATAAGTGTTAGCGTGCTTGCTAGAACTTCACAGTTAAATAATTATATCGACACATTATGGATTACTATTCTAAGAGTTATCACACCCAGAACACGATATATCAATTATTTCAAAATAATCAAAAAATATCCACACATTAAAGATTACACTCTACCAGTTATCATACAAAGGCCACGATATATCAATTATTTCCAAATAATCAGAAAATATCCACACATTAAAGATTACACTCTACCAGTTATCGTACAAAGGCCATGATATATCAATTATTTCCAAATAATCAAAAAATATCCACACATTAAAGATTACACTCTACCAGTTATCGTACAAAGGCCACGATATATCAATTATTTCCAAATAATCAGAAAATATCCACACATTAAAGATTACACTCTACCAGTTATCGTACAAAGGCCACGATATATCAATTATTTCCAAATAATCAGAAAATATCCACACATTAAAGATTACACTCTACCAGTTATCGTACAAAGGCCATGATATATCAATTATTTCCAAATAATCAGAAAATATCCACACATTAAAGATTACACTCTACCAGTTATCGTACAAAGGCCACGATATATCAATTATTTCCAAATAATCAGAAAATATCCACACATTAAAGATTACACTCTACCAGTTATCACACAAAGGCCACGATATATCAATTATTTCCAAATAATCAATGAACAACCTATTCCAACTCATATGATTGTTTTTACACACCGCATTCATGTATGAATAAAGAAATACGTTATTGTCGAAATTAGAATTTCACAATTCACAAGGAAAACAATGGCTCTCTACAACACGTGCACTTCAAAAATTGTATCATAGTAGTTTCACTAATAGAATACTTACTAATGCCACGTAAAGCATCTCTGTAAAGAATATACACATTAGCATCTGCACGTACAAATAAACCTCTAACCACACTAAATAGTTTAAAACATTTCTATTCAGTCAATATATACATACTATGCCCTGCATCGTACTGGGTTTTCCACGATTCACGACCTTGGCCTCTTCCCTTGGCAGATGTAATGTGAATGACGATATTCAAGTGGTAATATTGTGTGACGTTTTGCTGGCAGATGTAACGTGAATGACGATATTCTAGAGGTAATATATGTGTGACGTTTTGCTGGCAGATGTAATGTGAATGACGATATTCTAGAGGTAATATATGTGTGACGTTTTGCTGGCAGATGGGCAAGATGTTCATTCTCCACCACCCTGGGCCGTCCTCAACCTTAGGTTAATCACTAAAGTATACCTGGCTGGCCGTACGTGTTAGAAAGATGAATGATAGATAATGTAGAATAGGAGAGTGCAAGAAGAGCCCCCCCCCCCCCGATACATACAACCAGAATATAAAGTAAAGACAGGTGACTGACTGCAACATATAAAATGTGAGTCACGCTAACACGAGTCTTCTATGTGTCAACAGTAATGGTATTCAAAAGACACAAAATAAGACACCTTGGGTACATATAGCAAATAGTTCAACAGTTACACTTAGAGTTTTTATATATAATCGTGACCATGTGACCATACGTGAATGTTCATTTTGAGTCCTATTGCAGTATTCTTTTTGTTTTTTATGGTGTATTTAACTTCTTGGTGAGTTAATTATACTTTGAAATTGTTTATTGTTTCTTTGTTTTTCTAATATTTATAATTTTGTCTTTGGGATTGGTTTTTGAAACTCTTATTTGAGTTGATGTGATTAGCAATGCTTTAGAATTGATTTGCCAATATTTCTGCCTTTTCTAAGACTAAAATTGCTAGAGCTTCATTATTGCTGCTTTGTATTTTAGTGGGTTGTATCTATAGTTTCTTAATACTTTCACGTAAGATTTGATTAATTTTTCCATATTTTTTACTTGTTTCTTTTCTTGTGAGAGTACTGCATTCTTTGTGCCATGCTCTTTTTTTTTCTTTTGTTTTAGGTTTTTGTATTGTGTGTTTATATTTTGGTATGTAATTTTTAATGTTTCATTGTCTGGGTTTGTTTTGTGTTGTCTTAATGCCTTTTTTCATATTATTTAAAAAATATGTCTAGTTGTTGATTCCACTATGGTGTGAGTGTTTGTTTTTATTAATGGGAATGCTTCATTTGCCATTTTTGTTATGGCTTCTGTGATGCTATTCGCCCATACATTAATGAATAAGAGAGTACGTGATGTCTCCAGTGAGTGTGTAAATTCCCCACAGTGGTCCCCCTTTGCTAGGTTTCATGTTGGTATTTGTGATATTGTGTTTTTGTGACGTTTTGGTTGTGAATGTAATTATTATAGGGTGGTGATCACGTGTATAGTGTTCTTCATCTCTAATTAGTATTGAGCCTATTGCTATTGTGACGTCATGTTAACCATGAGTGTATTGGCCTCTAATGGAAAGAGATGGTGTTACAAATATTAGTTCATTATAATTAATCCAGTCCAATAATGTTTGTTCTTATTTATTTAATTTGCCTTTACTCCAACAAGGATGATGAACATTAAAATCTCCTATAGTTATATGATTGGGTTGAATATTAATGATGTTTAGTGTTTTTCCTATCTAGTGTCTGATGTGAAGTGTAAAAATTAGTGATTTGCATCTATTGAGATTTATTTACTAATGTGATTTGTTTGATATAGTACTTGATTATTTGATTGCAAAACTTTGGTTGTACTTTTAATTAATAAAGCTAATCCTCTGCAAGCTTTTCCCCAGTTTGGTTTTGCTCCTGTTTGAATTGAAGTATAATTGGAAATATTTTTTTTTTGTATCTGGAATATTTGTTTCCTGCAAACAATCTATGTCTGGGTCATGTTCTAGTAATCTAGTATAAGTGTTTTAAATAGTGATGGCTTTGTATTTATACCATTAATGATGCATTATATTATTTTGAAGTTGTTAATGTTTGCCTTGTTTTAAAGTTGTTAGTGTTTGCCTTGTTTTGAAGTTGTTAATGTTTGCCTTATTTTGAAGTTGTTAATGTTTGCCTTGTTTTGAAGTTGTTAATGTTTGCCTTGTTTTGAAGTTGTTAATGTTTGCCTTGTTTTAAAGTTGTTAGTGTTTGCCTTGTTTTGAAGTTGTTAGTGCTTGCATTGTTTTGAAGTTGTTAAGGTTTGCCTTGTGTATATGTTAGCTTGGTTCCATTGCGATGGTAGTGTTTGGAAATTGTAGTTATGATTATTATTTTGTGATGTGTATGACAGTAATGTTTGGAATATAAATCTTTGACCTATGTTGTAATTATTTACTAAGGTTGGTTTTGGTTTGTCTTGGAAGTATTATACGCCCGTGTGGTGGGGTAGGTAATAGAGGTGAACTGGCCCAGTATCAGTTTAATGTTTTTATTTTAAATACTAATGTTTTGCTTTGTAATTCTTTTCTTTTTTTATCGTCGTTTTGTATCAGTGTTGTATCTTTACTACTTATGTTGGTGTTTGTATGATTATGTTTCAAGTGCGAGCTTTGTTTATTTTTGGTTTTTGTTGGGAGAGTAGGAATTGTTGTTTATTATATATTAGGTCTATACTTGTAAAGTTATTTTGGTATATTCTTTCTTTATTTGTTTTCAAATTTAGATTTTTATGTATTTTCTTTTTTAGTATGGGTGAATTTTTTGCACTGAATTCTTTTTACTGAAAATGGATGGTAATAATGGAGTTGGGAGAATTTTTTAGTTCTGGCTATAATTATTTTTTTTTCTGTCCAAATGTATGACGGCATGGTGTGAGGAAGGTGCTTTAATGTTAAGTTTGTGGAATTTATTTGTTTGGTGAGTAAACGTCAGGACGTATTTTTGTATATTTTTGTGCTGAGATTTTCTTTGAAACAAGAAGTAAAGAGAGGATTTATTAGTGTAAAAGTATTATTTTTAGTCAATATTATTATATATGTAAATACGAAAGAACAGTGGAATATTCTGTTGGAGAAATAAAAATGAATGGTTCTGTATACCTTTGGAACTTGTAATACACTTTCCTCGCTCGAACATTATCGATGAACATCACCCCTTGACGTGTCCTCTTATAGTGGCGATATCAGATAGTAAAGTTATTTAAATACAATCTATTTTCTAGCTTCTTTGATATGAGTTATATAATTAGGATAGAGTATTGATTGACTTTATCCGTTAAGTATATCACAAAATTTTGTTAACCATTTCTGTTCGAATAAATGCATTGTTATTTCTTTTTCTAAACTTCGTTAAGCATATTTAATTATTGATAGGAAAAGGAATTAAGGGTAGGGGCTTAAGAATAATTAATTAATTAGGTTATCAATTCTCTGTTAAAAAAAGAGATCCCTGCAGAGTCGGTCTTGTAGAAAGTGGAGGTGATTTCAATTAAAGTGTTTGTGAAGCCAGCATACTTAAGGCTTATATTGATAGAGGCCAGCATACTTAAGGCTTATATTGATAGAGGCCAGCATACTTAAGGCTTATATTGATAGAGGCCAGCATACTTAAGGCTTATATTGATAGAGGCCAGCATACTTAAGGCTTATATTGATAGAGGCCAGCATACTTAAGGCTTATATTGATAGAGGCCAGCATACTTAAGGCTTATATTGATTGAGGCCAGCATAAATTAGGTCCTGCTAGCTGGAAAGAGGGAAGAGTACTGATCTCTAAATTAAATATAATTATTAGATTATATTCCATATTTGGATTTTATTAAAATGAGAGCATGCATTAAGGGAGTATCTTGATAACAGTACAAGGGAAGTACAGTTCAGTTGTTAGATTACTGTTTCTCTATAACGCCATTAGCCGGTTGTTACTCTATAACGCATTAGAACCATTAGCAGGTTGTTGCTCTATAATTAGTAGGTTGTTATTCTATAATTAGCAGGTTGTTATTCTATAATTAGTAGGTTTGTTACTCTATAATTAGCAGGTTGTTACTCTATAATTAGCAGGTTGTTACTCTATAATGTCAATAGCAATTGCTTCCCGCAACGTCTTTAACATAGTGCATCTGCGTGCATCATTAACAGACTACGTATTCGTGACGTTATAATCAGGTTGTTGACTGGAACGTCTCTAGAATTGTGCATAACCTCGAGCCCCATGCAAATATACGTGTAATAGAATTAGGTTGCTAAGTGCTGATGATTTATTCTCCGTGCTGTCAGTAGCGTGTCGCTTCTAATGAATTCTTCTAGAATTGACTGTCAAGACCACAAACTCGTTTAAATAATTTATCCTTAACTCGCCGCGTACACACAGGCGCTCTTGTACGACGCTACTCGAAACTGGAGCTATGCAATTTATGTCTCAATGCTTTTAGTGTCGTCGTGTCCCTCTGTGATGTTGATTATACCGTTCCCTTTCCGTCTGTCTGTTCTTGCGTTGTACCCACAGCGTATGGTTTCCGCTGTGAAGAATGAAAGTTAGCTGGATGATGACAGAAGCATAGAGGCGGTGTACTGATTGGTGGGATTATTAGCTCGCGCGCCACATCGATCATTTCAAAGCAGCCACGTGACAGGCACGTGACAGTTTCTGCGGTTATGGTGAGCGTTGTCCAGGATTTGGATGTGTAGTCTGATGATTCAAACATAGTTCCAATTAATACCTATTTACGATTAACAGCATTTGTCGTAATGAATAAATTACCATTTGGAATAAATTTTAAATGAATTCTTCAAATTATTCTTCAAAATTTGTTTGTTTATTTCCTCGTTCGTTTGTTTGTTTATTTGTTTGTTTGTTTGTTTATTTCTTTGTTTCTTTGTTTCTTTCTTTCATTAAATGTACAACGCGTTCCCCATATACACAATCATAACAGTAGCATATGCACACATACAGTCACTATATGCAGACACATTGCGTGTGGACGTGGATTTTAGCGTTTGTTGTGTAGTGTGATGCATGCGCGCGCGCTTATGTTGGTATACATGTGTGGTGTGTGATATGCGTAAGTAATGGGGTTTGTGTGTGTTACGTTTCCAGTATTTATTTAAAGACCCTGCTTAGAATAATTAAAAGACTTTAAATATAATTAATTCTTCCTCTCATATTCTACGCAGACTGGTTGCTCAATTTATTATCTGACTAATTAAAAGTGCGTCTTGTAGTTCAGACGACAAATTTACAGACTAATAAACTGCGAACTTTTAGCTAGATTTGAAAACAGTTAAATCCCTCTAAATTAATATGCACTCGTCATCAATCTTTCCGCTCATCCGCCCCCATTCAAATCTAAGAATTAATCTAATTGGTCTATTGTGCATAGAAATCAACTACTAAGAGGTATTAACAAAGAAAATAAGATTTAATAAAGTTTAACAAATTAACAGTAAATCGAATGCAACGCGAATAGTCTTCACTCTGTCTTTACGCGCCTATGCCTGATTTTTGTCAATCTAAATTGCCAGAAAAGTGTTCCTTTGAGATCTGTACACTTGATCTTGCACTTAGCTCTATTCTTGTATCCTTGGTCTCAACACTCAGTCATGCTGATTCGTTCCCTCAGTCCCCCTTTAACGACACACGTGGTGCATAAGGAATGATGTCCCTTTGTTAGTGGCTAGGAACTGGAATTTTTTGCAGCATGGCCCTCAGAGTGGATTTCGACACGCTTACACCAATAAGCTAATGCAGGTGAGGCATGGGTGAACATGAACCATGAGCCGACCTGTGGATGCAACGTGTTTGGATATAATTCTCAACCTAACAGGTCCTACCTAGGCATGGCTCAATTAAATGCGCTGAACAAAGAGTTTCGACCTCGCGTCGCTTACAATTAGATTTTAGAAAAAATATAATCGTCTCACATGTGTTCCATTTAACAGTCATGACGTATGAAGCAATAAAATAGATACAACGTTAAATTAATGTTCATACAAGAGGTAATCCAAACCGACAGAGCGCTTCACAATTTACAATTAAAATTACACGCAATAATTGAATTACATGAAGAATTCATATCGAGCGCAGCATTCTGGCTCTTAGTGAATTAAAACAATATAAATTAAAGTACAGAAATGGAAAAATGGTTACAATAAATTTATATTCCGTAACATATAGGTTTTCAGCTATTTCTCTGAACCATGCTCAAGTGTATATGGAAATCATATAATACATAGCACAAATACATACTTAAACAATACATAGGCAAATACTATTAAATAAAATGATACCTTTGAGAGAAGTCGAAGGGTACCTTGATTCTCTATGGCGCCGGCTGCCTCTCACGACCCGAGTAAGCTGATGGAATTAGCTAAAATGTGCTCGAAGTGAGGGAGCGGAAGCGTGTGGGTACATATATAGAAAGGTATATTGCGTATCACGTGACTGTTCGCAAAGCATGTGGTTGGTTCGAGAACTGGACAATGGTCCTAAAGTTACATAACATCTTGACCTGTTCTAGAAGCACCTAGAAAAAGGAAGCTTTGAACAAAGGGCCAAGGGTTTCAAATATTCGAATTTGAAGTAAACAAGGCAAGTGGGTCACGAAGTCGGACAATTTTATCAGACTGTGACACCCCCTTGCTTTTGAGGCGTTTATCTTGCCAAAGATAAAATGCCTCCTACAAATTATGTATGATAAAATGTAGAAGTCCACAATGAAGAAAAATTTACACAAAAAAAATTTCGACATTCCTAGAAATAAAGTGTGCAACTATATTTCATATTTACAGGAAGGAATCCGTAGGGTTCAGTTAATTGATTAAACAACATTCTATCAGTACCGGCACTTGATGGCATCAAGCACGACTCATGTAATCTGCGCCAACATTCAAAGACCCTTTGATGTAATGAATATTTGCGTCATACTGTGTCAGAAACAAAGACCAACGCATTAAACGGCTGTTCGTAAATTGCGCCTGTCCGAGAAAGGCCAACGGCTGGTGATCGCACTCAATGACAAAGGTTTTTCCGTACAAATAGTTTTCGAACTTTTTTATGGCCCAAACTATTGCAAGACATTCCTTTTCACTGGTGGAATATTTCTGTTCAGTAGTTGTGAGTTTACGGCTTGCATATGCAACTGGGTGTTTGGTGTCATTGTGTTCTTGTAATAACACTGCTCCTAATCCTGTGTTGCTAGCATCAGTCCTTAACAAGAATGGTTTTGTCAGATCTGGCAGTTTAACAACTAAATCTGAAGTCAGTCTAGATTTCAGTGTGTCAAAAGCGTTTTGGCATGCATCAGTCCACACTACTTTTGTAGGCATATTCTTACGTGTCAAGTCAGTCAGAGGACATGCAATGGCACTAAAATCTGGTACGAATTTTCTGTAGTAATTAGCAAGACCAAGAAAACTTCTAACTTGTGTTTTTGTTAGCGGTTGTGAAGTGTCCTTAAGTTGTGCTATCTTAGCTTCACTTGGCGACATAGTTCCATGACTCAACTTGTGTCCCAAGAAGTCTAAGGAGAATTGTGCTATTTCACACTTCGTAGGGCGGGCAGTGAGGTTGGCTTGCTTTAATCTGGCTAGCACGTCTCGTAAGAGTGTCAAGTGCTCCTCCCATGTCTGGGTGCCTAGAATTAAATCATCCATGAAGTTCTCAACTCCACGTCCGTACAGTGGTTCTAACAATGACCGCATCATTTTAGAAAAAATGCTTGGAGCGTTTGAAACTCCGAAAGGCATAACTTTCCATGTGTAGTTTCCTACTGGTGTAGTGAAAGCTAGTATGTGTCGATCAGTGTCCTTGACCTTGATTTGCCAAAAACCGCGTGACAAATCTATTTTGGTATAGTAATGAGCGTTAGCTAGCTTAGTGAAGATGAGATCCGGATCAGGAAGAGGTTCGGCACAAAACTCTGTCACTTGATTGAGTTTGCGGTAGTCTACGCAAAAACGGAACGAGTTATCACGTTTTTTAATCAACACGATGGGTGATCCGTAGGCACTGTCAGTCTTCTCTATGACCCCTAGATCTAGCATAGTCTTAATCTCACGTCTAACGTCATCTATCTTAGCGTGTGGCAACGGATACGGCTTCAAACGTATCGGTTTGTTGTCAGTCAGCTTCAGTGAAAATTCTATTAAGTCTGTCAACCCTGGTTTGTCTGTCAGAGTAGATGAGAACTCATTAAGCAATTCATTCACTTCTTTTTTCTGTCTCTCTGTCAAGGCTTCATTTACCCTAACGTCTTTGACAGTTTCGTCCGTCTGTAGAGGACAGTTTGGTAAAGTACCAGTGACGCAATCAGTATCCCCCTCGTCTTCTGTAACTATCGTCGCTACGACAAAATCAGCTTGAGTGGTTTGATCCTCACGGCTTATGTACTTTTTGAGTAGGTTAACATGAAAGATTTTCTCTCTCTTTCCTGTCTGCACCTTATAGTTCAGTCCCCCTAGCTTGGCGGTAACTACAAAGGGTCCTTTCCATTTCATCTGAAGTTTGTTATGTGCTTCAGGAAGCAACAGTAACACTTTGTCATTAACTTCAAATTCTCTAGGTTTGGTGTGCTTATTGTAATATTCTGCCTGTCTAGACTGAGCTATCGTCAAGTTTTCCCGTGCTATCTTGCCTATAGTTTCAAGACGGTTTCTTAAGTCAGTGACGTATGTATAAGTTGTCTTAACTTCGTCATCTGTCTTTTCATCAGTCCAAAGTGCCTTCAAAATCATCATCGGTCCGCGTACAGTACGTCCGTAAAGTAGCTCGAATGGTGAAAATCCAGTGGAAGATTGTGGCACCTCCCTATATGCAAATAGTAGGGCAGGGATGTATCTGTCCCAGTCTTTCGGTTTATCAGTGGCGAGCTTTTTAAGTGCTGTTTTTAATGTCCCATTGTATTTTTCAATCAGACCATTTGCCTGGGGGTGGTATGGTGTGCAAGTAAGATGTTTGATGGAAAGTAAACGATTTACTTCCTTCATTACGTTGCCTATGAATTGACTCCCCTGATCTGTCAAAATTTCAGTAGGAATTCCAACACGACTCCATAGACCGAAAAGGGCTTCGGCGACAGTCTCAGTATCAATATTTTTCAATGGTACTGCGTCGGCGAATCTTGTTGCGTAATCAATAGTGGTCAGCACGTATCGATTACCTCTCGTTGATGTGGGTATTATAGGCCCAATCAAATCCATTGCTACGCGTTTGTAGGGCTCACTGATCAGTTCAGGCTCTCCTAACGGTGCGGGTCTGATTGAATTTTTAGACTGTGTTCTCTGGCATGTGTCGCAACTTAACACGAATCTACGGATATCGGCAGTGATGTCCGGCCAATAAAACTCACTTGTAATACGACTAGTTGTTTTTTGTACACCCATGTGTGCACCAAAAAGACTCTCATGACCTAATCGTAATACGTCATTTCGTTTGGTTTGTGGAACGACTAATTGTTTCCGAAATTCGTCTCCCACTTTCGAATAGCGGTACAATAAACCCTTTTTCAGAATAATGCACGCTTTCTTATTCGAATCGTCAGTGTTGACGTCACTAACAAGTACAGCTTGTCTGCGTAACTTGTCTAGTGTTTCGTCCTCAGCTTGTAATATTTTAATCTCGCTAACTGTTGCTTTATCTACGGCTGGTGCGGCAGACATCGGTGCAGTTACAGATTTGTCTTTACTACTCGCTGCTCTGGTTACAGCGTTAACCAGTGGTGGTTCAGTTGAAGTTTGTTTTTTGCACGGCAAAACATACTTGCAACCAAGGATCACGTCATGCGGTGAGTTTTCCATAACTGCCGCTTTGACTGTTCCTTCTACAAAGTCTGAAACAATCGAGACTTCAGCTACTGGTAAAATGTCTTGTTCGCCGTTTGCAAAGGTGACAGAGATTGTCTCCCCTGTGTAGTCGGTACGGTTAACTAATGATGCATTTACAATAGCGTCTAGCTCACACCCTGTATCAAGCAAAGCGATTGTATCGTGACCGTTTGCCTGTACTGGTGTTCGATTCGACTTTTCTGTTTTAGGTGTATGACTTTCTACTGCGTAAACTTTAGCTGTTTTCTTTTCAGGACATGTTCGTGAAAAATGGCCACTATCACCACAAGTGTAACATGCAAGATTCTTTTTATCTTTCTGTTTGTCGGACTTGTTTTTAGTGTCGGGTTTAGATGTTTTATCATCACGCTCATTAGGTGCCTTCCCGTCATTTTTCTTATCCTTTCGAGTCTGCGGTTCGTTCGGTCGAGACTTGTTGTTCGCGTGTGCGTTCGAGAATTGAGAATGTGCGTCATCAAAGCGATCGGCGGCGTTGCCTATCTCCTCTAGCGTAGATTTTTCCCTTATTGCTAAGTGAATCAGTAGATCTGATTTGTATGACCCGAGAATGTGGTCTTTTACCATTTCATCCCTAAGACCTGCGTACGTCTGTGGAGTTTCAGCTAGATCTATCCATCTTTGGAACAAGTCCGTGACGCGGCGTATGTACTGTGCGTGCGTCTCTGAACTGGCTTTCGTGGCCTGTTTAAATTTACGGCGGTATGTATCTGCTGTGAGTTTGTAGCGCTTCAATAATGCGGCCTTGACTGTGTCGTAATTATCTGACTCAGAATCGCTAAGCTTATTGAATTCGTTTTTCGCAGTACCCTGCAGTAACCCCGATAAATTTATCGCCCAATGTTCCGCTGGAATGTTTGTTGCTCTGGCTAACTTTTCAAACGTTTTTAAATACGCGTCTATTTGATCTTTGTTCTCATCAAATGGGACCATATTTATCTTTGGAATGATATTTTCAATTCTACTGTGATTATTTCCATCGCTAGAATGCGAATCACCACTGCTTCGGCGGTCACGGTTCGGATTAGTAACTTCTAGTTTCTTTACTTCCCATTCTAACCGTTTTATTTCCGCGTCTGCCGCGATGCGTTTGGCTTCTGTATCCGCTGCGATGCGTTTGGCTTCCGTGTCTGCTGCTATGCGTTTAGCCTCAGTTTCAGCTTCTAACTTTTTAGCTTCGGCTAGTCTATCAGCTTCTAACTTTTTAGCTTCGGCTAGTCTATCAGCTTCTAACTTTTTAGCTTCACGAGCAGCTACACGTTCTTCCCTTTCTATCTCTTGTCTCTCTTTTTCCGTTTTCTCTAGCTCAGTTTTAATGTAGCTTGTCAGTTCGTCACCCTGATATCCTAACACGATACCGGTTTCTTTCAGGTCTTCGAGAACCTGTTTGCGATCCATTTTACTGTCTTAGCGCGCTGGCTACAATAAGAATGTATCTCGTGAATTGTGTGTTTTAACCGTCGGCGATAACTCCGCTTATCCCGAAAATAACTTTTAGGCTACAACCTTACAAAAATTATTTAATTTACTCAGAACACCTTCCGAAATAAATTGCGCGTTAACTCTTACACGTTTCACCTGCTTGTCACAGTGTCCGCTGTTCCAAGACTTTCGTAATGTCACGGCTCCTACCATACAACATTACACATTATATCTAGCACCCTAAATATAATAGTCCGAAGTCTGTTACTACCGATAACTCTCCTAGCTGGCGGTATAACCTTCGACTCCTCACAATGAAGTACTCAGTAACACAATACTAAATAAATCATTCAATAGCTAACATGACATATTTAACTACGCTTAAATATATCAACATTAACTAACATGCACGCTACTCTGCAAAAGAATACATGCACATGTCACAACAAAAGCAAAGAAAATCAGTGATACAAAAATCAAAAGAACAATTGGCAATTTCTTTTCGTTCGTTCGTTTCTAGGTTATGATACGCCCTATGTATAAAAATGTTACAATTTACAATTTAATACATATCAATCCCGCGACGACCCACACTTGTTACGTTTCCAGTATTTATTTAAAGACCCTGCTTAGAATAATTAAAAGACTTTAAATATAATTAATTCTTCCTCTCATATTCTACGCAGACTGGTTGCTCAATTTATTATCTGACTAATTAAAAGTGCGTCTTGTAGTTCAGA
Source organism: Sinotaia quadrata (assembly GCA_028829895.1). NCBI lineage: Eukaryota > Metazoa > Mollusca > Gastropoda > Architaenioglossa > Viviparidae > Sinotaia > Sinotaia quadrata. The sequence continues at coordinate 10,979,818 of CM054180.1, read as the reverse complement.
CGACAAATTTACAGACTAATAAACTGCGAACTTTTAGCTAGATTTGAAAACAGTTAAATCCCTCTAAATTAATATGCACTCGTCATCAATCTTTCCGCTCATCCGCCCCCATTCAAATCTAAGAATTAATCTAATTGGTCTATTGTGCATAGAAATCAACTACTAAGAGGTATTAACAAAGAAAATAAGATTTAATAAAGTTTAACAAATTAACAGTAAATCGAATGCAACGCGAATAGTCTTCACTCTGTCTTTACGCGCCTATGCCTGATTTTTGTCAATCTAAATTGCCAGAAAAGTGTTCCTTTGAGATCTGTACACTTGATCTTGCACTTAGCTCTATTCTTGTATCCTTGGTCTCAACACTCAGTCATGCTGATTCGTTCCCTCAGTCCCCCTTTAACGACACACGTGGTGCATAAGGAATGATGTCCCTTTGTTAGTGGCTAGGAACTGGAATTTTTTGCAGCATGGCCCTCAGAGTGGATTTCGACACGCTTACACCAATAAGCTAATGCAGGTGAGGCATGGGTGAACATGAACCATGAGCCGACCTGTGGATGCAACGTGTTTGGATATAATTCTCAACCTAACAGGTCCTACCTAGGCATGGCTCAATTAAATGCGCTGAACAAAGAGTTTCGACCTCGCGTCGCTTACAATTAGATTTTAGAAAAAATATAATCGTCTCACATGTGTTCCATTTAACAGTCATGACGTATGAAGCAATAAAATAGATACAACGTTAAATTAATGTTCATACAAGAGGTAATCCAAACCGACAGAGCGCTTCACAATTTACAATTAAAATTACACGCAATAATTGAATTACATGAAGAATTCATATCGAGCGCAGCATTCTGGCTCTTAGTGAATTAAAACAATATAAATTAAAGTACAGAAATGGAAAAATGGTTACAATAAATTTATATTCCGTAACATATAGGTTTTCAGCTATTTCTCTGAACCATGCTCAAGTGTATATGGAAATCATATAATACATAGCACAAATACATACTTAAACAATACATAGGCAAATACTATTAAATAAAATGATACCTTTGAGAGAAGTCGAAGGGTACCTTGATTCTCTATGGCGCCGGCTGCCTCTCACGACCCGAGTAAGCTGATGGAATTAGCTAAAATGTGCTCGAAGTGAGGGAGCGGAAGCGTGTGGGTACATATATAGAAAGGTATATTGCGTATCACGTGACTGTTCGCAAAGCATGTGGTTGGTTCGAGAACTGGACAATGGTCCTAAAGTTACATAACATCTTGACCTGTTCTAGAAGCACCTAGAAAAAGGAAGCTTTGAACAAAGGGCCAAGGGTTTCAAATATTCGAATTTGAAGTAAACAAGGCAAGTGGGTCACGAAGTCGGACAATTTTATCAGACTGTGACAGTGTGTAGTTAATGTAATAGTATTTCCTTGTGATACATGTCTGTACATATTTTGGTAATAAAACGTGATTGTATAGTGCAAGCATATGACGATGTATGCGTTCATGACACATGATTATGTACTTGTGTGTGTGTGTGTGTGTGTGTGTATGTGTGTGTGATGCTATTATATGTTTGTGATGTATTCATATGTCTGCATGTTTGCATATGGATTCAATGGCTTAGTGCTAAACACGTATATAGAGTTAATTTTCTGTTAAAAAGCAACCAATCCATTACCTCGATGTTTTTAAGTGAGTACAAGAAGCAGTTGTTCTTAAAGGCTTGGTTTGTTATCTCAACAGTCAGAAGCAGACTGACAGATGCTGTATTCTAATCAATTATTTAAAACTGATTTAGAAAGTGGACTACAAGTCAGATTTGTCCGCAAAAAAAGCAAATACCAGTATATCACTTTTCCATTTAAGGATAAAATTGTAAAATATAAAAACTGGATATTGAATTAGATTTTCACATTTAAAAGAACTTCAAAGCATTCTTTAGTGGTAAACAAAAAGTGCACTTTGAATGGCGAGTAGAGATCAATTTCTTTGCAATATTGTGTGAGAAGACTTCGACTGCTGACAGTGTTAAACGCTTAATTCCATCTCTAGTATATAGTTCAGAAAATAATATATTGTGGTGGAGTAAATGTGCCTATCCCTATTTCTAAATTTAATAATTATATATTTGTTGCCAATACCGTGAATCGACCTTGGGCAATGCTTATGATGATATTTTTGTAAGTACCAAACTTGGAGTAAACAACTCAACTGGAGAATATACTAGAACTTGCTGATGTAATCCAAATGGATGATTACTTTTTCGGACTAATAATCTCATACTGGTGCATAACAACTTAATCCAGTGGGAATGGACAAAAAGTTACTTTGTTGAAGAAGTCTTATATTCTAATCACTTTAATTTTGACATAACTCGAGTCCGGTGATAAAGGCGATCATTAGCTTATGGTAACTGACTGATAAAGAAAGAATGGACTTATGAATATTTCGTACATGTTGCTATTGATCTATGATTTGAATTAGAGAATGATTTATGTAAGTGAACCAATATTTCTAAGTTCATTAATTTGATTGCATTGTATATTATACTTGTGAATTTTGATCAGTGCTATATTTCTTATGCTGTGTCTATATTGGGCTAACGAAAATTGTTGCAGGATTTGTAAGCTGAGAATGTGTGTAAAGAGAGAAATATGTTTAGAGATGTAAGATGCCTGAAATTTAGCACTGCCTTAATTTGACTTTTGCAGAAAGCAATGCACCTTTGCTTTTTTGATGATTTTGATCTGTTACAGACTGCAATGACTACTGCAGTCTACCAGAACACATTGGTGTGTGTATCCAACGTTGTCGTTGAACTTAGTAACGTGTTACTGTAAGTTGATTCCTATGAATTCTGTTGGAGAGCCAATATGATGAAAATTGAGGCTTGAGCTTAGTCTCATGAATTCATGAAAGTTTCTTGAACATTCTTTGTGTGGTGCTGAGTAGCGTACACGAAGATTTCGGAACAATCCTTCTGATGTGTTTGATAGTGATGAAATTCTAGATGATTTTCCACAGTGTGCTTGGAGAGCACATCTAAGATTCTGGAACAGTTGTGTAATGTGCCTAGAAGGGATACATTGGACCGCCATCTAATAAGAAAGAATGTGACTTGGTGCAAACCGTGTGATTGTAAACAAGTGATAGTGAAAGCTGCCATCATTGAAAAAGGTTATGAACATTGATTATAATTATCTCTTTAAAACTTTAATCTCATTTCTCTGAAGAATTATACCCATGAACATGATTTTATATTTTTGTGAAGTGATGTAAATGTCAATGCTCTCTTGATTATTTTCATATGCTATATATTTGATTGTTGATGTAATAAATTCATTACCCTTCTTGTACATATCTTAAATCCTTATGTTGGAGTAATAGTGGGTGGATGGGGGCTCGTTAAGTATAAATAAAAGACGGATTTTTATTACTCTTTTGTTAAGAAGTTTAAACCTACAAAATACTTTATGCAACTGTAAAATGTCTTTCTTATTATTGTGTAAAGAGTAGAGTTTTACACCCATATAATCCGCAAATGAGAGACATGTTTTGGACTTGTGGGAGAATAATTGATAACTATAAATTAAAATTATCGATCACTTGTAATTACCTATGTGTTATTAATTAATAAATAATAATCATAACGTTTTTAGGGTGCCCAGATCTCTCCCTCACACAAACACAAACACACACTAACAAACACACACACACACACTAACAAACACACATTTCATTTTAAAAGACAAAATCGTCCATCCACACCCCCCCCCCAAAAAAAAAAAAAAAAAATCTTTTTCAAGTGTAGTAATTGAAAATTTCAGGCGAGATGCTTCATTAAATGCGTTATTATATCCTAAAGTTATTTTTATTGAGATATGTCCACTGTACTACTAGGTGTCTAGCTATACTAAGAGATTTGTCCGCTGAATTAGGCATGTCTCGCTATAATAGGAGATTTGCTCGCTGTATAAGATGTCCCGCAATACTAAGAGATTTGTTCTCTATACATGATGTCCTACTATATTACAAGATTTGTCCGCTGTAATAAATGTCTTGCTATACTGAGAAATTTGTCTTTTGTATTAAGAAATTTGTCCGCTGTACTAGATGTCTCGCTAAATTACGAGATTTGTCCGCTGTACTCGGTGTCTTGGTATGCTAGGATATTTGTCCCACTATACTAAAAGATTTGTCCGCTGTATTTGGTGTCTCGCTTTACTAAGAGATTTATCCACTGTATTTAGTGTCTCGCTATACTAAGCGATTTGTCCGCTGTATTTAGTGTCTCGCTATACTAAGCGATTTGTCCGCTGTATTTAGTGTCTCGCTATACTAAGCGATTTGTCCGCAGTATTTAGTGTCTCGCTATACTAAGCGATTTGTCCGCTGAATTTAGTGTCTCGCTATACTGATATATTTATCCGCTGAATTTAGTGTCTCGCTATACTAAGCGATTTGTCCGCTGTATTTAGTGTCTCGCTATACTAAGAGATTTAGCCACTGTATTTAGTGTCTCGCTATACTAAGAGACGTGTCCGCTGTACTAAGAGAGTTGTCCTCTGTAATAGGTGTATCGCTATATTACGAGATTTGTCCTTTACACTAAGCGTTTCTCTTTATTGAGATTTATCCAGTACTGTAGATATGTCTCACTACACTACGGGATTTGTCCACTGCATTAGTTCTGTCTTGCGATACTAAGAGACTTGTCTTGTAATACTAGAAATCTCTTCTTGTGAGTGATCGATGGCACCGTTACTGTGCTCGGATGGCGGGAAGATGAAGGCGAAGTTCGGTCTGATTTGATTGACGTAAACTTTTAGCGAGCAGAACACCTTTATCTTTCCAGTCTTTTCCTTCTTGTTAAAGGAAAAATTACTTCTCAAAAAGCTGACACATTCTTTCCGAGAATAACGTTACGTTTCCTGTCAAGATATGCATTTCCAAGCGTATATATCGCACATTTCTTACATTGTCACCTTAAGTGCGACAACACATTTCTTTTATTAGCTCTACCGTTAAAGTACCGCTCGGTTTAAAATAAAGCGAACTGAGGAAAATACCAGCAAAACACTTTTAAAAAAATTGAGTCTGTTTATAATGATTAAAAAAAAAAAGCATTTAATTTGAAGTCCAATCTCTCGAAACGTTGCGACACGATGTGATTCTAACATCTCTTTAAGTTGAATATCTTGCAGTTCTATTGCTCTAAAAAGGGATTCAATTCATCCGACCACTGCTTCTCTGCAACTCATCACTTTTGACCATTATCTGACCCTAGCGAGATGAAACAAAAAATAAAGCAAAACAAAACCGACAACAAATAAGAAAAGTGAAAACAAAAAAAAAATACACGCAGTTTCAGGAGTGTTTTGTTTATTTATTTATTTATGTATTTATTTTCATCCTTCAAAGGATTTTGGGACACTGTACAAATAAAATCTCTTTGCAACTATCCCGTTCTGATGTACTTGTGATCATGTTTCTTTTTTAATTTCGTATCGTCATAACGCTTTAGTGACATGACATAAGAATAATGCTAGGAAAGTACAAAAACATAACATGTAATGAGATGACGTCACATAACCTCGAGTTCACTATTATTTTTTGCTGCTAGGATGGGTGTTCTTGAATTTTATTACATTTTTGCTGCTACGATGGGTGTTCTTGAATTTTATTACATTTTTGCTACTGCTAGGATTGGTGTTCTTGAATTTTGTTACATTTTTGCTACTGCTAAGATGGGTGTTCTTGAATTTTATTACATTTTTGCTACTGCTTCTATTGTTGAAAAATCTCATTCCTGACGATGTTTTAGACGTTGAGAGATCTGAGTTTTCCCTGCATGACTAGAATACTGATTGCATTTAGGACGCCCATGTTTGTCTTCATCTCAAAGATTGCTATGATCTTTCACATTTCACTTTGTAGCTGCGGTGAAGTTAGTAACAAATTGTGTGTTGTGTGTGTGTGTATATATATATAATATATAAAATGTGTGTGTGTGTGTGTGTGTGTGTGTGTGTGTGTGTAAAACGTTTGGTCGGACTCGGGAAATACTTCAGAATAAGAAGAACACAAATCAAAATTCGAGAATCTGCTTACACAGCAAAAAGTACAATTCTATTTTCATAGTCATATATCGAGACACAAGTCGATTTTTTTTGTAGAGTGACTAACCAGAAAAAAAATCTTGTTTAATTAATTATCTCTAGGTACTTTCATTTCATTGGAACGGAAGTCACTTACCGTTACCCACATTTCTTACAGCTAAAGAAAATGACATCAATCAAGCAAATAGCAGACACACTCGAACACGCATAAACACTTAATTTTTGCATTAGTCGTGGGTTGCAAATCGGACATAGGAAACTAAATCATGATTTTAAATATATGGAGAGTGAAATAGCAATAGCAACAGAAAATGTATGTGTACATATGTGTTTGAGTGTATATGTGTATGTGTGTTTGCATACACAGTCATAAAAATCTTTGCATGTATGTGTGTGTGTGTGTGTGTGTGTGTGTGTGTGTGTGTGTGTTTGTGTTTGCATGTTTAGAAGTGTTTAAGTGCATATGAAAATGAGTTTTAGTATACCCGTATACATGTGAATGCTTTTGAGAGTATGTGTGTATTTATGCGAGGTACGTAATATTATGGACAATGTAGGTGAATGACCAGGAGATTTTATGAAATAAGGAAAGACTGCTTTTTCCTTATAAATTATAACCAGGGAACAATGCTAAGTTTCCAGTTTATTCCTTTGTAACTCAATTCTTTCTTACATTCAAGTCTCAACTTACATATTCCTGTATTTATTAGCCCGATACATACATACAGTATAATAAATACAGTGTAATAGTTTATAAACAGGTTCACTAGAAACAATGTCAAGTGTTGAGCATACTACATATAAACATTATCGTTCACAATTCGTAGAATCTCTACTTAAAACGTAACTACAACAACACATCAATAGCAAACGTGCAAAATATTTCTAAGTCCATTCTCTCTCAATCAGTCATTTAACTCACCATTAAGCTAATGGCTTCCTTTCATGATCAGACTTCTTGCCACACCAAATTCAAGTGATTAGACAATAGAATTCTCTACAGCTTGTAGACGTTTGATCTCAGCCCATTGGCTGGTCTCATACTCGTAAATCTTAATCATTGGATAATAAAACCTACTCATCGAGTTGGAACTGGTTTGCATTGCATCAGCAATTCCTAACATATTCTGAACTTCAATGTTTACTCCAACTCTGACACTTACAAAAATACTATCATAAGGAGTGCTCAAGGTCAGGTCACGTCGACAATTTAACAATTTATAACGTTTAGAAATAGGGATAGGCAAACGTACTTCACCACCAATGACATTAGTAGTCCAACAACATTATTAATTGCCTGGACAGTATAATTTCAGTATTAATATGATTCTTAGTAAAATGACACTATCCATGCTGTATTGGCATTACATTAATAATTGCCTGGACAGTATAATTTCAGTATTAATATGATTCTTAGTAAAATGACACTATCCATGCTGTATTGGCATTAGTAGTACAACAATATTAATAATTGCCTGGACAGTATAATTTCAGTATTTATATGATTCGTAGTAAAATGACACTATCCATGCTGTATTGAGAAATGATAAAACGAATAATTTTGTAGTTGCAATGGTAAGCAGTAATATTACATTCAGTTTTTGAAATTGACATTACCTTTGACATTAGTTGTGTAAAGACAGTATTAAATATATTAAAACTGTGCATCATGTAGTGCCATGAAAATATTAATCTTGCCTGCATAATCTATTGGAAATTTAATGGCAAAATATTACAATAGCATTACAGATGGAGAGTGTGAGTACAAATGAATTAAGTGGCTTTGACACAGTTAATGAAATGAGAAAGAAGTGAAAAAAGAAGCGATTATGAAAATAATAATATAATTGACGCATGTTGTGCAACGGCAATATTAATGATGTAGATAGAACAGTGGCATTATTAAAGGTATGGGTAGTACAATGGTACTTCTAATGGTAAAAGTTATACAGTTACATTATTAATGGCATGTGCAGTAACTGGTAATATTAATGATGTGGGTAGTAGAGAAATATTATTATTGGGATGGGCAGTACAGAGTCATTTTTAATGGTGTGGTTGTATAGTGGCAATATTAATGGTATTTGTAGTACAGTGACATTTTTTATTAATGGGGTGGATAGTACTGGCATTAATGGTGTAGGTAGTGGCATTATTAATGCTATGGGTAGCACTTGGCTTTAATGATGTGGGTGGTATAGTAACATGTTTAATGGGGTAGGTAGTAACTGGCATTAATGATGCAGGTATTACAGTGGTATTATTAATGGTGTGGGTAGAAACAGGCATTAATGATGTAGGTAGTACAGTAACATTATTAGCGGGGTGGGTAGTAACTGGCATTAATGATGTAGGAAGTATAGTGGCATTATTAATGGGGTAGGTAGTAACTGGCATTAATTGTTTAGGTAGTACAGTGGTCATTAATTGCATGGGAAGATCAGTAGATGTTTTAATGGTATCGGTAGTAATATGGCATTATTAATAGTACTTATAGAGCACCTCAATATTAATATTACTAGTTATGCTGTAGTAATGTAAACAGCACTGATAAATACTGGCAAAATTTTGAGTAAGATTAATGAAACATTACTGATGACTTAATAATATGGGCAATAAATCGGCATGGAAGCGAAACGATAAGAAAAATTACGCTTAAAGACTGGGATGATGTCAACGGCAATGATTTGACTGTTAATTCTCGTAACTGGAATTATAACGGAAGCAAGAGAAATGTAACGCCAGAATGCAAAGGTACAAAAATAATCAATGCAAAGTAAAACGCAACGACTGAACGATGACAGAAACAATGAGGAAAAAGAATACAAATGTACCGGATGTAGGACAGCAGAACGCGCAATAGGTCCCGGCCAACAGCACTCCCCATAATTTCAGACTGGAGAGAAACAGTCATTCGGAATTTTGCATACCGACGTTAAATCCGCGTTTCTCAACCAAGTCAAAAGAGAGTGTTGGGCAGGTGTTGGCTCAAAGGCAGGCCACTGCCACTAAACTCTCTTTTACAAGATCTAGCGTTCGATTCTCGTTCGGGGGTGAGATACCGCTAACTCAGGATCCGTATAGTTTAACCTGTGCACTGTATTGGCCAACGAATTCTATATTGTAAGGACTAGGCACCATAAAGACCCCTCGGCTATTTCAATTCAACAAGTTTACACCGACATAATCCACCCTAGAAATTTATAAATTTATATTTCCATCTCCCGTTTCCCTGCTGTTACTATTTTTTTTCTAATATAATTTATTTTTGGCTTTTGCATCTGTTTGCGAAATCAGTGAAAGTTGGAAGCGGAAACGAAATAAATAAATAAAAAAAAAGGAAGAAAGGGGAGGGAAGTGAGGTATCTCATGGGATAGAGTGGTGGCTGGCTGATTACTCAAATCTGTACTTACGAACTGAATCACTGCAATGTTGCCGCCAATAATAACAAGAAAGATATAGTAGAATGGTTGAAATATAAAAAGAACATAAAACTAAACTGAAAATAATTTCAACATCAGTGTCCAGTGCTTGCGAACTAAAGTCATTTACCTTTTTTTTTGAAAACATCTTACGGGTTTCACGTGAATGTCCATGAGGCGTGAGCGATACGATTACATTTGAAAATCTTAACCAATCCCGGCATTTGGATTTTATGATACGCAATTTCCTCCCCTTCTCTCCCAGGGCTATGTGTATTACACTCTCGACGATGGCATCAAACCTTTCGAAGCAACTTTAAGAAGGCAATCAGTCAGGCAAACGCATAGCGATAGGCATATTAAAGGTCAGAGGAAAAGGAAAAACTAAAAACCAAAGTACACGCGCGTATGCACATACCCACACACTTTTGAGAGGCAGCGGTAATTTGACTGCCTTTTCCGAAAATTTGTTTTTTATTGCTAAAGGAAGCAAATACATTTAAAAAAACTACTTTGCCTGAATATCTTAAAGAAACAAATTGAAGGAAGAATTCGTCAACATGCATTGGTATACGAGAGTACGAAATAAACGCTGTGTTAAATCTGTCTGTCTATCTATCTATCTATCTATCTATCTATCTATCTATCTATCTATCTATCTATCTATCTATCTATCTATCTATCTATCTATCTATCTATCTATCTATCTATCTATCTATCTATCTATCTATCTATCTGTCCGTCTGTCTGTCTATCTATCTGTCTGTCTATCTATCCATCCACCCATCCGTCCGTCTGTCTGTCTATCTATCTATCTATTAGGAAAGTTATTTTGTTTTGCACTGAAGAACGCATCTATTTGGCGCTTTTACTTATAAGAACAGAAAAAAATGTGTTGTTTTCTCCGTTTTGTTGCTAGGAAACGCCAGACAGCGACTTTCACCAGTCATTAATTATTGAAAACAAAAGTCATAAATAAAAAGAAATTTGTCAAGAATCGGATTTCTCATTCTCTATCTCTCTCTTCTTTCCTACTTCCTTCTTTGCCTTCAAAATCCCCCCACAACCCGGTTTTGCATTATTATTTTTCTGCTTCGTTTCGCTTTATGTAGGCTCACATTGATGTAGGCTCACATTGATGTAGGCTCACATTGATGTAGGCTCACATTGATGTAGGCTCACATTGATGTAGGCTCACATTGATGTAGGCTCACATTGATGTAGGCTCACATTGATGTAGGCTCACATTGATGTAGGCTCACATTGATGTAGGCTCACATTGATGTAGGCTCACATTGATGTAGGCTCACATTGATGTAGGCTCACATTGATGGATACAAAAAGAAACAAATGGACAGAAAAATAAATTTTGTTAAAGGTCTCAGAATACGCACCCAATTTATGTACAATTGCATGTATCTACTATATTGTGGATAGGTGTTTTTTTTCTTGGAGATTGGAAATAAGAATGCATAGGATTCAACACCACCATGACAAGTAAATTGCGCACATCAACCACATCTGGCACAGAAAGCCACTCGCATTTTAAGAATATGTAAACCACTTCTGGCCTTGTACAAAACATAAATATTTCATCCTGAAATGCGAAGAGAGTTTTACAGTCTGGGGTCCTAGTTGAAGAGAAACAATCAGTTTCGAGGCGTGGTCATTTGGGAAAAATTTCATTTAGCGAAAGGCTCATGTCGGACAGATCTCGTGTGAGAAGACAGGCTGTCTCGGATTTTCCGTAGGTTGCTGTGCATCACTTGCTGAGTCCCGATTTCTGCGCGATTGGTTAGCGGATTAAATCCATTAAATATGCCACTTTATTGGCATTGCTGCTTCTGAAAGTTACATCGTTCAAGATATTGAACCGGATCAATCAACTTTGTTTTCGATTGCCTCCGTTTGCCTCAGGATCGATATAATGAAAGAAAGAAAGAAAGAAAGAAAGAAAGAAAGAAAAAGAAAGTGAAAAAAGTTCTTATATATATATATATACTCACACAGTAGCATGATGACTTTATTTTATGGAAACTTGACAAAATTATTACAATTAAAAGCAAATATAACATCAATTTCCTTCCTTCTCTCTCCCCAAATCCCAAACAAATCTGAAACATCAAAACTTTCTACAGGAAAACAAGGCAAGAAACTATTAAAACCAAAAGAACAGACTAAAACATAAACGGCAAATAAACAAAAATAAGGAAACAAACAAAAGCAACACAGCTTCAAGCACCACCCAAATATTAAAAATTCAACAAAAACAAGAACAAAACAAACCTAAAGAACAAACAAAGAATAATTAACAAATGAAATAGCCTCCCACAAAAGAAATAATAAAGGGAAGAAAGTCCAAACTAACAAAGAGACAAACAAAAATCAAAGAAACAAAGCAAAACATAAAAAGTTCCAGAAGAAAAACTAAAACAAGAAAGCAGAAACTCAAAGATGTATAGGGTTAGACTCCACACATCCAGAAGAAACCGTAAACATTCATTCATTTTGACATTATAAACCAAAACAAATGTTTCATTCTCTTCGCTTTGAGAAGATATTGGGTCCCACGTGATCGTGCAGAACCAAGTATTAGATTCACTTTGCTTATCTAAGGGAAGCAATTCCGCAGAGTGGTGCTATAGTCTTCTGGGACAAGCACATCTTTCATTTTATTAAAAATGAAAAAATAAAAATAAATAAATTTTAAACTTCTTGAAAAACACTTTTACAAATATTGTTTATTAAGGATGCGAATATAATAATTAGTCTTTGAAAAAATCTGTTAGCGCAGGAGATATTTTAAAAAAGAAAAGAACATGTCAGCCAAGCGAGACAAAGTTAATTTTAGAGTTTCGATGTATTGCTTTCTGAGGAGTATTACGTAAGATAAAAACATTTGAGCCTGTTTAATAAATCTTGGCGCAAACATCTCTATCATCACAGAAAAATAGTAAAACTACTGTTATTTTTTTTAAACGGTTATATAACTACTGTTCATTTTACAACGGTGACAAAACCCACTGTTCAGTTTACATTGGTAACATAACCACAGTTCATTTTATAACTGTAGACTGTAGCCAAACTCCCGTTCATTCTTTAATGATGGTAAACCTTTTGTTATTCTGTAACTGTGGTAAAGCTACCACTTATTCAACAAAGATGGTAACCCTACTGTTCACTCTATAAAGGGCATACACCCTCTGTTCATTTTATAACGGTGATAGAACTACTGTTCACTCTATAAAGGGCGTACACCTTCTGTTCATTTTATAACGGTGATAGAACTACTGTTCACTCTATAAAGGGCGTACACCCTCTGTTCATTTTATAACTGTGATAGAACTACTGTTCACTCTATAATGGTGAGGAATCTATGATACATTCAGCAACAGAGATAAAACTGATGTCCAGCACAATGCGGATAAAAATATAGCTCTTTCAGCATCAGTGGCAAATTAAAATTACTGCTCATTCTACAGCGGACTACTGTAGGACTACTGTTCATTCTACGCAGGGTGGTAACTCGGCTATTCATACTATAGCGAATATATAAATACAGTTTTATCTGACCCCCTCCCCCGAATGTATATACATTCTATTTGAGTGACTGCTGTGTTATTTGTAACATTGTTACACTTACCGATCAATTTAAAGCAGCGGTATTGCTTTTGTTCCGTGTACACTGGTACAATCTCAGGATAATACAAAAAGTAATATGTATACACGTCTCGTTTAAGAGCAATGCAACACTGGCTGAATGAAACCGGATGTGGTGCACATACTAGTCAGTTTAAAGCAGTGAAACAATGTTGAAGAAATCTACAGTAATGACCTTTCTTGAAAGGAGCAGTAGTAAGGTACCGTATCACTACCACTACTACTACTACTACTACTACTACTACTACTACTACTACTACTACTACTACTACTGCTACTACTACTACTACTACTACTACTGTTGTTGCCACTACTACTACTCCGTTGTATCACAAAGGTGTCATCTTCATCCAATCTGTAACAGTTATACAAGTGCAGTTCATTCTGCCACACACTTTATTAATTCTCTTTCAAATTCTATCTTGAAATTTTATAAACCAATTTTTCACTAAAAGAATGATATCAAAGGTACCCTGCTAAATGTCAAACCGAGAGATGTTATCATTTACTTTAAATTTGTTAGCTATTTAAACGCCGACTTAGGATTTGTGAGTTAGAGCTAAATGTTTTACCGAGAGATGTTATCATTTACTTTAATTTTTTAATTCTGTTGGTTATTTAAACGCCAACGACTTAGGATTTCTGAGTTAGAGCTAAATGCACGTTAACCAAAGAGTACAAGGCGGAAGTTCTATTGCGTTGAAGCTCTGTGACCCTCCAGAGCGCGCTAACTCTTGTTCTGGTTTTCGATGTAAGTATCATCGAGTTTGCATCAGGAATTAAAAAAAAAAACAACTCGCGCGTTTTTTGCAACCGCACGTGCACACAACGCATCACGTTCATAGTTAGAATCCGTACGGATGTTCGTTTAACGTGACTGTTAAATGTAGATACAGACAAAAAACAAACAAACAACAGTTATTGCAGCCACTGTGCGCCAAAAGAGATCAAAGAACGCACGCACGCACATACACAAACACGTACACCCACAGACACAAGCACTTAGAGCTCATTATAAATTAAAAAAAAATATATATATATATAATAGTGAACGATTCCTTTAGCACACAATAGAGGAGAAATTATATGCAAAGAAAGCTTGCCGCGGTGATGCAGTCGATCGACAAATCTATCGTCTGTGTGTTTTGTGCTGTAGGCGCGCCTTGGAGAGAATTATTTTGAAAGCAAAATGACGACTCCTTACTCTTCATCACACGGGAATTATTCTCTGTGAGGCGACTGGAAGATATTCTCCTGCAAATTACATTTTAAAATAAAGTACAGGAGACCCAGCAAATTAATGTTCGCATTGGCTTATACCCTCTCCCATCTAGTGTCCCCCCCATCCACCGGTAGTTGTCAGGTAGAAAAGAAGTGACGGTCGCTCGAATCTGGAAACGCAATAGTCGCTTAGAAAGAAACGGACGCCTCCGCTTCCACCCCCACCCACCCCTTCAGAAGAAATCTTAAATGGCTCAGCCCAAGTTGCGAGACGCTGTAAGCGAGTTATTGGGTACAGGAAGGTCTCTTGAAAACGATGCATCAAGTGAGCGTCAGTCGTTATGCGTATTATAGAGCGTTCTGAAAACAAGCCCTGATAGGAAAACACCACAGTAACAAGTTGTGAGCGTCACTTGTTATGCGTATTATAGAGCGTTCTGAAAACAGGCCCTGATAGAAAAACACACGGTAACAAGCTCTAAAAAGCCGAAACAAAACTACATGTGACTTAATGGATCTGTCCACAGATATTGTCTACAGAAATCGAGAATAACAAGGACTTTTCGTTTCTTTAGGTTGGAATTATATCTCACCAAGAGTCTGCTTGCGGGGGGGGAGGGACGTGCAGAAAAAGGGATACATTACAAAAATACCCCGCAATCTTTCTTGATAAAGTTAAGAATATTATAAAGAATACCAACTCTAAAACATAAAAGAAAAACCGAAGTTTCATCTGCATTGCAGTTGACATCACTACTAGGTTTTCCATTTGGCTGGAAACTGCATCTTAACCGGAGAAGACACAGTCAATGCTGAGAGGAATTTTTCTGTCGACTTTCCCTCAAACAGCGTCTTGGTGCGCAGGTTGTCGCGCACAAACATTTCCCGTCGTGTACAACATGCCAACGTGCTTGTCATTTTCGCACTCAATGCGGTCTGATTAACTTAGCACATTGTTTTTGTGTGTGTGTGTGTGTCAGTTCTGATTAACTTAGCACATTGTTTTTGTGTGTGTGTGTGTGTGTCAGTTCTTACGAAATCTGGTGACAGTTTCCCCTGGACACGATTGATGGATAAGTAATAAGTAGCGCTGAAAAATCGGAAGACAGGAAAGAAGAACACCCCAAAAAAAAAAAACAACAAAAAAACCCAACAACAAAAGGTAAGTCAGTGTAGTACGTCTCAAATTCATTTAAAATTTATTTGCTCTTCTCGTTGTTCATTTGTGACTACTTTTGTATATCGATGTGATTTCTTTTAAAAATGCATGAAATAGACCGAAAGACAACAAATACAATTATGTTCGCGCGTGTGTTCGTTTTTCTCGGTGTGTGTATGAGGCACATGAGTGCAGGCTAGGGTATGACCGTGTGTATGTGTGTAAATATAAGTATGTGGTTATTTCCAAGGTATATCTGTGTTTGAGTGTGTGTACGAACGTGTCTGAATGAGTAAAGTGACGTAAATGTGTATTACTTTTTAAGAGTACGAGAATAATGGGCGTCAAGAGTGAGTGAACATCTGCTATTTTTAAGGTTGCGTGAATGTCTGTGATTGTAAGGGTATGTGAATGTGCGCGTGAATGTCTGTGGTTGTAAGGGTATGTGAATGTGCGCGTGAATGTCTGTGTTTGTAAGGGTATGTGAATGTGCGCGTGAATGTCTGTGTAAGGGTATGCGAATGTACGCGTGAATGTCTGTGTTTGTAAGGGTATATGAATGTACGCGTGCTTTTTATGCAAATATTTGTAAGAGTTTTTGTCTATGTGTATGCGTATACCTGTATATATGTGTGTGTGTTAGTGTGCCCCGAATTAATTGATTTCCATATATTCGAATTCAGAATCATTCCTTCACTATTCTATTTAATGTATTATTTGGTTAATGGTATGTAACGTGAAGGAGATTCCAGCTTGAAAACGTGTGGGATAATGGCGATTTAGTATTCATGCGTTTTTTCTAGTGTATTTTCTGGGTTGAGATAGGAGTGCTTGAACCGAATATTTTCACTAGATATATTCACTTTGAAGATATTAACATCTTAATGAAAATTCCACTCATCTACCCTTTAACTAGTAAATGTACAATTTAGACGTACTATAGTATTGATTTCAACTCACCTCTCTCTCTCTCTCTGTCTCTCTCTCTCTCTCTTCACTGGCGTTAGTAATAAGCTTCTGTATGAATAGTGAACAAAAAAAATTCTTTTCCCGCTTATCGTTTACACAGTCAGTAGAATATCGCCATAAAAGCGTTAATGGGGTATTAGTACAACACATTGTTTAGGAATAAACTCGTGTTATGTTACCCTCTGTCGTCACCAGAGGAACAGCATTGTTTGAAATAGTTCTCTAAAGGCAGTATTGTGCACATTAATCACTGGACTCTCGTAGCAGATGGTGAAGCAACAGACGTTGACCCCTTTAGCTACGAACAACAGTCTCCATTTCCGAGGCGGTAACTCTGCAAATTTCGACGCCTAATGTGTCTTTTGCCGAATGCCAAAAGACGAAGAAGATTGATACAGACGACAGGCGACAGTTCGTTGAAAGCACTTAGCATCAAAATTAAAATCGAGCAATGTCGAGTGAGCTTCCAGAAACAAAGGTTACAAATTAAGAAAATGTTGCCTGCTTCTAATTGTCTCCATTCCAACATACGCCAGGGACTTGTCTTAGCGTATTCTTTGTGCTGACCTATATAAAGTTTGTTTTCTAAAACGAGGAAACTGCTGCAGTAAAGCGATCAATCACGAAGTTACTCTCAGTCTTTGTGCTGTGAGAAAGGAATCTTTTATACAAAGTCAAGGTTTCTTGGTAGCTCTCTGTTCGTTACAGCTCGGATTAAGTCGAGATTGTTTATTTGAAAACAAAAAGGTACAGAAGCTCGGCAATTGTCTGAGAACATGCATTAGATTCTGAATTACTATCCATTTCCACTAATGATGCAGAATTCGCGAGAAAATTGATATCGATCTAGAGTCTTGCAAACGGCTGCATCGACAGACGGCAGCACTGTAGTGGAGAGTCAATCTCAGTCAATGTTTGAAAAACCGACCAATCAATCATACTGTTACATTTCATATTTTTATTTACTTGACATATAATATTTCAAACATTGGTTGATTGGACAGCACATGATGGGCTTTGGGGACATTAACAGGTAAACTTCTCGATTAATTTTTGACTTCTGTTATGTTTAATGCTAGGCATACGAATGACTCCATATTTGTTCTCTGTTTTAATTCTAACAAATTTTTTACTTTTTCTTGTAAGTCTTACAATAAGCATATTTTTCCTATTAAGTTTTATTCTTAGTCTTCAGGAATATGTTTTCGTAGGTGTAACAACAGTCATATTCTTTCTTTCAAGTCTGGAATCAGGAATATGTTTTCTTAAGTTTAACAACAGTCATAGTTTTTCTTTCAAGTCTTGGAATCAGGAATATTTTTTAGTCTGAGAATCAGGAATACGTTTTCTTAAGTCTAACTACAGGCATCTTTTGAACACTCCCTCCCTTCCTCTGATGAACAAGAAATCAACACCATAATAAATAAGCATGGGTGAATAAATATATAATAATAATAATAATAATAATAATAATAATAATAATAATAATAATAATAATAATAATAATAAAGAAAGTTTTAAGATTGTGGTGTCCAGTTTACTATGTTACATATTGTTTGAAAAGATCTCGTTTCACTGGGTTTTAAAGCGATTCATTGAGTATATAGAGATTTGACTGAGCAGCAAGTGCTTTCCTTGGGTAGTATAGGGATTTGACTGAGCAACAAAATGCTTTCCTTGGGTAGTATAGTGATTTGACTGAGCAGCAAAGTGCTTTCATTGAGTAGTATAGTGATTTGACTGAGCAGAAAAGTGCTTTCATTGAATAGTATAGTGGTTTGACTGAACAGCAAAGTGCTTTCATTGAGTAGTATAGTGGTTTGACTGAACAGCAAAGTGCTTTCATGCGATAGTGGAGGACTTTCATAGAGTAGAGAAATGCTTTAATTTGCTCAATAGTAAAATGCTTTAACTAAGTAGCGAAATGCTTTAACTGAGTAGATGAATGCTATAATTGAGTCCCTACTCAATTATATATTATAGTGCCTTAAAGATTAATGAAGTGATTTAATTGAGTAGTGAAATGCTGTAATTGAGTAGGGAAGTGCCTTAAAGACTAGTTAAGTGCCTTAAAGACTAGTGAAGTGATTTAATTGAGTAGTGAAACAATGCCATTGAGAGATGAAGTAATTTCATTGCTTTCGTTGAAAAGCGAAGTGCATATTGAGTGGTTAAGTAATTTCACTGAGTATGAAAGTGAATTAATTCTTTAGTGAAGCGCTTTCATAGAGAAATGTAGTTGTGAAAGTCATTGAATACTGTAGCGTTTTCATAGATTGACAAAGTTGTTTCATGTGCAGTGAAACGATTTAACCGAAGGTGAAGTTATTTCGCTGAGTAACGACGTGATTTCATTGAGTAGTACGTGCAATGAGTAGTGAAGTAATATCATTGAGCAATGAAGTGGTCTCAATGAGCAACGAAGTAATGTTACTGAGAAATGAAGTGGTCTCACTGGGACATGAAGCGATTCCATTGAGTGATAAAGTGGTGTGACTGAGTAGATTTCACGGAGTACATAACTGGTTTCATTGTATAGTGATGTTATTACACTGAGGAATGAAGTAACGTTATTACGTAGTGAAGTTATTACACTGAAAAATGATGTGACTTTATTATTTATTGAAGTTATTACACTGAGAATGAAGTGACTTTATTAGGTAGTAAAGATTTTACACTGAGGAATTAAGTGACGTTATTATGTAGTGAAGTTATTGCACTGAGGAATAAAGTGGCGTTATTATGTAGTGAAGTTATTACACTGAGGAATAAAGTGACGTTATTATGTAGTGAAGTTATTACACTGAGGAATAAAGTGATGTTATTATGTAGTGAAGTTATTTGATTGAGTATTGAAAGTTTCTTTTGTGTATTGAGCATTTTATAGAGAATTTATTTTTATTAAGTAATGAAATCATGACAGTGAGTAGTGAAGTTATTACAATGAAAAATGAAGTGATAGTACATAGTGCAATGATTTCAATGAGTAATGAAGTTATTTCATTGTGCAGAGAAGTAATTTCGCTGTGTAGTGAATTGATTTCAACGAGTATAAAGTTATTTCATTGTGCAGAGAAGTAATTTCGCTGTGTAGTGAATTGATTTCAACGAGTAATAAAGTTATTTCATTGAGTAATGAAATAATTACCGTTGTTCAGTGCTACGATTCCGTGTATAATGAAGATTTATATCCTTGTGTAATGAAATTATGTCACTGTAGAGTGAAGAGATTTGTCGTGATGTCTTGTGGAGTGATTTCCTCTGTGTAGTGGGCATTAGGCAGAGAAATGATTTCACTGAGTAGTATTTCGCTGTGTAGTGGGCATTAGGTAGAGAAATGATTTCACTGAGTAGTATTTCGCTGTGTAGTGGGCATTAGGCAGAGAAATGATTTCACTGAGTAGTATTTCGCTGTGTAGTGAAATGCTTTCAATGATTAACGAAGTGATTTCATTATCTAAAGAAGTGTTTTCATTGTGTGCCTCGACTTTGAAAACAACATAAAAAGATATAGGATACATATGATGTACATGTTTGACAACGTGTGACACATAGTTAATTAAGAAAATTATTATTATTAATTAATCTTTCATAACTAATTTCAAGTGATGTGAATGATTCTCCAAAAGAAACCACTCGTCTCACTTGGCGGATTATTTTGGCGTTGTAAACATTTTCAGTTCCACAATATAAACCAACATTTACATTCACATAAGGTTTTCTGTAGGTGGAGAAAACCTCTTACTAAGGAGAAGACAAATCCGACTTTAATCTGTATTTAGTGAGCCCCATCCACCCACTTTCTTCTCCAACATAAGAATATCAATATGCGTAAGAAGGTCAATAAATTTAATAATAAATTTATGAAAAGAGAGATCAATTATGCAAATGACAATTACAATGAAACATATAATTTGACATTAATATTCCACGAAACCACATTCGGGTAATTATAGTTTACAGTCTCTCTACATATAATAAAAAAAATACAGCTAATTATAGTTCAACATTAGAGTCACTACAAAGTGCAGGTTAGTCCTATCAGAGAGTAGAAATGGAGTTATTAGAAGAGGTTATTATAAACTTCACACATAACCTGGATTAAGTACAGCTTCCACAGTCTTTTTACTGGCCTTTACAATCACATCAGAGTGTAAAAATTGTTACAATGTCAAAATTGTTACAATGTCAAAATGTCCACGCTCAGCACTGTTTCTACCTCGTGCGCAAGAAAACGCTGACGCGTCGTTACTCTCTCAACCGATCTGGCACTCTCGTGCCGTCAGTTTCTCGAGCAGAACACAATCACAATGATTGTGTTATCTCCACTGGACTGACATCACAATGATTGTGTTATCTCCACTGGACTGACATCACAATGATTGTGTTATCTCCACTGGACTGACATCATAATGATTGTCTTATCTCCACTGGACTGACATCATAATGATTGTGTTATCTCCACTGGACTGACATCATAATGATTGTGTTATCTCCACTGGACTGACATCATAATGATTGGGTTATCTCCACTGGACTGATGTACTTAGCATCTTTGCTTTGGTACATCAAAAGTAGGGGTGTAGCATACTCCCTTATGCTTACACACTGCAACACACTTTGCAAGTTTCCCGGTCACTCAAGTCACGACTAGTGAACAAATGAAGGGTACCTAGGAACTTGAAAGTTGAATTAGAGGCTCCACTTAGACTCATAGCTCAGGTTGAACTCACACTCAGACTTAACCAAAAAGAAGAAGAAATCAGAAGACCGCTTGCTGACTGCAACATAAAATCAAGGAGCAAGCCTAAGTTTCTTATTCATTACAATATAACTATTCTATTTCACATCCAGTCTCAAAACTTATAATCTCCTGCAACAGTAGTTTATATCACCATGGTACAATGAATACAATGTATCAAACAATGTCACATATTAATACACCACATGGGCGCAGCTTAGTTAAAATATTTGTAGTAAATAAATCAACTTACCTAGTACATCTTTACATAACACAAGTAAAACATATCAATAGAAAAATGTATGAAATGTTTCCAAGTCCACTCTCTCTCAATCAGTCAGTTTAAACTCACCACTCAAGCTAATGATTATCTTCAGAGCCGGACTTCTCTCTTTGTCTTCAAATTCAAAAGTGAATAGACAGCAAATTTCTTTACTACAAGTAAACTCCTTAAACGCAGCCCATTGGCTGTTCTCGTTCTCATAAATCATAATCATTGGATAATAAAAAACAACAACTACTAACTCAGTTTCTACTAGGTCAGAAAATGTAGAATATTTTTCCCTTAGGCTCTTTACTTCAAACTCAGACATTTTCAAATTAACACCATAAGGAGTGCCCAAGGTCGGGTCACTCTGACAATTTAGCAGCTTAAATAACAATTAAAATTAAAATAGGGAGGGGCAAATTCTACACTATCACAATATCGAGACATTTGTACATGATTATATTGTTCTCATGATCTTGACTAAAATGCCAACAATGAAATTTTGAGTCACGTAGTTTTCCAATGTTTTCAGTTCTTTTAACCAGCCACCACTAAAAGTTCACTTTATCTGTGACGTCAACATCCTTTGTAATTGCTTAAACGGACTACCAGGGTCACGTGATCTGTGATATAGAAAGCTCTGAATCTGTAGGGATCTCATGTCAAAGGCAATGGTAGGTTTGACTTTATTTAGCGATCTTACGGAGGAGTGGTCGCAATGTCGAAGAGACATTAATATACTGTTCCCGCTAACTGACCTCACCGCTGGCAGTGATTGTCACGTGTAAAAGATCTGTAGGTAATGGAACACTGTAAGACAGTGACATCGTGTTTTAAAAGAAAATGTCATTAAAAAAAGAAAACGCATGATCTGTTTTATTCTCGGAAACGTTCTCATGCAAGTTTATTAGTATCAATGTCGGGGTCAAGGTCAAGTGAGTGTTTTTTTTTTATTTTTTATTTTATTGTTATCATTAAGAAATTGAAATACAGCAATTATTTCTTGGGATAACACTGAAAATTAATTATTGATTATAAAGGGCATCTATCTATCTATCTATCTATCTATCTATCTATCTATCTATCTATCTATCTATCTATCTATCTATCTATCTATCTATCTATCTATCTATCTATCTATCTATCTATCTATCTATCTATCTATCTATCTATCTATCTATCTGTTGAACAAAATATGGATTGTAAGAGATGATTTTAGAGTAGATTGTTTATGTCGCTCATTGAACGCTTTCGGCTTGCACAAAACGAAAACATTTCTCTCATTGAAAACACTAGCGCAATGTGTGTACGTTTGAAAGGCAGTGAACCTATACTATAAGACATTGGGTAAATGTCATCACGACGAGTGAAAGAGCAGATTGAGCGAAGAAAAAATTGAGACTCAAGGCACCATGTATAATATTATGAATCCAGATCCACTTTCACTGGGAGAAGAATGTGTGTGAATCTATTATGTGGAATGATGACGATGCAGAAATCTCGTTTCTTGCATAACGTGATATCTCCTTGCTTTCGTTTTAAAGCCGATGTACACGTATCAGGAAGCGAGCTGCAGAACCTGTTATTTAGAAAGAGAGATAAAACACGAGTACAAACACTCTTTGGTAGGCAGTTTATTACCAGTGCACCCACCGACAACCATATACCCACTCTCACACACGCAAACACACCTACACACACCACACTCACTCACACACACACACACACACACACACACACACACACACATGCACTTAAAAATTAAATGCAGCTTCTGCACCTTTCATTTTGTACACAGTCATCTTCTGTGAGGCGTGTACCTTTGAAAAATCTACTGATGCACACATATAGATCATTCCCGGATATTGTCCACATTGCTGGACAGCTGTTGAGACATTACTTGCTTTCGGTGAAGGACAAACATGCCGAAAGTGGAATTCGGACGGTTATGTCTTTAGAATTATCCAAGTTGTTATAGGACGGGTTTATTCTGGTGGCGGGGGGCGGGATGGTGGTGATAGCGATAGTGAAGTTGAAGGTATCGGTGGTGACTTTCGAAAGTGTTGCTGCTGTTGGTGATGTTCACTAGAACAAGTTAAAACACTCACAGAGGACTGTGTTAAAATCGTTAATACAGAGTTGTGAGTGTTGTGAGCACTGGAATTTTGCGACTCTAAACAACAAGAGTATTTTTCATTTCAATTTTATCAACAAGCAGTGTGAATGATACTTAATACTATTTTTTTTTTGTGTTTAAAAATCTGCCGTCATGTTGCATGTATCATATCTGGAATCTATCCTAGTTACACAGCACGGATGTAAAATCTAGGAACGACATTTATTAGCTAAATCAAGAAGAAAGATAACAAGGTATCCTGAATGGATTGTGGCCCTTGCACAGTGTGAGGCACAAGAGAAAAGGAATTAGGCTATTGCTTCTATTTGTGCAAAGCGCAGTTTCGATTTACTCAGGAAACGATTGATTGTTTGGGGCAATAAGGGAAGGAGGGAGAGAGAAGAGGAATACAGAGAGAGGGAGAGAGAGAGCGAGAGTGAGAAAGGTACAGAGGAGAGAGATAGAAAGTTAGATACAAGAAGAAAAATTAGATACAGATAAAAAGTAATTCAGAGTGTGAAGGAGAGAGAAGAAAGGTGCAGAGGAGAGAGATTGAAAGCTAAAAAGAATAAAATACATATAGAGAAAAATATTAAGTAAGTAATATAGTGAATGAAGAGAGAGAGAGAGAGAGAGAGAGAGAGAGAGAGAGAGAGAGAGAGAGAGAGAGAATATGAGGAGGGGGGGCGGACAGATAACTCAATTTCAAGCAATGAAAAGTTAGTGATATGTGAGCAGATAGTAAGAAGATATAAAAGATGGAATACATTGCATTTAGGCAAAACTAAAATTACAGTTGTGTTTCAATGAAGTAAAAGAATCTCGGTGAATGAAATGAGGAATAACGAGGCTTTACAGAAGTAAAGGAATCTCGGTGAATGTAATGAGGAATAACGAGGCTTTAAAGCACGTACTAATAAATAGCAGGCAAAGTCTTGCAATCAGACAGAACGCATACATTTCCATATCCATTACTTTCCAAGGAACATAATGATAAACTTAGCAAATGAAGTCTTGTCTGGAACTTCCGGTTCTTGTTAAGGAAAATATGTTTGCAATTAATTATATATATATATATTGTATTGTATTGAGACTGAATAATAACAGTTTACAGTCTTATATTTGGTACTGTGTTGAGATCAAATAAATAGCAGTTTGTCATATTACATTTATTTTGGTTTGTGCTGACAGTAAATAAATATACAGTGTGCCAACACTACAATCCAATTTTAAGCTGAAATAGTGTTAACATCAAACAAGTAGCAGTTTGCAAACTTATATTTTGTATTGACTTCATTAAAATTAAATAAGCAGATGTTTGTAACCTAATATTTTACATTGCAATAACGTATATATAATAGTAAACATATATGTAATGCTTTTCATTTCAGTGGTATTAAAAGAAATGTAATTTCTAAAAAAAATATTCATATTGCAAACGAAACAGTTTAATCCAACTTTAGGCTTCCAAAACGAGAACCTACACCGATAGTTGAGCAAACTGTATCCTTGACCTGGGCTGGCCAAGGTCAGGAATGTAGTGAATAGTAGAATGATAGGCCAAAATTTCTGTTCAACTGACGAGATATTAAATCGCCAACAGACAAAATAATCTGCTGTTTTCTGCTAGTCAATATTAGTTTCACATAATCAACATTTAAACGCATAGATGATGACTGTCAGTCACAGTTTTTAATTATACAAAATTGACATTTAGACATATGGATAGTGACAAATAAATAATACATGAAAGAACAAGCGCCTTTCTTGGTGTTCACTAGAACATTATGCTGTATTATTGTGTCAACTGCACCCCACCCACCTTTTTGAGATTCTTTTACCTATAAAGTCGTTAAACTATTTCCGCTCGTTTTATGAGTAAACGTTTCTACTTCATACCCACAATCCGTTTTTCTAATCTAGTAAATTTTCCTACTCTGTATTCATAAACCGTCTTTCTAAACTGGTATTAACAGAGCCGTGGCAGTAGATTTCTATTTTCACCTACCCATCGGAAAGGGAAAGTACCGTCTGGCTCAGCAGGAGCGGGAAATTGTCGCCAAGTAGCTAACGAACAGACATACAAACATACTTTCGGCAGAATGTAAGCATTATAGTCTGTCCTAACTCTAATCCTGTCTTAACCCTAATAACTAACATAATTCTTGTCCTAACCCTAACCTTAACCCTGACAGTTTAGTTGCTATCATTAAACCGAACTTTACTTTAACCTCAAACCTGACCTCCTATTTAGTTGCTATCTTTAAACGGAACTTTACCCTAACCCCAACCCTGACCGCCTATTTAGTTGCTATCTTTAAGCCGAACATAACCTTACCCCAACCTTTACCGTTAATGTACTTATTGTTTTGAAATCAAACTTACCTCTTACCCAACCCTTACTGCCATTTAGTCGCAATCTTTAAATGAAAGTTAACCCAAACCCAAACCCTGACCGCGCTGTCTTTAAAACAGAACTGAACCCAAATCCCAACCCTGGCCGCCCATTTAGTTATTACCTTGAAATCGAAATTTTGGAAAACTGCTTTCTTTAGAAGGCGACTTTGCTTTCAGTGACTCAATCTCTTCCGGCTTCCTCTATATGGAAACTATTCTCGTGAAGTGTGTGCGTGTGTGTGTGTGTGTGTGTGTGTGTGTGTGTGTGTGTGTGTGTGTGTGTGTGTATGTAGAAATGAATGGCAGAACCGATAAAATACTTGTCTTTATTTCTTTGTATACTCTGTAGCTGTAAGGTTATATACATATCTCACAAACTGTCGAGAGGACAAAATAAAAACAGATGGCGAATTTGCATAGAAATTCCTTTTCTGCTCATTGCGGTAAAGTATTTTTTCTTGTAGAAAATGCTATTTGGAAAATATTCTCTCCCAAATATTTAGAAAATAGATTTTCTATCTAGTTGTTCCAGCAGGAATGGCTGAGTGTGACTCAGTTACAGTGATACTGTGATTGTCACAGTGGTGGAATACAAGAAAAAATATTATTAATTTGATTTGCGATTAGGGCAGATTGTAGAAATAAAGTTACTCACGCACAAAATTATATATCTTGAAGTCAGCCTTGGAGGAAACGTAGCGACACTCCGAACTCTTGCTGTGCAGAGAACATGATTATTGCCCTTGTTGAAAAATCCCCAAATGCACCTTAAACTCTCGCTCTGTGTGTGTGTGTGTGTGTGTTGTGTATGTGTGTGCGCGTGTTTTGAGAATCAAAGACGTGACAAGAAAAAGGAAACGCTTGTCCATAAAATACAAAACCTTCACTGACTTTCATGTCTGTCTTTAATTTCTCATTGAAGTCAAAATTAGCCATCTCGAAGCATCCTCGCGCTTACCCTCTGATGGCGACAAATCGTTCTTTAAAGGAAGATGATGAAATAAAAAGACTGAAGAGCTTAGCCTAATCTCGATGTATTGATGTCGATCTGAGAGGAAAAAATCCAAATTCCTTCGAGGATTAACGGCGGGCATTCACTAATGACAACTTCTCAAAATGTACATTTGTATAGGAATTCATTTATAACACCTTTATAGTGCAATGTGAAAGAATTCAGTATATTGGTATATTCATAGAACCAATTATCAATGGAAAAATGAGGATTTCAACACACTGTACTCCTGAAGAGAAAACTGATTTGTGTAAAACTATGTTGTCTTAACTGGTTTTGTAAAACTATGTTGTCTTAACTGGTTTGTGTAAAACGATGTTGTCTTAACTGGTTTTGTAAAACTATGTTGTCTTAACTGGTTTGTGTAAAACGATGTTGTCTTAACAGAGAACTAGCGCTAATAAAGTATCTAGTCTTAGCAGAAAATTACAAGATGTAAAACTATTTGCCTCAAGAGAGAACTAGCTTGTAGAGCTCGCCTTTCTAAATGAGTAAGAAAGTAAGTACGAGTAACCCATGTAGCCTGAGATGAGTTACAAAATGTAAAATTGTTTGACGTGAAGAAAGAAGAAGAGAATGAGCAAATCAGTCTAGTCTAAAAATAGACATAGTCCGGCTAGTGATGTTTAGTTTAAACATAGATCGAAAGTGTGTATATATATATATCCAGGTTAACATATAAATAATTTATATAAATAACATACAAACAAACGCACACACACATATTTAACATTCACATTCACAGCACAGACACATATATAGAGAGAAAGCATTCATACATACATATGTGTGTGTGTGTGTGTGTGTGTGTGTGTGTGTGTGTATGTGTGTGTGTGTGTGTGTGTGTGTGTGTGTGTGTGTGTGTGTGTGTGTGTGTGAAAGGGATTAAGCACGTTTTTGTTCTTATATGTAATGAGAGTGAGTGGGGGTGTTTCTATATGTAATTTAAAATATAGCCACACAAATCCAAATGAGTGGGGGTGTTTCTATATGTAATTTAAAATATAGCCACACAAATCCAAATGAGTGGGGGTATTTCTATATGTAATTTAAAATATAGCCACACAAATCAAAATGAGTGGGGGTGTTTCTATATGTAATTTAATATATAGCTACACAAATCAAAATGAGTGGGGGTGTTTCTATATGTAATTTAAAATATAGCCACACAAATCCAAATGAGTGGGGGTGTTTCTATATGTAATTTAATATATAGCTACACAAATCAAAATGTTTAGATAAGAAGAAAGCGTACACGTATTTAGTCTAAATTCCAATTGAAAATCCAAGTCATTGCCACGTTAAACATAATGAAAGCCCTTAATTCTATCTCCACCCACCCACATGATTGAAAAGCGTCCCCACTTCCCATTCACAACGCTAGACCGCTCAAAGCAAATTTCTAAAAGAACTTAGACGTCAAAATTTCGCACCAGAACAGAGACTACAGTGAATGAAATCTTCAGTATTCAAGTTACAACTTAAGTCGTTAAAGCTATCTCGTGAAACAAACCCTGAATAAAGTTTGAAAAATTATATCCATAGCAATATTTGATTTTAAAAATATATATTCCCTCAAGTGACGCCAACGCCACCTAGTCAATGGTTATTATTATCATTATTAATTAATCAATCGTCCATAGCAATTACCAGTGACGAGAATCTTAATTTTATGGTATTAATAATTCTCCAGAAGACACTACTCGTCTCCCTCACTTGGCGGATATGCGGGCTCTGTAAACGTTTTCTCACTTCCACAACATCAAAAACAAACATTTACTATCACCCAATATTCCCGTAGGTGGAAAGTTTCTTATTAAAGGAGAAGACAAATTCCTCTTTAATCTATATTTAGCAAACCCCATCAATCCACTTTCTTCTCCAAAAGATTATCAATAGATGTAAGAAGGTCAATAATTTTAACAATAAATTATTAAATCAGCAATCAAAAATACATATAACAAATACAATGAAAAGGGGTATTTCACATCAATATTTCCATGAAACCACATTTGAATAATTTTAATATCTATACAGTCTTATATTCTAACACACAGTTCAATAGATTAGTGTCTATACATATCACATGATAATTCTTATCAGAGAACAGAAATGGAGTTATTATAGATGTGATAATAGTTTGTACATAAACTGATTTAGGAGTTGTCTCACTTTTTTTTCACACTTTTGTAACAAAGTCACAAGTTACTGTTAGAACATGATTCGCTATTATTCTCTAGAGGCTAATCTGGCACTCTGCCATGATAGCCCTTCCCCTTTCAAACAGAAAAAAACAATTGTAGCAATTTCCAGTAACCTTCTTGTACCAGAAATTGCTCGATGTAGTCAGCATACCTTGCCACCATACATCAGCAGAGTGCAGTGTATTCCTTACACTCACACACTGAGACTGACATCTCTTGTGTATACTAGTCATAACAGTCTATAATCAGTGAACCAGGAGATTTTGTATAATAGTCATAACAGTCTATAAATATAATCAGTAAACCAGGAGATTTCGACAAAACAAGGAAAGGCTGCTTTTCCCCTGTAAACATATAACCAAAGTGAACAAAACTAATTACCACTTTATTCCTTTTAAACTCCATTCTTTCATACACTCAAGTCTCAACTTACAGTTTCCTGCAAAAGTATGTATAACCCAATATTTGTATACATAATAATAAATACAGCATAAAAGTTTTATGAGTGGGTTCACTAGAAGCAACATCGTGTTTAGCATGCCATGAATAAGCATCAGAGTTCACAATTTGTAAAAAATAGACTACTCACAAATACATCTACATAAAACACAAGTATAATATAACAATAGCAAAATGCATGAAACACTCAATCAGTCAGTAATCATCATTAAGCTAATGGCCGCCTTTCATGACCGGACTTCTTGCCACTCCAAATTCAATTGATTAGATAACAGAATTCTCAACTAGCATGTAAACCTTTCATCTTAGCCCATTGGCTGGATTGGATAATAAAAATTATTCATCCATTTGGAACTGGTTTGCATTGCATCAGAAATTTCTAGCATACTCTAGTGTTTACTCCAACTCTGACACTTACAATAAACACCATCATAAGGAGTGCCCAAGGTCGGGTCACTTTGACAATTTAACAGTTTGTATAACAATTAAGTTTAGAAACAGTGATAGGCAAATTTACTCCGACACACCTCGTTTCAAAGACAGCATCCTCTCCAGCTACTGGATAGAAATAATTTCATATTTAATTCGTCGGTGGAAATTTAAAATTTAGTCTTGCGAGGTGCTAAGCGCTGATAATTATATGAAATAACGTTAAACTTCTTTTTAAAAAGCTTCAGATTTTAAATTAAATACCCGAAGATAAACAATCAATAAATAAATTTTAAATAATAAGTTACAGAGAATGAAAACAAAACTCAAACCCCAGCACCGAACAAAACAATGGTAGATGAAAATATAATTTGCAAATCCAAGGAACTGAAAATAACAACGAAGAAATCGATAAAAGAAGTCAGTTTTACTAAACAACAACAACAAAAATATAGCCAACGCAAAGACTGTTTAAATGAACTTCTTTTGGTACCAGGAGATTAGCCAAATGTGAAACTAATATTGCCGTGACTTGTGCCAGAAAGACAAACCATGTTTTATGTCAATACTCCATAATACAACGCGGTATGTACCACACTTCAGTCACGATCGCGCTGGAACCCGTCTGCCACCGGTATCTGCAGAAATCCTCTTAGGGCCGGCTAGAAACTTGACGTGATGTACAAAAAGAGTTACAAAGAGAATTCCTGCCGTTTGCATCATTGCTGATTTACCACCAAGAGAGAGAGAGAGAGTTTGGAACTGGTAAATATAGTTTCCTGGATATCGGGACTAGTGGATGGTACCATTGGTTGCGAAAATGCTGACAGCAAAATCCCTACATTTCAATTAGGGGCTGACAAGAAGAATCACAATTTCACTGGTTAGAGTTCTGATCTCAACTTTCTCTCCGGGTATTTTAAAGAGCAGAGTTTGAGGGTGAACTGTGAGTGCTTTAAGCGCAAAGAGAGTTGATATTTAAATTAAGCTGTTGTTATGTCGATATATTACTTACAAAAATATTGCAGCTGTCAACTTTGCCCTGTTGATATTATCACGCCGTATTTACCACTGTCAACAGTTATAACTAAATTTCTACTTCATCTCTTTATCTATGTCCTCCGTCTCAACATCAACATAAAATACATCATCATCATCGTTTTCACTACTTCCAAATATTTATCAACACTTTAAATAGCACAATCCATAGTCATTATTATAGTGACTACCAGTTCCATATACTGCTGTCATTTCTAGTATCACGCATAACAATCGTCAATCACCAATAATCATCAGTACCATATCCATCATAATCGCCACATATACACATCTTCCTCATCCTCCTCATTGTCGTTGTCATCATCATCATCATCATCATCATCATCATCATCATCATCATCATCATTAGATTCAATTAACTGTAACAACAACTTATACTACCAAAAAAAAAAATGTATGACGTCATATGCAGTACCAATTGTGATGTTTCGGAAAGACTGCAATAGCCACTTCACATCGAGTCTTTCCATGACGCTATTCGTTTTGATCGGAGCGACGTTCTGAAGCTCAAAACCATTAAAATGCTAGTGTATGGGACGTTTTCATTACGTCCATCGAGAGCAGAGAGTAGCATGTGAGCCTGCGCGCGTGTTTGCGTATGTATGCCTGTGTGTGTGTATGTGGTTATATGTGTGTGATATGTGTGTGTGTGTGGTTAAGAAAATTTAGTTCTCTCGTGAAGGATGGAAGTTGAATTTATTGAATTTGGGAATCACTACACTGTCACATAAAGTGCCATATTGTGACTTTAGACATTAGGGGTACTGAGAAATAGTTTGACTCGCCGAAATTCTACTCTTCGATTCTTGTTGCTAATGAGTTATTTGCATTTTACAGGTCACACTTACACGATGTTATGGGTGTAAAATGACTCACTCACTCACTCACTCACTCACTCACTCACTCACTCACTCACTCTGTCCGTCTGTATATTTATGCCTCACTAGCTCTTTGTCTTTCTCTGGTCTTTGGTTGTCCTACATAGTTCTCTTTATTTTGTTTGTAATGTTCATTTTTAAATATAAAAAAAATCACCATCCACTCTATCGTGACAGACTGTCAGTATTTAGCCAGGCTTCTCTGGTTCAAATAGAAGTTTTAAATTATAAATGTAAATGCTTTGGAACTGGTTATACATGAATAGTAAGAGGAGATTACTGAACATGCTGAAAAGCTATTTATTTCATATTATTAAACCACAAAGACTTTATTTGTTTAAGACGATTATTCTCTATGGCAAGCTGTAAGGTCATGCATTTATATTTGCATAAAACGATTGTAAGGTCATATATTTTATTTACGTAAGGCGAGTATTTTCTCTGGCAAGATGCAAGAACATTGTCGTATCAAAAAACTCTTCGTGCTTCGTGTTACACCCATGCCTACACTTGACATGTTACAACGTCTGTCAACTCTCCATGTAGTTTCAACGCGAAGGATGACCTTGTACTTTACAGTGCTCACCTTCAAAACTGATATGGATTGCTTTACCATTCAAGTGCTATCTGTTTCTGATGCTACCTCGCCATTTCATGATGTTCTTGTCAGAGCCTCGACACTGATCACTTGCATTCAAGAGCCGCCTACATGTTTGCAAAGAATTAACAATTCAAACATAGTTTTGACTCATTGAACTCTTGTAAGCTGACGAATCAGGCGCACTTTGCCCGCTTCTCTCCCCTAGAAGCGCGAACTGAGGACGTAGAAATGTAAAATGATAATCTATGCATAGCGTTTGCTAGGCTCTGACATTCTTAAACGTGCTAAAAATAGAGAGATAGATAATATAAGATCGAGAAAATAATGTGTCCTCATCCTGATTGTCGTCGTCTTCATCAGTATCACCACAACTACCACCACCACCACCTCCACAACCACCATCTCTCTGTCAATATCATCTTCACCATTCATCATCATCTTCATCACTACGTTCGTTTTCTAATCATCACCATTCTGTTCCCAATAGTTGCTATCGTCTTCAAAGATGAAATGGTGAAATAACATTAGAAAAGTCTTTTATTTAGATTAAAGTCTCTAAAGTGATAAAAAAAAAAACAAGACTATTCCTTCGACTGTCTGTGCAGGATCGATTAGGAGAAATCGCCTCACGCAATGCCCGGATGTTGGTGTCTTAGCACATGCCAAGGGGCGTTGTGAAAGAATGCTTTGCGCATAGTGTTGTCTTGTAGCGGTAAACATTGAATAAAAGACAATTACATTAATGCATAATATATCTAGAAGAAGACACAGAAGAAAGATTCAACATCATCAATACATTTTGTCGACAATAATGTAAAATTCTCTCCTGGTTCTGGTGTCCCTGATAATTTAATTCTCAGGTTAGTTATATTCATTTCAAATATATTTACTTTTTTCTCATCCGTCTGTCTCTTACATTCATTCTTTCTCTTCCTTCCATCCGTCTATTTATTTTTCTTTTATCTAAATCATCCTATCGTAACCTAGCTTCTATCTCTGTATCCATCCATGCACCCACCCACCCAAACCCATCCATCCGTCCGTCCGTCCGTCCGTCCGTCCATCCGTCTATCTATCTATCTATCTGTCTGTCTGTCTGTCTGCCCGCCCGCCTGCCTGTCTGTCTGTCTGTCTGTCTATCTAAGATTTGTTATAAAAGAATGTCCAACAAGTAAGTGTTTGGCAGAATAAATTTGCCTCCCCTTATTTTTAAATTTAATTGTTATATGAATTGTTAAATTGTCAGAGTAACCCGACCTTGGGCACTCCTTATGACCGTATGTTTGGAAGTGTCTGAGTTTGAAGTAAACGCTCGAAGCAAGAATATTCTAGATTGCTGATGTAATGCAAACTAGTGAATAATTTTTTATTATCCAATGGCTATGATTTACGTGAACGAAACCAGCCAAATGGGCTGTGATTAAGAATTTTACTTACTGTAGAAAAAATTTCTATTCTCTAATCACTTTGAAGTTGAGGTGGCAAAATATAAGTCCGGTTTTGAAAGGCAGCCATTAGCTTGGTGGTGAGTTTAGTGACTGGTTGAGAGAAAATGGACTTAGAAATATTTCGTGTATTATGCTATTGATATATTACACTTGCGTTTTAATAAGATATATTATATGAGTAGACTTTTATTCCTACAAGTTTTCAAACTAGGCTGTTCACATGTATTTTGCTAAAAACAGCGTGACATTGTTTGATATGTTGCATTTATTTTTGCCGTGTGCGTGTATCAGGCTAATTGCAGGAAATTTTCAAATGAGACTGGAATGTAAGATAGAATGGAGTTATAAAGTGATAAACTGGAAGCTTAGCATTTGCTGCTTAATTCTATTTTGCAGTGAGCAAAGAGCCTTTCCAGTTGCCTATTTTCACATGTTTATTGAATCCACTGATTATTTATAAATGGCTACAACTGGGAAGATGCAGGAAATGTCTTTCATGGTGTGTGTAAGCGTGAATGAATATGCTAAACATTTCTGATTTTTCATGGCAAAGTATGCCAAGTACACCAGGAAAATCCTAATACAGTGAAGTTATCAGGAGTATGCCAAGTACACCAGGAAAATCCTGGTGTGAAGTTATCAGGAGTACTGTAATCGTGTCCTGCTAGAAGAAACGGACACAGTGAAGATAGCGCTCAAGTTGGTTTTAATAGTATAATAGCGTGTCAGTGTTTTCCAGGTGTGTGGAGGGAGATGTGTTGATGTGAACATTGTGACATTGTCACAAAAGCAAGTGAAAGACTGTTGAAGAAGCGCTTAATTCAGTTTATATAAAATTATTATCAATTATCTCTAATAATTCCATTACTGTTCTCTGATAAGACTATCCTGTGATTCATATTGACTCTATTTTTTGAATTGTATTTTTTAAGATATAGACTATGTAAACATAAAATTATCCAAATGTTGGTTCATGGAAATATCGATGTCATATATTGTATTTCATTGTATTTGTCACATGGTGGGTCAACATGGGACCGAAAAAAAGAAACCGATGCTAACTTAGTAATGGTAAGTGGTAATATGGAATCCAGGAAAGGAAACAGTGCTAGCTTAGTAATGGTAAGTGGTAATATGGAATCCAGGAAAGGAAACAGTGCTAGCTTAGTAATGGTAAGTGGTAACAAGTCGCTGACATATTTACACCTTTTACCCAATGCCATCATTGCCAACATATAGAAATCGTTCTTGCCACGAAATTGTTCTCAAACCTCATCAGCAGAGAAAAAAGTCGTGGCATAAGGACGGTTACCTTCTTCTCATATCAAAATATTAACTGTGAGTAGAGAATATCGTAAACACTTCAGTGTAACATTTGTGTGTGTGTGTGTGTGTGTGTGTGTGTGTGTGTGTGTGTGTGTGTGTGTGTGTTTGTGCTGTTTATAGACACAATCTAATACTGGCTGCCATTTTAGTAAAAACGCCCGAAACCACACAGAGCCACAGAGTCTCAGACAATCACATTGAGCACAAGCTGGTAATGTCAACAAATTATGACGCCAACAAACTGAGCTTGAAGGGTACATACAGTTAGTTACTTGTTGCCTGCAAAAAAAAATACTTGAACATCACAACAAATTAAGTTAGATCTGGAATCCACATCTTGAATTATCTTCACCGTAAAGACACTCTCCCGACGCCATTTTCAATGAGCTAGAATGTAGCTCAACCACGCCTTATGATTGTCTTTTGTTGTCGTCACAGGTAAACTCTACTCGGGCTCTCGATCTTATTTATAATTGTCTTTTGTTGTCGTCACACGTAAACTCTACTCGGGCTCTCGATCTTATTTATAATTGTCTTTTGTTGTCGTCACACGTAAACTCTACTCGGGCTCTCGATCGTATTTATAATTGTCTTTTGTTTTTGTCACACGTAAACTCTACTCGGGCTCTCGATCTTATTTTATACTCAACACTCAAGATCAATAAACAGAGAGTCATCATTCACCTTCCTTTTTACTTAATTAGTTTCTAGGTTTTTGCTAACACCAACAATACACTTACACTTTTGATCAGCAGATCAAAGTTCTGCCCCCCCCCCCCCCGCAATTTGCAAAACATTTAGTTGTCACATGATTTGTTCAACGATTACGCTGTTAGTTTGGAGATATTTACATCCGGGCTTTTGTGAACAAGCACAATAAAGTGCATTGATGATAGCTGCATTGTGCTTGTCACCAGAAACAGAAAGATCACGTGGTTTGTGTCGAAGAAATAAACAACATACATTATATTAATGTAAGTATTAAACGCTGTTAAAGGATCATAATTTAAAAAAATACTGAATGAGATAAATGGGAAAGGAAAATAAAATAAAGAAGTTGGGCGTTTGTACTGAGAGTCAAACATCAGTGATGGAACATGTAAACCTCGCCAAACTGAGTGTCATAAATATCGCTTTGGACACAATAATACACATTATACAGATATGTGATATAATAAACAAACTAAAAATGTACATTTAAAGATTTTCATTTTTGGACTAATTATATTCATTTTCTTGCAGAATACAAAATGTCTTCATATTTGTCAACATGTAAAATTCACAGCCATAATTTATTGTACTGTCTGTCTGTCTCTTTCTGCACCTGATGAAAAATAAACTAAATGTACAAAATGCAAAAGGCAATTGATTTAAGCTAAGCGCATACACATTTTAAGTTCATTCAAAATTTAATGAGTGATCAAACAGAGAGTCACGTTAAAGGGTGATAATTCTTCTAAACTATCTGAATATCATTTGATGGAATTGCTCCGTCATTCCATCCTGCTTGATAGCAAATTGTACAAAAGGCGATATATACTAACAAATCTCTAGAAAGGGAGTAAAAGTGTTATAGTCCCGCAGTGGATGGGTTGCTAGGCACCTCCTGAGAGTTGGGTGAAAGATGTAAAATCAGACGTTTCAATACTGCAGACAGCTTGACGTGACGGATCAAAGAAAAGTTTATTGTTAATAACAGAAGCAACTTTTGACTGCCGTTAAATGAAGGAAACGGAAGGTGGTCGCGGAAACAATCTAGTGATCCCCATTGATTGAATCAGCTCAAAGGAAGACGAGACGCAGAAAGTGACGCAACACTAGGAGTCTGTTCAGCAGATGATGCAATCGGCAGTCGCATAAGCTT
Source organism: Sinotaia quadrata (assembly GCA_028829895.1). Classification (NCBI taxonomy): domain Eukaryota; kingdom Metazoa; phylum Mollusca; class Gastropoda; order Architaenioglossa; family Viviparidae; genus Sinotaia; species Sinotaia quadrata. The sequence continues at coordinate 10,942,462 of CM054180.1, read as the reverse complement.
TTGCATTCTAAGTAAAATACTCGAGTGCAAATAAAATAATAAAAGCAAGGTTGTCCACGTAATGCTGGACTTTGACCTACTTATTGCACAGCTTACTTTATTGTTATACAGCTTTCTTTATTATTATACAGCTTACTTTATCGTTATACATCTTACCTTATTATTATACATCTTACCTTATTATTCTCCCCTCCTCCTCCCATTCAACATCGGGAATGACAGCAACAACATCCACCACAACTTTAGCCTAAGGATTACCGAACTATAGTCCGGCTCAGACACGTTTTGCAACGGGCTAGCAAACATCAGCACACCACATACATTCATCACCAATATTAACTTACATCAGCCACCGACACCACAACGCTCAACTGGAACAAAATACAACTTCAATACCACAGACCCAAGTAACAGTGGACCCATAACTCTAATATAATAGGAACACAAGCCATCGACACAAAAAATGTTCAACAACTAACGACAACACGAAGCAAGCAAGACAAAACTTCGACAGCAACACCACCGCCAGCGCTCCCCAAATACTCGTGAAGGGAGCATGTCCCACTGGAGCACTACAGACCAGAGAAAGTCTTATGATGAAATGATCCACCAAAGCTCCAGTGGCGACGTAAAATTATTATCGTAACCACTACCACCACTTCTTATCGATGGAGGGCAGTTGAGAGCGTGAGCCAAACTGGTGGGACCTTTTTCACCCTTTCTGCCAGCTCTTACGCCCTCCTTCTTGAACACAAGTGTGAGGCTGTGGGGTCCCACAGGGGCACTCCAGATCAGAGAACGTCTCATGACGAAATAATCAACGCAAGCTCCAGTGGTGACATAAAACTGCTCTCGATTCCCCCCCCCCACTCTGCCCCGGAATATCTTTTACTCTCTATCGACTGACCCCTTGGGTCCATTGGCGATAAAGGTCACTGACTTGGCGTAAAGCTAATAAAATGAGCGTAAAGGTAAGTGGGCAGCAATTATTCAAAGTACGCACTCTATCGCACTCACCCTATCTTTAAAGGGTTAAACAAGCGGGGTCAACACATTTAGCACTCACCTACTCTTTAAAAGGTTAAACAAGCGGGATCAACACATTTAATAAAATAATAGCGTATCAGCGTGTTACAGCATAATGGGTTCACTTGTTTCACGTCGTTACGTTTAATGCGTGTAAATATACTTTATGTGTGTGTGTACGCGTGTATAATTTTATTCTCAGTAGAGTTCTTATATCAAGTGTTTCAGAATTGATAATAACGTCATTTAAGCCTTTTCGTCTCATACTAAGTCAGCAAAAATGCCCTTTAAATCATTTCGTCTCAAACTCAATTGGCAAAAGTGCCATTTCAATCTTTTCGTTTCAAATTTGAATTGACGTGAGCGCCCTTCAAATTTTTCATCTCAAACTAAATTGAGAGGAGGGCACTTTAAATTGTTTCTCTCAAATTTGAATTGGCATGAGCGCCCTTCAAATCTTTTAATACTAAACTGAATTTTGTAGAGCATCCTTTTAAAATACTTTTATCATAAACTGAATTGTTACAGCTCCTTAAGTCTTTTTGTCTTAATCTGAATTGTTACAAGCCTTTTAAAGTCTTTTGGTTTTAATCTGAATTATTAAGTTAAGTTGTCCTAAACCGAAAAGCTTCTTGAGTTCCCTAAACTGCACACACACACACACACAAAAACTGGCAACAGCAGAAAGACTGTCGAAATTATACGTGTATTATCAGTGACGTCAGGAAATATTAGGAATGTAGCGAGTAACAACTGATTTTCAGTCATAATCCAAACGAAAAACACGGTTTTCGTGGAAGTGGGTTACCAATTACTTTCCGGCCTTGATTGATCTTGATACAACAGCTCGGGTACTTCTGGGCTACTACTCACTTTTTTAGTCTGTCCCGAGAGGAGGAAAGACGTGAAGAAAGTAGTGACTGACTGGGCAGTAATCCTAGTCATGTGACTCGAGCGGTAAGAAGCAGCATTGAGTTTAGAAGCGATTTCTCACAAATGGCATTAGGCCATTAGGGGCTGGTTATAAGTATTCTAAAAATAGCATTCAGGCCTGTTTGCTGTTGTTTTGAGTAGTACTGCGCATTATTCTGCGCGAGTGTATGAAGTTAATCGTGTGTGTGTGTGTGCGTCTCAGAGAGAGAGAGAGACAGAGAGACAGAGAGAGAGAGAGAGATTTACGTTTGTGCGTATGATCGCGCGGGGTCAGCTGACTAAACGCGATCGCCGATCATGAATGTCATTCTTTGATTACACGGTCGAGTGAACTTCCTTTGGCTGGGCGATTGACTGTGCACTGTATGCATTCCTAAGCTGCCACTGCATCATATAATAATTAGCACAGGGATCTCAGTAAAATACACAGCAAATACGGCATAGAAGAGCATAGATTTAAATAATATGCACTTGGAATTATTGACAATTAAAGACTTGCACTTCTCGTGATTAATTAGAGGCACTACAGCAATACCGTATGCTCCCATTTATCGTTAGCTCTAATGACTTATAGAGTTTTCTATTGAAACTACGCATAGGGCTGTCAGAAAAATACTGTTAACAAAAACTAGTGGTAATGACCAAATGACTAGATATTTTTAGGTAGTGCATTCAAACATGTTTATCTCCCTTTGTGAAATAAATAGGTCAGCATTGAAACAAGAGTATGTCAGTGCTTACAATAATCCATTGTCTGTATTCTCATGTCTGTATATAAAGTGACATGTCGTCTGTCTTCTGACGGTCTAGAAAATGCTCTGTTTAGAGTCCTCACACTGGCGAGGCTGAGTGAAGACATATTTTATAAGCACAAATGATTTCTTTCATCCTGTTCTACATTAAGCAATAACTCCATCTTTCTTGTGATACCGAATGACGTATGCGGATTACTATGTTATTTTCCAAACGCTTTTTATTTCTTGATTTAAAAATATACAACAATTACATATAAATTATTACGTTAATTTTTCTCTTTATATACAGAACACTTATTTTTAAATTTGAAAAACGTACACTGTTAAGTACTTAAGTTTGCTTACGTTATTTCGGACATTTTGACCGTTCATATTTTATTTATACCATGCTATCTTAGTAGGCCTAAATACTGACTGTTCATGATTTATTTATACATATGTTATTTTGGGACATACTGATTGTTCATGTCTTATATGCATATGTTATTTTGGGACATTTTGACTGTTCAAGTTTCATTTACACTGCCTTTGCCTTTTATGAGCAGCTTACTGCAACAACTTTGAAGTATGACCTACTTTTAAAGCATCAGGGATACTTTATGATTACTGGAACAGTAATAGCAATGATAATTCAAATAATGTTAGTACAAGTGTCGACGTAATTAACATTTAAATTTAAAGAAGGCCAATGGGATTAGTCCTTGAGGTCTAACCATATTTTCTTATCAGGCAGAGAATGTGTCTTGTGAGTAATTACTTAGGGTTGCCGGGCTTCAACCGTGCGCGTATTAAAACTAGATTTGCTACTCCAGTTCGCAATCTTTTAATAAATACTGGAGCACTGGCGTCCCGTTCTGCGATTAAGGGCAACAGCATCTTACGACACATAACGTGTTGGCATACTCACCGAGGAGACGCGGCACGCCAGTACGAGGAAAATTAATTTGGGTGGGAAATTTGGGTGTAAAATATACGAATCGATCATCTTCCATAAAGTACGTTCCGAGAAGAGAAATCCTTTCATTCTCCAAGACGACTAAACGATGGGACGTCTTTGCAAATACAAACAATCGCACTCTATTTCATTTGAGTGAAAAAGCTCGCACTATTTCCAGAATGAAAAGGAAGAGAAATAAGGAAAGGACCGAAGTATCCTACAGCGATGTCCTCATCAAGGTTGTAGCTACATTGAGATGATTTCATGCTCGAATGTCCTGTATTATTCATTGATGGTTTCATCGATCTCGCTTCAGACTCGTGCGGAAATGCGTCCTTGGACAAGTTAGGGGTACAACCGTGAGCAGAATTCGATTAGACGCTCACAGCGTGAGCTACATTTCTCTTGTTATTTGTGTCGTAATTTTCAGAAACACGTAGAGATAATTTACTAAGGAGAACGGTGGGTTATTAAAACGAAATAATTAATTCAAATTTAGTTCAGGATCAACCACAAGTCATTTTCCCCATCATATTTTAGGACACTCTCTCTGACCAGCTCCCATTTTCACTCCTCACCTATAGATAATTTGCTAGACATAAGTCAAGTGCGCAGCCAAGCGGATGTGGGCACACCAACATTGTTCGAGTCCTCATCACAATATTTATTGTCATTCGGAAGCGCGTTTTGTTTCAGTGTTTACAATTCTAGGTCCTAACGGTATGAGGTGTTTCAATCATTCTCTCTAAGGTAACACAAAGTCAGGTCCCAACATTACAAACTGTTTCAAACATTTTTGCTAGTCTGATACAAATTCAGGCCCTAATGCTACAAGCCGTTTCAATCATTCAAGTACTAAAATTTAGGTCCCAATGTTACAATCTGTTTCAATCATTCTCGCTAGTCTGATACAAATTCAGGCCCCAATTTTACAAGCTGTTTCAATCATTCTAGTGTGACAAATTCAGGTCCCAAAGATACAAGTTGTTCCTATCATCCTTAGTGCTAGTGGGACAAAGCATTTCAAGCATACTCGCTAATGTGACACAAAGTCAGGTCCAAAGGTACTATCTTCCGAGAGCAATTTTGGTGTGCACACGTATATATAAATAAATCATTTATCTTTTCTCTTTAACAAAACAATTACTAGAAAAACACAATCTAAACTCACTTAACACAGAAGATCACAATACAAAACCGCAGACCCCTGGAAAATCTACTCCATAAAAATATCTACTTAACTTTACTCAAACAACCAAAAATAATACAGTAACTCACCCTTAGCAAAACAAAAAAGCACTAGAACACATAAATAAAGATTATCCGAACCACTACTACATATATACGGATGGATCCAAAAGCCAAACAGGAACAGGAGCAGCAGCAGCACACACACACACACACACACACACACACACACACACACACACACACACACACACACACACACCAACTAACACACATACATTCAAATTGAAAGAAATACACTCAATCCTAACAGCAGCATTAATACCAATAGAAAAGTATTAACATTAGCAATAAACACCCCACCTAACAAGACACAAATACTCATACTCACAGACTCATTAACATCACTACAAAACCTAGCAAACCCTTTCCAAACCACAAGAAAACAAATCACCAACCAAATACGCAAATACATAACCATACTGGGAAAAAGACATAAAAACAACACATCTATGGATCCCCAGTCACACAAACAAAAAGGGGACGAAACAGAAGACAGGGGAGCAAAATAAGGCAGCAAACATGGAATGTCACCAAATACACCAATACACACATAAGAAATACATGCACTAATCAAACAAATATACAAAAGAAAGACCCCCATACCAATTTATCCCCAATTACTTAACATAACCAACAATAGAGCAATTTAAAGACAATGCAACAATTATAAGGAAGAAAGAAAAATCATCAGTGAAACAACAAACATACTACACCTACCATTCACAATGCAATTACAGCTGTACCCAACAAAACATCATCAACATCACACACACCAAGCACTAAATACGTATCTCATCCAAATAAACACACTTCACTTTTGATAATTTATAATAAAAAAAAAAGAGACACAGTTGCAACTCAGTCGAAAATACTGAGAGAGTCTCAAACTCATTGGGAAATCGACTGTAGTTCTGCATAAAAATCCACCAACACCTAATTTTAGACAATAAAAGTCACAACAGACACAAAAACACCACTTCCGCAATTACAACCACAACCACAACCACAACCACAACCAAATCACACCCCCCCCCCCCGAAAAACACCCACACACACGCGCGCACACAGAAACTCCCTGAAAGATTAGGAAAAAAAAAAGAGCAAGAAAATACAACTCTCACCACACAAAACAATTATAAACAAAATTCACAAAAACACAAACGCACACCTCCATCAATCAACAATCTTACCCCATCTCCTACTATCCTGCCCACAAACCCCATCTCCTACTATCCTGCCCACAAACCCCAAACCCAAAGGCAAAAGCAACCCACTACTACGACTACGTAAAATAATCCAACTCATCGGGAACTAGTGTAGCCCAGCAACTAAAAAAGGGGGTATAGACCAACAACAGTCGCAACAAAAGAGAGAACAGATGCAAGGAAATTGCCCCACAAAACAAAAAAAAAAACAAACAACAAAACAAAGAAAACAACCTAATTAAAACGGCAGAACACCCTTCAACTACCGTCCCTGAATACAAGGGAAAGGGAAGAAGGCTCCACGGGAATCATTCAAAAACTGAGAACATCAAGAAGATGAAAGGTTTTCACGCAATTCCATGGAGCAAAGAAGTTATCGAAACAACAACAGCAACTTTTCCGTTTTTTTGTCCATTAGCACCTTCATCCTCAGCTAAAAATCCACTTAGTGCAATTTGACCTCACTAACAAAACTGGGTACCCGCTGCTTTTCTTGGGAAATTATCTGCTGGAAAATGTGTTCTAAACTGGAAAATGGAACTACGCAAGGGCAATAACTCCACCAACAGATCGCGAGTCTTGGTGCATGCTTATGCAATTTTGCTAAAACGTTTCTTTTTAAATTTATTACAAAGAAATATTTACTCGGAAGGTCATGCTTATTTCTCGCTAGTGTGAAAGAGAGTCTGGATCCAATGGTACAATCTATTACGATCATTCTCGCTAGTGTGACACACACTCAGTCATTTATATATTTTACTAAACTTTTCTTATTTTTACTTAATTGATAATTTTCATTGAGAGTCGATTCCTTTTTCTAAAATGTCTTTTGACTCTCGTGTTTTCTCATTGCTCACATTCTTTGAGTCATTTCCCTCTCTTGTATTCTCTGACTACTCTCACCCTTTGAGCCATGTTCCTTATTGTGTTCTTTGAGTGTTCACATTCTATGAGTCATGTCCTTTGATGAGTTCTGTCTACTCACATCCTTTGAGTTATGTCCCCTGCAGTGGTCTGACTACTCACAACCTTTGAGTATTGCCCCTTGCTATGGTCTCTGACTATTTACAACCTTTGAGTATTGTCCCTGCTATGGTCTCTGACTACTCACAACCTTTGAGTATTGTCCCTTGCTGTTGTTTCTGACTGTACACAATCTTTGAGTCACGTCCCTTGCTGTGGTTTGTGACTGTACACAATCTTTGAGTCACGTCCCTTGCTGTGGTTTGTGACTGTACACAATCTTTGAGTCACGTCCCCTGTTTACACCCTTTGAGCCATGTCACCTATTCTGTATTCTGGTTTCTCAGACCCTTTCATAATGCCGCCTATTGCGATTTCTGACTGCAGACACCTTTCCCTCTTCTGGAGAAAAAGAAATGATGTCGGGTTCACTCCACACACTGTAGACATTTACGTAATGCCCTCAGTCTGTCCATATTTCCTATGATATTTTTTGAGATGTTTGTTGCAAGAAATCATTGTTTGGAAAATAAATTTAAAACTTATAAAAGAACCCTTCTTAATAATCCATGCAAACTGATAACATCTGCAACCTAAGTGAAAACATATGATGCATTTAATGTTGATAGCAGCCTTTGTTCAAACCTTTCTTGGAAGAAAAGTCATCGCGAGCCTTGTCATCGCAGCAGAGGTTTTGTGATTATTGTATAGTGCTTTAGGCTAAATGCTTTTGTATTTCAACAATTTTATTTTAATGAGGTAACAGATGACTGATAGGTTAATTTTGAGGGAAACAGACTAATGGCTATTTACAGGGAAAGAAAATCGCTAAATGCAAAATATAACTACATATATTCATTTTACCAACCAAGTTTCCATATATTTAATTTGTTTTGTCTTAAGCGACATCATCCATTATCAAAGATGATTCTCTTTCTTCATTCTCAGGTGACGATGAAAACTATCAATCAAATTTGTCTTCGTTTTAGTGTAGAGTGAAGATGCTATTTACGAGTCAAATTTCTCTTCGCTTTATTCTAAGATGACCATGCTGACTACCAATTAAATTTCTCGTCGCTTTATTTTCAGATGACTATGTTGATTACCAATAAATTTTTCTTCGCTTTATTTTCAGATGACTTTGCCACAACCAACCAGATATCTGTTACTTTCCTACTGTCACGCTACTATGTTCACTATCAATCACTATTTACCTCCTTTCAATTTTTAAAATAATAAAATTAGTCTCTATCGATCAGCGTTTCTCTCACTCTAAGTTTTCACTCGCCAATATTCGCTAATCGGTACTTTTTCTTTCTCAAGAAACCATTTTCATTTCCAATTTGGAGTTTCACTTCATTGGATTTTTTCTTCACGTGACTAAATGCGCCCTTTATAACTCAGTGCTTCGTCCCATTCAGTCTCAGGTCCCCATATTCTAGGCCTAGGGGATTTTCTATTAGTAATCAATGTTTCCATGTTTTCTTAGTCTCACGTGACATTATCTTCTACGAATTAGCGCTTCCAATTTTTGTCAATTGGAGGACATCATCAACGCCCTCATGAATTATTGCTAAGTCAATATTACTAATAGGTTTTATGGAAGCCAACATACTCGTATCAATTATTGCTGACGTCAGTATTAACAATTAGTTTTATGGGAGTCATCATACACACACCAATTATTGCTGACGTCAGTGTTAACAATCAGTTTTATGGAAGATTTCATAGTCATAAGCAAAGGTTTGGAAGAAAGCACATTTCCTTGAAAACATTTTGTGTATCTTCCGTTGAAAAAACGTCATTAGGAAAAATAAAGTAACAACAGAATCGTACGTGCTAATTTTGTTCGTTGGTGTGTTTGTTTAAATGCATCCCTCCCCTCCCCCGAAGGCCGTTAGTAAAAGTCCATCTAATTGTGGAAAAGAGAAGGCATGTCACAGATTTGATGTTTCCGTCTGGTGTTCGCTATCAGCATCGGATAAACAGAAAGGCTGACAAACACAGTGCCGGATTAATGCACCCTGGGGCACCACACACGAAGGCCTTGGGTGGTGGTGGTGATGGGTGGTATTTTCCCTCTTTCTGTTTTTATTTCGATATATAAAAACGAAGAAGATTTAAATCTAACGACATATTAGTTTATTTTGTTTAAAATGAGTTTTCTGATACAATCACTTGTTTATTTTATGTTGCTATATTTTAATATTCTTGAAAGCCAAAGAAAAGTCCAATGGGGAGGTGGGAGGAGATGGCTAACATCGGGGACTGATATAAATACAGTGTCACTGAAGTAATTCCAGACTGCTCAGAACTGAAGTATTGTATAGTTAATTGTGATGTATGTGGGCTTCGTGTGTTACATTCACTCCAGAGTGCTAAAGGTACATATTCAATCACTGAGCGATGTGACTGGTTACTCACTCTCTTAGAGAGTTTGATAGATAGGTATAGAGTATAGACTCTCGCCAGTCACGCCTAGACAAGTGTAGACTGTTGGTAAAATGAAAAGAAAGTCTGATGAATGAACTAGTGACATTTGATATGTTGCAACATACGCAGATAACGGCCATGTTTACTTTCCATGTGCACTTTTAGGAACACTAAGAACAGGTCGAGTTCAAACACTGACGTAACTTTGACTACTGCCCCGCCCCCTTTGCAAAAAGTCTTAAACACTTCCCCATTTTCGACACACAATACTCACACACACACGCACGCATACACACTCACTATCTTTGTTAGGCGTACGGGGTTTGTATACGACACTTATCGATAATTATTGATATTTTACATCCTGATGTTCAGTATCAATACTAATAACAGCCCCGTGTCCTAACCTGCTCCTTCTATCACTGTGTTAACTCCTGTTGCAATAATCTAGTGGGGAAATTATTTAACACAATGACGAGAAGACTAGTTAACTCCTGTTGCAATAATCTAGTTGGGAATTTATTTAACACAATGACAAGAAGACTAGTTAACTCATGTTGCAATAATCTAGTTGGGAATTTATTTAACACAATGACAAGAAGACTAGTTAACTCATGTTGCAATAATCTAGTTGGGAATTTATTTAACACAATGACAAGAAGACTAGTTAACTCATGTTGCAATAATCTAGTTGGGAATTTATTTAACACAATGACAAGAAGACTAGTTAACTCATGTTGCAATAATCTAGTTGGGAAATTATTTAACACAATGACGAGCAGGCTAGTTAATGTTGCCTTTGGGATCACAACATTATCTTTTCCTATTTAATTAAATTAACAATCAGTCACTCAATGTATAGCTCGTTCCACTCGATCCCAGTTCTCGGTCGTTCAAGAAATTAATCAAGATGCGGAGAAGATAAAAATAAGTTAATAAAAATAATAATGATGAAATTTACAAGTTATAGTGAGCTAGAATGAACACACATTATAGTCCTCATTCTACTCCAGCTCAGTTCGATTTTCAGTTTATACATAAAATGTTCAGAGTTATCTTCTCTTTACTCAACTCAAGTTTATATACAAAGTGTTCAGAGTTATCTTCTCTTTACTCAACTCAATTTTATACACAAAATGTTCAGAGTTCTCTTCTCTTTACTCAAGCTGCAAACGACAGAGATCGGTAGCAAGACCTGCAAGCTGTTGTATCCGTTCTGAGCCTACGTTCGACCTGACGCAGCGGTACTGGTTAATCACCTCTAGCTTTGAGCTATGCGACCATCGATATTCTCATACTAGGAATTCTAGGTCTCAGACCAGATCTCCAGCTAGACAAAAGGATAAATAACGATCCTTGTAATCCAACCGTTAAATCATCATTTACATGTTTTGTGGCAACATTGACAGCTATATGCGGTTCTTACAATATCATTCACTACTCTCCAAAATCAATAATAATTTCAATTCCGTTATCATATTTAATTTCAATTAACAAGCATTAACATAATATTATTAACCAACTTTATAGTCAAAAGCATTTATCATTATCACGGATTACATTATCAGTTAACATAATCAGTTGTCATACAAGGACGACAATCAAATCACTTTCTTAAATAATTAAACAATTCATCATTACAATTTATAGAAATGGTCTTCGACTTAAATATAATACATATAATATACTTTAATATTCATTTACTTCCACTTTAATATTCATTTATTTCCACTTTAATATTCATTTACTACCACTTTAATATTCATTTACTTCCACTTTAATATTCATTTACACCACTTTAATATTCATTGACACCACTTTCATATTCATTTACTTCCACTTTAATATTCATTTACACCACTTTCATATTCATTTACATCACTTTAATATTCATTTACTTCCACTTTAATATTCATTTACGTGTATGAATAAAGAACTATGTTATTTACAGAATTAGAGTTATACAAAAAAAAGAAATAGCAACATACTACGTGTGTACTTTACAAATTACAGCAATGTAAATAACCTAACAGGCCCCTTCCTGACGCTACACAAAGCATCTCTATAACAAAACACTTACATTAGCGTTCGTACATACAAACAATTATAAACAAGGGATTAAAAATTGCAAAGTTTTAAAACATTCTAATTAATAAAACATAAAGCCCATAATTATATCTTCCTCCCCGTAATGCGAAGTGGGTCGTCAATACCAGCTTAAGGTTTAACTTTGACTTATATATTACATCTAATGTTCTGGCCTTGTATTCCTGGGTTACCCTATAGACGTATAGCCTAAAGTAAGGGTAATAATGTTACATCTAGTGCTTTGGCTTCGCATTCCTGTGTGTTCATCGCTCGATAGAGGGGGGGTGGGGTGGGGCAAGACAACTTCTTGACAATATGCGAGTACTAAATCTTTTGTTTCGAAAAAAAAACAAAGGAAAATTACGCACTATATTTAGATTTGCAGACATAAAATTTGTTGCTGAGGAATGTAAACTCATATTCATACATGATTTAATGCAGATTAAAAGTCGAAATATTAATTAATGGTCAAGCTTTCAGCTTAAAATAATAATTATTAACAAATGCACTGGCAGTTGACACTATGTTATAATAATTAATTAAAGGACAATGCAAATAATGATATTATAATTAAGAAGGGAAAACCCGCGAATCAAGGATACATAATTATTTAAGATATAACAGTGTCCGTAAGGGTACCTCGGGTTCTTACAAACATATCATCATGCGTAATACCCGAAGATCACGACACGTTGACATTAATTTTAACAAACTAAATAATTAATTTTTATAATAGGGACAAGCAAACTTACTCTGCTACAATATTAATGCTTATAGCATTCCTAATTGTTTGTATGATGTCTAAATGTGAATATTATACCTAAATGCGCGTTTGCATGATTCCTAAAGACAAGGTTATTTGTCTGCAAAATGTGATGCAGACTTTAATTAATTTGATTAGCTGGTGAATAGTGCAACCCTTTGGGAAGGTGATCTTTAAATTCAAAGGCCTAATCGACTGGGGGTGGGGGGTGGGCGATAAATTGGGCAAGTACAGATGCAACATTAAGCATATTAAACCCAGGATGTTACGGAGAATTAACTCTTTTTTATATATATACTTTTTTTAAAGTTTATTTTTAGGGGTGGTGGTGGCCTCGCATGTGACATATGCTAAACTGAGAAATTGCTCAATGAGCCTTGCAAACAACCTTCAGGCAGCTAAGGATAAAACTATTAAGAAAATGTTCAAATGAGAGCCAGCTTTCATTATTTGATTTTCGTCTTCTAAAATGAGTGCTTTGTCTGATAGATACTTGCTGTCGGCGTGCAATAAACACATTAAGGCGATACTGTTTTTTCGGAGGCAAGATCACCTCCTGCTATACTTTGGTAGAATGGAATCCTTGTTCCTGCGTTAAATCTATTTCACATCGCTTAGTATCGAAATTCATCACCTCTGTTAATCATCAGCAAATAGAAAAGTGTTTGCTGTTTTTTTCTTTTTTTTAAAGAAAAAAGAAATTAAAAAATATGTCTTAAATTATCTCGACTGTGAACAGCTCTTAATGTCCGTAAAATGCGTCTCGTGCCGATTCGGCTTAAGCGTGGGTTTCTTGTCGAATCCGATCTTTGATCATGCAATATTCCCTGGCTTTGAATAAAAAATACAAACAACAAGAAATAATAGCTCACCTTTTGCATGTTTGATATTTGAAATAACGTGAAAATTGCATGCCTGTGACGTAACGAATTTTTAAGGTATACCGCTGAAGTATGTTTTCTTGCGCCATAATGACGTCATTCATCTACGTGTACTGCTCAGTATCCATCAGGTCACTCTTTTGCTGTAACCGTTTCTTAATGCGGGCATTCATAAACAAATATAACAAAGTCATTACTGCCTAGTAAAAGTGCATTATGAATTACAACTTATATAGCCATCAGTCCTTACTCTTCCTGAGGGGACCACTGTCATTACTGTCTTGTAAAAGTGCATTATGAATTACAACTAATATAAACATCAGTCCTTACTCTTCCTGAGGCGCCCACTGTCATTACTGTATTGCAAAAGTGCATTATGAATTGCAACTTATATAACCATCAGTCCATACTCTTCCTGAGGCGCCCACTGTCATTACTGTATTGCAAAAGTGCATTATGAATTGCAACTAATATAAACATCAGTCCATACTCTTCCTGAGGAGACCACTATCGGTACTAAACAACACTATCACTGCGTTCTCATTTCACATAAGAATTACCTTAAACGAATTGCAGGGAAGTTATACGTTCTACAGAAAAATTATCACATGATCATATCAAGTTTGTCCTTAGACTACTTTTATAACACGTGTTTTGTTTGCATATGACAAAACATACTCGCACACATACATACGGATATGTGTGTGTGTGATATCTGATCTTTAACTGATTATCTTTTATCTTTTTTTTTTTTTTTTTTTTTTTTTTTTAGCAAGATCGTGTCCACCTTTTCAAGTGACGTCAACATCCACCAAGACGAAGGTCACAGTAGTGGGTCCCAAATTCCTGAGGGAGCAGGCCCTCATAGCTAGCGATCCAAGATCCGTAGATTTTTAAATTTAAAGAAACAAACATACTCTATAAACATAAATATTTCAGCTAAAAGTCTATAATTATGTTCTCGACAGATCCGTGAATTGTGCCAGAACCAACCGTATTACTCGTCAGCAGCAGTCTTGAAATATAAAATAACGGTAAACATTCGATATCATATTGTTTATAAATACGATAATTGTACCCTAACAAAAACAACAATAAAAAAGCAACACTCTCGTGAAAAAGCACTCTACTGGAATGATTTTGTTGCGCTTGTCTGGAGAGTAGATTACATTTATTCTCGCTAATTTAACCTCAAACAATTTGCAGGTCGATTCCGTGTTGGGGGCGTGTGTGTGTGTGTGTGTGTAATATGCGAATGCGTCGTGTCACGATTTTCACAGAGAATGTGAGTGTGACTGAAATAAATGTGACTTGGAAAGAAGCAGACAAAGCACACAGGCCCAGCCTGCATTTATGACTTCCTCAGAATTTCCTAGCAGGGTAATTATTACCGTAGATGCAGACGCCGAAGCGTCCTTAGGGATTAGAAAGGAAACCGATTGAAGAGCTTCTACTGGGATTAAAGTTTGGCCTAGCATGCTTGGAGCAGACTTGCGTCTTTAGAGTGGAGTTGATGTGGGGATGACTTGGGTACATAGACGTTTGGTCTTTGGATTGCGACTGCATAATGCAGACCTATTTGACTTTATATTCTGGAAAGTCTGAGTTTGTGTCAAGGATGAAGTTCACTACATTTGCTGAGCGCATATCCAATCACCTAATCTCGACGTAGAGAAGTTATCGTTGGCAACGCGTGCAAATAGGCTTCCTGGAATGTAGAGCTATGCCTTGACTATTACCACGGTTACTGCAGTGAGTTGGGTTGTCCGCGAAATCAGCGACGAACTATTTAATATTCTTACACTTCTACAACCATTCAATAAGAAACATATGGCTAGTGCAACGTTCACTACGTTAAGTCATGTCAAGGTGCATTGGCCTTCTTATTCATAACCAGTCTTTGAAAGACAGAGTTCTCTCTACATTGCCAGTCAATGAAAAAGTCGTTTTATCGATGATTGCCTGTCTTTGAAACATCGGTTTATCAACAAATGCCAGTCTTTAGAAGATCGATTTATTATTATCTTATCAGTCTTTGATATACATACCTGTCTCTACATAATCGATTTTAATATAGTTCTAATCGCGGGACGCAAAATACAAATTATTTTTATTTTTTTATCTTTGAAGTTCAGTTTGCAGCTGCTTATTAAGTGTGATTGTTTTAGAGAGCGGTCTATCTCTGTTGTGAGTGTTTGAGAGGTCAGCCTAAATGTCATCAATCTTTACAGAGAAGACAATTTCTGTGTCGTCAATCTTGACAGAGAGGTCAATTTATGCGTGTCGTCAATCTTGACAGAGAAGTCAATATATACGTCGTCGATGCTTGACGGAGAAGTCGATTGATATGTCGTCAATCTTGACGTAAAGGTCAATTTCTGTGTAGTCACTCTTGACATAAAGGTAAATTTACATGTCAATTTAATCTTGACAGAGACATATATTTATGTGTCGTCAATGCTTGACAGAGAGGTGAGTCTATACTTTACTAATATTTGACCTTAACCTATATCTACAACAAACCTTACGTATTGGGATATTTTTGGGTCACCAATCGTTGATAAATCCGTCGCTAATATTTCACATTACATTTATCACTATGTCGCTAATCTTTGACAGTACGTTATGACTATGTCGCAAATATTTGACAATACGTTATCACTATGTCGCTAATCTTTGATAGTACGTTATGACTATGTCGCTAATATTTGACAATACGTTATCACTATGTCGCTAATCTTTGACAGTACGTTATGACTATGTCGCTAATATTTGACAATACGTTATCACCATGTCGCTAATCTTTGACATTACGTTTACCAATATGTCGATATCTTTGACGTATCGATAATCTTGACACAGGACACTTTTCCAAATGACGCCAGTTTTGGACACAGCGCTATCTGTATGCAACTAATCTATGTCAAACAGGTCTACGTCATGCCCGTTAATCTTTGACATACAGGCCGTTCATTTCGTCGCCAATCTTTCAACTCAGAATACCTCTGCGACGCTAATCGATGAATTAATGGCCCGTTGCCGATCTTTGACGCTCTCATGCCTACCGTTAGCCGATCCGTTTCTCAAAATTTTCTTTTTTTTATCATCCAAAGTCATCATTATATGACTTACAGATGAGTATGTATTGAATTGGGTCTTAAATTACTTCATCTCATCTGAAGGATTCCGCTGAAAAATAATGATAATGTCATAGCCTTGCTTCAGTATTAATCAGTCTGCATGGTTCTAGGGAAAAGTAATTTAAGTAAAGTAAAAGTAATAATAATGACATCGCTCTGCGTGGTGTGAGTGTCTGCGTTTGCGTGCAAGAAAAAAAAGAAAAGTCGAAAGGTTGAAAAGAAAGGTTGAAAAGTTGAAAGGTTGAAAAGAAAGGTTGAAAAGTTGAAAGGTTGAAAAGAAAGAAAGAAAGAAAGAAAGAAAGAAAGAAAGGTTGAAAGAAAGAAAGAGGAAAGAAAGGCTGAAAGAAAGAAAGAAAGAAAGGCTGAAAGAAAGAAAGAAAGAATAAAACGAATAAAAAGAATAAAAGAGAAGACTGAGCCTGAGAATTGAAGACACAAAGACAGAAAAGAGGGAGAGAGACGGACTGGTGTTTGCACAGCCTGTAATCTCTTTAAAGTGAAACACACCCAGAATACAATACACTTCAGTGAACGACTTAAGCATTATTTCTTAGCCAAAGAACATGGAACGGTGTTAATGTGATTGCTGTGTGATTTAATAAAGAACATGGAACGGTGTTAATGTGATTGCTGTGTGATTTAATAAAGAACATGGAACGGTGTTAATGTGATTGCTGTGTGATTTAATAAAGAACACGGAGCGGTGTTAATGTGATTGCTGTGTGATTTAATAAAGAACACGGAACGGTGTTAATGTGATTGCTGTGTGATTTAATAAAGAACATGGAACGGTGTTAATGTGATTGCTGTGTGATTTAATAAGAAGAACCCAAAAGCCATCTCCTATTTAAATCCCCCCAGTAAAGATATTTTACATTAATGGGCTATGCCTAAATCACAATTAAATATAACAGTAAACAATAGTTTGCTCCACTGATATTCCCAATCATTTCTTTTTTAAGATCACATTTCTACTTGCTTACCTTTTGATTTCCATCAGGCAGTAAATCCTTAATGGTGCCAGACTGATTTATAGGAGCAGTCTGACTGCATTAGACATGAGCTCGCCACGGATAAAGAGGGAACTCTAATCGAAAGATTTTGACTGGTCAGGTTTATGCTGTGCATTACGCTTGGTGCTAGCGATAGACTTGTGAATTTCGATTTTATCAATGGACACATTTATCAAAATACAGTTAGGAAATAGAGTTTATCTTTTCCCGTCATGGAGCCAGCCAGCCAGCCTATTTTCTCTCTCTCTCTCTCTCTCTCTCTCTCTCTCTCTCTCTCTCTCTCTCTCTCCACCTCTGGACACCATTCACACGTTGTTATTATTTATTAATTAATAACACATAACTCTAAACAAGTGATCGAGAATCACTAATAGTTATAGTTATAGTTATTAATAATTCCCCCCACAAAACCAACATGTCTCTCACTTGACGGATTATTATAGGGTGTCGTAAAACTCTACTCTTTACACAATAATAAGATAGACGTTTATATATCATGGTAGACATGAGAGTGGAAGTTTAGAGAGAGATAATTACAGTCCATGTACATAACTTTTACAATGATGGCGGCTGTCACTAGCATGTGCTCACAATGATGTGGTTTGCAATATCACGAGCTTTCTTGTTAGATGATGGTAAAACGTACCCCGTGAGTTTAAACTGACTGAGTGAGTGAGAGTGGACTTGGAAACATTTCATACATTTTTCTATTGACATGCTATACTTGTGTTATGTAAAGATGTACTATTAACGTTGATTTATTTACTATAAATTTTGAACTAAGCTGCACCCATGTGGTGTATTAATATGTGACATTGTTTGATACATTGTATTTATTGTACCACGTGTACATGGGGCTAATATTATTGTTGCAGGAGATTGTTTTGAGAATGGAGTGTCAGATAGAATGGAGTTATGTTGTAATGAATAAGAAACTAAGGCTTGCTCCTTGATTGTATGTTGCAGTCAGCAAGCGGCCTTCTGATTTCTTCTTCATTGGTTGTGATTGAGTCTCAGTCTGAGTGTGAGTTCAACCCTGAGCTGTGAGTCTCATGTGGAGCCACAAGTTCAACTTTCAAGTTCCTAGCGTTTGTTCACTAGTTGTGACTTGAGTGACCAGAAACTTGCAAAGTGTGTTGCAGTGTGTGTAAACATAAGGGAGCATGCTACATCCCTACTTTTGATGTACCAAAGCAAGGATGCTAAGTACATCAGTCCAGTGAAGATAACACAATTATGTGATTGTGTTCTGCTCAAGAAGTTGAGTGCAAGAGAGTGTCAGGTCAGTTGAGAATAATGATGCATCAGTGTTTTCTTGGCACAAGGCGGGAACACGTGCTGAGCGGGACATTTTTTACATTATAACATTTTGACACTGTGACGTGATTGAAAAGGCCAATGAAAAGATTCTGGAAGCTGTACTTCATCCAGGTTATGTGAAGTTTATAATAAGCTATTCTAATAACTCCATTTCTATTCTCTGATAGGACTAACCTGCAATTTGTATTGACTCTATTCGTGAACTACAATTATCTGTAATAATAATGATAATAATAATAATAGAGAGAGACTGTAAACTATAATTACCCGAATTTGGGTTCGTGTAATATTGATGTCAAATTATCAGTTTCATTGTCATTGTCATTTGTACAGTTGATTTTTCTTTTAATAAATGTATTGTTAAATTTATCGAACTTCTTAAGCATATTCTTATGCTGGAGAAGAAAGTAGGTGGATGGGGGCTCGCTAAATATAGATTAAAGCCGGATTTGTCTTCTCCTTTAGAAGTTTACACCTGCAGAAATCTTATGTGACTGTAAACGTTGTTTCATGCTATGCAATTGTGAAAAAGTTTACAACGCCAAAATATCCGCCAAATGAGAGACGAGTGGTGTCTGTTGGAGGATAATTAATAAAATAAAATTAATATTCTCATCGCTTGAAATTAGTTTGAAAGATTAATTAATGATAATAATTATCTTCTTTAACTAAGTGGCGCACGTGTTACACCATCTTTTTATTACAGTTCACTCTCTAGGTTCTCTGATTCTACCACTAAACATCTTTTTATTACAGTTCACTCTCCAGGTTCTCTGATTCTACCACTAAACATCTTTTTATTACAGTTCACTCTCTAGGTTCTCTGATTCTACCACTAAACATCTTTTTATTACAGTTCACTCTCCAGGTTCTCTGATTCTACCACTAAACATCTTTTTATTACAGTTCACTCTCTAGATTCTCTGATTCTACCGCTAAACATCTTTTTATTACAGTTCACTCTCTAGGTTCTCTGATTCTACCGCTAAACATCTTTTTATTACAGTTCACTCTCTAGGTTCTCTGATTCTACCACTAAACATCTTTTTATTACAGTTCACTCTCTAGATTCTCTGATTCTACCACTAAACATCTTTTTATTACAGTTCACTCTCTAGGTTCTCTGATTCTACCACTAAACATCTTTTTATTACAGTTCACTCTCTAGGTTCTCTGATTCTACCACTAAACATCTTTTTATTACAGTTCACTCTCTAGGTTCTCTGATTCTACCACTAAACATCTTTTTATTACAGTTCACTCTCTAGGTTCTCTGATTCTACCACTAAACATCTTTTTATTACAGTTCACTCTCTAGGTTCTCTGATTCTACCACTAAACATCTTTTTATTACAGTTCACTCTCTAGGTTCTCTGATTCTACCACTAAACATCTTTTTATTACAGTCCACTCTCTAGGTTCTCTGATTCTACCACTAAGCACCTGTTTGATCTCACATGCGTGCACGTCCTGCTAGATGGGTTTGCTTACCATCAGACAAGCATTTTCAACATCCCCCCTCCCCACATTGTCAACATTAAAAACCAACCCGGTGCCATACGGGCAATGTCCAACATTATTGATTCTCAGTATCCATTTACCTGAAATATATTGCCACTTGAGCTAGGATATAATGATACCATATTCGCTTCAGACGGGCTCCAACCACATCCTTTTTATGTCTCTATTGTGTCACTGTATATTCAGATTGTTCATTTACAATTTAATTTTACTTATGTTTCTCTGTAGTAAAGAGAGATGCCTCTTTATGTGGTGTCATTTCGTGGAATAATTTTCTGTTTTACATTATCTTTAGTCTTCGTATTTTGCTTCAGTAATTTGCGTAAAGACTTTGCAAGCTTTAAGAATAATAAATTTAAAGTGCTTAGAGCTCTTGGAAAGTTAAACTATATACTATATCCGTCTTTTTATTATTGTTATTATTTTTTAAAAAGATCAAACTTACCTCGTACAGCACAAACACCAATGAAGTTCCATCTGTAAAGTCATTTTTTGCATCACAGATAAAAGTAATGGCAAGAATTAAGTCTTCACAGCGTCCTACCATACTTATCACAGACAGTTAGTCAAATCATTTCACAATTTTGTCCATGAGGTGAAAATTATGAGGTCAATTTGACACAATCCCGTTACGTGATCTTCTCATACATTTAAGGCCAAGATAGAGTAAGGTCGATCACTCCTCTCAAATTACAGACACTGTTCTTTTCAAAGTTGCTAATGACGTTATCTGTAAAGACATCTCTCTGTAATGAGGTTATCTCTGTAATGGCATCCCTGTCTAATAACACTCTCTCTGAAATGATATTCATTTTCTTGCTAAGGATTATGGAAATAGTTCACTTCTCACACGTCTTCGGTTATCTGCCCTTTGTTCAGAACATGATAACATTGCTACACCGTCACCAGCACCTGTGGCGTTCACAGGATACACTGCTCTTATTCATTCAAGGAAAGCAAACAAGTCGTGTCTGTAAATGGTAAACAATCCAGCTAATGGCTCCTGATCTTGGACCCGTTCTTTGATTACGAGCACACAGTCACTATTCAGTGTCTATAGTCACCATACTGTAACCCGCCACCGGAACGCTGACGATACTTGACTGTACAAATCAAATTGTCCAAACGAAATATAGATAAATGTATTTCTGATGCTGCCATGGGTAATTTGTGTAACTACAGAGTAAATGTTGATTGTTAAAGGATTTTTAAATCCTCCCACCCGCCGGAGACAATACAATATTGGTGGAATTTATCAATTACTTAGAAATCTTGGTCTGCATTTTGACAGCTGTCTCTGTCCGTATGCCTGTCTGCCGCCTCTCTCTCTTACGCGCTCTCTTTCCAAACTGCAGCACATCTGGAATACTTGAAGAGAAGCATTTCTGGAGCTGATGAAGTCATCAATATTGACACATTTTTCACTGTTGATACAGGGACCATTATATGTTTAGTGGCAATCTCACGACTTGGTTAATATAACTCTGGCCCAAATGACTATATCACGACTTGGTTGTTATAACTCTGGCCCAATGGCAATCTCTCGACTTGGTTGTTACAATTCTGGCCCAAATAGTTTGCCATGGTCACTGCTAATTTGCTTTTCATGGTCCATCTACCTGAAATCTGCTGCCCTTTTAGCTGGAATCCATAGAGACCTTTGCCATTATAAAAAGATTTAATTAATCAGCAAGAAATCAGTCTTTAAAGAGTGTGATCTTGTGGATTTTTTAAAACTGTTTAATTATTTTCAAGCTCAAAGGGCTTTTATGAGCTTTTGGAAATAATCAGTTGTTATTACCATCAGATAATCATGATATACGTTTTTCTTTAAAGTGATTATCAACTCATTGGATTATTTCCCCTTTCAGGTGACTAACGACTCCGCCTCAGCCGGCTCCGGCTCAATGAAGCAGCAGTGGGCGGTGGCCAGCGCTGAAGAATGCTACAGCCGCCTGGGTCCTAACGCCATCTTAAGTGCAGGTTAGAAATTGGCTATATGTTTGTTTTTTAATACTATGGTCACAAACACACACATACACACACACACACACACACACACACACACACACACACAAACACATGTACACAGAAATACACGCACACATAAATGCACACACTTTTGGCATAATATAGTCACACATACATAATATACACATATGCCCTCGCGTACACACACTTTTCACGAGAGACAATAATGGGGGCTTAACTCATCCTAACAGCAGGCTAAGAATCATCGTGCAGAGGTTCCACTTTCTCCTGAGTCCTATAGACAACTCTTCGGGTCGTATGCCGACATTTTGTTTTTTAACATCGTTCGGGAGTCATGCGCATATTCATTGTTCTGAGTCTGGCTATTATTCCAAATATCACTAAAGTTCTGTGTATTCTCGAGTCAGCAGATTATAATATTGGCCTTAATTCCTAAATATCACGGTGAACAAAATAGGCGTCTGTCTCAGTAATCTTCTGTTCCAAGTTTGCATGTGTAGAAAATAGAAATAATTTCCTGTTACCAGTGGGGTGCTTTTAATACGACTAAACTGAAAAAAAGATGGACCTCACCCCCCCCCCCTTCTCTTTATCTCATGCACACATCTGTAATGTATTGCCTTTGTTTACTTTCATGACGTCATAAATGTTGTTTTTTAGTCGGACGGAATCAATCTTAGGGATTTGTTTCTTGTTTACGGAAAGTTCGTATTATTGACAAAAATGCGATGTCATGTGTTGAGTTCTTCATTTGTAATGGCGTGTGAGAAAATTTCTCTTTTTAAATTCAATAAACATAATTTTACTTTTTATCCCATGGACGGATTTGCTCCCTTGTAATTTCATGTTACAAAATTTCGTTTTATATAGTTTCATTTCTCGTTGTTTTTTTCCCTTCGGTTGTTCCAAGTAAGAATTTTATCGGATATTTTCAGGTCAGTGCGCATCATGTTTTTTTTTCTTTTACTATACAACGTGAAATATTTCTGTCTTTATTACAAAAGTTTAGAAAAAGGGTTTCCATACAAGAAAACTTTCTTTCTCTAGATCCTGTTTCTGTAATCAGGATATACAAAAGTTTAGAAAAAGGGTTTCCATACAAGAAAACTTTCTTTCTCTAGATCCTGTTTCTGTAATCAGGATATACAAATAGTTTCTGTTGGTATATGTCTGCTCACTAATTCTTATTCATAGAATCTCCCGAGTTGAACATGAGCTTTGCCATGCGTAAACATTTGTGTATTTTAATAAATATATAATGATATTACTTTCAAACGACAGACACTTGTACAAAGCCGCTTTCATATTTATCAAGATAGCAACACCTGCTTAAAGTTCAGTGACTTAAATGGTCATCGTTACAAAGAGAGCTGTTTGTAGTCATAAAGTTCACTGACTTTAATGGTCATCGTTACAAAGAGAGCTGTTTGTAGTCATAAAGATTTAGCTTAACTTTATGAAGACAAACACAGTTTTTTAGTTTAACCAGGTATGTCTACAGTCATGTTTTTAAAACAAATTTTAAAAAGCAAAGCAGTTTTCTTGTTTACTGGATAACAAATTTAATTAATCAATATTTGGATGTAAAATGGCGATCAACAATTAGCTAAAGACATCTTTATATCATTAAGTCTTGTTCGAGATAAAATAAAACATGAACTTGCTACTCTTATGCTAATCTGAGGGAACAACACTCCACCCCCCACCCCCGACGGGAAAAGATAAAATAAAATAACATCCACATCTTTGCCACTGGTGTCTGTTATAAACAGACAACTCTGCGCGAGGATTTAGATGTTTATTTTCACCTCTCCAATATTTTGCTTTGATAGGGCAAGAGGACAGCACTAGACTGATAGGGCGAGAGGACAGCACTAGACTGATAGGGCAAGAGGACAGCACTAGATTGATACAGAACATTCACTTTTTTACAAAATTTCTTTTACTGCTGATTAACGTAATATTGCCAGTTCTAGAATGCTGTCAGTGTTTTGCTTTAATAAGGCACTGAATTGATTTTCTGGGCTTTAAGACAGGGGTACAGCCTTGGAATGATTCAGGGCTTTAAGACAGGGGTACAGCCTTAGAATGATTCAGGGCTTTAAGACAGGGGTACAGCCATTGAATAATTCTGGGCTTTAGGACAAGGGCACACAATTGGATTGATTCTGGGCTTTAGGACAAGGGCACACAACTGGATTGATTCTGGGCTTCAGGACAAGGGCACACAACTGGATTGATTCTGGGCTTTAGGACAAGGGCACACAACTGGATTGATTCTGGGCTTTAGGACAAGGGCACACAACTGGATTGATTCTGGGCTTCAGGACAAGGGCACACAACTGGATTGATTCTGTGTTTTAAGACAAGGAGACAGAGCAAGGGATCGATACTAAATTTTAATTTTAAAAATGAATTTTATATTTTTAATGTTGCTCAAACTGTGCCATCTTGCCAGTTTCAACATATTTCTTTATTTTGCTCAATAAATAAATAAATAATAATACGTAAAATAATTAAAAATAAACTAATGCAAAAAATGTCATCATAATATTTGAAAGCTTGTATTCATTTGTTACTGTATTTATGTTGTCCATTTCATAAGGCTATTAATTTATTAATCCTTTTTATTTTAATGTATAGTAGGGTTGATTTTTGAGCTAAATTATTGCATTGACATAGAAAGAGTTGTGCAAACATAGCGCTGAGAAATGATACCTGAGTGCTATGTTATCCCTTTCAGCAACCTGTTCCTATGTTAGCACTTTTATTTTAGTGTGTACTTTCTAGGGCTGCCGTTAAAGCTATACGTTTGCATCAGTGCAATAAAGAGTTAAGAATCATTATATGCAGAACTTAGTTTAATCACGTGATAAAACAAATTAAGGCTCTTGTCAAGTTTCAGGGAGAGCAAGAGATTTGAAACAAATATTTATATGGACAGTACAAAAGTAAAATCAGGCGCAGCTATTAAAAAAAAATAATGTTATTGAAAAATCATTCATGCCATTTATTTGTACAATTTCATAAGTTTGCAGAAGAATTTAGATATAGCTGTACCAGGGAGGGGTTGAAGTGAAGGAAATTAGAAGAATTTAGTTATAGCTGTACCAGGGAGGGGTTGAAGTGAAGGAAATTAGAAGAATTTAGATATACCTTATAGCTGTACCATGGAGGGATTGCAGTGAAGGAAATTAGAAGAATGCTAAGAATGTACCTATGTGACGCCAATGCCACTTAGTTAATGATTATGATTTTATTAATTAATTAATTATTCATAACCAATTGCAAGCAATGAGAATCTCAATTTATTTTATTAATAATTCCCCGGCAAACAACACTCATCTTTCTTACTTGGTGGACATGCGGGCGCAGGAAAGGTTTTCTCTCTTCCATAACATTAAGACAGCATTTACTGTCACACGATATTCTGTAAGTGGAGAAAGGAGATAGCAAATCCTGTCTTTATTAATACATATATAGCGGGCCCCCATAAATCTATTTTCTTCTCCAACATACGATTATCAATATGTGTAAGAAGGTCAATGTATTTAACAATAAATTTATTAAATCAACAATTAAATATACATATGACAAATACATAAAAATTACTTGACACATTGACACTTGACACATGAAGCCATGTTTGCATAATTTCTCTACAACACCATCTTATATTCTAAAATACAATTCAACAATAGTTTTAATACAAATCACAGGATAGTTCTTATCAGAGAACAGAAATGGATTTATTAGAGATAGTGATAATAGTTTTTATATAACCTGAATTAAGCACTGTCTTTCATGCGCTTTTGCCACAAATGTCAGAAGTCTATTGTCGATGTCATCATTGTCACAAGTCTATTGTCCACATCAACACGTCTCTCTCCACCCGTCAAAAACACTGATGCTCTGTTATTTTGTCGAAGCCAACTTAGCACCTTCTTTCACTGTGTCAGTTCCTTTAAGCAGAACAACAATTGTAGTGATTGCTAGTAACTTCACTGTACCAAAAATTGCCCAGTGTAATCAGCATACATTGCCATGATACATCAAATGAGTGTAGTGTATTCCTTTACACTCCCACACACTGCGTCCAGCCCTGACATGGTTCATTCATAGCAGTTTACAATCAGTGAATCAGGAGATTCAAATAACACAAAGAGAGAAAGGCTGCTTTATCATGAAAAATATAATCAGGGAGCAAACCTAAGTTTTCCAGTTTATCGCTTTTTAATCTCTATTCATTCTTACACTCCAGTCTTAACTTACAGTTTCGTGGCAATTGTATTTATTAGCCCGACACACACACACATACATCATATTAAAACAGTGTCAAGTGTTAGCACACTACATTTGAGCAGCTTAGTTCAAACTTTTGTAGAAGTAATAATCTACTCACATCATATATCTCTACATAAAACACAAGTATAACATATCAATAGCAAAAATGCGTGATATATTTCTAAGTCATTCTCTCTCAAACAGTCAGTTAACTCACCATAGTAAAAGCAGCATTTCAAGACCAGACTTATTTGCCACTTCAAATTCAAGTGACCATACAATATAATTTTCTACAGCATATAAACTTTTGAATCTCATTCCATTGGCTGGTCTCGTTCTCGTAAATAATAACCACTGGATAATAAAAACTACTCACCCAGTTGAAGTCGTTTGCATTACATCAGCAATTTCTAGCATATTCTCAACTCGGGTTGTTCACTTCCAACTCATAGACATACAAAATTACCATCATAAGGTGTGCCAAATGTTTGGTTACTGTGACAATTTAACAGTATATACAACAATTAATTCTGGAAATAGGAATAGGCAAATGTACCCCGCCACACTACCTCAGCGTAAACAAGTGTGGACATGAATGACAGAGCTAAAGTGATGAGTGATGAGGGGATACATGTGTGGGGTGATGCGAGCCAAATTAATGAGTTAGAGTTTTGGATCGACTGCACGTTAAACGAGGCTATATCTCCAGTTCACCACTAAGGAGCTTAGTTTGTCTTCATATCTAAATTTAGAAACAATGAAGGTGGGCGCAGAGGGCGAATTAGTAACCCGACATGCTGAAACTCATGCCACAAAACTTTAGAGAGTATGTACTTTTCTCATATGAGAAGAATATTGCACAGTATTTACCTTATGAAACTACAGCAAAGTTAAGGCCATGGTAAATACACAGACACATTATTTTTTTGATTTACTGAAAGCGTCGATTTTCTAAGGCGACCAAACAGAAAATGGAGCTGTCAAGAGTTGTCTAGAATTGAGATTTGCAATTTCATGTTCAAACGAAGCCATGGTTGAAACTGGGCGAACAGTTTGAATGAATATTCAAATATAGTATAATTAAAGAGACGCTGTGAACTACTGAATGGGGATGCCAAGAGATTATAATTCCGGTTGAATTATACTATCGTGACTTATTATTTATTTATTCTTTATTATCATAAAAATATGTAAATGCATTAAACGAAACTGAATTAGGTGTGTAAGCCATGTTTGAAATAGGACTAAATATGTACAAGTACAACTTTGTGTGTTTGTGTGTGTGTATATATATCTATTGTCAGGTTTATGGCGTTAATAATTTCTAATTAATCTTAGTTTTGTAGAGTAAATTTGCCAATCCATATTTCTAAACTTAATTCTTATATAAATTGTGAAATGTCAAAGTGACCCGACCTTGGGCATTGCTTGTGCTGATATTTTTAAATGTTGGAAGTAAACAAAGAATGTAATGTTTGCTGATGTAAACTAAACCAGTTATGGGGAATTAGTTTTTTTTATTATCCAATGATTAAGATATATAGGAATGAGACCAGCCAAAGACTGAAATAGAAAGTTTACCTGTTGAAAGGGATTGTATTTTCCAATCAATTTGAATTTGGTGTGGCAGAGTCCGGTCATGAAAGTTGGTCGTTAGCTTAATGGGAAGAAGCAGCCTTTTTTGCTTTTACCACAATCTCCCGGTTTACTGATTTAAAACTGCTATGCTGTGGTAGATTTAAGAAGTATTTACCTTCAGTGTGTAAGTGTAAGGATACACGGCATTCTGTTGATGTATGGAGGCAAAGTATGCTAGACTACATCATAGAATTTATGGTACAAGGAAAACTGGAAATTTATACATTGTTGTTTTGCTTCAGGAGTTAATATGACAAAGGAGTTCCAGACTAGTCTTGAGAGAATAGCAGTTCAACAGTGTTCTACAACGTGCAAGAGAAACACGTGAAGAACTGACAATTGTATTTGTGACAATGATCTGGTGACTTTGTAATGAAAGCGCACAAACGATTATTGCGGCAATCACCTAGTCAAGGTTATGTACAAATTATTATCGTTATAATCTCAATTTCTGTTCTCTTATAAGAACTACCCTGTGATTTATATTGACAACAATCCGATGAATTATGCGTTAGGATCTAAGACTGTTTAAAATTGAAATTATTCGAATGTGGTTCGTGGAAATATTTATATCAAGTAATCTTTTATTGTATTTGCTATATGTATTTTTGTCTGTTGATATAATAAATTTATTGTTAAATTTATTCACCTTTTAGCACATATTGCTAATCATATGTTGGATTGATAATGGGTAGATCCACCTACAGAAATATCGTGTGACGGTGAATGTTTGTCTTTAATGTTGTGGAAAAGAGAAAACGTTTACAGTGACCGAATATCCGCCTAGTGGGAGAGACGAGTAGTGTCTGTTGGAGTATTATTAATAACATACATTAAGATTCTCGTCACTGTAATTAGATCTGTATTATTAACAACAATAATAAAAATCATAACCATTAACTAGGGTGGTGTTGGTGTCACACTTAATAACATTATTTGCATTATTTCTAAATTATATGCTATTTAAATTCTTGTAACTGTTCCTTGAGTTGAAGACTCAATAACTGTATGTCAGCTAAATTTTTAGAAATTTTCCAGAGTACAGAATAGTTATTGACCCCCTTTCCCCAAGTTTAATTATTAATTGTAATAGGATCTGCTCGCGGAACCTTCCTAGTCAATGATATCTACGGGTGGTGATGGTAGAGTGGCCAACATAAATACCTTACTAATAAAGTAACAGTTTGAGTGCAGTTACTTTCCTGTTTGGAAGTACGGATCAAGTACATTAATTTCTTGTTCTCGAAGTACATAGTGACGTGATATATTTTATACAGTATTAATTAACCCTTGTTGCAATGTACTTAATAAAATAAATCTATTAAACGTTTGCATTGTTTTGGTTATGTTTCTTCCTGACATGTCATCAAACGAAATTCAAATGGAACAAATACCAAACAATACCATAGGAACCAAACAGGAAAATCCCCAAAGCCACAGCCATCCCTCCCCCGGCCCATCTCTTTCCGTTTAGCTTACGATATTTAATTAGGATTGTTGAGGTTTCTGTTGTGTCACGACAGCTCGAAATCTCGTTGATGTCTGCAGGCTGCAGCTGAATGTCAGGTGTGTGGGAACAAAGTTCTCTCCCAAACCACCAGAAAAGACAAAAAAGTAAATATCATACGATTCCATCCATCTTGCCACGGCTGATCCATGCAACGAGCTATCATTGTCTCCTCAACGGCACGGCACTTCCCTTGTTGTCCCCTGACTCCGGGCATTCCACGGAAGCCAGAAATTAGAGGTTTTATGTCATTCGCTACGTATTTGTCGTTACGCAAAGATTTCCCCGAACATGCTGTTTGAACGTGCTTGTTACGACTTTGTCTACTTAAAGACAACAGGCGAGGTGAACGTGCTTGTTACGACTTTGTCTACTTAAAGACAACAGGCGAGGTGACTACTCGCCCAGGATTTACGGTTATGGATCCAAAAATATCTCTCGTACATTATGATTTTTTGTCTCTAAACTTTGCTGTCGGTAGAAACGCCTATCAATATGTTGTGCAGATTTTTTAATTCTAAACTTTGCTGTCGGTAGAAACGCATATCAATATGTTGTTCAGATTAATCCGAATTTGATAGAATGCATGAAGGAAGGAATTTATTTTGTTCTTAACTTAAATGTACAAAGGTCAGTTTGATGTTGACGATGATGATGAGGATGAGATGGAAATTAGAATACATTTAACATCTATCGTACTATCGAGAATTGCAATGATATCGAAAGCGAGCTGTATTTTTCTACATGATTAATTTGAAGTGGGTCCATTTATATGTACTAAGAGTAGATACAGTAATTCTCATTTAAACATACCCCAGTGCCCGATGCGCAGGCATTCCAAATGCGGCGAATGTTATCCTGTGCCACAGCCCCGGAGGGTGTGTGAAGTAACCTTTGCCATTGTTTAGTTCTGACTTGTTGTTCTAAAATGGATGTGCTATTTGAGACCCGAAGAGCCTGCTGACTTTTCAGTAGCATTTCCGCATAAACATGTCAAGAATCTTTATATCATTAAGTCATGTTCTAGCTAAAACTATACATACTTTGCTACTCATGCTAATCTGAGCGAACAGCAAACCCCGGGGAAAAAAATCCCATCTACATCTCTACAACTGCTAATGTTATGAACAGGCAACTCTGCACGAGGGTTTAGATATTTGTTTTCGCCTCCCTATATGTTGTTTTGGTAGAGCAAGGGGACATCACTAGACTGATACTGTGTTTTCATTTAAAAAAATGTTTAATGCGTTTTGCTTCTTTTTGTTTTTAATACATTCGATTTTGTTGCAATGACGTAACCCCTTTTGTAGAGGTATTGGAAGGGTTGTCTTCAAGTGTACAGCAAATTTAGTGCAGAGGTCATGAGTTCAAGTTCGAAGTCAAGGACATCAACTCACTTCACTTCGTGAAAATATGTTTCTGATGACATTATTTCAAAACAAGACTTAACTTTTTAAAACATCAGAAACTAGACTGATTTTTATTTTTAACCAGGGAGGCTAATGCATTGATAGCGAAACACACGTTACTATGCACTTTCAGTTTATTAGTGTATTTGAATTACACGTCCACTTCCAAATTTCGCTGTTTTCGCAGATAGGCGCGAGTGTCAAGGAAGCAAATTTATCTGTAACTAAGATCTAAGGTACCACGGGTAGAAAGATCAGAGAGTGAAGATCAGAGAGTGTTTGGCAGATTTTCTAAATGCGATTTTGCTTGGACAATCAAATGCCAAATGTGTAAATGAATCTTTTACGTGCTCTGCTTGTAGCTTATAGAACTGACAGACTGGATCAGTGGCCCCCAGCGTTTCCTTGGCCTAGACCAGTGGTTCCCAACCTTTCTGTGGCCTAGATCAGTGGCCCCCAGCGTTTCCTTGGCCTAGACCAGTGGTTCCCAACCTTTCTGTGGCCTAGATCAGTGGCCCCCAACGTTTCCTTGGCCTAGACCAGTGGTCTCCAACCTTTCCATGGCCAAGAGCGACAGTAGGGGGAGCGCCAACAGTATTTTAAAACGTATTTTGTACTGGACATTAAATAATGAAAACATAATTTTTAATAATACTGCGATGCCAACACCAATTCATTAATGGTTATTATTATTATTATTATTATTTAGCCTCTTTCCACGACTTCTGTTTGACTGTCGGTTGTGATCCAAGGTCTCGGAATCTTACCAAGATTCTGGGAGATCCAAGGTTTTACGGAGGATGTGGGCACTTCCGAGGAGCGCTGCTTTGAGTAGTGGAGCGATTCTGTGGTTTCCAGGGAGTTTATTCAAGTAGCCTTCCAATTCAGATGTTATGTTCCCCAAGGCTCCTATCACTATAGGTATCACTTCTGCTTTTACATTTCACAGTCTCTGAATTTCTAATCTGAGGTCTTGGTATTTTTCTATTTTTTCTCTTTCTTTTGTTTGTATGTTTCTATCACTTGGAACAGCGACATCAATGATTGTTACTGTTCTGTTGGACTTATTGAGAACTACAATGTCTGGTCTTCGTGCAGGAATCACCCGATCTGTTCTTATCTCGAAGTCCCACAGTATTTTGACTTCTTTTGTTTCGGTGACTGCTTCTGGTTGGTGCATCCATGCTCTTTCTGGGGTTTTTTTCTATGTATGTGTTTTGCCACTTCATTGTGTCGTTTGGTGTATTCTGTTCCAGCCAGAACCTGACATCCAGATAGTATGTGCTCTGTTGCCTCATCCATGGATTTGCAGAGTCTACATTTGGAATCATTTGAAATTTTCATGATTTTCGTTTTGTGTGAATTATTATTATTATTATTAAATAATTCATAATTAATTACAAGTGATGAGAATATTAATGTATGTTATTAATAATTCTCCAAAAATAGACACCACTCGTCTCTTTCACTTCGCGGATATGTGGGTGTTGTTAACGTTTTCTCTCTTCCACAACATTAAAGACAACTATTTACCATTACACAACATTTTTGTAGTTGGAAATCTTCTTACTATAGGAGAAGATAAATCAGTCTTTTAATCTATATTTAGCAAGACCCATCCACCCACTATCTTTTCCAACATATGGGCATCAAATTGTATAAGAAGGTCAATAAATTTAACAATAAATTTATTAAATCAACAATCAAATATACATATAGAAAATACAAAGAAAAAGATTACTTGAAAGCAATGTTTCCAGGAACCACGTTCGAATAATTTCAATACCTATATATTCTTATATCCTAACACACAATTCTTCAGATTAGTGCCACTATAAATCACAATGTAACTCTTATCAGAGAACAGGAATGGAGTTAATAGAGACTATAGCGATAATAGTTTGTACATAACATTGTCTAGACAATTGCCACAATAGTCTTTGCATGATTTTGTAACAAAGTCACAACCGCAAGCACCGTGTTTGCAGTTACTGTTAAAGTAACCTAATAACCTAGTAACCTAATAGACAGTTACTGTTAAAATAACCTAATAGGGCAGTTATTGGTAAAGTAACCTAATAACCTAGTAACCTAATAGGCAGTTGCATTCTGGGAAATCAGCAAAAGATAGAGGCGGGCACGATGCCGTCAATAAAGGAGAGAAAGAAAATGGCGGAATAAACACACACACACACCAACACACATTCAGTGTTCAGGTGTTATTGACATTCAGATCTCTTGACTTTAAGCAAGAATTTGCTTTCACTGGATTACTTTGCAGTGCAATTTGTTATTGCCCTCCCCAACCTTGCCCACATACCCCATATACCCCACAAACACAAGCCATAGCACGTCTCCTTTCCTCACCCTTTTCTGTTTAATATATAATGCATTGACGCGAGCGCATTGACGAGAACAAGGAAAGAATCAAAGATATTCTTTTAATATAGGGAATTGTATAGCACCCTCTCCCCGCCTCCTAGAAATGATATCAGCAACGTTAGGTGAAATCCGCGGGAGCTGGCAGTAAACATAAAATTTAAAAAAAGAAAATGAACGAAATAAATTGATTCAAGAACCCTGCTCTCTCCCATTTTCCCCCCATCTCCTCCCCCACCTTCTCTCTATCGCATTACAGAGTTAACGCCTCCTTGCTGTTCTTTTTCTCATTACAGGATTACGTCCTTTATCGTTCTCACCACGACCTAGGGTTTTGGGGCCTACACCTTTTCGCTTTTGCCTCATGTGATCGCGAAAGGATCGTGATGATGACAACATCAATTCACAACCACCGCCACAACGACGTCAAATGTAGGAATAAAATATTTTGCGAAAACTGTCTTTTAATTCAACGAGTGCAAGCTGCCAGGGAATGTTATTAGCTGAGACTAGACACCCGTGTTTATGTCTTTGAAGAAAATGTTAAGAAACACGTAAAAATTTGCATTGTCACCCCCCCTCACACTAAACTAAAGAA
This sequence comes from Sinotaia quadrata, assembly GCA_028829895.1. Taxonomy (NCBI): domain Eukaryota; kingdom Metazoa; phylum Mollusca; class Gastropoda; order Architaenioglossa; family Viviparidae; genus Sinotaia; species Sinotaia quadrata. The sequence goes on along the minus strand of CM054180.1, from coordinate 10,908,426 downwards.
ACATATGCAAGAACCTTAACTAATAGGTCGATTCAAATCTTTGGTCTAAGCGACCTACCCCTTTAACGTGTGACCTGTGACGCTTCAAGTATAGGGGCGACAACTTGAAGCACACTATTTTCTAGTTCTAATGTCCGACGATACGTGTTTATTTAGTCCTCTTACGGTGATTATTTATAATCAGAAAAGGAACACGCTTCATTGCACTGATGCCATCGTCCAAGTTGCCTCCCATCAAAGGCAAGAAATGACAGTGGCTGTTGGAAGGAAAGAGAGATGCCAACATGTTCAGAGACAAACTGAACACTTCCTTTTACTCTACGGTGATGGTCGTTAGCCCTGAAAAGCTATTAGTTTTGAACGCGCTGCAAAACAGTGTGACGATTAAACTAGCCGAGCAATTCGAACATGCCACAGCGAACCGCAATGAAGAGTCATGCGCAGAAGAAACTCATTTCGAGGAGGTTGGGGGAGGGGAGAAGTATGCTCATAACATTTAGTTTCGTAAGAAAACAGGGCCAAACTGAATTTTAGACGAATTTAAATTTGCAGCTATAGATGTAAACATATTTTTTTTATTGACCAAACCTTCTAGACTTTATAAAGAAATATTTTACTATTAAACAAGAAAACAGAAAATGAACCTACATAAAAATGTACTTTGATGTATTTTACGAGGGTATTAAAGGATATTGTTATTATTAAAGAATATTGCCAATAGTTAGGTTTAAGGACAGTTTTTCTTTTAGTCTCTTGACACAACCGTCTCTTATAATATTTAATACAAACAGAATGCACACTCAGTGACTCTAAAACTAATGGGTACAGCTTATTACACCATGGCACTTGACGTCACGACTGTCACGATCTTTCTGAGTGTCCCAACAAGCACTTTGGCAAGGACAGGATCTGCAGTGTCGTGACCACGTGGCGAGTGAAGTAGGATGAAAAACCACAACATAACCAAGATGGAAAGAACGAGAAATGAAAATGAAGAGAATGAAGAAGGAGAACGCTTTAGTGTCTGCCAAAAAACAAAGGAAGAAACGCTGCATGAACGATTCCTGACTTCCATTATAGAAATCACACGCTCTTTTCCCCCTACTCTTTTGGTCCATACATTCACACTCAATTTTACGATCTTTCATGCACCAGACTCTCTTCTGGCTGTAGCTAGGACAGTTGAGAAGTGAAGTAACCTCAATTTGCTTTTACGCAACCCATACTTGGTGTCTGAGGCTTGCACACTCAGATCATATATATCATACAAGGCCAATGTATTAACAAAATGGAAAAGTCACTATTGCAACAGAAAAATGCCTCATTTGATTTCACCAAGAGTTATTTCCCTTAGTAGCTCTTCTGGCTACATGCCATTACTTCTATAGGGCCTGCGCATGAAATAAGTTTGTTGCGTGTCCTAAAAGTCATTACAACAATGAGCGAGAATATACAGAACACATACAGCGTAAGCAAATAATACGTACACGTAAAAGTCATTACAACAATGGTAGAAAACATACAGAACACATACTGCGTAAGCAAATAATACGTACACGTAAAAGTCATTACGTCAATGGTAGAAAACATACAGAACACATACTGCGTAAGCAAATAATACGTACACGTAAAAGTCATTACGTCAATGGTAGAAAACATACAGAATACATACTGCGTAAGCAAATAATACGTACACGTAAAAGTCATTACGTCAATGGTAGAAAACATACAGAATACATACTGCGTAAGCAAATAATACGTACACGTAAAAGTTATTACGTCAATGGTAGAAAACATACAGAATACATACTGCGTAAGCAAATAATACGTACACGTAAAAGTCATTACGTCAATGGTATAAAACATACAGAACACATACTGCGTAAGCAAATAATACACATACGCACTACAATGCAAATCAATAAAGGAAATTCGCCCATTTCCCACATGACTGTCTTTCTTTAATTAAAAGTATAACAATTTATTTTCACTTATTTAAAAAAAAGTTTGCAATTTGAGACGAATGGATTATGATTACAAGATTAGTGCCAATTTAATCACGCAGACATCTAATTTATTTTGGCGACAACTTCCTTGTCACTGGCATCGTTTTGCGCAGTTCTGCAATGTTCAGAATAAAATTACTTTAAAAAACGTAATAGATTTTGACCTTGGAAACATGAAACAAATAGTAACATGAACAAAATCTTAAATTTTCTTTTATGGCGGAAGAGCTGTAAAAAGTCCTATATAAGAAGTGAAATGTGCAGCAAATACTTTTTTGTAGAATGTAAGCTGTAAGGAAAAACTGGGAAATTGCACGAAAAATGCGTAACAAAACGTCGACATCATCATCAGCAACAGCACCATCACCACTACCGCCACCACCGTCATCATCACCACCACCACCACCTCCATCATCATCACCACCACTACCACCACCACAATCACCACCATCATCACCACCACCACCAATATCACTACCACCACCATCACAACCACCAACGTCATTAACATTATCCTTGTACCGTTGGTACTATTAATAAAATGACGATAATATTAAAGGTGCAATGCTTTTATAAAAGGCACCCTTTTTCCAGAATCTGAAATTGTATATCCTAAAAGCACACACAAAAATATTAATTTCAGAACTTTAGAAAAAGTTTCAATCAACTTCCTGAATACCAATACGTATTATTTTAAAAATTATATCGCCCATTCATTTTTGAAGAGTTCTAGTTCGCGCTCGCAAAAATGTAAGTAAAATTTGAGCTTCTAAAAATGAGGGACTTATTATTAGTTTTTGTCTAGAAGCATCGCTAAGACGCACGTTCTGAACATTGCACTATTTTTATTTTCACTGAAGTCACACAAATTTCCATTAAAATAACAATGGCTGGTCTTCGTCTTACACCCCAGGAAATGTACACAAATAGAATATGGTTTAATCTTCATCACGTAGCAATAACATTAGATCCAAGTGTTTCTACATTAACATTACAATAAATAAAATCGTTTGCACAGCTCCGATTTGATCCATTTTCTACCAAAAATAGCAGCAGGGTATGATAAATAAGATAGAGTGAAATGGGATGAAAAACACCAACACTACAAAGATAGTAAGAATGAGGAATGCAAACAAAGAAGAAGAAGAATCCTTTAGTTTCTGCAAAAGAAAAGGTGAACGAAATACTGTATTGACGATTCCTGAACTCCATTACATAAATCACATGCTGCTTTTTTCCAGTCTTTTGAACCATGCACTCAGAATGTTACGATCTTTCATGGACCAAACTCCCACCCTTCTGGCTGTACCTTTCATACAATAAATTTAGCAAATGTTCATACCTTTTGTTTCTGCAAAAAAGAAAAAAAAATAAATAAAAGGGTTTTAAAAAAACCCCACTGTATTCTCGTGATGATTTCGAATCTGTTCTAATATTTCTCTCTCTCTCTCTCTCTCTCTCTCTCTCTCTCTCTCTCTCTCTCTCTCTCTCTCTCTCTCTCTCTCTCTCTCTCTCTCTCTCTCTCTCTCTCCCAGTCAGTCAGTACTACCCCAAACAAAGTGATGTTAAGTTTACAGTACTAGCAATTGGATTATGCTTTGCTGGACTTTATGTCTGGTATTGCAGTAGGAGAGTGATTGTAATTCTTCCTAGATTCATGATTTCGTCTCCCGACACGTGACATGTACGTCATACTTTGTCCCAGAGCCCTCATTGTTAACGATTTGTTTCTCAACTCCCATTCGTAAATGGAGGTATAGGCTTGAGCTAAAGTTACTCCTGCCCTTTAACTTGCACTGTCTAAGTTGCCGACGGCTAAGTTGCACCCAACTTACTATTGTTAAATTCTTCAAGTATTACTACCTGCCCGAGGTCATGGGTCATTTTCTCGTGCGTGATCGTGACCAAGTATTTCCGTTCGCTCCTTTACTCATATAAGAAAAAACATCCCGCTTGTGTTTTGACTTTGAATTGTTTGACTAAAGTTTGTATACGTTTCGTTCCTTTAACATTTAAGACATTCATCTTATACGAAAATTATGTTTGTTATATTTTAATATTTACTTAATGCGTTTAGGGTTAAATTATATCAATAAATCTCCAAAGAGATTGACAATTATTTACATTTATTTTCTTTATATGATTTTCCTTGTTCCTTTCACCGATCCTCAGTTTGGTCACTCCGAATCCTACGCATTTTTAAATTGACAGTACGCATTTTAAAATGACAATACGCATTTTTAAATTGACAGTACGCATTTTTAAATTGACAGTACGCATTTTTAAATGACAATACGCATTTTAGAGAGAGAGAGAAAGACAGAGCAATATTTGTGTTTGCATTATTGACATATTCTAAATGCAAGTCCTAATTGAATGCGTGATAGACCCTGCGAACCTCTACATCACAATCTAAGTAATAGTCAAGTGCAGGATAGACCCTTCGAATCTTTACAACACAATACAAATCCTAGCGAAGTGCAGGATAGACCCTGCGAATCTTCTTTACAACACAACACAAATCCTAACTAAGTATCCCTACATCATAATTTCATGAGTAGTCCTGATAATTTTGCCACGGATATTTAGAACACTCACACACACACACACACACACACACACACACACACACACACACACACAGTGCTTTAATGCCAGTTGGTCATCAGATAAAGAAAGAAGTCAATATAGCTTTGGAGAAAATCCACAAATACCAACTCACCATTTTTTATAAGAATCTTTGCACTTTTATTATTTTTGGGAAACATGTCTCTGGATTAAATGTCAGATTTGGGCTCGGCGACAACGGTTGTACAACTTGCTGTTGCTTCACGAGGTCATACCCTTGCATAGAATGCCAGAAGATAATTACCTAGCACGGTCTGCTCTGGGTGTTTGAATATTTTTTGCAATTTTGTTTTTATTTACCGCTGCTTGTTGCTGTTATATTAAAAGGTTAGCTCTTCATCACGATGCAAAGTCAATATCAATACGAACAGACAACTCTAGAACATATTTTAAAAAGTATTTCATTGTTTATAAGAATTCATTGTCGCATGATTCTTGATTTTATTTTTCTTCGGTCTCTGAAACAAATTGCACGAAGGTGTGTTAAGGAGCTAACATTGCGGGAGAAACTGGGATAAAAGTGGGATGGTATATTTACAGAAATAGATTTAGCGGAGCAATGTACGAACTAATTTATGAGGAAAGATTGGGACACTGTACACTGGGGGAAAAGTGAATGGACATTGATTAGGCACAGAGGTACAGATTGGACAAGTAGGCTAAAGATTAGGCAGGCATTAATTTGAAAAGTGAGCTATTGATTAGGTAGGAAATTGAGTGTTGACTGGGACACGACTTACATTGGGAGGACAATGTTTGGACTGTATATGCAATGAACAGGGGGGAGATATTAACAAAACACAATCTATTTTGAGCACGGTTTGACACCATGTACATGAAGAAGACAAGAGGTACTTATTTTTCACTATGTACATGGAAGAAAACAAGTTACATTGATTTTTATTCTGTTCATGGAGAAGACAAGTTTTATTGACTTGTCACTATGCACATCTAGAAGACAAGTTGCATTGACTTTTCACTCAGTTAATGGAGAACACATGTTATATTGACCTTACACTATGTACATGGAGAAGACAAGATATATTATTTTCACTGTGTACAAGGAGATGACAAGAAATACACTAAGCTGGAGACACCGACTGGACACTGCACATAGAAAACCGTGATGCAGAAGACAAATTCGATGACTGACACTCTCCTTACGAGCAATAGATCAAGGACGTGTGTCTGTCCAGTTTTGATCTAATGCAACCATTTTCAACAATTCTACTTTTGCGGGGAAACCTTGAAATACTTTTCAGGTCTCAGGGAACCCCTGCATAAAAATATTATTTATCTCCGATGTTCCCCCCTCCGGTTCCGATCTCCATGGAAACCTCTAGAGACCTCTCACGGAAATATGCTTGAGAAACCCTGATCTAATGAGAGACAGAACTGAAGACGCCTTTGCAGATGAAATGAGAGATAGAAGTGAAGACGCTTTTGCAGACGAATCTAGAACCTCACTCGCCTTTCTGCTGCGATATAAGTATTGCAAGCAACAAAACCCAAGACTGACCATAAACAGCCATTAATATCCTATCAGTTGACGAGACTGCAGTTTCTATAGAATAAGGATGAGATACGAGGAAGGCAGATGATAACAGTTAAAACAAAAATTAAAGAGCAAAAACAAAAGCACAGCATGTGTTTAAAGTTGCGAAATATTTGAGACGACTAGAGACACTCTGATATGAAGGATTTGTTCAGATACGAACTGTAAATTTTATTCTGAGTCCAGCTTTAATTTGATGTACAGTGAGAGTCTGAACGTTGCTTGAGTTGCGATGTGCGACCTGAAGAAGTAAACTGCGCTTAGTAGGACCACTGTGTTGAGCTTAGCTCAATCAATAAAGCTTCCTTCAAAGCTTATTGCTATGTATTTTTGCTTTTTTTTTTTTTAATAACCTCCAGTTATTTATGTATCCTTTTATTTAATGGAGCAGGAAGTAAATCAGTCTCAAATCTAAATCTACGTCAGTCCTGCTTTCCCAACACACGCATCTTGAGAGGCCAATAAATTAATGCAAGACGAAATTTAATGGCCGGTGATACGGTGTAATGTATTGCTGCTATCTCAGTGCTAGACTCTGAGTTGTAAAAGATATAATTAAATTGAAAATGGGTTTTAAAAGAATTAAAGGAGGAAAAAGAGAGTATTTTTGAAAACATATCTATGGATTATCGACCTTCACGCGGGAGCATTCTGATGACAGACACCAAAGCCCACGCATTAAAGTGCATTTTGTTTGGTTCCTACGCTAAATAACGTCCGATTGCACATTGCAGTTATTAAGAATTTGAACAACCCTACTGATGCATGAAAAACATCTTTAGCAGTCAGTGGCTACGTCAGATCTTTATAGCAAAACTCGTTATGTGTCTTAAAGAAACTTAAAATCAAACTTAAGTTATAAAACAAAGTGCCTACTGTTGACTCATTCTGAATGCGTCATATATCATGACATCCAAAAATTACCTATCGAATGCATACCCTCTGTTTAATTACCCGAAACCTTGTAGATTCAAAACTTTTCCTTAAGATCATCAGGTTTAAGAGTTATTAGTTGATGAATGAGATCACTATGTGTGGCAGAGTAAATTTGCCTCTCCTTATTTCTAAGTTTAATTGTTATATAAATTGTTAAATTGTCAGAATAAGCCGAGCTTGGGCACTCCTTATGTCGGTATGTTTGAAAGTGTATGAGTTGATGTAAACACTCGAGTTGAGAATATGCTAGAAATTGCTAATGTAATGCAAATCATCCTAACTGGGTGAGTAGTTTTTATTATCCAATGGTTATGATTTACGAGAACAAGACCAGCCGATTGGCTGAGATCTAAACGTTTACCTGATGTACAGAAATCTATTGAATAATCAATTGAATTTGAAGTGGCAAAGAAGTCCGGTCTTGAAAGGAGACCGTTCGCATGATGTGTTAAGTGACTGGTTGAGGGAGATTGAACTTAGAAATATTTCGTGCATTTTGCTATTGCTATGTTATACTTGTATTTTAATAAGATGTATTATGTGACTAGACTATTATTTCTACTAATGTTTGAACTAAGATGCTTGCTTATAGTATGCTAGATATTTGACATTGTTTTGATATGCTGTATTTATTATGCTGTGTGCGTGTATCAGGCTAATAAATACCATTGCAGGAAATTGTAAGTTGAGACTGGAATATAAGAAAGAAGTTATAAATCAATAAACTTTAACTTAGCATTGTTCCCTGATTATATTTTTCAGGTAAAACAGACTTTTTCTTCTTTCAAAATGGCATTGTAATGTCACTTGCAATTTGAAAAGGTATTTATTTTAACATACAACCTCCATTCTCCTAAGGCATTTTAAAAATGTTTTCCCATTTCTCACATAGTTTTACAGATTATTAATTCATTCTCTAGAAGTATTTTGGAACAGTGCTAATTTCATTTCTTAAATGTAGTTTTAAATAATGTCAAACCCCAGTTCTCTCATATAGTTTTACAGATTATTAATTCATTCTCTAGAAGTATTTTGGAACAGTGCTAATTTCATTTCTTAATTGTAGTTTTAAATAATGTCAAACCCCAGTATACTATTGAAATGTTACCACCACTTCTAATGATATTTTGAATATTGTCAACTCCATCATTTAACGATATTTTAAAATATCATCTCCATTTTCTAATTAGATCTTTTAAATAGCGTGAACACCATTCTCTAAAGATAGCTTAAGTATTGAGTAATGTTAACTTACTTTTCTACTTTCATTTAAAAATAATGTTAATTCCATTTTCTAAATGCATCGCAAGTAATGTTAACTTTATTTTCTAATGGCATTTTGAAATAAATAATGTTAACTTTATTTTCTAATGGCATTTTGAAATCAATAATGTTAACTTTATTTTCTAATGGCATTTTGAAATAAATAATGTTAACTCCATTCTCTAAAGTATCTTAAATAATGTTAACTTTATTTTCCAGTGGCATTTTAAAATAAAGCCAACACTATTCCCTAAAAGCTTCTTAAATAATATGAACTTGTAAGTTAAATGAAAGTGAAAACGAATATTTGTCATTTTAATGAAAAGTAGAAGTGAGAACCCCCCCAACAACCCCATCCCCAACAACCATCAAAATCCTTCATCACCCTAACACCACCACTCTAAAGTAAAACGAACTAGATTTGGTTTAATATATTTCGAGGACTACTGGACGACCGCGACGACAACAATTTCAACACAACACATCGTCATTTCGCACTGTCTGACGCTCATACAAAGCGTTTGTAGGACACATTACATTGTCAGTTCACTTAGTCTCACGCTCAAAAGGAATTTGCTATATGTACTTGTTCAAAGGGCCTCTTGCTAAGTGTGTATTAACTTGTTCACTTACACATGTACTGTCAACATCTTGCATAATGTTTCCTGGGAAACGAAGTCCTGCAGGAGACTGACGAATACGTAATGCTTGCATGTCCCTGGTGTTATGCGGCCGTGTATTTATATAGCAAAATTAATGCATATAATTTGTATATAATAATGCAATGTTTCTTGATTGGATAGAGGTAGGGTGGGATGCAAGTATTATACAATGCATGCATTTAACTGTGAGTGAATGTTACTTGTATTGCAGAGGGCTATTGCAATGCAACTTGGGATACCATTCTGTGTTGGGGAGCGGCAAAGTCCAACACCACCGTGTATTTGCCTTGTCCGGCTCTCAATGGACTGGATCCGAACAGTAAGTGAAAAACACCGTTTGCTAGTCTGATTGCTTACATTTACATTGTTTGCTAGTCTGATTGCTTAATTTTACATTGTTTGCTAGTCTGATTCTTAATTTTACATTGTTTGTTAGTCTGATTGCTTAATTTTACATTGTTTGCTAGTATGATTGCTTAATTTTACATTGTTTGCTAGTCTGATTGCTTCATTTGACAACGTTGCGGGTCTGATTACTATAATTCAGTCGTTTGTTAGTTTGATGCTTCATTTTGTATTGCTTGCTAATTTGTGATTGCTTGCTAGTCTGTTTGCGTCATTTTATATAATTTGCTAATTTGTGATTGCTTCATCTTATATCGTTTGCCAGTTTAATTGCTTCATTTTACAGCGTTGATTACTTTGTACATTGCTCGTTAGATTGTACAAAATTTTAAATATAATTTTTCATTTTAAATAGTTCGCATGATTGTTTCGTTTTACGCCCCTTCTTCATCTGCTTGATCACTTTATTAAGTTGTATTTATACTAATTTACGTGTGAGCATATTCGTTTGGGTGTGCGCATGAGTGCGCGTGTATTTGTATGCTCGCGCGCGCGCGCGTGTGTTGTTTTTCAAGTAAAAGATTCAAATATTTGAATGCGTTTTGCGCTTGCGTTCATCCTAATAATTATTTGTGTGCCAGTACTTGTGTGTGCATAAAAGAACAGATGTGTGTGTGTGTGTGTGTGTGTGTGTGTGTGTGTGTGTGTGTGTGTGTGTGTGTGTGTGTGTGTGTGTGTGTGTGGATACGTGCTAACCTTTAAATTTATTTTTGAAGAGATATTAAATTTTACATCCTCATTTAGATGAGAACTAGTGTGCATATTATCTTTATTTCATTATATTTGTTTATTTTTTTTTGAAGGAAAGCTATTTTCGTAGACTGTAGAACTCACTTTTCTTTTAATGTCAGTTTAATTCCACCACTCTCCTTAACTTTGCTTCGAACACCCCCCTGTCCTATCAAGGAATTTTATTTATGTTTTATGCTACTGAGACGGAACGTAAATCATGAATAAAATAATAGAACTACATAATTCCTTTAAACACATACACACATTTTTGGAGTTTCATTTTCATGTTCACAAAAATACCAATTTCTTGCTCTTTTCGTTCCGCTCATTTCGACACAGTTTTGTTTTTGGAATTTTTCGAATTCTGTACTGACCGATTAAAACCCGAACGTTGTTGATCATAACATGGTCCTGAAAGGCATTTTTTAAAACTAGAAACTCTTCTTTCTTTTAAAAAAATTAAATATTAAAGCAACTTATTCTATCCACTCCAAAATTAAGCTTGGTCAGATTTACCAACACCTTATTGTTACAACTCCAAAATTAATCCAGGTCAGATTTAAAATTAAACTAGGTCAGATTTACCAACACTTTTCTATTACCACTTCCACAATTAAAGATTTACTAACGCCTTACTGTTACCATTCCAAAACAGTAAGCTAGGTCAGGTTTACCAACACCTTACTATTAACACTTCCACAATTAAAGTAGGTCAGATTTACCAACACCCTACTGTTACCACTCCAGAACAGTAAGCTAGGTCAGATTTACCAACATGTTTCTGTTACCATTCATGCAGATCGGCTTATCGTTTTTTCTCCTAATTTTTTTTTGCAGAAACGCTCAGCAATATTAGCTAACGTGCAAACAGTAGTGACAGGAAATGACATACTGCCGCTGATCCTTGCTCAGCGACAAAATGGAAAAAGTCAATATTAATCTCGGGCACGTGCTGAGACACGCGCTGTGTCGGTTAAAATTAGACAAAAGAAAAGAAACAATAGAAAGCTACAGACTGCCTGCCTCATTCTACATGTGCGCTATTTGCTTAATTCTCCCCTTTCCCAGCCCAAAAATATAAATAGAAATAAATAAATAGACAAAAACAGTCGAAGGAAGTCCCTGAGTTATTCCCCCTAGTCAGGAAGCTTGAAACACAAGAATGGACAGAGGCTTGTTTCCGGAATTTCTAACGTGACTTGCCGCGAAGAAAAATTTCTGTGTGATACAGTCTTAAACCAAAACCCATTTACTTGAGGTTTAAAAAATAATGTTGGTTTGCTTTTGTTTTAGTTTTAGCACTTCGTTATAATGAAAGTTGACCTCATGTGCTAGGTTCCAATAATTTTCAACAGAACATTTCCAGAATCTGAAGACAAAAGTATCGTGTGCACAGTAATTGTGATCAAATATCTTAAGGAAAACAACATTATCATTCATTTGAAGCTCGTGCAGCTCGGGAACAATCTGTAAAGTATATCACGCCAAGTGAGTGGAGGGAGTGGGATGGGTGGGAAAAGTGCGGCACGTAGTGTAAATAAAGAGGGTGGGGGGTTGAGTGTGAGGGTAGGAGACTTCCAGAAATTTTCACATCGATCTCAAAACAATATTTTAATTTTAAGAAATTGATATTATTTGTAACTGTCGATTGGAATTTTGACAAACTAATCTACAAAGATATTTGACAGTATTTCATCTTGGATCCAACCAGCCGCAAAACCACCACTACGACAAAGACCAAGATCCCGTTCCCGATCCCGACGTCGAACCCAAACCCGATCCCGATCATGAAGCACGATCCACGGTCACCATCACGACTATGACAACGACCACGACCAAGAACACGACAATGACTACCACCAAGATCGTGACCACAATCAAGACTATGACCACGATCAAGGTTCTGACCACGATCAAGACTATGACCACAATCAAGACTATGACCACGATCAAGGCTATGACCACGATCAAGACTATGACCACAATCAAGACTATTACCACGATCAAGACTATGATCACAATCAAGACTATGACCACGATCAAGACTATGATCACGACCACAATCACGACCACGACCACGACCAAGATCACGACCACGACCACGACCAAGACCACGATCAACACCACGATCAGGATCACGATATCATAACCATGACAACGACTAACCACATGACCCATGAAATGACCACGACTACGCGACCACAACGACCACGATCAACACAACCTAAAACTCTATTTTCCTCACCACCACCCCACTCCTCCATCACTACTACCTCGAAATACAACCACAACCACCACCACCACCAAATAGATCTATCTTTTAACGTATGTATTCCTTTTGTGAAATTATTCTTCAAACAATGATTGTACATATTATTGCTGTTAAATACGATTTTGTTTGATTGGTGCTTGAAACATCTAACAATATTTTTATATAGTGTTTATAACGCTTTTGGACTTGATAACATGCTGGGTACTTGTACTCTGTAGTCAAAATACTTACCACGTGTCAACAACAAGAAATATAGTTAATGAGTTAGAATATAGTAATATATATAGACATTCGTAATATGTCTTCACTTTATAAACGTTTCGAAAGCTACCAACTTCCTGTAAATGTTACTAAATATGCTATTTTATTAATTTCATATTTCTTTATTCTCAGTCCACTGAAAGGTGCTAAAGTATTCTGTATAACAAAATATTTGAATGGGTAATTAATTATGTTTAAATTTTAGTCAATTGGTAGCGATGTTTTGAAGTAAATGGCATATTTTTAGTAATGGGATATATAGTATGAAGAGTTGTGTGGGTGGGTAAAAATTGTCCCTTAAACTGCCTGATATATTTTATGTATAGCCCTTTTGCCCCTATGCGACTGGTCCAGTTAAAAAAAAAATATGGATAGAATATGTTCAGCATATTACATTTTGACACTTCTGACAGGAAATGGTTGGTGAAATGAAGTTGGGGAGAGGATGGGAGGTGCTAGAGTGGGCTGAGGCTGGGGTGTAGTGTGAGAATATTGTCTCCTAAAGACCACGATTTTTGACTCTGCAAGCTGCAAAATCGTGCGGCTCTTCTCCTAGTGGCAAACCTTTTAATCCGATTAGTTTCCTCACTGTTTACGCGTGTGTATGTATGGAAGAGTGTGTGTGTGTGTGTGTGTGTGTGTGTGTGTGTGTGTGTGTGTGTGTGTGTGTGCGCGTGTGCGTGTGCGTGCTTGTGTGATTGTGATTAAGATGTACAATCAATATTATCAGGAGTTCTATACTGTCTAGATCCTATATCCTGGAAATGGGTTTATAGTCCAATTCTGGCACCAAGAGGCAACACTAAAACCAGACAAATGTATTTTTATAATTAGCTTTTGTGAGCTGTAATAGAGGCTTGAAATGCTAGATTCACGTTTAATGTTGATAGACGCATGCAATGCTAGATTTAAGTTTAATGTTGATAGACGCATGCAATGCTAGATTTAAGTTTAATGGTTGATAGACGCATGCAATGCTAGATTTAAGTTTAATGTTGATAAACGCACGCAATGCTAGATTTAAGTTTAATGTTGATAGACGTATGCAATGCTAGATTTAAGTTTAATGTTGATAGACGCATGCAATGTTAGATTTAAGTTTAATGTTGACAGAGGCATGCAATGATAGAATTAAATTTAACATTTATAGAGGAGTGCAGTGCAAGATTTAAGTTTAATATTTCTAGAAGCTTGCAGTGCTAGATTTAAGTTTAATATTTATAGACCCTTGCAATTCAAGATTTAAGTTTAATATTTCTAGACGCTAGCAGTGCTAGATTTAAGTTTAATGCTTATAGAGGCGAACAGAACTAGATTTAAGATTAATGTTTAAAGAGGCTAGCAGAACTAGATTTAAGTTTAAATTTTGTAGAAGCTTACAGTTTTACATTTAAGTTTAATGTTTATAGAGCCTTGCAATGCTATATTTAAGTTTAATATTTAAAGTTACTGGAATTACTAGATTTAAGTTTAATATTTAAAGTTACTGGGATTACTAGATTTAAGTTTAATATTTAAAGTTACTGGGATTACTAGATTTAAGATTAATATTTAAAGTTACTGGGATTACTAGATTTAAGATTACAAAATGTTGACTGAAGTGTGTTGAAACAATCGACATGACACAAAGTTTATAGATCATGAAACCAATACCAAATAAAATGAAATTGCAAGGAAGGAAAAATAAAAAGACATAAAATAAACGAAAAAAGATTTCATAAAAGAAAAAAGAATGCCTTAAAGAAAATTTTCCCCTTCTATCACTCCTGACATGATTTAATATTAACCTTTTATGCGTGAAGTGAGCAATTTTGTGCTGTGGAACTCGCAATATCGAGAGAAGGTTGCATTCTAAGTGCACGAACCACACATATGGTTTAGATTTAAAGATGGACCTTTCACTTTTAAGTATGCACTCTCTTTCAGATCGAAATATGACGCATACAAAATAAAAATACAGATCTTGCTTGACTAAATAGAAGAACTGTTTTCTGTTCTATTCATACACTAAGGATACATCATTTTGACTAATCACGTATCACATTACATCACGTCACACCACATCAAGTCATACCACGTCACATCACACCACATCACGTCACATCACATCGCATCATATCATACCACACCACACCACATCAAAACTTATCGTATCATATCATATCGTATCAAATCATATCACATCACCCCACCCACCCCATATCATATCACATCATATCATATCATATTGTAACACATCACAACGTACCATATCATATCGCATCCTATCATATATTATGGCATCACATCATTCACAATCATACTCATAATATTAATCATGATCATAATCATAAACGTAATCATTATTGTTATTATATAAAATCATATATATCACATTACTAAATTCAGTTTAATGGTAATCATTCGTATCGTATCACATCATGTCATAATACCATAATACATTATGACGTACCATGTGCAATATAAGATCTATTACATTTTATGGTAATACATAATCTGCTGCATTATATCTTAACATTTCATAATCTAATGCTTTCTTATAGTATTGTAAAACGGTGAGATTTCCTTTGCGGTATTGTGATGTACGTGTCATGCTATTATATATAATAAATAATAAAACGTAGTATAACAAAGTAATGATGAACGTATGGTTGAGATTAAAGGGGAATTTGTAGTACTTAAGCATACATCACCGACCAACATTTAAGCTAATGAGGTAAAATGTGTTAATTACAATTATCAAAAATAATAGATATTCATTGTCCACTATATGAAACGTATATAAGATTTATCTTCTCTACCATCTTATCTCTACTGTTTGCCCATCTCTCTCTCTCTCTGTGACAGAGTAAATTTGACCCTCTCTATTTTTAAACTTAAATTGTTATATGGGTTGCTAAATTGTTAGAGTAATCAGACCTTGGGCACTCCCCTTATGGTGTTATTTTTGAAAGTGTCCGAGTTGAAGTATACAGCTCGAGGCAAGAACATTCTAGATTGCTGAGTGAGTAGTTTTCTATTACCCACTGATTATGATTTATGAGAACGAGACCAGCCAATGGGCTGAGAATAAGGAGTTCACTTGCTGTAGAAAATTACTACTCTCTGATCACTTTTGAATTTAGAGTGGGAGGAAGAAGTATGGCTTTGAAAGGCAGTCATTAGCTTGATGGTGAGTTAAAACTGATTGAGAGAGAATGGATTTAGAAACATTTCATGCATTTTTACTATTGATATGTTATATTTGTGTTTATTTAGATATGCTCTATGTGAGTTGACTTTTATTTCTACCAATGTTTGAACTATGCTGCACACGTGTAGTGTGCTAACACGTTAATTTGGTTGATATGTTTTATTTATTTTATCATGTGTGTATAAGGCTAATAAATACTTTTGCAAGAAATTGTAAGTTGAGAATGGGATGTGAAATAGAATGGAGTTATATTGTAGTAAACAGGAAACTTAGATTTTCTCCACCAATGAACAAGTGGTCTTTTGAGTTTTGAGTTCGAGTTTTGAGTTGAGTTTGAGTTTCAACTTTCAAGTTTCAGTTACCCTTCATGTGTTCACCAGTTAGAAACTTGAACAACCAGGAAGGCATGGGAACTGCCATTGTGTTGTGTAAGTGTAAGAAGCACGCTATACACTTTGATGTACATGTTGGATACATCAATGTACATGTTGGATACATCGGGGAATTCTGTTACATTGAGATTGCCAGAGTCACTGATGTGTTCTGCTTGACGGAACTGACACGGTGAGGAGAGAACTCAAGTTCGTCAGTGTGTGGTGGGAGACAGTGTTAACGGACATTGTGACATTGTTGCAAAGCCAGTGAAAGACTGTCGAAGCAGCGCATATATACACAGACATACTCATAAAATTATCCGAACTTGAGTTTGTGGAATATTCATGTCAAGTAATCTATTTCATTGTATTTGTCATATGTATATAAATCGGATATGTCTTCTCCTTTAGTAAGAAGTTTTCCAATCACAGAAAGATTATGTGACAGTAAATGTTTTATGTCATGGAATAGAGAATTTACAGCACCAAAATATCTGCCAAAAGAGAGACAAGTATGTCTGCTAGAGGATCATTTATAAAACAAATTAAAATTCTCATTACTTGTAATTAGTTATACCAGATTAATAGATTAATTCTCATTAACAAAGTGGCGTGCCTGTCACACTATCTATCTGTCTATGTAACTATAATTTTGTTGTCACGAATTCCATGTACATGTATGTATTTTGTTTTCTCCAGAGTTTGCATATCGCCATTGTGGACCCGAGGGCCTATGGCAAGGAAAGGAAGCCGGAGACTACTCCAGACCTGTGGGTTACACATTTTATGGAGGGTGCTACACCAAAGAAGCTTACGAGCTGTACACTAAGTACTTGAATCTAAAGGTACGTAATGAAAATCACTTGCTAGCAAGACACCGGAATGTATGTAATGAATACCAAGACAAAGAATTATATAATGACAAACAATTGTTAGAAAGACACAGAAATGTATGTAATGAATACCAAAACAAAGAGGTATATAATGACAAACAATTGTTAGCAAGACACATAAATGTATGTAATGAATACCAAGACAAAGAATTATATAATGACAAACAATTGTTAGCAAGACAGAAATGTATGTAATGAATACCAAGACAAAGAATTGTATAATGACAATCAGTTGCTAGCAAAACGCAAGAATGTATGTAAAGAATACCAAGACAAATAGTTATATAATCATTGGTCATCAAAACGGGAGACACGTAATGGTAACTATTGGACATCAACACAGTCTGTTGTCCAGTTACAGTCAATGGTCAGCACTTACTGTAGGATCGAACTGAATTTCAGTTCACTTGCTAGTGTTCAGTCGAACACTCTGCGTTTAAAAATGTCTTTCAATAAGAATGTTGAAGTTGAGCAAACAGTATGTATGTTTGTTATTTATTATTAGTGGTACATCAAGCATAGTGTCATAAGGACAATGCGTGAATGAATTGGCTAGGAAAAGACACAGCAGGCTAGATCATAATAATGCTTCGTAAATACCATTTCGCTGGAAGTGAAGTTAAATTCCATTAAGAAGTGCTCTATCTGTGGCTGGATCGCCTAACAGTGATAAAAGGTAGAGTTCAACTCATTGTGTTTTCACATCACAACACTACACATCTCACGTCTGTCTATTTACATCGATTTCTTTATTCCCAGTAAAATGTCAACTAACAACACTGTTTGAATCTAATGACGTTCACTCATGGCAACAGGTCTGCTACCAATTAGTTATGGTGACCACTCTTCTGAAAATCTGCAATGGAGACTGAGGGTCAAACTGTAGAATACAAGTTCATCAATCTTGAACAATGGAGACTGAGGGTAAAACTGTAGAATACAAGTTCATCAATCTTGAACAATGGAGACTGAGGGTAAAACTGTAGAATACAAGTTCATCAATCTTGAACAATGGAGACTGAGGGTAAAACTGTAAAATACAAGTTCATCAATCTTGAACAATGGAGACTGAGGGTAAAACTGTAGAATACAAGTTCATCAATCTTGAACAATGGAGACTGAGGGTAAAACTGTAGAATACAAGTTCATCAATCTTGAACGCTTGGAATCGCGTTGCGCACGAACGCCGAGTGTAAAGGATGTCTTTCAGTGAGGCCTTCAACTTTCTTTGTCTGCAGTCATGTCTTTCTCATTAATCAACTTTCTTTGTCTGCAGCCATAGTACAACACTCTTTGGCCAATGTCTTTCTCATTAATCAACATTCTTTGTCTGCAGCCATAGTACAACACTCTTTGGTCAATAATGTCTTTCTAATTAATCACTTTTTGTGTCTGTCCTATCGTACAGGACTCTTTGGTCAATAATGTCTTTTTCCACAATCAGCTTTCTTTGTCTCCAGGCATAGTGTAGCATTCTTTGGTCAATAAATTATTTCGCATTTAACAACTTTCTTTGTCTGCATCCTTACAGCATCACTGTTTGGTCAATAATATATTTCTCGTTAATCCAATTTGTTTATCTGCAGCCATGTTAAAGCACTCTGTGGGCAATAAAGTCTTTATCATAAATCGACTTTCTCTGTCTGCAGCCATAGTACAACACACTTTAGCCAATGTCTTTCTCATTAATCAACTTTCTTTGTCTGCAGCCATAGTACAACACTCTTTGGCCAATGTCTTTCTCATTAATCAATTTTATATGTCTGCAGCACTAGTACAACACATTGGTCAATAATGTCTTTCTCATTAATCAACTTTCTTTGTCTACATCATTCATTAGTCAACAATGTCATTCACATTATTCTATTCTTTGCAGCCACATTTCTACACCCTTTTGTCAATAATGTCTTTCGAAACTGTATACCTCTTAGAAAAGTAAATTCCCTGACATCTAGTCATTCCATTATTTTTTTTTCTTTTTCGATTTTTGTTTATGAGGTCATTTAATTTGCATTGTGTTGTCAGCCTTCATATTTCCTTCGTGTAGTTTTATAGAATTTTCAAATCTGTGTTTGTGTTGCCAAGTGCATGAAACGATCCTTTGTATGCAGACGACATTTACAGTAGCATATGCATACAGTGCAAATCGTTTTACATCTCTTACTACATAGTGTACTGTTACCTCGGCGACATCGTAATAAAAATAAAACCGTCGTCATTTTTGTCATCATCAGTATTATTGTTATTTTTAGATGATTGCCCCCTCTTCTATTTGTTAATTAGGTTTGGTGCTTCCACTGTTTGACTGCGTTTTCAGACGATGGCCAGTTCCTCATATCTGTTTATAGGGCTTCTTCTCTAGCAATGGTCCACGTAATTTACTTCTGCGAAATTCTGTGGCCTGTCCCCACATAACTTAGAGTCGAAGAAAAAGGAATATTATTTTTTTGTTAACTTTAAAAGATTGGGAATATGTGGAAAGGTCAAATGTAGGTCGTACTATGATCGTACTGCTGTCTGTACAGGTAGGCATTCAAATCTATTAAAAGACTTTCCATTCCACGAAACCTCAAATATATGAGAATTTGTAACTGGTCGGGTGGAGCAGTTCGACTCCAGCATTCCTTCCATCTTACACACCCAAACTCTGTCTCCCCATCTCTGTCCAGGACAGGCTCACGCGATCCAGGAGAGGAAAACGATAACAAGATAAGATAACTCTTAATTGAAGCCGCTAGCTGCGTCTGTATCCGAAGATTCAGCAATCATTACTCAGTCGTTTTCTCTGAAATTCTAAAACGCTTTTGAGTTTTTTGTCGCTCTATGCCTAGCACGGAAAATGCCAGGAAGATCTGCCGTGTTATTTTCATCCAGTCTGGAGAACCTAGGCTTTACCGAGGATGTCAGCATTTCAGAGTAGTGCTACTTTAGATGTTGGGCGAGACTGTGATTTTCATGTAGTTTATTCAGGTAACCTTCCAATTCAGATGTTATGTTCCCTAAGGCTCCTATCACTAACAGGTATCACATAAACACTCTCTCACATACACATATACACTCTGCCTTGCTAACAATAGTTTATTTATCGGATGTCGTATGTAGTTTACATTAAGTTCTAACATTTCATCACGATCACAATAAAAGGATAAGTTTTCAGTTTTGTTATTTATAAAGAATGTCAATGAAATTTCAGCAACAAATACGCTTTAAAAAAAATGCAAATATGCCATTCGTTTGCGGGAGAGTTAGAAAAACTAAAAGAACATTTATTGTGGAGTTTCATCCTTGGGCGGGGGGCGGGAGACAATCATTAACGTATACGCCCACAGCCTTTGTTAGCACAGTGCGTTCGCTTGTAATTAAATTGCTTGGGTTCCAGACCGCAAATGCTGCTGCATGTATACAATATGGTTGAAAAACTCTTAAAATAAATCAGCGAAGGACTTCTAAAATATATTCTAAGGAACAAAGATCGATTGTACCTTAGTGCTAGGTAAATCTGACATTTGTAGGCCGAGCAAGTACCAGATGGAGAGCTGGGAGATGCAATCGAGTTCCAGTAAGAAGCGGTGAAGTATTTTAAGAAGGTGACATTTGAATCCTTTGTAGGAGTTTGTCTTTGTAAAGTTAGAATACCATTTAGTTTCAGAAGACTCTTCATCTTAAGCTTTCTTAGATATAGATCGGGGTGGAAAGGGAAGGGTGGGAGAGGGGGTAATGTTAATGTTTTTAAATGTAACATGCGTATCATATGGCGTTTGGTACGTACAAAAACAGATCAGCGATCAGATGGAGAGAATGATAAAGAAATAGACTGGTGTATGAATTGTTTTTTTTCCTTATTCCCTTTTCAACAGCAATGAAGCTAGTCACGTGACAATGATTTCACTGCTTTGTCTGTAGCAAGCAATCTAGCTCTCGCGCCCCTTCATATGGCTGTATCATGTTAAATGGGTACACATAAAGTTTCACATAAACATTTGGTTAATAATGTCGTCACTTTTATCTATTATAAAACATTCTATAAGATATTTACGGGGGATGTAGACCGTCTGTCTAGGCTTGACGTATTGACAGTTCACGTCTTGTCTGTACAGAAATAGTTTCTATTTGTTTTCTGTGACATATCAGTCTGACACCTACATTCCTCTTCGTCCAATAACCGAGTATTATCGTCTTACGTGTAATTCCTACTACTACCACCACCACCATCACCACCACCAGAGCCCACATAGACTAAATTCTGTTACATTTAATAATCAACTAAACATATTTTAATTATTCCTACTACTTCCACCCCAGAGCCCACATAGAATTTCGAAACAAGAGTCCAAAGGATGCGGAGCAATGAAACAGAATACTAGTTTCATATTTATTACATTTCAATCGAAGAATATCTACTTACAATCCTATAGTCGTAGACAGCTTTGATGTTACCGTAATGGTTATTACAATCCTATAGTCGTTGATGTTACCGTAATGGTTCTTACAATCCTATAGTCGTAGACAGCTTTGATGTTACCGTAATGGTTATTACAATCCTATAGCCGTAGACAGCTTTGATGTTTCCGTAATGGTTATTACAATCCTATAGCCGTAGACAGCTTTGATGTTACCGTAATGGTTATTACAATCCTATAGCCGTAGACAGCTTTGATGTTACCGTAATGGTTCTTACAATCCTATAGTCGTAGACATCTTTGATGTTACCGTAATGGTTATTACAATCCTATAGCCGTAGACAGCTTTGATGTTACCGTAATGGTTATTAATGCTCAGTGCGAAAAGAAAACATACTTTCACCGTCATCGACATCAACGAATGATGGAGGTGACCATTAAGCAGAACTCACTCCAACCAATCGACCAACCAGCCGACCGACCAACCAATCAATCAATATCTAATGTGGAATGCTCATTCCAACCAGCCACAGTCGGCAGCCATTTTATCACTCAGTTTCTGAATTGCTCTTTAAAAACAATTGTATGATAATAATATGTGTGTTCTTACAAACATTGATTATCAGTAAATAATGTTGCTGTAAGTTGATTCTTGTGAATTCCATTCGAGAACCAATAATGGCTAAGATTTGTGACCTGAGTTTTGTCTCGAGAATTCATGAAGATCATTGTGAACACTCCTCGGGGTGAGTTGAGTAGAACCTCTGATGTGCTTGATGGCGCATGTGAAATTCAGGAAATTCTCTATGGCATGCTTTGGAGAGCGTATCAAAGATTCTGTAACAATTATGTAATGTCCCTCTAGAAGGAAGACATAGGACCTTGCCTAAATATGAAAGGCAATGACATTTTGCATACCACATGAATGTGAAACATGTGCCGGCTTTGTACAGGTTATGTGCATTGATTTTAAATATTTCTAAAACTCCTACTCTCACTTCCATGATGATATCCATGAACCTGATTATATATTTATGCTAAGTGACTGCTTATGTCTATGCTAGGATAAACTGAACGATTAATTATGAAGCATTAATCGAATATTGTTGTGAAGTGATGTAAATTTCAATTCTATTTCATTATATTCATAGGTTATTATATATTTGATTGCTGATTTAATACATTTATTGTTACATTTCTTGGCCTTCTTAAACATATTGATAACCATATGTTGGATGGGGCTCGCCAAATATAGATTAAAGATGGATTTGTCTCCTCCTTTAGTAAGAAGTTTTCCACCTACGGCAATATTGTGTGACGATAAATGTTGTCTTAGTGCTGTAGAAGAGAACAAACGTTTACAGCGCCCGCATGTCCATCAAGTGAGACTAATGGTGTCTTCTGGAGAATTATTAATTACATAAGATTCTTATCACTTGTAATTAGTTATGAATGAATACTACTACTACTACAATTAATACTACTACTACTAATAATAATAATAATAACCATTAACGCGTTAGCGTCACAAACTGACAAAAATATTATTATTATAAAAATATTGTTCGAAACAAAATAAAAACAAGTGATTTGAAAGGCAAACATTTTGTGGGCGTGTTTGATTCGATAGATAAATGATCTCGCAAAAAATAAATAGATATAATGCTTTAATTAATACATACTAATTAACCAAAGTGCCCATTTGCTCTTTTTTGTACCTTTTATTGTTCCTTTTATGATCCGTTCCAAGATTTTAAAATGCCGCGCCGTGATGGGTGGCCTTTACGCGTGCTAGTTATATGTAAAATAAAAGTCAACATCTAAACCTCCGCCCTTGGTAATCGAGAACGCTGAACGTCAGACTATTATTAACAAGAAAATGGTCCATAATGAATGCAATATATACTGGGGGAAGTGGGGAGAAGAGGGAAAGAACTTAAAAATAAAGTTCGCGAAAGGAAGACAAAACAAATAAATCAGATATTGGATTTACACACATGAGATAATATGACAGTCAACGCATCTATAAATTAAGTCTGAAGAAGGTAGTGTCATCTCAGGGTAAATATTTTTCCACAAGTACATTAAACGTACATAATGAAATGTTAATGCTATCAGCCTGGCATGCAAGGAATAAAAAAGGACTGGTGCAAAAAATGGTTTTGGTGAGCGGACAGAACGATAATTGGAAAGAAAGATGACAAGCAGTATATGTTTATCACTGTAAAACACAAGACCTAATCTCTTTACTACGCTTCTCTTCTCTCAGCCCAAGTACTTTTGTTTGATCTCTCCAAATGCTCTTCAACTAGAAGCTTGCGTTTCTCTTCCGAGTTTCGTCCCTAACTTTCTGAAAGCACAGTATGCATCATACGACCAAAGTGATGCGCGCCACTGAAGCGTTAACTTTAATGACAGGTAATGTGCAAGAAATATGCAGCAAGGGTTCATTTGTCTTCTTTGATCTCAGATGCCTTTTGAGAATAAGTATTCTTGACTTAAATGAATCGCGATCGATTAAAAGTGAGAGATGCTTTATCACTTTCACATAAAATTTCGTTGCACACTTACACTTTTCAGGTAACAAATTTTTGGTTGCTAGGTAATCATTGGCCATTGTGTACTGCCCAGTTTTATTTTCAAGACCTATGGTAAGAATTTTAAGCCCAGTCAGAATCCATGGTTCAGATGTGAACTGACGCTAATTCACGACTTCTTTGATATCTAATACTATACGACTTACAGAAGTTTATTTTATTGTTAATTTCTGAATTTAGTGTGAGTTTGGGGCGAGGAGGGGGGAGGCAAATTACCGTTATTGCTACTCGCGATAACATCACTACTCTTTCTGCGCATGCTGGACTTGAAGAGCTGACTTTCGTTAAAGACCAGATCAAGAGGAATCAGCGCTAGTTACTTAAATCCAAAGAGTTTGGCATTCTCAAAATGAATCTCATCCAGTGTTCCCATGGAAACTGTAATAATTATGAGCGAATAAAAGGGCACGTTTCTGTGAGATTTTCAGTGCAAAATGCTTGACGACGACAAAGATGTGTACTTAATCGCTCTTGTAGGCAGGAGGTTTGGCATTTGGCAAAGCGAAGCCTCATCGATTGTGCACTAGTGGCTGGTAGAGTTGCGTACCTTTAATTGTAGGCAAATATTCAACTGGCCCGGTTAAGGCCCCTGAACTTTTCGATCACTCTGTGTCGCCTTGACCTTGATCTGGACTTCATGTGTAGGCACTTATTCTGTGTGTCTGCATTCATCAGCTTTTGTAGGCATTCATAATTTTTTTCTATGTAGACATTCATCATCTCGTGTGCAGACACTCATCATTTCGTGTGTCTGCATTCATCAACTTTTGTAGCGACATTCTAGGCATTCATCATTTTATGTAACGGCATTCATCATCTCATATGCGGACATTCATCATCTCGTGCATAGGCATTCATCGCCTAACCTCGTGGGTAGGCATTCATAATCTAAATGTCGGTAGTCACCATCTTATTTACAGGCACTCCTCATTTCTTGTGTAGCATTCATCATCTTATGTGTAGGCATTCGCCATCTCGCTTTCAGGCATTCATCATATCCTTGTAGGCATGATTCAGTTTCTGAATTGCTCTTTAAATTGTTGCTGACTGCTCTCCCCTTTTTCTTCAAATATCTAGTGTAAAAATATTTTGTTTACATTATAAATAGATTACTTTACTCTAATACTAATATGTTATGAATGTCACGTGTTTACAAGAAATAAAATACAATTAAAAAAAAGTATGACAATCATACAATAGAACGAAAGTGCAGTGTTAATGATACTATTTAGCTGAAATGTCCCAATATTGTGCGATTTTTTTTAAATAAAAAAGAATAATTATTATCGCTTGTCGCATCAATACAAGCCAGTGTTGTTTGTTTTGTTTTTTTATGATTGCGCCATTGGACAGAAGCCAAATTGTCTGCGCGCATGCGTAAAGAAAGATCGATACCGATATAATTGCTATCAGCTAACTTTAGTGAGCATAGCCATGACAAAACACATACCACACTCTCCGATGTTCGAAGTCGCTGACCGGAGGGCCTTTATTTTACTGATGCACAATCGTTGTAACTTTCGGTATTTGAACATTGTAACCATCACTTAACCCAAAACAATAAGATAAACAAAACATAACATTGTAACCATCACTTAACCCAAAACAATAACAAAAACAAAATAATACTAGAACAAAACAATAAGATAAACAAAACATAACATTGTAACCATCACTTAACCCAAAACAATAACAAAAACAAAATAATACTAGAACAAAACAATAAGATAAACAAAACATAACATTGTAACCATCACTTAACCCAAAACAATAACAAAAACAAAATAATTCTAGAACAAAACAATAAGATAAACAAAACATAACATTGTAACCATCACTTAACCCAAAACAATAACAAAAACAAAATAATACTAGAACAAAACAATAAGATAAACAAAACATAACATTGTAACCATCACTTAACCCAAAACAATAACAAAAACAAAATAATACTAGAACAAAACAATAAGATAAACAAAACATAACATTGTAACCATCACTTAACCCAAAACAATAACAAAAACAAAATAATACTAGAACAAAACAATAAGATAAACAAAACATAACATTGTAACCATCACTTAACCCAAAACAATAACAAAAACAAAATAATACTAGAACAAAACAATAAGATAAACAAAACATAACATTGTAACCATCACTTAACCCAAAACAATAACAAAAACAAAATAATACTAGAACAAAACAATAAGATAAACAAAACATAACATTGTAACCATCACTTAACCCAAAACAATAACAAAAACAAAATAATACTAGAACAAAACAATAAGATAAACAAAACATAACATTGTAACCATCACTTAACCCAAAACAATAACAAAAACAAAATAATACTAGAACAAAACAATAAGATAAACAAAACATAACATTGTAACCATCACTTAACCCAAAACAATAACAAAAACAAAATAATTCTAGAACAAAACAATAAGATAAACAAAACATAACATTGTAACCATCACTTAACCCAAAACAATAACAAAAACAAAATAATACTAGAACAAAACAATAAGATAAACAAAACATAACATTGTAACCATCACTTAACCCAAAACAATAACAAAAACAAAATAATATTAGAACAAAACAATAAGATAAACAAAACATAACATTGTAACCATCACTTAACCCAAAACAATAACAAAAACAAAATAATACTAGAACAAAACAATAAGATAAACAAAACATAACATTGTAACCATCACTTAACCCAAAACAATAACAAAAACAAAATAATACTAGAACAAAACAATAAGATAAACAAAACATAACATTGTAACCATCACTTAACCCAAAACAATAACAAAAACAAAATAATACTAGAACAAAACAATAAGATAAACAAAACATAACATTGTAACCATCACTTAACCCAAAACAATAACAAAAACAAAATAATACTAGAACAAAACAATAAGATAAACAAAACATAACATTGTAACCATCACTTAACCCAAAACAATAATAAAAACAAAATAATTCTAGAACAAAACAATAAGATAAACAAAACATAACATTGTAACCATCACTTAACCCAAAACAATAACAAAAACAAAATAATACTAGAACAAAACAATAAGATAAACAAAACATAACATTGTAACCATCACTTAACCCAAAACAATAACAAAAACAAAATAATTCTAGAACAAAACAATAAGATAAACAAAACATAACATTGTAACCATCACTTAACCCAAAACAATAACAAAAACAAAATAATACTAGAACAAAACAATAAGATAAACAAAACATAACAAAAACAAAATTGTCCACATTTCATCCGGAAATTTCGAAAGAAATTAAAATGATGCGTGTAATTTTCTGACATCAAGAGTAACAACTGGGAATAATGAATAATTGTTGTTTACAATCAAAGAAGTGTACAAAAGTTAGGAAGATATTACATTATCAAATGATTATTCTTACTTGATAAAGAATACAAGATTTTTATCGCTACTTGCATAATAAAAACACAGAAAGAAGAAAGAAAGAAGAAGAAAGATAGTGGGCAAGTAAGAACGATAGAATGGAAACACCGAAGAAGAAAGTGAAAAACAAAAGGAAAGCAAAAAGAAAAAAATACCGAATGCAAATACAGTAGAAGTGGGTAAGGAAACAAAAAAGAAAAAAGAGATTTAAAATAGAAAAAAATGAATGAAATATATTTAAAAAATCGAAGAAAAAATAACGGAAAACGATGATAGAAAGAAACAGAAAGATAAACAGAAAAAAGAGAAGTAGAGACAAGAGAAGGGAAAATTAAAGAAAGAAACAACATGAATAGAAAGAATGAGATTAAAAAAGAAAATAAATTAAAGCAAGCAACTTAAAAATAAAAACTTAATGATGAAAATTGCACTTAAACAAGCAAAGAAAGAAAGGTTGAAGGAGAGGTTGAAAGGTAGAAGGAAAAGTTGAATGAAAGAACGGATGAAAGAAAGAAAGGTTGAAAGGCAGAAAGAAATGTTGAAAGAAAGGTTGAAAGAATGAAAGGAAGTTTGAAAGAAAGGTTGATAGGTTGAAGGAGAGGTTGAATGGTTGAAAGGCTGAAAGAAAAGTTGAAAGAAAGAAACAAAGGTTGAAAGAAAGAAATTTTTGAAAGAAATGTTGAAAGATTGGAAGAAAGGTTAAAAGAAAGGATGGTTGAAGGAGAGGTTGAAAGTTTGAAAGAAAAATGTTTGAAAGGTTGAAGGAGTGATTGAAAGGTTGAAAGAAAGAAAGAAAATCATGAAGGCAGGCACAGTGTCGTATTTTTTTTTGAGACACTTTTAGAAAGATTCGGTCTGATAAGTAAGATTGTAACAGAAACAGTAACTTGTAAAGAACGATCTGACCATATATTGGTCGATAGCGCGAAGATGATCTTTTCGATAAGCATATTGTACATTTCTTAACTTGTCGACATTTGCTTGAAAAATCAACTGCCTGGGAAGACGTGTATTTAGAGATCAGAAGCTCAGTCACGTTATCACGGCTTGTCGTGTGCACTTAAGGCTAACCTTCTGATAAGTAGAGTTTATTCTTCTTCTTTGCCCTGCCTTTTAGTGCTCAAGCATGGCTTTCATCAACAGTAGTGGCTGGATTTAGATTTTGCATGCATTTTGCCATATTGTACGTTTTACAATTTTATTACCTGAATAACTTGCGAAACTGAGAAAAGGATTTATGCCATTACGGCCAATGACGCCATCATTAGATTTGATATTATATTCAGCACATGCGACACACACACACACACACACACACACATGCACAGCGACACACACACACACACACACATGCACAGCGACACACACACACACACACACATGCACAGCGACACACACACACACATACATGCACAGCGACACACACACACACACATATGCACAGCGACACACACACACACACACATGCACAGCGACACACACACACACACACACACACATGCACAGCGACACACACACACATACATGCACAGCGACACACACACACATGCACAGCGACACACACACACACACACACACACACACACACACACAAACTTGCGCGCATGGAGTCAGTGTTACTAGCCAGCTATAATTGAAATTACCTTTTAGAAAAAAAAGAATTATTACATCTCGATCGCTCTAAAGAAGAGAGAGAAAGGGGAGAGAAGCGATGCGATACGATTCAGATTCTGGGTAGCATATACAGACATAGGTCGGAGAGAGTGAGAGAGAAAAGGAAAGAGAGTGAGGGCGAAACAGAAAAGGTTTCAGAAAAAAGAGCAGGAACTGAAACAGAAATAAACATATGAAATTGTGCGTATGCTCAAGTATGTGTGTGTTTAAATGAATTTTAGTATCTGAATGGATCTGTATGTACATCCGCACTCAAAGTGCGTGTTTGTCCAACTTGTGCGTGTGCGTACCGACCCAAGTTCTGTATGCATATGACCTTATGTCCATCTCTATCCTTTGTTATATATGAATATCATACATCTGAAAACCTTTAATATTCTTATTCGTGTGTCCAACAGTGTCCCGTGCTGTACAAGTACTCCATTATTATTAATTCTTTTGTTCAACACTGACCATTGATTGATGTCTGTATCTAGCATCGGCACTTGATACATTCATGTGCGCCTCACATGGAACATTCTGTAAATTTTCTGCATCTGCACAAAACCCAAATGAAATATTGAATTTGAAAACAAATCGTCGTTACTCAAGTTCACACCATTAAACCTTTGTTTCATATGCATACGAATCTCCTTACACACACCACTAGTATGCGCATGCTGTCCAATACGAACCTTTGTTTCATATGCATACGAATCTCCTTACACACACCACTAGTATGCGCATGCTGTCCAATACGAACCTTTGTTTCATATGCATACGAATCTCCTTACACACACAACTAGTACACGTATGCTATCCAATACGAACCTTTGTTTCATATGCATACGAATCTCCTTACACACACACACCTCTGGTTCACCTGTCGAATGCTGAAATTTGCTAAATGTGTACAGTATGCACTTCAACTCTGCTTTCCAAGATGTTGTGCTGACCTGTGGTCATTTTACAAATATCTCTGTGTCAAGGAGTGCAGTTGGAATATTGCGTTAATTTCCCCACAGTGTACCCAGTTACCCACGTTTGAAAAGTATACTTCTCTTTCTTTAGTCTGTTAGTAATTTCCGGCTGAATGTATCTGTGTTGCAGCTTATCAAGGACATTGCCGGCACCGGGCGCACTCTGGAATTGGTGGGACTCAGTGTCTCCCTCGTGTCAACTCTACTTTCTCTCGCCATTTTCTGCTATTTCCGGTGCGTTGGGATGTAAAACAGACACGGCGACAACGACTTAGTCGCTGGGCATATCTTTGTGATAGATAATAAATGTTATCTACTTTTGACCTTTCGTTTCTCGTCAGCGAATGTCTCGTATTGCGTTTTACCTTTTTCTTTATTTTTATGTCAACCTTTACCTCTATTTTTATGTCAAATTTTCTTTATTTTCATGTCAACCATTTCTTTATTTTCAAGTCAACCTCTTTCTTTATTTTCATATCAGCCTCTTTCACTATTTTTATGTAAACATTTTACTCATTTTCGTATCAACCTCTTTCTTTATTTTCATGTCAACCTCTTTATTTTTATATCAACCTTTTCTGTATTTTCGTGTCAACCTTTTCTGTATTTTCATGTCAACCTCTTTATTTTTATATCAACCTTTTCTGTATTTTCATGTCAACCCCTTTCTTTATTTTCATGTCAGTCTCTTCCATTATTTTCATATTTTAAAAAAAATATAATGTTAACTCGTTTTTTGTTGTCATATTAACACTTTTCTTTATATTCATGTTAATCCCTTTCTTTATTTTTGTGTTAACCCTTTCTATGTTTTCATGTTAACCCATTTCATGTTAGTCCTTTGTTTTCATGTTAACCTCTTTCTTTGTTTTCATGTTAACCTCTTTCTTTATTTTCATGTTGCGTCCGTCGTGAAGCATATAACTTTCATGTAGTTTCAATGACATGTCGACTTAGGAACTATGTCCCTGTGATAAAATGTATTGAAATTAGAAATAAAAGTAGCAGTCGCCCATAACACTAGTGCACAACATATAACACCGGTACAAACCATATACACATCTGCCACACTATACACCCCACTCCACATACCATTCGCCCACCAACTGCCCGCACATTCAGACACACACCGTAATAAATTATTGTTCTTGTATTTTTGTATAATTTTACCCGGAAATAAACAACCTCCTTGTGAACGGGTTTTGATATAGCTGCACAAAGAGAGAAATGAACTGGTTGTATATTTGAAAGATTCAAGTGAACAAAGTAAAGAAACGTGTCCGGATTGTTGTTTTCTGGACGAACGGTTAACACATTAAAAATCTCAGTGACCAGATACTAATGTTGAACCAAACATCCGTTAAAATATATGGTAAGCCACCTTTTAAATAAAATACCTAACGCTATGACTTGAAGAAAACAGTTTAAAAGTACGTAAAGCGACGGATTGAAGAAAACTTTGGTTATTAGATAGTATAGTCACAACTAGAAGTAAACATTGATACAAAAGTACATAAAGCCATGAGAAAGTAGTAAACATTGATACAAAAGTACATAAAGCCATGAGAAAGTAGTAAACATTGATATAAAAGTACATAAAGCCACGAGCTGAAGTAAACATTGATACAAAAGTACATAAAGCCATGAGAAAGTAGTAAACGTTGATATAAAAGTACATAAAGCCATGAGAAAGTAGTAAACGTTGATATAAAAGTACATAAAGCCATGAGAAAGTAGTAAACGTTGATATAAAAGTACATAAAGCCACGAGCTGAAGTAAACATTGATACAAAAGTACATAAGGACACGAGCTGAAGTAAACATTGATATAAAAGTACATAAAATCACGAGAAAGTAGTAAACATTGATATAAAAGTACATAAGGACACGAGCTGATGTAAACATTGATATAAAAGTACATAAGGACACGAGCTGATGTAAACATTGATATAAAAGTACATAAGGACACGAGCTGATGTAAACATTGATATAAAAGTACATAAAGCCACGAGTTGAAGAATTCACTTTATGTCATGACGAGAATCTGATCTAATAGGTCATCACACTCTTGTTCCTGTAGATCTTCGTGATGTTAATTGACCGAACGGGGAGGCAGCGAATGAAGAACGGCAACTTTTAATTGCGACATCGTCGCTGTATTTTAAGGTGGCAAAGATGACTTGAAATTACAAAATTACCTCGACTGTCACTCGTTCTCTACTTTTTCTTGACTCCAAATTACCATTCTCAAGCAACTATTGTCAGAAGCAGAAATTCAACCCATCTTAATCAGTCCAATTAGTTTGCGCTTGGCGGAATCCAAGATCCGAGATCTAAAAAGCATTACATAGGAGCGTTTGTGCGCGTGTAAGGTAACCAAGCGTCCAAGAGCATATTGGCTCAAAACATCGCGTTCCGCTCGAATTAAGATTTTAATCCTACACTCTATAAATAGCACTTGATTCGGTCAGAAACTCAAAACATGCATCCGTGTACGATGTTATTTGTCGTAACTGAAAGTCGCTTTTCTTCGAATGGATTCGGTCAGATAGTTATTGAAGGGACATTTTTTTACAACCTCCAAACAAGTATGCTAATATTTTTAATTTCTCGCAAACCGGTCGAATTCACGTGCTAAGGGAACTAACCCCAAGTTCGAAAGACTGTGGGGCATAATAGTGCAAAGCGAGATGCAGCACTTTGTACAAGTACAGAATGTGTGTCTAACGAAGCCCGTACAAGACGTAATGACCATTTCTCCTGGGCATTGGAAGGTCGCAAAGCGTATCTTTCAATTTCTTCTTCTAAAAGGGCGATAACCGTGTAGCTTTAGCTTTGGACGAGACAAGTGAGTCAGCATTGGTACCAATTGGGGGTTAACGCAGACTAAGTCGGCCTTAAAGGGCTTTGGAGTAATGGACATTTAGCATCACTTTTCCTGGATAAAGCTGTGGATTATTGCTACTTATGCGGCAATATGGCACGAGAGAGGAGAATTGTCGTAAATCCGCGAGTGTGTGGGAGCTGATAAGCAGCCCAATTACCAAGAACACACGCGGCTCACCGCCGCACAAGAAATTCGACCAAAGTCTCCTCTGCAAAGTCCATCCTTTCCTCCACCTGCGAATTCACAGTGGAGATGTCAGCTTGTAAATCAGTGCGCTGATTGTGTGTCATGTTATATTGTGTCTCTAACCACGATTGTGTCATGTTATAATGTGTCTCTAACCATTATTGTGTTATAATGTGTCTCTAACCACGATTGTGTTATAACGTGTCTCTAATCACTATTGTGTGTCATGTTATAATGTGTCTCTAACCACGACTGTGTGTCAAAGTTATTACGTGTCACTCACCACGACTGTGAAAGAGTGTTGTTAGGTATGCAATCACTTTTTACACTAGTTACACTCTATTACTAATACTCATTTTATTTGTCCTCCTCCCCCTACCTCGACTATTCTACAACAAATGCCCCTACTATTGTTTCAACTACTAACACTACTTTTACTGTTCCTGCTACCATTACTACTATTGTTCCTACTAGCACCACTACTACTTTAGCTCCTACTACTACCAGCAATACTATTGTTCCTACTATCACTACTACTATTGTTCCTACTACCACTACTGCTATTGTTCCTACTACCACTACTGCTATTGTTCCTACTACCACCACTACTATTGTTCCTACTACCACTACTGCTATTGTTCCTACTACCACTACTACTATTGTTCCTACTACCACTACTACTATTGTTCCTACTACCGCTACTGCTATTGTTCCTACTACCACTACTACTATTGTTCCTACTACCACTACTACTACTACTATTGTTCCTACTACCACTACTACTACTACTATTGTTCCTACTACCACTACTACTATTGTTCCCACTACTACTACTACTATTGTTCCTACTACCACTACTACCATTATTCCTACTACCATTACTACTATTATTCCTACTACCATAACTACTACCACCACTACTATTCTATTACTGTTACTACTACTATTTCGATGACGACGACACACAGGTTAATACGCAAACCCATTTTAATATGGAAGATAACATTTTAAGAAAACGTATCTGCAATACTATTACAAAATAATTCAATGCAGCTGACAGATTAATGAAAGTTCTCAGACATAGCCACTGACATATAATACACCGAAAGACCAACATCCCCCAAACAGATATAAGATCGATATAACACACACGCACACACACACACACAAACACACACACACACAAACACACACAAACACACACACAAACACACACACGCACGCACACACAAACACATACACACACGCACAAACACACGCGCGCACACACGCACACACACGCACAAACACACACACACGCACAAACGCACACACTCACGCACACACAAACACGCGCACACACACACACACACACACACACACACACACACACACACACACACACTCACGCTTAAATATATAATTTCTCTTTCCAACCAGAGGCCTTAAATGTCACCGTACGAGAATCCACAAGAACCTGTTTGTGGCCATTGTCGTACAGATCACAATGCGCATCATCCTGTGTGTTGACCAGTACATTGCCCGCAAGACAGGGGGTGAAGTAGCCGGAGCGTCCAGTGGGAGCAGTAGTGCCCTGTACGACAAGGTCAGAGTCTGTGTCGTCTAGGCAACAAGTCGCAAGACACAAGATAACGTTTAGCTTGCATTATGTTACATAGACCCAAGACACAAGCATAGACACAAGCCTTTTATACTGCATAGATATAAGATTATGTTATACCGCAAGACACGAACTTTTAGCCTGCATAGATATAAGTTTATGTTAATCTGCATAGACACAAGTTA
Source organism: Sinotaia quadrata (assembly GCA_028829895.1). Taxonomy (NCBI): domain Eukaryota; kingdom Metazoa; phylum Mollusca; class Gastropoda; order Architaenioglossa; family Viviparidae; genus Sinotaia; species Sinotaia quadrata. The sequence continues at coordinate 10,873,303 of CM054180.1, read as the reverse complement.
TACTGCATAGATACTAGAGTTTATACAGTATAGATACAAGTTTGTATTATGATGAATGTACAATAGACTTTTATACTGCATAGATACGTGATTTTTTTACTGCATAGATACAAGACTTTTATACTGCATAGATACAATACTTTTATACTGCATAGATACAATACTTTTATACTGCATAGATACAAGACTTGTATACTGCATAGACACACGATTATGTTATGCTGCATTAGACTCAAGAATACAAAGCAAAACAGTATTCTGTTTGTTTAGATTAAATTTATTGTAAATATTCAAAATTAAAATGAATATATTCGACACCAAACCACATTACATTATATAGACACATACAGAGACACCAAACCACATTGTATTATATAGACATATACAATGACACAAAACCACATTATTTATATATCGACACATACCCAGACACCAAACCACATTATATTATATCGACACATACCCAGACACCAAACCACATTATATTATATCGACACATACCCAGACACCAAACCACATTATATTATATCGACACATGTCAGACTAATTGGCTACGTTTTATTATAGGGACAAATTATTTAATTAATATATTTCATACTTAATATACAACTCGCTACATGTTACTATAAAGACACATTATTTAATTAATATATTTCATACTATATGTAAAATTGGCTACATGTTACTATAAGAACACATTATTTAATTAATATATTTCACATTATAAGTAAATTGGCTATATGTCATATAAGGACACACATTTAACTAAAATATTTAATGCTGCATTTTGGACAGACAGCGCTTTATTGCAAAATATTACAGATAATAATTATAATTATAGTAGAAGCTCATGTGTTTGATTTTCGCAAAGTGTTATGGTGTTTTATGAAATGTATTCCTTCTCTTTCTTTAACACACACACAGACACACACACATACATACACACAAATACGCACACATACACATACACACAAATGCGCACACATACACATACACACAAATGCGCACACATACGCATACACACAAATGCGCACACATACACATACACACAAATGCGCACACATACGCATACACACAAATGCGCACACATACGCATACACACAAATGCGCACACATACACACAACACAGACACATACATACATACACTCACATAGATAAAAATGCGAAATAATGTGTGACTATATAATTTGCAGTGTTTTCTAAATCTACTGTTAGAGCATATGACAAGAGTACCATTCTTGTGCTATGTTTTGCAGGCTGTCTTCTGTGAAATCCTTTATGCATTGTTAGAGTACACAAAGACAGTAAAGTTCATGTGGATGTTCGTGGAAGGACTTTATCTGCACAACATGATTGCAGTGTCCGTCTTCTCCGGGAAGCCAAACTATATCGTCTTTTATTCGTTAGGTTGGGGTGAGTGTCTGTCTTATTCAGCAAGCCAAACTATATCGTCTTTTATTCGTTAGGTTGGGGTGAGTGTCTGTCTTATTCAGCAAGCCATACTATATCGTCTTTTATTCGTTAGGTTGGGGTGAGTGTCTGTCTTATTCAGCAAGCCATACTATATCGTCTTTTATTCGTTAGGTTGGGGTGAGTGTCTGTCTTATTCAGCAAGCCATACTATATCGTCTTTTATTCGTTAGGTTGGGGTGAGTGTCTGTCTTATTCAGCAAGCCAAACTATATCGTCTTTTATTCGTTAGGTTGGGGTGAGTGTCTGTCTTATTCAGCAAGCCATACTATATCGTCTTTTATTCGTTAGGTTGGGGTGAGTGTCTGTCTTATTCAGCAAGCCATACTATATCGTCTTTTATTCGTTAGGTTGGGGTGAGTGTCTGTCTTATTCAGCAAGCCAAACTATATCGTCTTTTATTCGTTAGGTTGGGGTGAGTGTCTGTCTTATTCAGCAAGCCATACCACACCGACATTCATTCAACAGGGAAACGTGCTTATATTTTCTACTTTTGCATTTTTTTCCCCACAACCACCACCGTTTTTTCAGTGGTGTATGTATGCCCGTGCGTCTGTGCAATTTTCCAGACTAACTCTTATTCGTTATGAATGCATGTGTGTGTGTGTGTGTGTGTGTGCGCGCGAGCGCGCGCGCACCTTTCCAGACTAACTCATATACGTCATGCGTTCAAATGTGTGCGTGTCTCTGTGTGTGTGTGTGTGTGTGTGTTAGAGAGAGAGGTTGCGCATGTGAAGTTGCGCTTGCAAGGAGGGTGGGGGTGTGCTGATGCAAATATGTTAGTCCCAATATAATTCTCTCATTCTTAAAGTCTGAGAAGGCAGTATTTTGAGTTATTTTTATCTGGAAAACAAACGAAATGTATGACACAACGCCATTCTAGTTATTAGTTATGATGATGATGATGATTATTATTATTATTATTAAATTTATTATTATTATTTACCCATAACTAATTACAAGTGAAGAGAATCGTAATTTATGTTATTAATAATTCTCCAGAAGACACCACTCGTCTCCCTCACTTGGCGGATATGTGGGCACTGTAAACGTTTTCTTTCTTCCACAACATTAAAGACAAACATTCACTGTCACAGTATTTCTGTAGGTGGAAAACGTCTTACCATAGGAGAAGATAAATCTGTCATTAATCTATATTTAGCGAGGCCCCATCCATCACTATCTCTCCAACATATGGTTATCAATATGTGTAAGAAGGTCAATAAATTTAGCAATAAAGTTATTAAATCAAGAATCAAGTATACATATTACAAATACAATCTAAAGAGCATTTCCATCGCTTAAGAGCAATATTTGATTAATGCTAGACAACAGTTTAATTTATTCTAACGTAGACATCAAATGATCATATATATATATATTCAAATTCATAGGCATAATTCATCATAGACATGAGAGTTGACATTTGGAGAAATAATTAAAGTCAATGTACACAACCTTTTAAAGATGGCCAGTCACCAGCAATTCACAATCAAACAGTTTGCAACAAATCACTGTCCTTAGACCTCACATACCCCTTCAACTTACATTAGACAACTGTTCCAGAATCTTCAAGAACACCCTGGAGAATAGTCTCGAATTTCCCTTGCACTATCAAGCACATCAGAAGGAATGTTCCCGATTTGTCATGTATGCTACTCAGCACACCATGAGGAATGTTCAAAATAATCTTCATGAATTTTGAGGCCAAATTCAAGCCACCGTGTTTAAGTCGATAAAGGCTCACTTTTCTCGCAAAAGTCAAATTAAGGCAGCGCTACATTTCAGGCATATTTCATCTCTATAACTCCTTTCTCTCTTACAAAACATTCTCAACTTACAATGCCTACAACAATTTCATTAACCTGATACACACAGCATAAGAAATATAGAATCGATCAAAATTCACAAGTATAATGTACAATGAAATCAAATTACAAATGGTTCAATTACATAAGCATTATCTAATTAAAATCATAGATCAATTGCAAACATGTACGAAATATTTATAACTCTATTCTTTCTTTATCAGTCAGTTATCTTACCATAGGCTAACGATCTCCTTTATTATCGGACTTGAGTTTCATCAAATTGAAAGTGATTAGAATAGAGACTTTCTTCAACAAAATAAATTTTGGTCCATCGTCACTGGATGAATTTGTTATGAAAAGTGTGGGACTATTTGTCAGAGAAACTACTCATCCAGTTGGAACTGGTTTAGATTGCATCAGCAATTTTCTAGCATATTGTTTACCTGAATTGTTTACTTCCAACTCTGACACTTCAAAATATCAGCATAAGCCGTGCCCAATGTTGAGTCACTTTGACATTTAACAATTTATACAACAGTTAAGTTTAGAAATAGGGATAGGCAAATTTACTCGCTACAAAATGCTTCTACAAGTGTTCTGTTATTATAATTACTTGTCTCAATTACCTGATAAAATACGCGCCACCAATTACGTCCCTTTCGGAAGACTGAAACTGGCTGAGAAGGACGACAAATTGGCGTGAAGGCGCCTACTATTGCAACAGTTGTGGAACCCCAGACGCCCACTAAACTCGAAACAAGCTGTCACTATTCTAACAGCGCTTTTGCTCCATCTGTATAGTTAAATCTTTAATCATACACACGCGCACAGAGAAGCACACACACATACACAGAGATGCACATAGAGGCAGGCACATGCTCCAACGGATAGAAATCAGCCTAAATAAATCAAATTAATATGGTTTTATTTTCATATGTTCGTAATGTGTTGGTGTTAGTGGTGACGTAGAATCGCCATCTGCTCTCATCTCCAAATCGATCACGCCATACTTTTGATATGTTCCAACCATCGAAGAGCAGGTTCTGCATCACCTGCCCAGATAAAAGGAAACAATGCGTTGATCTTCCCCACCAAAAGAAAAATAACAAACAGTATCCCACACCCACCCCTCTCCGTCCAGTGTTCTTGGCCTGAAACTGACATCCGTGATCCAGGATGTCCATCATGACGAGTTGTGAATAATTGAAAGGAATTGCTTTATTCACGTGTCTATCTCCCGCACAGGAGTTTGGCTAGCTTTGACCGCAAGTTTCCTTCCTTATGGTATTTACTGTGCAAAGGGCTGTTTACCGAGTATATTGCTGGCATTTATTTCTTTATGGTATTTACTGTGCATAGGTATATTTGCAGAGTGCATTGTTGCCCATTATTTCTTTATGGTATTAACCGTGCAAAGTAATGTTTGCAGAGTGCATTGTTGGCCTTAATTCGTATAATTTATTATTACACCTCTTTAAATATAAAACTGTCGTATTCATACAATTGTCTCTAACAACAATCACATTTTTGAATGAAATTAACTGTACAGCTGTGCTTAAAGAACGCTCGGACTTTGCATTAAGTCGACTGATTTTTGAAAGTTTAGATTTAAGTCATAGTTTAGATTAAATCTCTGGCACAGTTTTAGCAGTGCTAGTTCAGGTTAAATCACTGGCACAGTTTTAGCAGTGCTAGTTCAGGTTAAATCACTGGCACAGTTTTAGCAGTGCTAGTTCAGGTTAAATCTCTGGCACAGTTTTAGCAGTGCTAGTTCAGGTTAAATCTCTGGCACAGTTTTAGCAGTGCTAGTTCAGGTTAAATCACTGGCACAGTTTTAGCAGTGCAAGTTCAGGTTAAATCACTGGCACAGTTTTAGCAGTGCTAGTTCAGGTTAAATCACTGTCTTAAATTTATGTCAGACGACGCACAAAGTGGTAGACATAGTATCAAGTAATTATCTACACAGCGAAGTCAAATTATTGACTCACTGGAGTCAAATCACTTATACAGTTAAGTGAAACTATCTACTCAGCGAAGTCAAATTATTGACTCACTGGAGTCAAACCACTTACACATTTAAGTGAAACTATCTACTCAGCGAAGTGAAATTATATATCGACACACTGGAGTCAAACCACTTACACAGTTAAGTGAAACTATCGACATAATTCAGACCATAATCTCATCAGTGGTTTATGTTTATGTTTGAATTTGGTTAATCCTGACCACCCCCCACCCCCCATTTTCACACGTAGCACTGAAACGAGGTTTGGTCTTACAAGAATTGCTAACACCTCTTTTAAAGAAAATAGTCATTGATGACAATATTATTTGTAAAGATATTTTTCCCGGTGATGTTGTGAAATTGGATTCCAACGGTTCCTCTGTTTGCAAGTGTTGCTTAACACAGTGGTCCCCAACCTTTTCCTCGCCGCGGACCGGTCAACGCTTGATAATTTTGCCGCGGACCGGTCAACGCTTGATAATTTTACCGCGGCCCGATGATGTGGGGGGGACGTTGATTGTTTATATTTTAGTTTTGATTTAATAATTTAATTGTATTTAAACGTGCCTTCAAATTAAAATACAGTTACACCAAAAAAATGAATGATTTAACATTTTAACTCACTAGAACACTAAATCAGAGAGAACCCTGAGCTTGTTTCTTTGCAACGAGACGGTTCCATCTGGGGGTAATAGGAGACAATTACACCCGAAGTGAGTTGCTTATGTCCATCCGTTGTTTTGTTTTGGTTGCTGTCACTGCAGAAAACCCCGCTTCACACAAATAGGATTCGGAAATGGCAATACGGATTTAAGTGCTGTGGTGGCCGTTGTTGTATTGGCAAGTGAGGGGGTTTACAGAGCCCAGGATAATACCACATCGTCTGTACTTAGTGTGTATGTGCGCCCAGGATGTTCACTCCCCACCCTGTAATGTTCACCAGTGGTGTTGTTGTTGTCGTTGGCACTGTTGTTGTTGATGTCCCCGGTAGCCGTTGGACTGTATGTAGGTCGGTGTTGGCGGCAAGCATTAGTTGAATTAGATCCGCAATGGGGTGGTTATAATATCCCCACTGCATGTGATGTTGCTCCCTGTGCTGCCACCGTTGTTGTTGTTGTTGTCGGCGGTGGTTGTTGTCGCAGCGCTGCCGTTGTTGTGGTGGATTCTGTTGTTGTGGCTGTAGTAGATGATACTGTTGTTGTCGTCTGATGTGTTGTGGCGGGCGCCTTCTTTTTGATTTGGGGCTCCGTTCTGTAGATTCTGTAGTGTTTCCTCGTGTGTCTGTTGTGGTTGTCTTTGTTGCAGTCCCTGGTGGTGACTCTGGCTGTGGATTGGGGGCAGTTGGTTTAGTCGTTGTTGTTGTTTCTTATGGTGTAGTTGGAGCGTTGTCGACTTCTGTTTCGGTTTTTGCGTCAGTTGTCTTCACTTCTTTTTCTGTTTGTATTTTTCTTTCTTGCGTCTTGATATGTACCGTTTGTGTGCTGAAGATTTTTTGGCGTTTCTTCTTATTTTCGGTGGTAGTTGTTTTAATTTCTTTTTCTTTGCTGATAGAGCTTGTAGTCTGAGTTTCCTGATTATCTGTTGTGGGTTTTTGGAGCTTGCGAGAATGCCTGGCTGATTTCTTGTTTTGCTGTTTGAGTTGAATTCACTTTGGCCGTAGGTGGAATTTTCCAGATGATGTTGGTGTTTATTCCACTTTCTCTTGTAGTGGCTTGTAGAGTTTGGGTGGAAACGTGGCTTTTTCCTTTGACTGTTTGAGTTGTGCCGTCTTCCTGTGTGGGTTTTCGCGTTGTTTCCTCCTTTTCCGTTTGTGAAGAGCGTGTTTTTGTTGTCGGCGTTATTTTCCAGAAGATGTCTGTCTGTGTTTCACAGTCTGTTGATGTAGATTTTTTTCGTGTTGCCTTGTCAGGTGCTTGTTTAAAATCTTATGGAGACCAATTGCGGTTAAGATGGCTTGTTGTCTAGTGTAAGTTCATCTTCTGTTTTTGTGGAAGAGGGTCAACAGCAAATTAGTGAATGCATTTTTTAGTTCAACGTTTTTAGTTTCTAGTGTGAAGGTGAAGGGGGTAACTTTTCGTATGCCCCCATTTTCGGTTGGTTTGCTGATTTCACAGCAGTATTTTGTCCAGTCTTCTCCTTTGTACTTCTTAATGTTTGCACCTCCTCAAGCCTCTTTTGCCGTATCTGTCTCAGCTGGGCTATGCGCTCGTTTGTGAAACAGAAAGGGCCGTCCGCATCTTCTGTGACTGACTCAGAATCGCGTAAAATGTCACTTGGTGGAGTGGGCAGTAGTGGCATTTTTGCCAGCCCTGAAAAGGGCTGAGTCTTTGTGCTGGTTTGTCTGGTGTGGCGCTTTGACATGACTCTCCTCCCGGCGGTCCAATGGATGGAGTGCGTTCGTCGGTGGTCCGAAGCGAAGTGTGTTGGTGTGGCTGGGAAGTAGAGCTCGAATTCTTTAAAAGCAAAGACAGATGATCGTGCACCAATTGGGAGAATGAATGTTCAGACTCAATCTCGTCCATGGAAAGTCGCACAAACCCGAAAGAAATACACCAGAGTAAAAATAAAATTGGGGGGCCCTGTACCATTTGGTCCGCGGACCGGTACCATATGGTCCACGGACCGGTACCGGTCCGCGGACCGGGGGTTGGGGACCACTGGCTTAACACATCAGTCTGAGAGTAAACAAAAATATTTCTTTTAAATAAAATACGCAAAATAGTAAACTATGCCATCACGAAATCTCTTTTTTCTATACTTTTCTTTCGCCCACGTTCTCTAACTTCTTCTCCATCTTACAAAAGGTATGTCCAACTTTAAACAGTGAGGGCGTTATGCTCGTCGGGTCACATTTCATGTTTGGCTCATTTACCTTGCTCAATGTAACCTTTAACTATGCAAAACTGATTTGCTTTGATAAATTAATTTGACAAGCTACAAATTATTTATAGCTAGACGTACAAACATCTAGGGTTGAGCCAAACTTGCCCCTCGTCAAAGTATTAATGTGGTATTTAGGTTGCTAAATAAATCATACAGAAGAACTGTATGGTTTTCACTAATTTAGCTTACAAAAAATTAATTTCTTGAAAATAACTAAAAATTATTCTTTAGCATAAGACGAGAAGTGTTAATTCAAGATTGAATTTGTTTCTAAAAGAAAACAGAAATAAAATTAAGATTGCAGTTGAGTCAGTAGTAGACAAAAGAAAGAGAATATTTGCTTGGTAGGTCAGATTCGCCACGCCAGTAATATACACAATGTGAGACCATTAAAGAACCATTTCAGTTACAGATTGCTGAGATGATAAAATGTCCCACTATTTAGTTGCCACCCAACCACAAAGTGTTTTAATTCGCTAAGTAAAATTTTGGCAAGCTAGGTTACATTTAGCAAGCTTTTCGATGAGCTAAAAGTGAATAATAACCCAAAGTGCCAATGAATATATTATGACTCGTTAAATCTATAATGAATTAGCTTGCTGAAAGCAACATTTGGCTTGTCAAAATTAATTTAGCAAATAAAGCAGTTTTGTAAGCCAAATATTGTGTAGCAAACTAAATGTTATATTTAGCAATTTCATTGGCACACTTGACAACCCAAACGTTCATTGTTTTCTGAGTCGCCATACGTATATACATTTACTAATTGGTTGTATCTGTATGCATCATTTCTTTTGATTGGTTTTATCTGTATGCATCATTTCTTTTGATTGGTTTTATCTGTAAACAGAATTTATTTTGATTGGTTGTATTTGTAAGCACATTTATTTTGATTGTTTATATCGGTAAACATAATTTATTTTGATTAGTTATATCTCTAAACATTATTCATTTTGATTGGATGTATCCGTAAGCATAATTCATTTTTAATGGTTGTCAACTTTTCAGGGTTTCCTGTTTTGTTACTGGTTGCTTGGATCGTACCGATGACGCAGCTTCATAAAGTAAAGTAAGCATTTACTGACGCTGTATAACTGTATCTTGAAATATAACTACCACTTCCATTACCCCCCCAAAAAAAAAAAAATAATAAATAAATTAAAAACAAAATAATTACGTGAATAACTAAACAATGTAATTGCTTCCCTCTAAATTAAAAGCAAAAGCATAACCGTCTTAACATTAGAAACAAATCACATTTTGTTCTTGAATGTTGACAGGGAGATAACCCAGAACAAACATTGAAGAAATTTCTTTTCTGTGCTGATGTCCCTTTGTATATCCTCATTTTCATTTTTTTCAAGTAAATATACGAAAGGTGACGGGAGTGAAAAGAGTGCACTTGATAGTATATGCATATGTAGGTATTTCTTTTTGGGAGACTATTGCTTGACTGACTGATATTAGATGGCTGTGATTGGCTGAACGAAAATCGTAAACTAAATCAGGTTTTACACTTCAAGTTCAATGAATGTCTCTTGACCCGATCACCAGCATCACATGATTAAAATGTGGTGAACAATCTGGTTCAGTGTAATTAAGTAATAATAAAAAAAGTTCTTTGGTGGGTGAGATTGAGCGATCAGTACAAGTTTAGCAGTAGTGTAATGAGATCCTCTTCACGCACGGGTGCTCGCAAACACAGACACACACATATGCACACACCCTCAAACACACGGAATGCCTCTCTCTGAAATGTACTCAAACATTCTGTTTCAAATACACAAACATGCATACACATTGTCTGTATCTCAAACTCCAACACACACACACACACACACACACACACACACACACACACACACACGCACGCACGCACGCACGCACGCACGCACGCACGCACACTTTCTCTCTCACTCAATCACACACGCACACGCACTCTCTCACTCAATATCACACACACACACACACACACACATTATATATATGCTCTCAAAGCAGACATGCAAATCTTCTTTCTTTCTTTCATTCTTTCTTTCTTTCTTTCTTTCTTTCTTTCTTTCTTTCTTTCTTTCTTTCTTTCTTTCTTTCTTTCTTTCTTTCTTTCTTTCTTTCTTTCTTTCTTTCTTTCTTTCTTTGTCTCTCATACAGGTACACAAATACACACTCTAAAACACAATATGCCATTGCATCTCCCATAAATACGAATATCTATGACAGGTCTTCCTATACACCTTGTTTATCTAGATTTTAATTTCTTCATTATTCCTATTTTAAAATGTTTATTAACATGAGGATGGGCAAAGTTTTACTGTTGACTGACACAAACAAATGAATACAGCTTTCTTATAAAACCCATACAGTCCATTTACAAACATATTCCAGAGATTGCAGTTCGTTGCTATGTGCTGTTTATTTTACAGATGTTGGTTTGCCTATTACTACAATCCACTGATATGGATCCTGGAAGGTCCGAGAGGGGCGGTAATGGCGGTAAGTAATAGAAAACGTAAAACATAACTTATAATACATTTGTATTCTGTCTATTGGTCGCCCATAAATTAATGGATAATTTCAACAACACAACAATTGAGATCAACTACCTCTGGTAGCTTGTATATGCCTCCCCCCCCCCCCCCAGGAAGGAATTCTTCACAATTAATTGGACGAGGACAAAAGTTAGATACAATGATGATGAATTTTAGATGAAGATGAAGATGAAGACGAAGTGAAGATGATGAGAAATGATGCAAAAGAGGTAAAATATATATAATAAATATTTATATTTAAAAACACGAACAATAAAAGAAAGAAAACAGCAATCAAATTATCAATCCCCACAATTACAATTTTCCAGTGTCCATCAGTCTATCCAGAGAAAACTTTAGCCTCCCCTAAAGTCCTAGTTACTCTATACAGGAAGTCTATCCAGTTCATAGTACAATTTTTCAGTTTCTTTTCTGTTCTCTATCCTATTTCCTTTCTATAAGTTTCCCCAGAGTTTTCACACTCCTGGCCAATGAACTTTATTCTACTTAACTTTGTCACTACTGGTGGAGTCTCAGTGCCGTCATCTTACACTTGACCTTATGAAGTGTGGCCACAGGCCACATCACAGATCGAGTCTAGCATAGACTTCTTGGCTCTCCCACATGGAACAACCAAGTAGAACTGACATACAGTCACAGTCCAACGGACCAACAGATAATTGGATGGATGGAAGAAAGAAAGATGGAGAAAGAGAGAGATCCTGCAATTAAAAGAGAGTGATCAGAGTCAAGACAAATTGTTGTGCATAATACTTATTATTAAATAATTCATTCTTAGAAATCTTTAACAAATTTGAACAGAGATTATCGCTTAAAAGACACATTTTCACATAATGCATTCTAAGACTCATTAGGACACATTGTCACACAATACATTCATTAAAATAAAACGTATTAATTTATTTATCATAAACTGTGGATTCTGCACATGCAAAATAATTTTAACTGAAATTAATCTGATTGAGTGGCTTACAATCTTTTAATCAGCTGAAGGCTTTCATGTGCTCTGTTAATTCAAATTAATAAAATGTAATGTCGGGCTCTGGATACTTTTTGCACTTTGTCTTGACAACCTTCCAGTATGTTGCAATAAAAATCAACTTATGTTTTTTAATTTCCAGATCAACCTAGCGTTTTTATTAAACATTATTCGAGTACTGGTGATGAAGTTGAGAGAATCACGAACAAACGAAGCAAAAAGAGTGAGGTAAGGATGTCTACGGTATGACGCCATTCCTTTGACGTCATAATCTATTGCACTGTCACCATCCCTATGAAATTAACTGCAAGATAAGACATAAAGAGCCGTTTGCAAATTCCACGTTAGAGCCAACTAGAACATTTTGTTGATTGGTATAGTGTTACTAGACTACATATAACTTACAAAGTCTTACATGAAGATCTGACAATTATAATCAGATATATGAAATAAAAAAGTATATTAAAGTTTGACTGAATAGAATGTTTGAAGATAAAGCTTTGTTCTCACTCTGACTGTAAGACTGCTAAACTATATATATATATATTTATATATCAAGATGGCTAAATAGATAACTGATTGATGTGGAGGTGGTATATACAGCGTTGTTTCATTTCCATTGTCTGCAATAACCTTTCATCAGTATGACGTCATCGATTATGGGCTGATCTTGGAGTGATATGGTTTCTCTAAGTGTGGTCTAGGGAGTTGATTACCTCAAGTATCGAAGTCACCCAAAGTGTTTGTGTGTGGTGGTGGTAGTGGTGGTGTTGGATGTGGCGTATAAAATGCGTTTTGTTACGTAGATAGAAATAGAGAAAGATGTAATACTGTAACTAAAATATATGAACACTTTAAATGTTAATTTTCGTTTTTAACTTTTGAAAACAATGCTTTATTTTGTAGATAAAACAAGATTATGTTAATGTTTCGAAGTTACGGCAGTAAACAATGTTTACGTTTCCATTTTGAATTTTAGCAAGTAGTCCACTTTTCTTGAATTGTTAATCCCACTTACACGAATCCTCTCAAGCAGAAAAAAGTTCTTTATAATTCTTGATTCCAGAAAAGCAGTTAAAGCAGCCATCGTCTTGTTGCCGCTCTTGGGGTTGACGAACTTTGCCATTATGTTGGAACCCGTGGGTGATGATCATGTACACTTATCCGTTTGGATGTTCTCAACTCTTTTTCTCACAGACCTCGAGGGCTTTTTTATCTCTCTTATCTACTGTTTTCTCAATGGAGAGGTCCGTATTTATTTATTTCTATTTATTATTTTTAAAGTGCTTTTAGAATTAGTGCCATATGTTTTCGATTATTAGATTGTTTATTTTCTTACATGCTATGTGTTTGCATAATTTTCCAATGGAATGGAATTATCTATTTAAATAAATAAATAATAAACGTGTTTTTCTACAAAAGTGTGAGGCTGTGGGCTTCCCCCCAGAAGCATCTCAAGACTAAAAATATCTTAGGATAAAATGTCTAATGCGGCTTCTTCGGTGAGACAGCGAGATAAAAAAAAAACTGACGGAGGACGTTTGAGGTGTGCGCCAAACTGGTGCGACCTTTCACCGCTTTCCCCAGCCCTCCCGTCCTCCACCTCGTGACGCAATGTGAGGCTGTGAGGTCCCACTTGAGCACTCCAGATCAAATAACGTCTTTTACGAAATGATCAACGCAAGCTCCAGTGGTGACGTCAAAACGATAGTGTAACAACCACCACCAAAGAACAAAATAGCACTATATCACTTTCACAAACGCTACAATGAAAGCACAAAATGTACACAGACGGTACAAAAGAGAGAGAGCACAGGGGATTCTGCACTCACACCCACCTGCCTCTACACATACAGACTAGACCCCCTACACTACCGCCTCGTAACACTAGTGTCAGGTTGTGGGGTCCCACTGGGACACTCTAGATCAGAAAATGCATATTCACCCCATCTACCCCCCCCCCAAGTCACTCACAATAAAACAGTTTGCAAGACAATGCGACTTCAAACTCAACGTCACACTATTAGCTCACTAGCCCAATGCAGTAACACAAACATGCCCCCTTCCCCCACTGCAGTGTATAGCAGACAGTCCCACACTTCCTCAAAGAATGCAGTAACACAAACATGCCCCCTTCCCCCACTGCAGTATATAGCAGAGAGTCCCACACTTCCTCAAAGAATGCAGTAACACAAACATGCCCCCTTCCCCCACTGCAATATATAGCAGACAGTCACACACTTCCTCAAAGAATGCATACACGTCAGCGAACAAAGAAAACCACTAAAATAACCATCACTTCACTAAATCTCCTCTTCACTCAGCATACAATTCTCCCCCCACCCCCTGAAAACCTGTGTAAACCTATACACATAGCACTCTAGTCGTGTTAATCCTAAATTATATTTGAAAAGTATTAAACGAAAAATCTTAATTATAAAATAGAAAATTAAAAGAAAAACAGCAATGGTACTGCGACAACTCCCCGGAAGACTACCCTTTCACCGCCACAGAGCCAAGTAAAGGAAGGCAAATCTCACCAGTGCACTCCTGAGACAAGTGAGTAGAGGTAACTCCTGCCAGAGCACTCCAGAGACAAGTGAGGGGGTGGGGGCAATTTTTTACAGAGAAATTTTGAGGCGAGAACGTTAAGGATGAAAGCCCCTACAAACTTTCTGGTAGAGAAAAGAAGGGAGCATAACAACAACAAATACAACCCGTTAGCGAGAACTTCCCCTGTCATAAACAACACCCCACCCCCCGAAATCCATATATCGCAAGATTCACAAAAGCTAATAAACGTTCATTTCATAAATAAAATAATGAAATATTTGTAATAACCTCAAATAGTTGTTATTGATCATGAACCTCCATTCCATTGTAATTTTTCGCAGTGCCAGAAATCCATTGATTAACAATGCAAAATATAATACACACACACACACACACACACACACACACACACACACACACACACACACACACACACACACCATCCTTCTCATTATGAATGTATATTTTAAAAAAATATTTACAACTATACAGGTTTGTATATATTTGTATTTCTATGACAAATGCATTAATATTTCTAGTGAAATTGACTTGGTTACCTTACATTAATTAATTAATTACTATATATATTTCAAATTTAGCAAAAAAAACCCCGAACATTTGATCATATTAAAATCAACACTGTGCATGGAGAATGTAATTTCTCCATTTTAAAAACAAACAAACAAACAAGGACTCGTATTTACCTGTTTATTTTTTTAATTATTATCGCAATTTGTTGTGCATTCGCAGTGCCTATGAAATATTTCTGTGTATTATATTGATATAGTTCCGCATGATGATACCGACGTACATTTAAAACTTAAATTTAGATAAGCATGCAATCATGTATGTAAGTGCGTATGTATGTATGTGTGTCAGAAAAGCATGTATGTCTAAATGTCTGAATGGATAGGTGGATGAATGGATAGTGGCTATCGCAGTGATAGTATTTCAGTAAGAATAGGTGCATTTCATTTCTGATGTTTCATTCATTATTGTTTTTTTTTTAATATGCAGCCTGTCAGTGTTATGTTTATTGTACAATGGACATTGGCACATTTTCAATTCTTATTTGTTTATTTGTCTTTCAAAAGGCTTGCCACAGATTTGCACAAGAGTTTTTCTGTTAAATTTCTTGTGCATTTATTTGTTTTTGGTTTATTAATTTACTCTCTAGCAACTTTTATTTTCTTCCCAGCCTTCTTTGTCCGTAAGCAACACGTATCTTACCATCGCTCACTTGGACTGATGTGTCTATTAAATCGCTGTACAATTATTTCACCATCGCCTCCTAGATAGCTCTGTCTATTAAGTCACTGTACAGTTATCTCACCATCACTCACTTGGACTGATGTGTCCATTAAATCGCTTTACACTGATCTCACCATCGCTCACTTGGACTGATGTGTCCATTAAATCGCTTTACACTGATCTCACCATCGCTCACTTGGACTGATGTGTCCATTAAATCGCTTTACACTGATCTCACCATCGCTCACTTGGACTGATGTGTCCATTAAATCGCTTTACACTGATTTCACCATCGCTCACTTGGACTGATGTGTCCATTAAATCGCTTTACACTGATCTCACCATCGCTCACTTGGATAGCTATGCCCATTAAATCGCTGCACAATTATCTTAAAAAAATAACTCGCTTATATGACTGTCTATCGAATCACTGTACACTTAATAACAACTCGCACTTATTATAATAATTATCACTCTCTTGTACATCTATCTATTAAGCTGTTATACAATTCACCCGCATGCATTGCATGCTTCTCTTATGTAATTAATATTGAATGTATGTGTTTTTATGCAACTGCTCGTGTGCGTGCATGCGTGCGTGTGTGTGTTTGTGTGGTGTAGTGTGTAAGAGAGAGAAATAGAGAGGGCAAGATAATTTCTTGAAAGAAGTTGTTCTTATTTGTT
This sequence comes from Sinotaia quadrata, assembly GCA_028829895.1. Classification (NCBI taxonomy): domain Eukaryota; kingdom Metazoa; phylum Mollusca; class Gastropoda; order Architaenioglossa; family Viviparidae; genus Sinotaia; species Sinotaia quadrata. Next base: position 10,857,117 of record CM054180.1, on the reverse strand, counting down.
TTCTGTTGCTTTAAAATTAATTATTCTTTTCATTCTGTCTTTCTGTTGTGACTTTACAATTTAATCCATTTATTCGTTTCATATCTATCACAACCCATAAACTAACTCTCTCTCTCTCCAAAACTTTCTTTCATTTGACTAGTATACTCCTCTAACCTCCCTCTTAATTTACCCCCCTCCCTCCCTCTATCTATCTATCTATCTATCTACCCATCCATCAATCCATCCATCTTAGAGCACATTGTCAAGTCTTCTCTTTAAATTCTATATATTGCTCGTTGTTAGTGACGTGTCAATGTTTTGATGACATTTTAACCACGCCTGTGCTCGCACCACAAACAGTAACAATTATTTAATTACTGTTGACTCTCTTCACGTAGGACAACTCACAAAGAGCTCAAATTTACACCGAGCAAGCATTACAATTATTTATAGGAGAAAATGCTTCCATGACTTTGTCCAATCATGCACATCGTTCTTGTGAGCCCACCCATTGACACTGGGACATCGAAATAGAAGCAGACATTTTTTAAACGTGTAGAATACAATCATCCATTGAGTGCACATGCACAGATAAATATAGGATTAGTTTTAGAGAACACTAGCTTGGTTAGATCATGGGATCTAAATTTTTACAATAAATTATCGGTTTTCTTGTAGATCTCGAATATGCCTAGATAGTCCTCAGTACTCTGTCACAAATGTATACTATAACTTAAACTGTATCTCTGTAAGTATAATTTAATCGATTACTGAAGACGACAGGGGGAGATACTTCAACAACTCTCCTATACTAAAGAGAACCAAAGCTATTGTGGGCATGGTCTACTGTTGTTTTAATTCCAAATAAATATAAGAACGGAAATCAAACCAAGGGAAATAACTGCTTGTCCATATTTGACTAATATGCTTCAGCAATGAACAGAGGCTATTTTGCTGTTAAGCTGTTACTGGCCTTACTAAAACATTTTTCTTTTTTTCTTTTTAGCAAACTAACTAAAACTAAGTCTTTCTTTCTTTCTTTCTTTCTTTCTTTCATTCTTTCTTCAACACGTCTCTGCCCTCGTTTTATAAATTGGTGATTAATGTATTCTCTCTAGTAACTCCATGAGAAAGGTCTAGATACCCAACGCAAGAAAATATTAATTTTTACTATTATTTATTATTTTGCTTACACGTTCGTGCGTGGATGTAATAGGTTCAGACCGCAGTCAGGCGTCAGTTGTTTGGCCACATGCCCTCAGTGCAATCCATGGATCTTTCTACGTCACACTGGAGAAATACCACTCTGAAGGTAGAGAGAGTACCGTCCCCTTTGATGCATGCTGTCGCTCCCGAGATCAATGCATGGCGTAGTTGTGTTCTGTTTAGTGCATGATGCCCAATGTGTTCTAGTTAGAGACTTATTAATCAAGTTAGTCATAGCGCCAAAGCAGAAACTAAAAGACTTTGAACTCAACTTGCGAAGTTTTGTTTGAGAAAACCTCTTCAAATTCGAATGATGATGGGATGGGATGGGGTAGTATAATATTTTGGCTATGTAAGTCTTCCGCTTTCTTAGCCCATCCAAGATGTAATGATTTTCTTCATATCATCTTCAGAAGTAGAATTCGCTGTTCGTTCGATTCTGCGTGTGTGTAGAGGACTCAAATATGCGTGTGCATATATGTGTGTATATACGTACGCTAGTTTGAGTAAATATGTATGGGAGTACAAGCGTACGAGTGTGTAAAAATAAGTGCGTTGAAGTGTATGTTCGCACACTGAAATGCGCGCGTGTATAAATGTGTTTTCAATTAATAAATGCGGTCTGCTTTGTGTATGTTTGTACTTCTGTATGCGTGTGTACTGTATGCTTACATATATGTATTTGTGCATATATGGGTGTATGCGTCAGTGTATACACACAGGTGTTTGACTGTACAAATGCACAGATGTGTGTTATATGTATGTTTGTCTGCATTAATATATATGTGTAGGAGTGTGTGTTATAAGCGTTTGCCTGTATGATTGCGCATGTGTACGTAATTGTGTTTGTATTTATCTGCGTCTGTATGACAGTGTAATTAAGTTGTTTATATATGTTTATATGTGTAAACGAATATACATATATGTAGTATTGGTACGAATGTGTTGGAAATAGTTTGCCTATGAAGGTGGTGTGTGTTGGTGTGTGTTTATGGGTGTATGCCTTCATGTGACATGTGTTTATATATTCTTGCGTATGATTGTTTATATATGTGCATTGGTATATTTTTTGTTTATGTATGTATGCCTATGCATGTGTTACGTGTTTATGTATGTGTCTGTCGGCGTGTACGTAGGTTGTAATGAATATGGATTTATTTGTGAACTTAAGATGCATGCGTATTGTTTGTGTGGCATGTGTATGCGTGTATGCATGTAATTGTGTACAAATAACTACACGGTAGACCTAAAGAACCACACCAGGTTTGGTGTTTTTTGCGCCCTATAAAATTCTTCGCATCTAATCCTCTCCATATATTTCAGGTGAAGTTTATATTTTCTTTTCAACATTTCTCTACAGTATGCCAAATTAAATAATGTTTTGATGAAAACGAATAATGTTTGTAGCTTGTCAAGTCTGATATTTCTTTTAGTCATTGTGTGAATATGTTAATGCGTGTGTGCATACAATTGTGTATAGTATTGTACTGTCTGAATGAAAATAAGTGTGTACATGATTATGTGTGTGTGTGTTTGAATGAAAATAGGTGTTTACATGAGTATGTGTGTACTTGTGTTTATGTGTATGTATGTATAAATGCATATATATGCATACGTGTGTGCATGGTTATTCGTGCGCGCGCTTTGTAAATCTCACTATAGTGATCAATCTTGCTAATCTGGTATTCATTTTTATTTATTTATTACCTAGAATTGCTCCGTTTAAACATGGAGTTTACTCCCCTAGCCAAACTTCTTAAACTCTTACTGGAGTTCACTCCCCTTGCCAAATAAACAATAAACGAGCAATAAATGCGCAGCGTTGACTGTAACTAAAAGGTGATTACCATTAAAGTTGTCTGTAAGCACAAGATTAACTAAATGGGGATTACCATTAAAGTTGTCTGTAAGCACAAGATTAACTAAATGGGGATTACCATTAAAGTTGTCTGTAAGCACAAGATTTACTAAATGGTGATTACTATTAAAGTGGTCTGTAAGCACAAGATTAACTAAATGGTGATTACCATTAAAGTTGTCTGTAAGCACAAGATTAACTAAATGGGGATTACCATTAAAGTTGTCTGTAAGCACAAGATTAACTAAATGGGGATTACCATTAAAGTTGTCTGTAAGCACAAGATTAACTAAATGGTGATTACTATTAAAGTTGTCTGTAAGCACAAGATTAACTAAATGGGGATTACCATTAAAGTTGTCTGTGAGCACAAGATTAACTAAATGGTGATTACTATTAAAGTTGTCTGTAAGCACAAGATTAACTAAATGGGGATTACCATTAAAGTTGTCTGTGAGCACAAGATTAACTAAATGGTGATTACTATTAAAGTTGTCTGTAAGCACAAGATTAACTAAATGGGGATTACCATTAAAGTTGTCTGTGAGCACAAGATTAACTAAATGGGGATTACCATTAAAGTTGTCTGTGAGCACAAGATTATTTGCCTCGCGTATGCATGAGTTCTGGCTCTCCTTACCTTATCTTCCATCAGAGATGTCACCGTGCTTAACGAATGTATCTCATTGCTTACGAGATGCATTTGGACATTACGAATGTATCTCATTGCTTACAGGATGCATTTGGACTTTACGAATGTATCTCATTGCTTACAGGATGCATTTGGACTTTTAGACATGCGCTCTGTGGCCATGGACCACGCTCTGTGGTTGCAGTAACTAAGAACAATATTCCTTGGCAGTGCAGCTCTGACACTAATCCGGGCTGTGAGTTATGGTGCTGCTTAGAATGTTTAGCTGAGGTCCTGACCCAGACTATTTAACTAGGAGCAATGGCCTTTGATTCTCTACTTATGGTGCACGCTCCCTGACTGAACAAATAGGAAGCAACGTTACTGAGCAAATAGGAACCGCGTGACTGTGCAAATAGCAACCAAATGACTGTGCAAGTAGGAATCAACGTTACTGAGCAAATAGGAACCGCGTGACTGTGCAAATAGCAACCAAATGACAGTGCAAGTAGGAACCAACGTTACTGTGCAAATAGGAACCGCGTGGCTGTGCAAGTAGGAACCAACGTTACTGTGCAAATAGCAACCAAATGACTGAAAAATGGAACCACGCTCATGAACTAGTTAGCTATGTTAGTCTCAGATCGAGTATGACATTTCTAAACTCCTTATCTTATGCCGTTAGCTAGGCACTGCCTAAGGCTGAATATTTCCTTCGCATATTCCAATCTTCTAAACATTTTACAACATATGTTCAAGTCCAAATCTCGTTGATTTGGTCTCGTAGGGGTGTGTCTACTAATGCTACGCCAAAAGTATTTTTGTTCTTCCTTGAAATAGTTGTTACGAATATTTAGCAACTGATAACAAGTTTCTAACTAGGATTTTATGAAAGAATAGAAAGAAAAGCTATAGTAGGGCACTAATTACTGCTCGAACATAAAAACGTATAAAGTAAAAATAATATAAACTATTATTCTCAATTGGATCTACTACCCTTCTCAAATGGATCGACGATTTAAGAAATCTGTTCTCTAATAGATGGTCATATAGAAAGATTTGTTCTTAAATGGGTCGATCACTTATAGGAACTTATCTATTCTTAAATAGATAGACCATTTAGGACTACACGTTGTCATAATTATATTTCAAAGCAAAATATTTAATAAAAGGATTGTGCATAACGGTGGCCCTATTACATATTTGTCCACTTTTGGCTTTGTTGTATTTGCTTCCCAGCATTAGTCTCATAAGAAGTTTGTTGTGTTTGCTTTTAAATAATATATTATAGATTTGTTGTATTTGCTTCTCAGCATTGATTGTAGTTGTATGTATTTCCTTTTTAGTATTTATTGTAATTTGTTATATTTCGCTTATCAGTTTCGTCTCGACCACACATTTCTAGACTTATTTTTTGTTTAGTTCTGTTTACAATTTTTCGTGACTCTGTCGTTTACCTATTTATTTTTTTGTATTTGTGTGGTGCGGGCTTGAACCTCTGTTTTGTTCCACTTTGTCATGCAATCATACCTCACGGTACCGCAATTCAAAATAAAATAAAGCTGCCTAAAACTTGCTTCCTGATCATCAGAGAGTAAGAGAACAGTTACGGTAGGACTGAACAATAGCCGGAAATATCTGACCAGAAATGTAGAGGTAGGTGAGAGCTTTCACTGATATGGGTGTGTTTGATGATGCTGTTGGTCCACCAGGTGCGTGCAGCGCTTAGTCGCCAACTGGAAACGTGGCGCCACCATCGCTTCATTAACAGCTCCAGCTTAAGGCGCCTGAGCCGGTCCCTTAGTGCGTTCACATCCTTCAGTGAAGTGACAAATACGGCGCAGAACCAGGTACGGCTTCCTAGTAGTGTCACACTCGAAACAAGAACCACATTTGGCTTAAACCAGTAATGTTAAACCCAGCACAGAAACTAGTATGGATTGCTAGTAGTGTCACACTCGAAACAAGAACCACATTTGGCTTAAACCAGTAATGTTAAACCCAGCACAGAAACTAGTATGGATTGTTAGTAGTGTCACACTCGAAACAAGAACCACATTTGGCTTAAACCAGTAATGTTAAACCCAGCACAGAAACTAGTATGGGTTGCTAGTAGTGTCACAGTTGAAATAGAACTAGAATCAGCTTTGCTAGTAATTTTAAACGTAACAGAAAAAATAGGTACAGACTGCTAAGTAAAACTTCACAAATTGTTATAGCTTGATAGAAACTTGATACTTGGCCAAGAAGCAGTTACGGATGATAGCAGTGTCCACCTTTCATATAGTGAGATATGGATTAATAGTAGTGTCAAATTCAGCATAGAATCAGATACGACTCACCAGTAATGATACTAAATTCAATAAGAACTACGAATGAGTTCCTGGTTGTATGAAACACGGTACAGAGCCATAATATTTAATAGTGTTACACTCGGCACAGAAACAAGCATGGCTTGCGAGCAGTATCGAACTTAGCGCCAAACAATGTACAGCTTGCGAGTAGTGCAACATCCTATACTTTACAGCTTGTTATATCGTCAACCCCTGGCCCATAAAAAGTAGTGCAGTTTGTTATATCGTCAACCCCTGGCCCAGAGAAAGTAGTGCAGTTTGTTATATCGTCAACCCCTGGTCCAGAGAAAGTAGTGCAGTTTATTATATCGTCAACACCTGGCCCAGAAAAAGTAGTGCAGTTTATTATATAGTCAACGCCTGGTCCAGAAAAAGTAGTGCAGTTTGTTATATCGTCAATCCCTGGCCCAGAAAAAGTAGTGCAGCTTGTTATATCATCAACCCTTGGCCCAGAAAAAGTAGTGCAGTTTTTTAATAGCGGCAAACCAAGCTCAGAAGCAGGTGTGACCCTTTACGACTCGCTAGAGCTGTTGTGTCCAAGATACAGCTTACTAATAATGCTAATCTAGGCTCCAAATCCGAGATGTCTGTTTAAAGTGTCAAATTAGCATCCAAAACAAGTAAAAATTTCCTTTCACCGCGGCATCAAACCAAGTGAGATTTAAAACGCCAACGAAGAGGTGCTAGCCGTAATACAAACACGTGGAGCTATCGCACAGGGAACATGAAGGTCACCGGAAGTGCGTGGTCACATGAATAACTGCCTAGAAACCGTAGACCTGTCCAACTTCTAAATCAGTTCTTGTCAATAGGATACCCACCTCTGTACAAAGGCATTGGTCCAATTTCAGAATACTGTAGGGATGTCAAATCCAATAAATTCAAACAACCAGGTGACTCACAGCACGAGTTTTCAGTCGGGTTATTGACATTATTAATAATAATGATAAAGATGTTCACATATCTGTGTCGACGATAACAGCGATGATGAAAATGTATGTGTATGACCACGATGATTGGCTACGATGCCAGGGATGATTCCCAGTTAACGATAAGTATGAGGATTGTAATGATGACGCTTACGACTGTGGTTATGACTGAGATAATTTGTAATAAACGAAGATGAAAGTAATGTTTTGAAGCAGGGTTCATTATTATTAGCACACGTTCATTAAAATATGCTTACAACAATGAACTTTAGATTGTCGTCGATGAGAGAGTTTATTAAGCACTGAATCAGACTTTGATAATTTAACAATTTATATAACATTTAAGTGAAGAAATATGGATAGGCAAATTTACTCAGCCACACTCACTGACTCAACCAATTCGACCTGAATGGCATATCGAAACTAGTGACATTAAGGTGTTATTTCGATAAGTAATACAAATTGAGAAATCGAGAATCGTGAATTAATTTTTTGCTGTTGAAAATCATTTGAATTTGTATTTAGTATTTGTTTATGTGTGTGCGTCTCTCTCTCTCTCTCTCTCTCTCTCTCTCTCTCTCTCTCTCTCTCTCTCTCTCTCTCTCTCTCTCTCTCTCTCTCAACACTTACAAAATTTATAGATATATATAAATAGTGCGTTTGCACTGTTGCAGAGGAACAGCCAAGTGGCCTCAGAGTCCAAGAGCGTGGTGAATGGCGTCCAGAAAGAATTTAACGGTCGCACTCCATCTCTACGATTTTATAACAGGCGCTTTAGCATGCGTCGTTCCTACAGCCTGAGCGCCTGCAACAGCAGTCTTCAGGTCACAGAACCACTCCGAGCAGGGCAGTTGCAAGAGCAGGAAATCTAGAACTTCGCTTTTCGACCATGACGCCTGTGATAAACAAACAAGAAACGTTTATCATCTCCTTACATTTCTTTGACTCACTTGAACTGTATACAAACTTCACCCATTTCCTTTCAAAATGTAAACTTTAAAATAAAACTGAAAAATCAAACGTCATCGCCGCAAGGTGATCTTTAAAGGTGTCAAACTGATACTACGTCACGAATTCTGGTGAGGACCTGTCTAAAAATGTCATGACGTAGTACTTGGCTAAAAACAAAAACAACATTATTTGCATTGTTTTCGGAAAGGAAGAGTTACTGTTTCTACTGCAGGACAGAAGGTTTGCTGTTCACAGTCAAGGTACATTAAGTTTGTGTTGTGGCTGTCTTTCGTGAGATACAAAAGTGAGAGTGCAATGGACAGACATTTCAGTACTCAAATCAGCACTGTCGTACAACACTTTTGTATTTAAGAATACGACTTCTAGATAATGTTCCAGGAATTTTTAAAGACACAGACAAGCAATTCAAAGTGAAAGTCAAGACAGGTAAATTTCGAGAAAAGTAAGCAACAAGCACTGATAATCAATATCAATTCTTGAACTTATTCAAATGGCAGTTCTGTCAAAACAATGTTTGAGTGAATACGTCTGTTTAATGAGGATACTGTATGCGACACGTGTGTATATCTTGATAGAAAAACAAAATGAGCAAAACATTATCACACAAGAATATTGAAACTGATTCATCACAAAAGGAAATTGAGTATTCACACACAAGGAGAAAACGAACTATCGCCATATATAAGAGTGAGATTAAGGTGAAAGTTGAATGCATAATTTTCAAGAGTTATTCGGATAATCACATTAAAGCACTGGTTTTTTATGTGTGTGTATATGCTTACATCTTTGATTTCAGATATGCATTAATTATTTTCTCATTATCAAAAGAAGGAAACTGTGATTTAATTCTAATTTTGTTTTGAAGATACTTTCACTTTAGATGATCTAAACGCAGGTATTATCCCTTCCTTGAATGGTCTTCAATCACAAGTACGACATATCCTCAACAGTCCTTCGTGTTCATGAATGTGATGTCCCCATACTTTTATTTTACTTACCGATGACGTAATTCTGATTACTCTGCGTGGGTATGCCATCAGAACACTACTTTTCCTGTGCATAATGTCATCAGGACTACTTTTCCTCTGCGTAATATCATCTGGACTATATTTGCTGTGAGTGATATCATCCACACTTCTTTTTGTGTGATGTTATCAGGACTACCTTTAAACTAAGGGCTGTATGGTACTATGGTGAAAAGTAAAAAAGAGTACTTTTTACGGGTGGATGATGTCAGTAAGACAATCGATCACTCTTTGCATTTGTGTGATTTGAACAAGGATTCTTATTATATTGTATATTTATGGCAAGTAAACGGATACACACAAGGAATCTTATTATATTGTATGTAACGGCAGGTAAACAGGGATACATGCAGAATATGGTTATGTGCAACAGACGCGTTTTGTGTGAGTAGGCAAACTTGGTTTTATGCTAACGCCAACTGTGCACAGAGAGTCTGTGCATTTTCTCTCCGTATATCAGCAAAGCCTTCCGGTCTTTGTCGTAATTTCCGGTGATAGAAAAAGCGGTACTTCTTCCTTAATCAGGACTTGATTTATCACGTGACTACTTACCAGGACTATTTGTTTTAATGTGTGAAACAGTTTTATTTACGGGTAAACCGTTGGGCGTCGTGACTTACAAAAATTATTTATTCACTTATATTTTTTGCAAGTAGTCAACCTCGCTCAAGATGAATTTATTTAAATTGCAACAACAGAGAAGTACGTAATGAATGAATCTCAGCATTCATTTTGCATTTCTCTTCTAATTCTCACCTCGAATTTCCAGCAATTTAAATGGCTTGGTAAGCAAAGAGTGAAACATCAAATGTTTCCACAGTCCTTACGTTGCTTCATGTTTTAATTGCAACATCACTAAACAGTGGATACCACTTAGGATCGTAATAAGAGAGTACTCCTAAATGATTTTCATCTCTCTTGTGTGCATTTACCTGATCTTTTGAAATAGGGTGTGTATTGTCATCATCTAAAGCATCCTGACATCTCCCAAACACGCGTTCCTTAGGGTATCGCCTTGTTTCTGTCATGAGTGTTCTGGACACCTGTTCATCTGGCCTCTGGAATCTTAATGGTGCGTCACTCTTCGGTCCTTCCTTTGAATCGCAGGTGTGATTCTCACGTTATATTGGGTCTCGTTAGTGTGAGTGATTCTCATGTTATATTGAGTCTTGTTAGTGTGTGTGTGAGTGTGTGTGTGTGTGTGTGTGTGTGTGTGTGTGTGTGTGTGTGTGTGTGTGTGTGTGTGATTCTCGCATTATATTGGATCTTGTTAGCGTGTGTGATTCTCGTTATATAGGGTCTTGTTAGTGTGTGTGATTCTCACGTTATATTTGGTCTTAGTGAGTGTGATTCTCACGTTATATCGGGGTCTTGTTTTAGCATGTGTGATTCTCACGTTATACCGGGGTCTTGTTTAGCACGTGTGATTCTCACTTTATACCGGGATTTTGTTAGCGTGTGTGATTCTCGATATATTGGGTCTTGTTAGTGTGATGATTCTCACGTTATATTGGGTCTTGTTAGTGTGATGATTCTCACGTTATATTGGGTCTTGTTAGTGTGATGATTCTCACGTTATATTGGGATCTTGTTAGTGTGATTCCTGTGAGGTGACTTTTTTCTTAGTCTACATGGGTGTCCTTCTGGTGAATATTCTTTCTACTTTCTTCAGGGTCAAATTGGCTCTGGTCAGAGATTTTAGTTTCTTTCGGCCAAATGGTACGCCTCAAAAGTATGTTTATCAGTTGACTGTCTGGTACCTCTCTTTTCTAAGCTGACTCTGTCAATCGGTACCTCTTGGAGTAATTTTTCTCAGACTATATAATTTGGTACCTATCTGTTTAATTCTTTTTCAGGCTCTGTAGGTCGACATATTTCAGGGTAAATATCTTTCTTAAGTCATAGCAATCGGTACTTTCTGAATAAATATTTTTTCAGGCCACACCAATCGGCACTTTTCTGTGTAAATCTTTTTCCCAGCCACACTAATCGGCACTTCTCTGGGTAAATCTTTTTCCCAGGCCACACTAATCGGCACTTCTCTGGGTAAATCTTTTTCCCAGGCCACACTAATCGGCACTTCTCTGTGTAAATCTTTTTCCCAGGCCACACCAATCGGTACTTTTCTGTGTAAATCTTTTTCCCAGGCCACACTAATCGGCACTTCTCTGTGTAAATCTTTTTCCCAGGCCACACTAATCGGCACTTCTCTGTGTAAATCTTTTTCCCAGGCCACACTAACCGGCACTTCTCTGGGTAAATGCCACACCATATAAATCGGTACGACGTCGGTAAATCTTTCTCAGGCTGTATCAGTCGTAATGTTCTGAGTAAAAACAGATATATTAGTCAGTACCATTTTGGGTACGTAACTCAAATCGGATTTTGTGCGTTACAGCGTGTTCATTCTATAATGGAATCTTCTTGATCACCTTTACCCAGCCAATTCAAGTATGTCACGTGGTGCACGTTCGAAAGGACCTACCATTTCTGTTAAGTTCGACACGTAGTTTCCGGCTGAATGTTACCACGTTTTACGGATTTATGTCAAGACTGTTTGTCATGATAACAGTCACTCCAATATGGGAATTCCGTTGTTCAGAATTTTCCATAAAGAGTTAGCTCCCCAGCGAAAATTTTGCCTTAGGAAATAATTTTAAATATATTTGTTAATTACGTATGTGTACAACCCGAGCACCGATGGCGCTCTATTTCAATAAAAAGAATATATACTATTATGCTACAAACTGTGTCCAGTTTATGTTCTGATGTAAAATAATGAATATTTACATATCGCAAAAATAATATTATATTGTTGATTTATTATCACCATACCAAATATTTTGGATACAATAATTTGTGCTTTACATTTCCATAAACATTTAGCGTGCAAAAGCTATTTTATCTATAAGCATTTTATACTTTCTCTTTAATAGTACGAACACTTTTCAAAAGCCCTGAAATAACACAGTGCATGTATACCACTCAGCACATATATGATTACCGCTCCAAACAAAAATACATGCACCTTACCACAGACACGTACCACTTAATATAGAAATAAATACATATATACCACTCAGAACAGATATGTATACCCCTCCATACAAAAATACATGCACCTTATTACAGACACGTACCACTTAATATAGAAATAAATACATATATACCACTCAGAACAGATTCATATTCCATTCAATACAGGATATACCACTCAAAACAGACATACGTACCAGCGAACACACACACACATGTATCTATCTATCGGTCTAACTATCTATCTACCAATCCATCGTGTCTCTTTCTATCTATCTGTGTGCCTGTTAGTGCGCAAAGTGTGTGTGTGTGTGTGTGTGTGTGTGTGTGTGTGTGTGTGTGTGTGTGTGTGTGTATGTGTGTGCGTGTTTAAATCCAAATTACTTCTACTTAACAGTGAAATTTTTCGGAACAAAACTGTATACAGATTATGTATACATCACTACTTTAATACGGCTCCACAAACCTCGCATTTAAAAACATAAGTAAATTCTATCCCGCACACACTTATCATTAACACCTTGCAACTTGTACGTGTGTGTGTGTGTGTGTCTGTGTGTGTGTGTGTGTGTGTGTGTGTTCCATTTACATATGCTCACACATATCATTTACGCTTTGCAACATGTACGTTTGTTTGCCATTTACATTTGCACACACATACATATACGCACGCAGACACATGCGTACACACACATAAAAATCCACACACAATATATATTAAACGTGAAGAAACTTGAGAAAATAGAATAAAATCATTTCTTATATCTTGTTGTATTTGTCATGTTCATTTGCTATCGTTGATTTTGTGAAAACAACATTCAATAAAATATTTTATAAAATATCTTATGATCACGCATTTTGCTTTGAAAATTGGTTGAATGTAGTACCGTAAATGTTTTGACACTTTTTTGCACACCTACTAAAAAATTACTTTTTCTGTCCCAGGCAATGCTTAACACCTCTGTTTAGAAAATTAAAAACTGACGATTAAGAATAAATTTAACAAAATAAAAATAATACTATCTGTAAAAACCCAGAGAATAAATGTTTAGGAATAACTATGCATCATTTACGATGAGACTTAGAGAAAGATTGGATAATTTATTTTCATGTTTTTATCATAAAAGGCAAATATAAATTAAAATATTGGACTGCTTTTTTATGCAACAAACAGGAATTGTTTTTTTTGACTAGTATATTGATTGGTAGTTACACAATCTTTCAATAGTATTCAACGTTGATAATCTGCAAAAGACAACAAAAAACTCACTGATAATTTTGGTTGTTTCTTTATGGCGTTTGTTACTGTACCAAAATAAAATACAATATACATTAACAAGACATTAGTCCTATCAGAGAGTAGAAATGGAGTTATTACAGGCAGGTTATTGTAATCTTTTACATTATCTGGATTAAGCACTCCTTCGACAGTCTTTCAGAGGTCTTGCAACAATTCACAATGTCAAAATGTCTGTGTGTCACCATGTGTCTCCCGTCACAGTGTTGAAAGCATTGATGCACACTATTGAACTGCTTGAGCGCTCTGCTTAAAGTGTCCATTCCTTCATGCAGAACACAATCATAATAACTCTGGTACCTTCAGTATACCAAATGTTTCCAGAATGTACCCAGCGTACTTGCTCTGATACACATCAAAAGTGTGTAACTTACTCCATTACACTTAAACATGCCACAGCAGATGTTTCATATGTATCCCCAGTCACTCAAACTTATAACTGATGAACATGTGGACTTGAAACTCGAAACAACACTCAAGAATCAAAAGGTGAAACTTGACACTGAAAGGCCACTCTGCAGCATATGATCAAGGAGCAAACCTAAGTTACCAGTTTATCACAATATAACTCCATTCTATCTCACATCTTATTCTCAACTTACAATTTCCTGCAACAGTATTTATTAACCCCCCCCCCCTTCCCACACACACACACACACATTTAGTAAAATATAAACATCATATAATACAGTGTGTAGTGTTAGCACAATAGCGATAATGCATGAAATATTCCTAAGTCCATTCTCTCTCAATCAGTCAGTTTTAACTCACCATTTAGCCAGTGACTGCCTTTCAAAGCCGGACTTTCTTCTTTCACACCAAACTGGAAAGTGATCAGAGAGTAGAATATTCTACAGCAAGTGAACTCCTTAATCTCAGCCCATTGGCTGGTCTCGTTCTCATGAATCATAATCATTGTGTGATGGGGTGAGGTGTTGTAGTGTTGTTATGGGTCACCCCAGGGTGCGAGGCGATGATGAAACGATGAAGATGCAATGGGACGATACGGCAACCACAGCAGGAGAGGCAGAACACGCAACACGTGTTTACATTTTCATGATCTTTATTTCGGCAACACACCGCCAACCACGCTCCTCTCTTGACCAAAGACGACTAAAGACGAACCCTGACGAACGCTGACGAACCAAGACGAACGCTCTTGCACACTCTCTCACACACAATATATCTAAAAAGTCCGGGCGGCAAAGGGGACTCCACTAAACAATTCTGGAACTGTACTAAAACTAATGCTAACGGGCTCTTTTGTGCTAACCTACTTTCGTTCTAACATAAATTCCTCCTAAACTACCTAGAGTTATATAATACTTTAACTATCAAAAAATACTACATTAAATACTCTCTAAATACAATACTTCCTTACCATATAATTCACAAAATAAATTATAAAATAAAATAATTAACTATATTCATGTGCCAGGGGAAAACCATGTACACATACATAAATCATAAAATACACTAAGAAAACAATATAAACTAACTTACAAAGTTATATAAATATAAACTACATCCCACTAACTATTAGAATATCTAAATATTAACTTTACTTGATAAATATATAATATGATAAGTGGCGGTCAAACGTGTACCCAATGGCACAGCCACACATTCCTATATAGCGGACCGCGCCGCGTGATTCAAACAAGCGGCCGATGACCTACTTTGCTGCCGGACAATCACAAGCGCTACGCACACACTCTGTACACACGTACATCCACCCTTCCACAATTGGATAACAGCTACTCACTCAGCTTGAATTACATCAGCTATCTAGAATATTCTTGCCTCAAGCTGTTTACTTCAACTCAGACACTTTCAAAAATAATACAATAAGGAGTTCCCAAAGTAAGCCATGATGTAAATGATATATACGTCAGAACTGTTAGCATAATAAAGATAAACAGAACGGCCACACAGGCAACCAGCCACACAGGCAAGCAAAACCAGGCAGCTACAAAATGAGCAGCCGAAAATAAAAAACCCTGCAACACAAACAATTGCAAAGCCTAATAGCTCTATTAATAAATACTAATTTTGGCATAAGCCTCTGAAATAAATAAATGTTAACATGTTCAAAATAAAACATATCATATAACATCCTAATAAAACCTAACCATTCATACAATACAAAGACGCTTTTACCAATTTCAGCCAAGGTTTTGCTCTGCATATACGACCCAGTATGTTGGGGAGGACTCTTCTCCAGTTGTCACCCAAAGACAAATTTTCAGGAACGAGTAAAGATACAATTTTCACTATGGGACTTTTATTACCCTTGGGATCGCACCTGCATCTATTAGACACGCTTTAGATCTGACCAATTGCTTAGCGCTAATACGGATTATGCCCTCCTAACGACTTCTAACCACACACACTGACCGCTAGCTACGGCCCCTTTTCCATTGTATACCAAAGCCCGCACACAGTGACCTCTAGCTATGGCCCCTTTTCCATTGTATACCAAAGCCCGCACACAGTGACCTTTAGCTATGGCCCCTTTTCCATTGTATACCAAAGCCCGCACACAGTGACCTCTACCTATGGCCCCTTTTCCATTGTATACCAAAGCCCGCACACAGTGACCTCTAGCTACGGCCCCTTTTCCATTGTATACCAAAGCCCGCACACGCGCTGCAAACATCCAACTCCGGTCAATAAATCTACCCCCATGAACATTCATTCGTTTCAGGACCTCGCAGTCAACAGGGCGCAATAACACTCTTCATTCTAACGTTCAATTTAACTACAACAATGAAAATATATATAAAATATATATAAAACACTCCCCATCATACAACAATCTCTCTCTCTCTCTCTCTCTCTCTCTCAATCTCTCTCTCTCTCTCTCTCTCTCTCCCCCCTTATCTCTCCCTCTTTCTCTTTCTATCTATCTATCTATCTCTCTATCCATCCATCCATCCATCCATACTCTTTTCAGTTTAACGTCTTTTCTTATTGCATCCCTTATAACTGCCATTTTGGGAAAAGTCAGTAAAGAAATACGGCCGCACATATTGTAGAGCGGGCCACTCCATAAAATATCTTTGACTTAAAAATGTTATTATGTCCATGTTATTGGGATATGTATCCACAGCGGAGTGATATTTATTTACTTGTTAGCGTTTAGATCTATTTTATGGTAGCATTATATAAAAAAAAACCTATTTTGCAATCATTTTGAAATTAATTTTGTAGTCGTTACAAAATTGTTACACGCATACGGACCAAATAAAAAAGTTAAAAGTATACAGAGATTGCAAAACGTGATTTATATTTTTAGTAGTTTATTTATTTCTTTTACACTTTTATAACATATACACATACAAAAAGAACAGACCGAGTGGCCAAGATTGCAAAGTTGGACTAAATAAGTCAACCACGTATCCAGAATGGCAAGCAGCTTACTGTATGTAAAAAACATTTAACCATTCACATTTCATTTTCATATTTGATTGTTTCATTTCCCTTCTGCATTTTATCCTCACTTTTATTTACCTCTACCTCTTCTTATTCATCCCTTTCACTCTCTGTTTTGATTGTCTGTTTGTGTTTTACTTTTTCTTGTTTTCTTTCGTTATTTCCCCGAACACAGAAATTCTTTTGCTCCAGTTATTTCATTCATCCATCTTTACTTTGACATGATATAAAACAAGAGCACCAAAATGAATGAAAGTCAGTGTTTCATATATTTAATTTTATTATTATTTTAGAAAGGGAATTCGCTTGGTTCCCCCCCAAAAAAAAATTAAAAAACTGCCATAAAAAACTACCCTTTTAAAAAAAAGGAGTAAATTTTATGATTTTCCTTTCTTAACAATACCCATCTCCTAGGTTGTGGCACAGGGCTTTCGCATATCAATAATGCACTGATGTGACGTCATTCGGAGACCACTGCCCCTCGTAGTGCTTTGAGTTCCATACTGGTTACTAACATTAACTGTTTCGATGAATGTTTTTCAGACATCGCGACATCTATGTCCATCCTGCAAAATAAACAAATCAACACATAATAAAATAATAATTAAAGCTCTCACATATTTCATTCTGTTGGATTAAGTCTTTTGTCTAGTCTGCACGCTTAATGAGCGGTTCAGACAAGGTCATTTATTCAAGATCCGATCTCAGAGATTCTCACAGACACAACTTTCCGACGGTATATGAATTATACATAACTTTCTGACGTCACCTGAATCGCAAATAACTTTCTGACGTCACCTGAATTATACATAACTTTCTGACGTCACCTGAATTATACATAACTTTCTGACGTCACCTGAATTATACATAACTTTCTGACGTCACCTGAATCGCAAATAACTTTCCGATGTCACATGGATTATACATAACTTTCCCACATCTCGATCCTTTTGTTCATATCAGAAAAGAAAACTCCAGTAGAAAATAAGGCCAGTATGACTGCTAGTTAATTGGAGAAGGACCGGATGTGACTTTGTCTGTCTGCTACATTATGTGACTTTCAATGTTATTTCACAACAAGGCACTGTCTGCTACACTCTTTGATCCTTCAATGTTATTTCAAATTGCTAGTCGGTCACTTTGAGTTTCTGAAGGTGAAAAGTTAACATAAAAAATAATATGTCGCAATATGATTATTTTTTAATTTACGTTTTTCTGCAGATCTGTTTTATAGGAAAGATTTTATACAGTACAAACTTCTGCATATTTCATAATTAATCTGTTTACTCTATCATGACGATTCTTTTATACACATTATGTATATCTGCAGTATAACAGTTTTATATTGCATATCTATAAATCATTTGTCTTGTATTGCATAAATCGTTTGTCTTGTGTTGCATAAATCGTTTGTCCTGTATTGCCCATCTATGTATAAATCGTTTGGTTTGTCTTGTATCTATAAATCGTTTGTCTTGTATTGCATATTTATAAATCTTTTGTCTTGTGTTGTATATCAATAAATCGTTTGTCTTGTGTTGCATATTTATAAATCGTTTGTCTTGCTTTGTATTAAACATCTAAAAATCGTTTGTATTGTATTTTGCATATCTAAAAATAATTTGTCTTGTTTTGTATCACATATCTATAAATCGTTTGTTTTGTATTGCATATCTATAAATCGTTTGTCTTGTGTTGCATATCTATATGTGATGCTAACACCACATACGTAATGGTTATTATTATTTTTAATTAATCATTCTTATCTAATTACAAGAGATCAGAATCTTAATTTGTTATTAATAATTCTCCAGAAGACACCACCCGTCTCTCTCTAAGTGTTTTCTCTCTTCCACAACATTAAAGACACACATTTACCGTCACAAATAATAAATTACCGTTTGAACTGCTTGGAAATATTGATGTATTTGTTGTCTCTGTATACGAACCAATAGTATGATAAGTTATGGATATCTGCAATTGTTTTGTTGGCTGGTATGCTAATATTAATTGATTTTATGCCCATTTTGTTATGTACAATGTACCCGGATTATTGGATTTTGATAATGACATTGTAATGGATTGCATTATGATTTCTTCCTGTCACCACAGCAAGAATTTAATTTTTCAATGGCGGCCATTATTTATAGAGCAGATTTCGCAATGATGCTCATTTAGATCAAAGCAGCTTCCTTTTTGCTTAGATCTGACACCTTAGACACGATGGGTTATCATGTTTGAATTGTTATATCACACACAAAATGAGTCCTAATCAATTTATAATAGTAATACAGTTTACTAAAAAATGATTTTATTATTAAGAAATATATTAAAATATATCCTGTTCAATGAAAATAGTTAGAAACATTTTTTGCTTAAATCTAAAACTGATAATAAGGAATATAAATATATAGTTTTTAAAAAATTAAAATATAATTAAAGATTTTTGGATGATTATTATGATATCTCCGCACAAAATGGTTAAGCATCCACACTTTGATGATGGAACTAATTAATAATTAACTGTGCACATTCGAGAACAAACATACATGCAAACAAACCACAGAAAAAGAAAATAAAGAAAAGAACGTATACATACACTTAATTTGAATATAAGCTACAAATAAACAGTTGTTTGTATTTTCTTGTTTGTGCATTGTCTTCTTACTCTGCTGTAAATGTCTATTATAATTTAGTAACTGTTTGAAAAAACAAACAAAGCACCTTTACTTTCGTGTTTGGTATTTGGGATTGATATCTATAGTGTACAAACACTTTACAATTTATTGGTGGTACTGGGTATGACTTTCCTTGCAGAAATTTATATTACATTGAACAAATCCAAAATTTATATCCTTGCAGACTTGTTGCTTGAGATCCTGGGCATCCAAATGTTGACATGATCTCGCACATTTTCATCATCGTAGGACAGGGCTCTCCCAACTTCAGGATGTCGTCGTTTTCTGGGACTGAATCCTCGAGTGGCAAGTTCACGACCAAAAATCAGGATGAGAAAAACGTTGGCATTGTAGACTGCAGTTGAAGTCTGGTCATAAAGTCAGAAAGAAAGAAAGCGTTTGTGATGGCAGAATTTACTAGAAACCAACAAATGATTTCCAGGTATTCTTGGACTTCCGCCTACAGTCATACTTCATAATTCTCTTCTGGTCATGAATGTCCACCCCATTCATGTGTGCATTGAAGTCAAAGAGGGCTTGCAGCTGGAGAACTGATTGACGAGCACCGTTGGATCCAATGCGTTGGTAAGCTTTTGCATGAAGTTTAGGTCACTGAAGGTTGACAGGACGGCTACTTGATATTTTGTTTTATTCTGCCACACAATTGCGGTTAGACTACTGTTTTCCTTTCTCAGAAGTTTGCTTTCACCTCGTAAATTTTGCACCTGTTTCAGCTCTCGAGGAAAACCCTTTTTCTGCCATCTTATAGATCCACAAACACACAGCCCTCTCTCGTGCAAATTTCCCATAATTCTGGGAGATGTAAAAAAAATTGTCAAAAAAGAAATAACACTGCGCGTGAAGTCTAAATATGCTGACAGCTTTGTGAGAACAAAATGACCAAGTCCTTTATGCACTGGCTGGGAATTTTCACGGCCAAGGTGATGTTTGTATTTTATCTATCAAGAGTCGGGTTATGACCTACACGAGGTATAACCTGGTGATCCAAAAAAGGAACTGTAAATCGATGTACCTTTAGGGCTGGCTTGAAATTAGCTCCAGTAAAAGAGTTTTGACGACAAGGCATTTTTCAATCGCCACCACTCCAAGGAACCAAACGAGTAGTGTGTGCCGCGTCCATGTTCACTACACGTTTTGAGAGTTAAGTCATTGTGTGATTGATATGTGCTGTGTTAATTGTATGATTTGGCCATAATGTGATGTCATGTGTGTGGTATGTTTTTGTCATTATGTGAATATGTCTGCCCTGTCTTGCGACTGATGCGAAATTTTAGACTAATCAGATAATCATTGCTATAAATCTAATAAAAATAATCCAAGAAGTATAGAATATGCTGGATCTATGATGACGTCACACTATTTGAAGGAGAATAGATGATGTCTTATAGTGCTTGATTTACAAGTCATTCATACGGGAGCCAATCATCTGTATCGTTGCCAGGTCAAAGGTTAAATGAAATTAAATTCGCACTGTTTGAAATGACAGGATTAACCAATTAAATTTATAATAATACAATCGAATATATATATATATACTTCCATTTCTGTATATACATATATTGATATATTTTACGAAGAGTGTACTTACTTTCTCAAGCGAATAATTTGCCCGTGTTGGTCATGGTTTACCAGTCGTCTGCAAGTCTTGGTCTGCAGTTCTTTCCGGCGTAACCATGCTTCCGTCTATTTCAAAACAATAAAAATGAAATTGTCTATGATGACAATGACGATTGAAATGATAATGTAAAGAAAAGAAAATATTGAATGAAGAAAATAAAGCGATGGACACATCAGCCAAAATAGCATCGTCAGTCTTTGAAATCTTACGTAGATAGACATATCTATGAAACATAATTTTGTGCGGATATGAAATGGAGTACTGGCCGTAGTGTGTACTTTCTTTACAAGCCATATGTTGTGTGTGCCGGTCTTTCATTGTGCTGGTTGTCATTATGTACTCTCACTTTATGCTGGTCTGTCATTGTGCTGGTATTAATTGTGTACTGTCACTCTATGCTGGTCTGTCATTGTGCCGGTTTTAATTGTGTACTGTCACTCTATGTTAGTCTGTCATTGTGGGCTGATCTGCCGCTATGAACTGCCATGTATTATGCTCTGCCATTGCAATTGACTTTCTTTGCTTGTGTGTCTTGTTCTGCCGTCAGTGTTTGCTGTTTTAGTGCTGGCCTCTCTGAGTGTACTGTAATTGTCATTTCGTGCCGACCAGTCATTGTTTGCTGTTATTGGGTGTTGGACTGTCAGTGTGTGCTTTTTTTTGTTTGCAGATCTTCACTTTGTCCTGGCCTGTCACTGTGTGCTGCATTTAATAACCAAGAGAGAAAAAACAATCTGAGTCCTACCATATTTAAATTCATGACCATATCGCTGACCAATTTTGGTTTTCTGGGCTGATACAAGTGCTCACTAGTTTCTCGCACTTTTCGCTTGGCATTCTTCTTCGTCCAGCTTTCCCCTTGCTTGCCCCCCAACTTTCCACAAGGCAGCTTTGCCTTGGACGGCAATTGAGGAGCTTTTCGATACGCTTGCTCCTTGGCCGTGCCCTGGCTGTTCACACTCAGTATGGCCAACAACTCCTGAGGATTTGCGGGCTGAACGTTTTTCTTTGTATTTGCGTCATCTCTGCCGTATGGATCCCGATAGTATGGCCTGTTATTAGAAAGGCAAATGTTAGGTAGAGAAGAAAGCGATAATCTTAATTAATATAATGTTTAAGGTAAGTTTTATCTCCTTTTAATGGTTAAAGTTAACTTACTTTTAGTGTTCAAACAGTGTTCAAATGTTTGTAACAGTTTCAATACTCTCTTTTATATTTCGTGGAGGGAAAGGAAATTCGCTGTTAGAATACGCTAATTCCACATACAAACATGTTCGTTTATATTTATGGAGGAAGCAAAGATTTCCTTTAGAAATCTCGAATTTCATAGATAATTCGGTCATATAGGAATTAATGGTATATGGGTGCGTTTCATAAGATGCCGGCAAGGGATATGTAATTCATATATAGGCTGAAGTACAGAACAGAAACAGGACAAATAGTTTGCGAATAAATGGACAGAAGGATGTGCTTTAAATACATAGAAAGACCGAAAGGGTGACGACTAGAGTGAAGAATAGAAACAATGAAACATAAATTCAAAAACACGAACAGACATACGTATAGATATAACAGACAGTCCTGTCGACATATAGACAGACATATACATAATCTGTCGACACTCAACATACGATGGTTGGAGGATTAGATAGAGATACTGATATAGAGATGAGTTCATATATGATACATCGTCAAAACAATATATACAATTCTATCTTTCTATCTCTATCTATCTATCTATCTATCTATCTATCTATCTATCTATCTATCTATCTATCTATCTATCTATCTATCTATCTATCTATCTATCTATCTATCTATCTATCTATCTATCTATCTGTTTGACAGTAATTATATCAGTATACATATTTACTCATGGTTCTGTATTTATGTCTCCCTGTTTAAAATAGAATGATAGAGAGCATGATGGACAGAATAATAGACATATTGATGAAACTATGGATAGATCGAACGGGCGAAAGAAAATTGTACAAAGAAAATGGCCTTAGTGTGCCTTTCTCGATTGTACGTGAATCTGCTTTAAATTGTGGAATGAACTCACATTAAAATCATTTGAATATCGTTGGGAATGCTAATTTACCCATGTAGCCTTGCGCGTTCCTCGGCGATCGCATTAAAGTACTGAATGAGGCAGGACATGGTTGTTGGTGCGCGCATGTCTAGATAAGCTGGTTTCGTGTCTATAAAGCGCAGACACGTTGGGACGTTGAAGCCAAGTCTGTTCCGACAGTCCTGCAACAGGATTATCAGTCTGGCATTTTAGACTCTATGAATAAGGCTGTTCAGATCAGTGTATAATTATTTTCTTTCACAATTTTGTCAAATCAGCTGCTGCAGCCACAAGTTTAAGCAGTCGGTTATGTTTATAATTTTATCTCTTGATGATGGAATGTTTCCTTTTAGCTTTCCACCAGCTAGTACACATTATGCATTTTTAAATTCCATTTTAATGACAGCCAACCACATTTGAACCTGATTATTTTATCAGTGTCAGCCTATCACAGTTTCACTTGGTAATTTCATCTTAGTGTCACTCAGCCAAAATCATACTTTATAATTCCATGTTAGTGTCACTCAAAATCATACTTTATAATTCAATCTTGGTGTCACTCAGCCAAAATCTTACTTTAGAATTCCATCTTGGTGTCAGTCAACCAAACTCATATTTTATGATTCCATCATATTTGATAATTTCATCTTAGTGTAGTCAACCACAATCGCACTTTATAATTCTATCAGTGTCAGCATACCAAACATAACTTATATTTACGTCTTAGTGTAAGTCATCAAAAAGTATATCTAATAATTCTATCTGTCAACATAATTATGCCTTATAATGCCACCGTAGTGTTGACCCAACTACAATTATAACATGTGTTCCTTAGTGTCAGCAAAACACATTTATAACTTATAATTGCATCTTAGTATTCAGCGATATTACATTTAAACCTTAATAACCTCATCTTAATTTCACTCAAATACATTTATAGTTTATAACTCCATCTTAATGTCAGCGACCTTATAATTCCATCTTAGAGTCAGCGAAACACAATTAGACCACATAATTCAATCCTACTGTCAGCGACCTTATAATTTCACCAGTGTCAGCGAAACACAATTATACTTTATAATTCCATCCTAGTGTCAGCGATGTTATAATTCTATCCAATTTTAATGAAACAAAATTATGCCGAATTTTTCCATCCTAGTATCAGCGATGTTATAATTTTATCCTAGTTTTAATGAAACAAAATTATGCCGTATTTTTCCATCCTAGTGTCAGCTACCTTATTATTCCATCTTAGTGTCAGCGATCTTATAAATTCTAGCTTTGTGTCAGTAACCTTATTATTCCATCTTAGTGTCAGCGACCTTATAAATTCTAGCTTTTTGTCAGTAACCTTATTATTCCATCTTAGTGTCAGCGACCTTATAAATTCTAGCTTTGTGTCAGTAACCTTATTATTCCATCTTAGTGTCAGCGAAATACATTTATACGTATAATTCCATCCTAGTGTCAGCGACCTTATAATTCCATCCACCAACATCATCTGGAAAATTCCACCTACGGCCAAAGTGAATTCAACTCAAACAGCAAAACAAGACATCAGACAGGCATTCTCGCAAACCCCAAAACCCACAACAGATACTAAAGAAATTCAGACTACAAGCTCTATCAGCAAAGAAAAAGAAATTAAAACAACTACCACCGAAAATAAGAAGAAACGCCAAAACATCTCCAGCACACAAACG
Source organism: Sinotaia quadrata (assembly GCA_028829895.1). Taxonomy (NCBI): domain Eukaryota; kingdom Metazoa; phylum Mollusca; class Gastropoda; order Architaenioglossa; family Viviparidae; genus Sinotaia; species Sinotaia quadrata. The sequence continues at coordinate 10,832,304 of CM054180.1, read as the reverse complement.
GTATATATCAAGACGCAAGAAAGAAAAATACAAACAGAAAAAGAAGCGAAGACAACTGACGCACAAACCGAACAGAAGTCGACAGCGCTCCAACTACCCCACAAGAAACAACAACAACGTCTACACCAACTGCCACCAATCCACAGCCAGAGTCACCACCAGGGACTGCAACAACAACGACAACCACAACAGACACACAAGGAAAAACTACAGAACGGAGCCCCAAATCAAAAGGACGGCACCCGCCACAACACATCAGACGACAACAACAGTATCATATACTACAACCACAACAACAGCAGCGCTGCGACAACAACCACCGCCGACAACGACAACGGTGGCAACACAGGGAACAACATCACATGCAGTGGGGATATAATAACCACCCCATTGTGGATCTAATTCAACTAATGCTTGACCACCTATACTGGCCGCCATCACCCACCTACATACAGCCCAACGGATACCGGGGACATCAACAACAGTAGTGCCAACGACAACAACAACAACACCACTGGTGAACATTACAGGGGGGTGAACATCCCGGGCGCACATACACACTAAGTACAGACTTGGTGTGGTATTAGCCTGGGCTCACTCGCCAATATATCAACAGTGACAACTACAACAGCGACTTAGTTAACGGAACCCCAGACTAAAGCCCACATCCACCGACCAGACCTGCTGACAAGCAGCACAACACACAAGCGATCATCACCTACGACACGCACCGACACACACACTACATCTACTCGACACACAACCACCACCCACCCAAACAAGTGAGGAGAGGATGTTTTCTCTAGAGAACCTCCAAAGCTGAGAATATCACTGATAAAAGGCTTACTGCATCCTCTGGAGAAAAGACAGTGAAAAATTTAACCCTCACTCTTGTTAAAATCATCGGAGTCCCGTGTGCAGCTTCGCGGTTAGTGCTGAACAGAAAGATATATCCGAATAGTGATTGTCATTTTAACTGATTTTTAATATTGTTTCAAATCTGTTTGAATTATGTTTTTCCTTGTAAATATTTTTAACGAGTTAAACTATGTCATTTTTATTCTCGTTTAAAAAAAAGAATTAGATGAAAGAATTGTAATTGTAAAAAGGAATTTTAAATGAAGAAACTAGAATAAAAGTACAGATTACGAATATTTGAAACACGAGGCTGACGCGCGCCTTTATGTTTCTTCTGTCAACAGTTAGTAAGCCGTTCCGTTCCTGTTGTCTTCCACTCCATTTTTGCTTTGCTGAGATGCAAGATTCAAGTTCTACTTGCAAGCAAGCCGTTTTGTTTCTGCTGATATGCAAGCATTGGTAAACTTCATCCCTTGCTGCCATCAAGCTTTACTTATCTTGACATTGCTTATGTCGACATAGGTATGAGTCGACGATTGAAGTTCAAAGTTTTACTTCCACGTTAACAACTATCAACTGCCATTGGATTTTATGAAGACGCTTAGATCCATGAGCAGGAGAAATTATTGTTGGACTCTGGTAATATTCTAAGAGAAGTGTTGGACATTGCATGGGTGCTATGACGTACCTGGAGGGTACGACGAACTGTATCTTCTAACTGGAAGAAGATTCATAGACAACCAGTTGCACTTTCTTGAAGAAGTGGGTCCACTCAAGAAAGCCGAGTTACTGTGGGGAGCTGCTGCGAGGAGTATAAGTCGGACTCTGCCAAGTAATTGTTGAATCCGTAAGAGCCTAGCAAAGGGGCCAGGTGTTTGAAATCAATATTACAAACTGTAACTGTGAAACTTTATCCACTTATTTTATTCAAGGACAGTGGTAAAGACTGAGCTTTGAACATTGTGCAAATTCGGACAAGAAACTGATTTGTGTTTATGCTGTGTAATTCGTATTGGACAAGAATTGTGACTAAGTGCTTGTGTTGTACATTCTGTGCGGATTATACAGACATTCATGTGATGGTATGCAGAACTGTTATCAGGCAAGGCCATTATCACAAGACTTTTAACTGCCAGCCAACCCTAAACAAGAACAAGACTACCGCTCAAAGGCCGCAATCAGGTGAACCGTTATTATGTATTTTCTGTGTAATCTGTACATGTTTTTCATGATTTCTTAAATTTCTTATCTATTCCTGATTCTTTTCTTTAATATCTTACATTGACTTAACTGTATTATTTATTTAGTTGGCTTATTGACAGTGAGAACTTCTGTAAGCTTTGATGTAATATTCCTAGTAATTGTTCTATGGAATTGACATGGTATATTTTTTGATTGACTGAATTCTATGTGCTTGATGAGATTGTGATTATGATAAATTGCCTTGTGTGTAATTTTGACGACATTGATTGTAAAACTATTTTAACTGTTATTTATTATTTTCTTTATTAAATTGTTGAATTATAACTATCCACTCTCGTTATATTGATAGAGAGGAGCTTGTGCATGATGATGGGTGGGGGCTGCCATATGACATAACGACTATAGTTCCCGTCGTCGTAGAGAGCCTATATGTCAGGAGCTAGATTAAGACAAAGATTGACAAGATAAGGTCTGTTAATCTAGACAGGTAACACTTAGACAGAGAGTTAATTAGTTAGCAGATTGACCTAGTCGCTCTCGTGACCGCAAAGACAAAAGACCCCTGTCGGGTGACTGTGCATGCTATTTGCATGAGAGGATTATTGTTTATGTATTAATTATATTAATTATGAAATACAATATCATAAATCAATAATTAGCAATTAGCAGACAGGAACACACCTTTTTCACACCTTTATTCCTGAAATAAATACATCGTGAAAGTGACTCCTGAGTCCATCATGGCTTGTTTGACATATTTCCTATGTACTTTTATATTATCGCTAAAATTAAGTAATTAAAATAACAACTATGAAATTCTGTCTACCACCATCCCTCCTAAGTCTCCCTCGCACGTACAGCTCCCCTTCCTCCCGCCGTCCTCTTACTTGCACCTTTCTCTCTCCCACTACTCCCCACCCTAACTTTCCTCTCTTTTTATGCACTTCTCTCTCTCTCTCTCTCTCTCTCTCTCTCTCTCTCTCTCTCTCTCTCTCTCTCTCTCTCTCTCTTTCTCACATTTTCTCACCCTAACTTTTTCTCTCTTCCCTATCGTGCAACCACAAACTGTCTTCGCATCGACATCCACATTGTCCTAAGTATGACCTATGTGACCTATTGGCTTGTTAATTGGTACATTGTTTTTACACTGGAGTTCCGAGCGTGTTACTGTTTGTTTAGTATGTTTCTTAAAATCAACTGAAGTAAATTTACGTATAAAAGATACAATTTTCAAAAACAGGTAAGAATTTGCTATAAAAATGGAAAGAAATGAAGATTCGAAAGAAAGAAGCAAAACGTTTTGTTCTTTCAGTAGCGAATGCACGCGACATGTACTTGCAAATCTCCCACGTGATTGGTCCAATGGAGACCGGTTCCGACCGTAGCAGGAGGGCGACGGCCGAATAGCGGTAATAGATGCGGGTTATTCTTTCTGGATTTACAAGACATGACTGTCAAGTGGAGAAGATGATCTGATTAGGAAATAAATAAACAGACACACACAGTGATAAGTTCTCGGTGTCAAACATATAATACTGGTTGTTATTTCTTTGTTTACATTAATGTCAGGTGTAAAATAAAGAATGTTTCCATTAAGCTTTTGCTTTAGCACTGAAAAACTACACTCCTTGTGGGGTTTTTTGTGTGTTTTTTTATTTATTGATATACTACACTTTAGAAGTATTCCTTTATGAATAGTAGGTAATTTTTGCGAAAACACAAAAAGGGGAGATAACATTAGTATATGCAGTACTAACGGTTATGTTAGCATTACTACGCTTCACTATCATTTCCCAAACCGATGTACATATACTTACCATCACTGCTGCAGTAGAATACCTCTCATTTTCCCACTGCAATATGTATCGAACTCCATTTGCGTAGGGTCAAACTATATTCCACTCTATAGTGTGAACATATTAGAAACGAGAAGCAGTAACGGTTCCTTTTAAAGATTTAAGAATATTTTCAGAAAGTGGAATATAACCGAAAAAATACAGTGAAATAGGAATCGCTTGTTAGATTAATGGCTATGCTTACTGGATTCAGAGGTTGACGTGTTGCACTTTGATCGCTCTTGCAGGGGCTAGGCGTTTGTCAAGCAAATCCTATTAATTAATGTGTCATTAACTAAAACTTGCTTCCTGATACCGCCTGAGCTGTGTGTACCCTCCTTCCCTGAAGCGTCTTGTTGCAACCGGCAAACACTTTTTTCCTACACCATCGCACGCAGATCTGTACTTGTAGGTGTTTCTATCTCGTTTGATCTCACCAATTACGTCATCATAGGCGTGCGTACAAAAGACCGTCACGTTTGAATACGTCATATATTATACGTCAGAACCAGTGATGGAGGTAGAAATTCCTGTAGAGGAAATTAAGTAAACAATGACTTGGAAAATGAAAAGCACAATAATCATTAGACAGAAATGGTGAATAAGTCATGCATGATATTAGTAGAATGTGATTTTTTTTTCCTGAAAAGTTTTTTTTTTTTTTTATTTTTTACAGGAAGTTATCACGATATTTACATGAAAAAATGCGTATATTTCTTGGAGATTACGCCTTGAAATATATTTTCACTATTGCATGGAGTAGGGACAGTAACACGTGGACAAAAAGAGAGCTTGTGCATGTGAAAGAGAAAGTGTGGCATACTTTGCTCTAAGCTAGATGGACAATACAACATGCTCTCGCACAAAAACAAGACAAGGAAACTCAATTTAACAATAGCAAAACATTTATTAACAAAAACAAATGTGACTAATACAGCTCAGATCCAAACAAATTTCGTCCACGCGCACTGGGAAAGCTGAATGAGACCGGCAAATTGAAACACATAAACACACATAAACACACATAAACACACACACACTTACACACTCACACACTCACACATACACCCACACATTAACACTTTCATCTCTGGGACAATGACGATAGCATATTCACAGGACAGTTCAGCAACTATAATAAAATGTACATATTGATATCCTGTCCCCAAAGAAATAATCTAAAAAGCTCTGACCAAAAGGCAAAATATGCATAAGTAAATTAAAAAAACAACAAAGAACTGAATTATATATCTGATCTAGGCAACATAAATAGAAATAATTAAATAAATGTATGTCCTGAATAAAGTAAATGTGTTGAAAATAAATGCCAGTCCTAAAATAAATTTCAATAACAATACCTAGCAAAGAGCAATGGTTAAAGTAAGAAAATAAATGCCAGTCCTAAAATAAATTTCAATAACAATACCTTTCAAAGAGCAATGGTTAAAGTAAGAACAGCAATGCCTAGAAGAGTGCATACGACCTGAAGGAAAATAACGGTTTCCACATGAACAGGGATTACTGTACAGTGTACTTGTATCCACATGAACAGGGATCATTGTACAGTGTACATGTATCCACACGAACAGGGATCACTGTACAGTGTACATGTATCCACACGAACAGGGATCACTGTACAGTGTACTTGTATCCACAAAAGAAGAAATAGCTCATCACAGATGTAGCGATGAGCATCAGGAATCGAAACGAAACAGCTTGAAGCAACAGACCCAGTCTCTGGTAGAGTGTAGCCACACTGACGCTGTACTAGAGTCATGTTACGGAAAACAGATTTAGAAGACAGTAGTCAAGGTCAAGGTCGTAGAAGATACTTTTGATCAAGAAAACGATAGGAATTACTTATTTTCTCTCTCTCAAAAAGTCCCCTTTTCTCTCTCTCAAAAAGTCCCCTTTTCTCTCTCTCAAAAAGTCCCATTTTCTCTGGCAATGAATCTGCATTTCAACAGTACGTTCTATGTGGCCGTGGAAGATAGAGCCACTGATCTATCTTCAAGACAAGAAAAAAATGACGGCAGCTTTTGTTTCCCTTTTATGACCAGTTGTAGGCCCTCCTTTTATCACATGTTGGTAGATGTTCTTTGAATCTAGTGACGTGCCTTTTGATGGACGTCACTGTATAACTATGCAGTAGGCACACGAATCTGTACTAACACCACCTAATCTCTATCTCTCTACAATTCCATCACTCACATACAGAAAAAAAAGACTGATCCTAGTGATAAAATACTACTACTGTGAAACTAGGTTCTAAATCTAGGTCAAATCTAACAATTATATATCTGTTTAAATCTATTTAAATCTATCTATCTATCTATCTATCTATCTATCTATCTATCTATCTATCTATCTATCTATCCCTTAGTCGTGTCGACTGTTGGGGCACCACTGTTGACCTGACAACCAGCTTCCTCCATTCCATTCTGTTCTCTGCTAATCTTACTTATTGCTCAGTATCAGTCCTGTCCATTCTGAGATGTTATCCTCCAATCTTTTCCTGTCTTCCTCTCCTTCGCCCTCCTTGTACAGTACCTTGCATGATTGTCTTGGCACGCCCTGTTGATCATGTGCCATGCCCATACCATTTCATTTTGAGTTTTTTTCACAAAGACCAATAGCTCTTCATAGGGCCCAATGGCTTGCCTAATTCTGTTTCCCATTTCCTCATTCGTGACATGATCTGTATACGAAATGCCAAGCAGCCTTCGAAAGCATCTCATTTCAGTAGCTTGTATTCTCCCTTCGAGATCCGCTGTGAGGATCCATGACTCACATGCATATAGGAACACAGACACAACCAGGGAGCGCATCAGTCTAATCTTTGAGCTGACTGATGTGTTTCTGTCTTTGCAAACTGTCTTCAGATTTACCATTGCTGTTATCGTCAGTGCAATTCTGGACAGTATTTCTGGTTTTGATCCCTCGTCTGTTAAATACTTGAATGTAACTGTTTCCAGTTTCTAATTACCAATCAGGTCAGTGTCGATACCATTGGTCATCAATTTGGTCATCTCTGCACTGATTTCCATACCAAATGCAGTAGCTGTCTTGTTCAGTTTTCCCACCGCGCGCGCGCGTGTGTGTGTGTGTATGACTGAACAGTATGTATTTACAATGAAAACGAACGTATAAAACTGCATAAAATTTCAATATCTCTAAACTTAATTTTAACTAATTCTCCATTTATTCTTTCAGTATGAATATGCAAAATTAAGAATCAAAATCAGTCTTGGTTAAGGTCATTTTGAAAGCGTTCACAGGGACCTAAAGGAGAGGATAGTTTGTTTACTAAATAAAACGTTTTAATGTGGTTTACGATATCGTAGAAAGCATAACCATAACTCATACGTAAAACAGAAACATCATACAAAAGTTGTCAGTTGTAACAAATACAATAAATTTATTTCAAGATCGAAGAGCACAACAACTATTCTGATGATAAAAATGGGAAACAAATTATTGAGCAGCATGCCAAATTTTTCTCCCTTTGCTATCTTAAAGCAGTTTGCAGAAAACAACGTCAGCTGTATGATACAATATTTACTCACAGAGCGCAAGCGACGTAACCATGATACAGAGAAACTCAAAGAAGATTGCTGTGCAAGAAAAAAATGTTGTGTAATATTAATGAGAATGTAGTATTCGTCTTGAATTCTTTCCTGAAATGGTTTATGATAGAACTGTAAACATTTTAGCACGTACACACGCATCTATTAATAGAGATACGAGTTTATATATATTTTTTATCAGTTACTTTCTTCAACCAGCCTCCCATCTATTCATCCAGACATTAATTAGTATGACATCCATAAACATAGTTGTACACATACACACGCAAAGAAGCACAATATATCACACACTCTTAAAAGCTCACACATATGCAAATATACTTAACGTGTATTAAAATAAATCTGTGTGTCTGTAAAATGCTCGTTTGCATGGATTAGTACAAGGAGAGAAAAGATTGGTATAACTGTATTTATTTTAAGGAAGAGATCTACGTTCCTGGCTATCACATCTCGACCGGTGATAAATGAATTGAAATGAATTAAAGTAGAGAAATGAGATACTACAACAAAAGTAAAGTACAGGAATTTGAAATTGGTTAACATATTCCCCCCAAAAAAATTAACACCTGTAGCAATCCATAACAATATAAAACATGTTTGCAAGAAATAATGCAAATCAGCAAATAAAACAATAACAGAATGAGATAATACAACAAAGTGAAATCATTTTAAAATTTCAGTCGAGCAAGCACATGAGATAAAAATGAGTATCTGTCTCGATATTTTCGAAAAGATCATTTAAAAATGAACCCACTTAAGCATATAAGTGACACAGACAATTAATATTTGTATTCTTATTTGCTTCTTTCTAATGCAAATGACCTGTGACATGAAACGTTCGATTTTATTATGACGTCATCAATTCTGTCCAATGGGTTGTGCTAGTTTACGTCTGACATATTGGTGAGCATCATGAGATATAGATTCACATATATTACGTTTGTGTATACATTTCGTACACTAAAATGAGTGAGCGTGTACTAACTTTCACGTATACAATTACGCACGTATTCACAGACAAAATAAAACTGAGCATAAATCTTGTAATTTTCATTTTTCACAACACATCTCAATGCTTCGCTTTTAAATTTAAATTTAAATTTCATTCTTTGTTCGACTTCCTTCACTGACCCCACTCGCACATATGAATAGATAGATGTCAATCCGAGCCATTAGTGAAATCAAAAGATGGTTTGGTGTACAGCAGACAAAATACTATACAATATATATATTCAAAGTGATATAGGACATTTCATATTAAAGATGAAAAGCCTTGACTAAATAATTATTCTTTATTTAGACACCGGGTCCGCCGAAACAAGTAACAGTGAAGTATATTTACATTTTGATAATACGTTAGCAATTAAAATAGTTTTCTCACTTGTGATTTGGTTTTTAATAAATATCACTTAGTTTACTGAGAAAGAAAGAGAGAGAGGGGGAGAGAGAGAGAGAGAGAGAGAGAGAGAGAGAGAAAAGGGAACGAGAGATAAATAAGAACACGAAAGAGTGAGAGTGTGAAAGTGAAACTGCAAGAAAACTGCATATAAGTGGAGTGATAGTAAGAAGGAAAGAAGAGGGGATTTGAAATAAACTTATATCAAAGGAGTCAATTTTTTTTCAATCGACCAATCATCCATCATGCATCAAGCGAAAGAAAAGGCAGCTTTTCTGCAAAACTGCACAAGAAAATGCACAAGAATCAATCGATAGTAAATATTATCACTGATCGTCTAATACCTTCAGTGACGAGCACAAAGACAACTAGTGAGTCAGTGAAATATTTCTGATACAATTTCGCACGCCGGCACAAATTTTGTGAGTAGTTTGTATTTGTAAAATGTAGAGACATTGTTGACCGACTGGCTAATGTTTTGTTACACAGAGTTCCTTTGCGACTTGTTTTGAGGTGTAAAACTCTGAGACTTTCAAAGAACAATTGGCTAATGTTTAATTATACAGAGTTCTTTGCTGACTTGTTTAGAGTTGTAAAACTCTGAGACTTTCAAAGAACGATTGGCTAATGTTTAATTATACAGAGTTCTTTGCTGACTTGTTTAGAGTTGTAAAACTCTGAGACTTTCAAAGAACGATTGGCTAATATTTGTTTGCTATACAGAGTTCTTTGCTGTCTTGTTTTGAGGTGTAAAACGTATAGACGTTTTAGAAAAGAATACTTACTAATGTTTTGTTACACCGAATTCTTTGGTGACCTCTCTACAGTTATAAAACATATAGACTTTTAAGAAAAGAATACTTACTAATGTTTTGTTATACCGAATTCTTTGATGACCTGTCTACAGTTATAAAACATAATGACGTTTTAGAAAAGAATACTTACTAATGTTTTGTTACACTGAATTCTTTGGTGACTTGTCTACAGTTGTAATATGCATGGACGTTTGAGAACAACATTCTAAAGCGCTATTACACAATCCTTAGACACAAGGTTCTGAAATAACCCTCTACTTCAGAAGCCTTGTACATAGATTATTTTACACTATAATGAATGTTATTCTGCGTTCTCTACATACCATTGTTTAGAACAAATTATTGTCATACCTTTAGTCCGTGTGAAAATGTTCTTCGTGGACTTGGTAGAGACAATTAATAAACGATAACGCCTAATTTAAATGCTCCTTGACATGGTAAAATGCTAGAGACAATTAATAAACGATCTAATTTTAATGCTCCTTGACATGGTAAAAGGCTAGAGACAATTAATAAACGATAATGCCTAATTTAAATGCTCATTGACATCTTTATTCTAGAAATAAATAACAAGGAAACCATTCCACTTCAGGACAGTGTGCTAAATAGATAAAACATGAAAATAGCTATAGACTCCAATTTAAAAAAAACGGTCCAGCAAATTTGCGGGGAAAGCTCGTGCTTAAGGAGTTAAGTAGAAAACAGACGACGATTGGACAGGCGAGACAATCTATGTCGTGGGAAGACTACTAAAACGCCGACTCAGCCCTGAACGTCAACACTAGATATCAATTAATTAAGCATACACATCTTTAACGCAGCAAACGATTTGGTAGGGTGAACGGCAGTTTCTAATATGGAAAGTATTGTCATACCTGTAGAATGCATTCTTTACATAGCACAAGTGTGTTTCATATACACAGTAAGCAATACATATAAATACTTATTTGTATTTAATTTATACTTAGCGTGAGTGAGTTACATACATATTGTGAGCAATATATATCAATACACATTTGTATTTACGCCAAATTACATGTTTAGAGTTGTAGCACAACACAGTTGTATACGTTTGTATCTGTAGCACTCTGCACAGAGATTGTGACGTATTCGCATTCCACCTTGCTGTCGTAGGCTGTGTTGTCTCGTGCACGTTAGCAGTGACTGTAACAGTTGACGTGCAGAGTCAATCACCGGCTCAACACTACAACACCATTACCACACTCATCACACAACTGGAAAAAAAATTTCCTAACTGCGCAACGCGTCTCGGATATCACAGAAAAACCAGAACAATATACATTTCCAGACATTTTCCAGACTGGATCGTTCAGAAATCCATGACTTATAGAAATAATCTTGGACTTGTAAATACGCACACGAAATGCTGTGTGTGTATGCGTGTGTGTGTGTGTGTGTGTGTGTGTGTGTGTGTGTGTGTGTGTGTGAGAGAGAGAGAGAGAGAGAGAGAGAGAGAAACAACAATGACAACAACAAATAGTGAAAACACAGTAACAAGTAATTATACATAATAACAACGACAATAAATAATGGTATGAACTATCCATGATTGGGTCTATATTTGTGTTCTAACAAGAATGACACAATAACGCTAACACAGGTCGTAGAAATGTGTTACTGTAAATGCCGAATCATGCAGATTCCCCTAACACAAACACATCAGCATGTACACATGCACACACACAAACAACATATATACACGCGCACACACTTTACCTCCCACACGTAGTTCACAACGTCATTTGACTGTGAAATGACCACATTTAGGAAAAAGTTTAATGGTTATCGTTTACACTGGGTACCTACAACTCAGTACTTTGCGTAGGACACATGCCTTAACGTTTGATGACAAATGCCTTTACTTTTGATGACACATGCCATTACGTTTGATGACAAATGCCTTTACTTTTGATGACACATGCCATTACATTTGATAACACATGCCTTTACGTTTGATGGCGGATGACCGAAGAAAACACCACCTTTCGGTAGAGACACCTGATGGGTGTGGCATGTAGCCGATATTACCTTTCATTAGTAGAAGGCATTGGGCGTAGTATGGAGGAAATGTCACGTTGTGTTAGAAGACATATGGCGTAGTATGGAGGAAATGTCACGTTGTGCAAGAAGGAATTGGGCGTAGTATGGAGGAAATGTCACGTTGTGTTAGAAGACATATGGCGTAGTATGGAGGAAATGTCACGTTGTGCTAGAAGCTAGGTTGGCGTGACTGGAAGTTTTCACTGTCGCAAGTGAGGATAGGCGTGGTTCGAAGATGTCACTGTCGCTTGTGGCAGATGATGGGCGTGTTTCGAAGACGTCTCTTTCGCTAGTGGCAGAAGATGGGCGTGGTTCGAAGATGTCTCTTTCGCTAGTGGCAGAAGATGGGCGTGATGATAGAGTGTATATATAACACGAAAATACCGCAAACATCACTATGCGAAAATGGCGAATGTAGCGTTTTCAATTTGTACAGAAGCTCTTCCTTAAGAACGGTTTAATTAAATGTTTATCTTGAATACTACATACGACGATGACCATGACTACCCAATACAAATAAATTATCGGCATGAACCGATGTTTAAGTCTGGTGGTACTTAGGAGACCAAACATTACAGAATGTTCTTGACTGATCAAGTCGCCAGTATACAGTATGTTTACTACCACCAGTACTAATTATTAATGTTCCAACGTAATACCTACAAGACAATGGAGTACTTTTAATTAAATATTTGAAAACTGGCTAACTCAAGAAAGTTACAGATTACAAATCTTGCTAGTAACCACTCGAGTACAGACATGAGCTTTTGACAAAGACGTTAGCGAAATATATCTTGCCATACGTGGGTAAAGAAAAATTGTTCTACACTCTGGAAATAAATTTCTTTATGACAAAGGTCACACATCAGCCTATAAGAGTATATACAGAAGAAACATGTACAAGTCAAAACATACTGATTTATTACGTGAAAAGAATACTTGCTCACATTCCTCATTCATAGGAATCAATCCCACATTCCGGATGTAAGGTTTGATTAGCATAAAAGACACGCCCAAATTCTGATTCACTGGAGATATGTTTTTTTCTTCAGCTGTAATTTCTGATGATATATACAGACGGCATGCCTACATTCCATTTTCACATGTAATATGTCCGCCTTCCAAATGCAATATTGATTACGTCAAAGAAGACACGACTATATTTCATTTTTACAGGAAACAACCATCTTCCAGACTGAATATGACATCACTTGTAGAGGTAAAGAAGCATGACCACAGTTCTGTTTAAAAATAAAAATACATGCCTTCCAGATGTAATGTTTAATTATGCACACAGAAGACAGACCCACATTCCACATTCACAAAAATCGCCAACATTCCAGAGTATTCTGTTTACATATACATGTAGACAAAATCTCACTAACATTCCAAATTGCCACGAACCATGTCCATATTCAAATCTCACTAACATTCCAAATTGCCACGAACCAAGTCCATATTCAAATCTCACTAACATTCCAAATTGCCACGAACCAAGTCCATATTCAAATCTCACTAACATTCCAAATTGCCACGAACCAAGTCCATATTCAAATCTCACTAACATTCCAAATTGCCACGAACCAAGTCCATATTCAAATCTCACTAACATTCCAAATTGCCACGAACCAAGTCCATATTCAATACGTACTACTTAATGCCTGTACAGGAAACACGTCAGCATTCCATAAATGCTGATCAAATAGTACGTGTGTATAAAGTTCGCCTACATAATGTTTAAGATATAATCTACTAAATGCGAACACACTTTATAAGCAACAACAACAACATATGCGATGAACGTCCCCGCGCTGCAGAGGTTCTATTTAAGCATTTATATTAACAGAACCGTAGGCCTGCTGCTTTGTTTTTTTAGATGTGTGCCTCAGACACACACACACGTTTCAGACACAATTCCGATCGTCTAGAAGCTGTACTCGTAGAAAGAACCTCCTACTGTACTCGTAGAAAGAACCTCCTACTTTTGTAATCGAGCTGTGCATGTCTGTAGACAGTCCATTTCTTGACGCGCCATTCTCCCACGTTTTGAGAAACTTATCCACACCCCAGATACGCATCCACTGATCACAAGACAGGAGGCAATCCTACATTCTGGATATTTTATGGGGGTTCCGTTCATTTATATAGACAGGGACTAACCCCATAATTCCGGTAAATACACTTGGCAGGAAGATAAGACGATACACACTTACATACTTATCACGGTCGGGTTCAGGGAAAATAAATCCAATTCCTAGACTTGCTATTCACATGTATAGGTGAACGCCACAATCCAGGAATCCTGGTTAAGATCCTGACAGAACAGTGAGCAGACAGAAAGATGCAAGATATCTTTGCACTTCTACTTCCATTTAAATTCAATCCCGAAAAATCAAATCTCTTCACAAATCTGTTCATTCCAAACTTGGAACTCCGCTGTCCTCTGTGGATGAAATCAACGAATGGTGTTCCCGTAACGTTTGGTAGATACAACTCATTCACCGAATATGGAAACGTTTTAACAACAAGTATTAGAAGTTGATTTGAAATTGGTCAGAGGGATGTCACGGAGACCTGCACACCAGCGCACCTCTCCGTCCCACAAACCTATCTACGTCTTCATATTTATTGGCATTTTCTAATAAAAGTGTTTTTTTTTCACTTTTCTGTATCGTAATATTCATTTTTATCACTGAAACTATGGTCTCTGTCGGCTACACTCACTCCGTGATTCAGGGCATAATTGTCGCTGTCAATGTCAGGAATTCCATCAAAATCGTAGCGGGTATCTATCACTTCGGAGCTGGAGTTCGATTTGGTTTTCTGAAAGATCCCCAATGCTCGTCGCTTGACCCTCGTCAGCCAGTCGTCGGATCTAACATCGGAACTGCTGTCTGAGTACGCTCGCGTCAAGTGCAGATCACTCCGTGTGACGTTAGGAGCGTGGTTATTGTTCGTGCGTCCATTGGCGCTGCCTGGTATGGGTCTCGTGGAGCGGAAGGACGTCTTTCGAACAGACGAGAGGCCGAAGGAACGTGTGAGGGCCACACTGTCTCGTCTAAGGCTTTTCTTTCTCATCCACATGCGCCTGATTTCAGCATGAACCTGATGGATAGAAATAAATAACTTCAAACTTGATTGAATAGAACTAAATGGCGTCAAACCCGATTGGATAGAAATAAGTGCCGTCAACACTGATTGGATAGAAACTAAAGAGCGAAGTCTTGATTGGATACAAAGTAGTCAGTGTGAATCTATATGGAATAAACATAATAAGAGTAAGCTTAATAAATTAAGCCTCTCCAGATATACCATAATCCATGATAACGTTAGAATATATAGAACATAATTAATATGAATCAGATTCGACAGCAAAAGCAAATTATCATTATATGATTAATATAAAATAATCTGTTGGCACCATTTCATCCTACAGACAATGTTGTCAATGAAGAAAAGTAAGTATATATGCACATTTAGATCTACCGGTAGAATTAGTTTCCATAAGAAACGCCACAATACATTAGCGCGGGAATCAGATGTAGAGAGTTGCTGGAGTGTAGCATTAGAACACACGGACGGTCAAGATACTAATACAGACCATTTCCTGGGTGTATCACTAGAACACACGGATATGCTACCCTAAAGTCTTATTTTAGAAAATATGCCACGGATTCTATTGTGCGATTGTGAAATATTCAAGTAACCACTAATCGAAAGATCGATCGCTATAAGACGAAGGAAAATCTACACGTGACCGGAAGCGTGACGTAGACCTATATGTAGCAATAACAGAAAATCAACATGTAAAATGCACCCCGCTACTGGTTATTATTATTATTATTATGCCTCTTTCCACGACTTCTGTTTGACTGTCGCTCAAAGGAGCGAATTCGTTTTCGTATCTTCTCCCCACTAAACCGTGTAGCTATCTATAACTTTAGCGAAATGTGATAAACCAATATCGCTGAAAAATTCAGTCTGTGTTTTTAGGAGTAATCTGTAAGCATACTTGCAAGCAAAAGTAATCAACCAATTAATTTATTATTTGTGCTTGAAATACAAATGCTAGTATTAATATTAACGCTAATACCAATAACAATACTTGCCTCTTCATTGAGGAAACAGAAGAGCAAAGCAAGAATGAATCCCTGAAAGAGAAGTAAAGGTATATATTTACATGTTTTCAAATCGCCATCTATCTATCTATCTATCTATCTATCTATCTATCTATCTATCTATCTATCTATCTATCTATCTATCTATCTATCTATCTATCTATCTATCTATCTATCTATCTATCTATCTATCTACCTACCTGTCTGTCTGTCTGTTTGTCTGTCCGTCCGTCCGCCCCCCCCATCCATCCATCCATCTCTCTCTCTCTCTCTCTCTCTCTCTCTCTCTCTCTCTCTCTCTCTCTCTCTCTCTCTCTTTCTGTCATATACACAACGATAATACAAAACAGAAAATAACTGATTAGATCGATGTTGTCCCAGACAATGAATGCAATTGACAAACATTGTGCAAAATGTTGCTCCTTATTATAATTAGAAATTAAAACCCATAAATGCACAGGGCAAGTCATGGGAGTCAAATCTATCGTGTCACGCAAATGATTTTTATGAAGGAATTTTAACTTCTTGAAAAAGTAACAGATTAAACTTTCTCAGTCTTAGCTATACCTTTTTCATCAACGCCATTGGGTACTACGAGATAAAAAAAATAACCCGTAGACTTCACCTTCGTTATCACGCGCCATTGGGTACTACGAGATAAAAAAAAAATAACCTGTAGACTTCACGTTCGTTATCACGCGGCATTGGTGTCCATGTTACAGTTTCAGTAAAGAGACACTAACTCTCAGGCCGTTGTATGAAACATAAACCAGAAATAATCTCTTTCTAACTGTGCTTATTAATAAGAAGAGAATGTTGTGTAGACCAATTCTGTCAATAGTGATGGGACTGAAATGATATTTTCATTAGATTCATGGGTAATATTCTCTCACTCAAAACATCAGTTTCATATCTATGTAAACTCCTTTTCTCGCCACGTAACAAAAGAACCACAAACAGAAAAATAATATAAAACTAAAAATAGAGCAATAACCCCCATAAATCGACTGCTTCAACACCATAATGTTTTGCTTCATCCAACCAATCAAACCCCAAATGTGCCATAAACTTATCAAAGTAATAATAAATATAAATAAACCTGTCATCAGTGCAGAGTCAACAATGCATATCAAAAGAGGAAAATAGCGAAGTGGAATCAGAGAAAAGGAAACGAAGGAAAAATCCGTAATTACGAAGGAGATTGATTTTTTGAACGAGTACAAACGAAAAGTAGTCAATGTCATTAAGAAACTTGAAAAAAATCAACACGTTTCTATTTACCGCTCACCTGGAATGAATTGTATGCCATTTCTATGTACAGTTTACGGACATCTGGCTGTGCAGATGACACGCTCATTGGGAACACAATGTAGAAAATAATGTAGAAGACGCCAAACAAAGGCACGAGAACCAATATAAATTTGGCCAGCCGCCTGCAGGAGGAAAAAATAAAACACTATCGTTATTACGTGCCTTACGTTTCAGTGTGTCAGGCACTACAAGCAACAATAGCACACTTAGCTTACTCACTGTCAATTATTTTAGATGTCACCTGTCTGGGAATTATCTCTCATATTTTAATATATGAATTATCTCTCATATTTTAATATATGAATTATCTCTCATATTTTAATATACATTTTCATATTTTGATCTAGAATTTTTAATGAGATGCTATTTATTATTTGTATGATTTTAAAATATTGTATAAAGTTTATTTTGGAGTGAAAGTCCAGTATTGACAGGGATGAAGGTGGGGGTGGGGGGGGTATTCTAAGTGAGTACGCTCAGAGTAGTAGCTGCTTGGTAGGACTTGTTATTGTTTGTGAGTACGCTAGATCCCTGGCGTTTAAGCAGTAGTGCATGGGTTTAAAGCATTAGATTGGAGTCTTGGTTTGGCCCTTGGCTATGTGTTAAGCAATTTTTATACTGATGTAATAGTGAACTTGTTTTTGGACAGGTCACGATTTTGTTTACAGAATGTAGGTTGGAAAATTCATAAAGACTCATTAGCTCTAGGTGGAGTTTGAATTTGATAGGGTCAAATGTGACTCTTGGTAAACATGAGTGTGGTTTCAAGAGTAAGAACACCAAGGTTGAAATTCTATTCTTTACTCTTTGCAAACTAATCTTTGGGCGAGCATTGAGATTGGGTCCCTCCCTATCACAGTTTGTACATGGAACTAATGAGATGCTTAGCTAGATAAGGTAAAGATATTTCTGTATTGTGCGAAATGGTTACGGTTTTATTATGAATGTTATATTATTTGAAGAAAATGTTTCACTTTAATTTCTTGCTGAGGCATTTGCCAAAATAAGTATTTATCAATCAATTAGACTGCAATTACTCGTGTTTCAGGGATTTTTGGTTTCAGTCTATCTTTATTCTGAAATCTATGATGCAGGCATTGGGTTGCTGACTTTGATGTCATTCATGACATGTCCTATTGGGCGCTTACAGGTGTGACGTATCTTGTGCCAGTGCATTTGACACTGAAGCTAAATCGTGATTGTGAACAGTGTCTACAGTGCGGCTTGAACTTGATCAGAATATTCCTATTTATGATGAGAAACTATGACAGATTGTATTTACTTATTCATTTTAAATATTGCTAAACTTTTCTTTTATTAAATTTATATTTATTGTTCAGTCTTGCGAATCTGTCCAACGTAACTTCTTTTGTTTGTTGTCGTAATCTGTAGTGATAGGCCCATGATTACGTCTTGTTCTCTATCCTCTGTATATCTATTTATGTATCTATTGTATAAAATCTATTTCTCGGTTTAAATAACTGAGTGGGGTCCGTGAGTCAAATTGGCGGTGTACCAACATATCGGCGTAACAGTTGCAGAAATGCATATTTAGCCAGTGGTCCATACTCTGCAACAGCACTTGTAGATGTTTTATATCATTAACTTTCATGCATTTCGGACAACAATACTTAACATCTCCACTGAAAGCACATTAGGCAACAATGGTACATTTAGCTTCTCCACTGTTAAACAATTCAGACAGCAACACTGCACTTAGTTTCTCCACTTTGTCAATTATTTCTGACAACAGTAACACATTAGCTTCTGCACTGTCAATCATTTCAGACAACAATACTACACTTAGCTACTGTTAAGCACTTCAGACAGTGCCAAACTAACCTTTCCATGGGTTAAAGTACTTTTGTCGAGGCAACTTACAATTCATATTTAGCTGAAAATAATTTTGTAGAATTAGGAACACTTTATACTAAAAATGAAAAGTTGTTATTACTTCAAGTCAAATTTTGAAAATTCGATAAATAACATAACACTATCTAATGGTTTTCGCTTTAAGTATCAAGTACATCAGATTCATTGTGGATTTAATAAGGTCATAGTTAAACCAAGTTAATTACAGGACTGCCTAAGGTCACAGTTAAATCAAGTCAATTGTGGATTAAATAAGGTCATATTTGAACCATGTCCACTGTGCACTAAATAAGGTAACAACGAAAAGTTAACGTGGGTAAAAGATTCTGGAGGGTGATATTTAACGAGTATTAAGAGCTATTCTTTCACCGATAATCGTAATATATCGTAATATCTCTTTTACATACTAGTAATTAATGCTAGCATCCAGCCACAGAACTCAAATCCACAAAATGTGTGACCATCACACTCTCTGTATAACTCATTTTAACTAGCTACAACAATGCCTTTCATCTGTAGTAATTTCTTCACAAGTTTATCACTGGCTATGTTTCTTTCTCCCCTACCAATATATAAATATAAAGAACTCGATAGATTATAAGACAGGAAACGGGGGCAGGAAAAGAAAGGTTATAGGTGAAGCAAGGGAAATAATTCCAGCTGTACTAAACTGGTTCACAATCATGATTTCCTCCCATGCATAGTGAATTCACTCTAAGGAATTCTTCCATCTTTTCAGTCCTTCATTCACCTCCATCTCTCGAGCAACCACCCTTTTATACACGTTTACATTGTCGATTAGCCTGGTCCATGTGATGATTTACCTGTACTGCTGTCGGCCAATATGGCGTTCCGCAGAGCGAACTCTGGAGATTAGAACTCGTAATATGTTGAGAAAAAAAATAAAATTGACCTGTAGAGATCAAATATTTCACGAGTTTAATTACGAGAAGTTATAGGCGATTTGAAAGAATATCATAATGCATTTAAATAATTAAAAGCGAGTCTTATAACTTGTGGATGGATAGATAGATAGATATATAGATATATAGAGAGATAGACAGACAGACAGACAGATAGATAGATAGATAGATATATAATTAGATAGATAAATAGATAGATATATAATTAGATAGATAGATAGATAGATAATTAGATAGATAGATAGATAGATAGATAGATAATAGATAGATAGATAGATAGATAGATAATAGATAGATAGATATTACTTAGATAGATAGTGAATATGACTATATCATGTCAATAAAAAACTGATGTTTGCACTTGAGTAAGACATATCACCATATTCGCGACTAGTGTGAAAACGTTATTTACACTTGCATTAATTATAATTAAATGCAGATAAAAGAAATTAGTT
This sequence comes from Sinotaia quadrata, assembly GCA_028829895.1. Lineage (NCBI taxonomy): Eukaryota > Metazoa > Mollusca > Gastropoda > Architaenioglossa > Viviparidae > Sinotaia > Sinotaia quadrata. The sequence continues at coordinate 10,811,870 of CM054180.1, read as the reverse complement.
ATTTATTACATACCTTTATAAATATCTAAGTTCTGACATGTATTGTATCGCTTTATAATCATGCGTGGTATTCATGTTAAATGTACAGAAAGTAGCAAAACACTCTTTATAATCACGTTGTATACCTGTTAAATGTACAGAAAGTAGCAAAACACTATAATCACGTTGTATACATGTTAAATGCACAGAAAGTAGCAAAACACTCTTTATAATCACGTTGTATACATGTTAAATGTACAGAAAGTAGCAAAACACTCTTTATAATCACGTTGTATACATGTTAAATGTACAGAAAGTAGCAAAACACTCTTTATCTAGTAATGTGTCAAGAAGCACAAGTGTGTTGCATTTACAGATCATAAGCCAATGGCATAATATACTCAATAAGTGTACAATGCTTTAAATAATATACTCCACTATAGATACCCGAATAACTAGTAGCTAAGTTCTGTGTTATGTACTTACAATGACAGTGGTCATCATGGGTCCGTCTAAGATCCATATAAGGTGTGGCTTTGAAGGAATCGTCCAGCAACTGTCAGCACAACGAAAGAATACATTGGTTGTATAATGATGCAATGCATTCTAAATACAGAAAGATTACACCAGCTTTATAAAGATTTAATGCATTCTAAATACAGAAAGATTACACCAGCTTTATAAAGATTTAATGCATTCTAAATACAGAAAGAATACATTAGTTGTATAATGATTCAATGCATTCTAAATACAGAGAGATTACATCAGCTTTATAAAGATTTAATGCATTCTAAATACAGAAAGATTACATCAGCTTTATAAAGATGTTAAGCATTTTAAATACAGAAAGATTACATCAGATTTATAAAAATGTTAAGCATTTTAAATACAGAAAGAATACATCAGCTTTATATGTAATGCATTCTAAATACAGAAAGAATACATCATTATAAAGATATATTGTGTATTAAGAAAAAAAAAGAGTACATCAGTCATAAACATACATTGCATTCAATTTAAAAAAAGGAAGAGAAAAATACATGATTCATAAAGATATATTGCACTCTATACAAAGAAATATTACATCAATCTTTAAGATATATTGCATTGTAAACAAAAAAATAACAACCTTACATCAGTCATAAAGATATATAATTTCTAAACAAATTTAGAAAAATACTTTAATCATAAAGATATATTGCATTCTATAAAAAGAAAGATTACATCAATCTTTAAGATATATTGCATTCTAAATTAAAAAGACAAAATATATTACTCAAAAAGATATATTGCATTCTAATAAAGAGGAAGCATGCATTAACCATAAAGATATAGTGCATTCTAATAAAGAGGAAGCATGCATTAACCATAAAGATATAGTGCATTCTAATAAAGAGGAAGCATGCATTAACCATAAAGATGTAGTGCATTGTAAAAATGAAAGAAAGAAAACAAAAATCGTAAAGATATATTAGATTTTAAAATGGAAATACTACACCATTCATGAAGATAGAGTCTTTTAAAATAAAGAAAGATACACATGTAATAAAAATATATTGCATTCTAAAATAAACACGAAAAATACATAAATAATAATAATAATAATAATAATGAAGATATTGCATTATAAAAACAAAAGTAAACGGTATCGGTCGTTTGATGTGAGTGTATTTAATCTAAATATTTCTGCAAGAATGCGTACGCATTATTCATGTTGAGGCACACGGAATAAACACACCAAGACACTCTTAATAATGTACTTCATCTTTATCATAGGTCTATGTCTACATGATTTTGTTACTACGAGCGAAACATTAGTCTACTCACTGGATGTTGTCTAGTGTAGACTTTGCAATCACCCAAGGAATGAAGAACAACAGGGGTGAGACTGAAATAAATTCGAAATCAGAGAAACAAATAATGCGCATGGCCTGAAGATAAGGCAAAGGTTATCTTAATTCTACACATTCGCGCACACACTCATAAAATTTCGCTGAAGCATTAGATTTAAACACACACACACATACACACACACACACACACACACACACACACACACACACACACACACACACACACACACACACACACACACACGAACGCACACACACTCGCACACATAACGCAGTCACACGCACAAAGCGTGAGCACTTACAAACAAAATTTAAAAAACTGCTTATTTAAATTTTTTGCTGTTGCAGGCGAGGAAGTGAGAATTCAAATGACATCACCGACTGTACTTCTCCTCAAGCACACATGCTCTCAAGGAATATAGAGACAAACAAACAATTAACGCGTCAGTGTCAAACGATAGATTTCACTAATGGATGGTGTAAAGTTTAAAGAAAAATTAAAACGCATCCCTTCTCTATCTCTTTTCCCTCTCTACCCCCATCCCCTCTTTTAGAACAAAAACGCAAAAGTCTATTGCGTGCTGCTGGAAATCACTTAGAATAAGGTTAACGTACCAAACCCGTGATTGGATCAATTACGTCACGTAACATACGCTTTCGTGATGGGCACTAAGTAGATAATGCCAGACCAGCTGACTAGCCGCAGGTTTAGTTTTGTCAGACAAAAGAGTCAAAGAAAAGGACAGAAAAATAAACATTGCTTCAAAAGCGGTCACAGACTCACTCCAACCCATAACGACGTAGACTCGAACCCCTCTGCGTTCCGTTGACAGAGTGCTGTAGATGAGCATGTGCAGATACAGGCCCTCCATAAAGATCCACATTTGGCTGACGTAGATGGAGTATATGAAGACCGCGTATAGGGTTCTGCACTCCCAGTACTGAAAGCAAAATAATTGTATATGCTTAAATTCAAACCGAGGCTTGAAAGGCACTAAAAATTAAACCGCAGCTTGTAAGGCGCTTAAATTCAAACCGAGGCTTGAAATACGTTTTGTGACTTGTCTAACTCCTACGACAACTGAGTGACGTGAACACTTATTGTTGAGTGATGTACGTGACGGCAGAGGAAAACGTATACATCTATTTAGAAAAGGATACAACGTTAAAAACAGCTGCATCTCTTTTTTCAAAAAATGCAACTATGTGCTAGCAAAGCCTATCTCATCGAGTTCAGTCGGTGAGAAACCCCTCACACCCAACTCCCTTTTCGTCGTAAATGCAAACGCATCGAAAGCGAAGCTGTTAACATATCTGACACGTATTTCTTTGTGGCATCTTGATTAAAGTGCTAATTACAAGACCGAAAATTTAACATTTTTTAACGAGTCTTACAAGCAACAGTTTCTAGAAACTTCAGTCTGAGAGAAATGCGATGTCGAGTCGGGAAAATATAGTCTTAGAGAATGAATGCAGTACATATGTTTGTAGGTGACGCATTTATCACCAAGATATATATACATTTTCTTTCTAGCTAATACACTTTAATGTAAAATTATGTTATTTTTATATTTACATTGCACTTACTTCAATTATCAAAGAATTTGCTTAGAGTTAATGTACTTTAACGTAAGGCTGTTTATGCTTAATACTCTCTAATGAAACAATGCTTTAATTGGAACGGACCATGATAGATTATATATTAATAATGAATTCAATGATGCAATTTGCTGTTAATGCATTGTAATGTAAGATTTTAACTCATAATTAATGCAATGTATTGTACGCGTATTTCTAACAGATTTACTCATAATTAATGCACTGTAATATTAAATGTATTTGGATTCACTGTGAAATTAGATGCATTGGAGTGAATTCCCTACACTGTAAGAAATAATGAAAGACAACGCAGGTCAATTTAACACACTTTGCAATGAAAGATGTGTGTATAGTTAATGCACACTAATGTAAAAATGTATGCAATTAATTATTTTACAGAAATTATTTTTATATTTAAGTAACAGAATTATTTTTATATTTAAGTAACAGAATACACATATAACCGTAAATGCATGATTATACACTTCATGCGGTATCCTCTAAAAGATTTGCTAAGGGGAAAATTGATATAGTTTAAGTTTTGTATTTAAAAGTACATACATTTACAGGCATAAGTCAGCAGTACATATTCGGTCAGACGACTTGAAAGAGCAATTTTAATAATTCTACTGAAATTAATTTAATATAAACTGAAATATCTGTTTATAGCTAATGCACCGCAGCAAAAAAAAAAAGCAAAGAGAAAATAACAAACCGGAGAAGAAAACAAGACAAGTAAAAAAAATTGATGACATAGAGATATTTTTTAACATTTATTATTATTAAAACATTTTTTCAAGAATATTTTTACTTAACAGACACTCTTCTCCGGACACCTGACACTATTGACCTTTAGCCCTAACGGATCACAACGCAAGAGATGCAGATAAAGTGCAGATGAGAAATGGAATCAGTCAGGGAGCCCCAGGTGCACACGATCTCGATTCTGGAACTGGAGAGGCACGTGGCAGGGCGGGTGGGTAGGTGGGGTGTAGAAAACTGAAATTCTTGCCACACACAAACTTAGTGCAGTCTACATCAAACTTTGACGACCGTATTTGAATAGTATTTACCAAAATAAGCTAACTTATTTGAATAGTATTTACCAAAGTAACATAACGTATTTGTATATTATTTACAAAAGTACGCTAACGTATTTGAATAGTATTTATCAAAGTAGATTAACATATTTGTATATTATTTATCAAAGTAAGCTAACGTATTTGAATAGTATTTGTCAAAGTAATATTTTGTATGTGTATAGTATTTACCAAAGTAAGCTAACGTATTTAAATAGTATTCATCAAAGTAATATTACGTATTTGTATTGTATTTATTAAAATAATATAATGTGTTTCAATAGTGTGTCAGAGTAAATTTGCCTATCTCTATTTCTAGACTTGATGGTTTATCTATAGCGTTAAATGTCAAAGTGACCCGACCTTGGGCATTGCTTTAGCAGTTATTTATAATTGTCAGAGTTGGAAGTAAGCAGCTCAGGTGGAGGATAGGCTAGAAATTGCTGATGCAATCTAAACCAGTTCAAAATGGAGGAGTAGTTTTTCTGACTAAAAGTATCACACTGTTCAAAACAACCTCAACCAATGGGATGGACCAAAAGTTTCTTTGTTGAAGGAGTACTCTATTCTAATCACTTTGAATTTGGAGTGGCAAGGAGTCTGGTCATGAAAGGCAGCCAACAGCTTAATGGTGAGTTAAATGACTGATTGGGAGAGAAAGGACTTAGAAATATTATTTATTATTATTTGTTATTGATATGTTATACCTGTGTTTTATGTAGACCTGTAATAATGAGAGTATTTTATGTAGACCTGTAATATGTGAGTATTTTATGTAGACCTGTAAAATGTGAGTATTTTATGTAGACCTGTAATATGTGAGTATTTTATTATTTCTACAAATTGTAAACTATGATGCTTATTTGTATGCTGAACACTTGACATTGTTTCTAGTGAACCTTAAACTTAAGGTTCATAAACTATTTTGCTGTATTTATTATGTTGTGTGCATGTATCGGGCTAATAAATACTGTTGCAGGAAACAGTAAGTTGTGACTTGAATTTAAGAGAGAATGGAGTTTAAAATGAATACTCTGGAAACTTAGCTTTCGTTCCCTGATATATTTTACAGAGAAAAAGCAGCCTTTTCTTGTTTTATCTGATTCTTCCAGTTTACTGATGTATAATCCGCTACAACCATGATAGATGCGAGTATCTATCCCTAATGTGCATATGTAAGGAATATGCTGCACTATGTTGATGTATGGGAGACAAAGTATACTGACTACATATGTAAGGAATATCCTGCACTATGTTGATGTATGGGAGACAAAGTATACTGACTACATATGTAAGGAATACGCTGCACTATGTTGATGTATGGGAGACAAAGTATACTGACTACATATGTAAGGAATATCCTGCACTATGTTGATGTATGGGAGACAAAGTATACTGACTACATATGTAAGGAATACGCTGCACTATGTTGATGTATGGGAGACAAAGTATACTGACTACATTGTGGAATTTCTGGTGCAAGGAAGTTACTGGAAATTGCTACAATTGGTGTTCTGCTTGAGAGAACTAATACAGCAAAGCGCCAGATTAGTCTTCAGAGAGTAGAGCTCATTGGTGTTCTACAACATGCAAGGGAAACGCATGGAACTGACTATAATAACACGAACAATAACTTGTGACTTTGTTAGGAAAAGCATGTGAACAGACTATTGCAGCTTTGCCTAGTCAAGGTTACATACAAACCATTACTTGTAATTAGTTATGAACGGATAATTAATAATAATAACCATAACCATTATCTAGGTGGTGTTAGAGTCACAAATAGTATTGACCAAAATAATATAACGTGTTTCAATAGTATTTACTAAAGTAATATAATGAGTTTGAATAATATTTAGCAAAGTACAAATAACCTGCTAGAAAGAGAGAGAGAGAGAGAGAGAGAGAGAGAGAGAGAGAGAGAGAGAGAGAGAGAGAGAGAGAGAGAGAGAGGCATTTGTAGATAAAAAGAGGAATAAAAGCTGGAAGGGGAAATAGAAGTAGGCGGGCGAAGTAACAGACAAACAAGCCATTCATTTTTATTACCTACTTAGTTTATTTGCTCTGTATTTTTATTTATGTTTATGTTTATTTCAAAACATATTTTTGTCTGTCAATGTCTATCAGTCCCTTTTCTTAGCAAATGACAGAACGCATTAGCGATGGAATGCAAATAAATCCCGGAGTAGACAGTTCCACTCAACTTACCGTCGAGTTTTCAATAAACTCTAAACGTCCATCTGATACCCGTTGGATGTTCTTCTCCAGGCCGAGATCTTGGACAAACAACACCTCTTTGGCGAAAGACAGGGCAGCCCTCAAGATGTATGCCAGAAACAAATTTACGTGCAGAGTGTTGCTTTTGGACTTTAGGCGCCTGTCAACAATTTGGTATTATTGATTATTTAAAGCAATAACATTTACTCCCACAATTAAGAAATAAAGAAATATGAATGGCAATATTGATTATAAAATATGTTTTATAGTGCCTGAGAATGGCGGCCAAAGGAGTCCAAAGTTAGGCCAAAGGAAACCAATAAATGGTTGAGCACATGTGGTCACTGCTGTAATATACTTGTGTGACTACTGTCACTGCTGTAATATACTTGTGTGCCTACTGTCGCTGCTGTAATATACTTGTGTGCCTACTGTCACTGCTGTAATATACTTGTGTGCATATTGCCACTGCTGTAATATGCTTGTGTAATGTGGTCGTTGCTGTAATATATTTGCATTCATATGATCGTTGGCGCAATAGATTTGTTTACATACTTGCAGCAGCACATGATGACGACAGCGATGATGAGTGAGCCGAGTGAAATTCCGTAGCCAACTGTATACACTTTCCGCAAGGAATCGCCGATAGCCTAAAAGTAGAAATTGACAATCAGTCCCGCGATCAAGCAATCCATTTTAAACTGTTTACAACGACAATGCGACAGATAGATAGCCATTATAAATTCTAAATGAACAAATGTTTATTGCTGAAGGAAAACAAGTCCAACGTCCAAGATGAAATATGCTTGTCTAACGTTCGGAGAACTGCAAAGTAAATTAACTCTCGTAAAGGGAGGCGATTTTGGAATCTCGTGGGATATCGAAAAGTCCAGAGATGGAAGACTGAAGATAAACAATAATACCCGCCCCCCACTCCTCAAATTAGGAATCTAACTGGTCATTTACAGAGGGTTATTTTAAATAGCTTAAAGGTTGTCCTGTCTAGCCAGGTCAAATCAGCTGCCTAGAGGTCAAACAACATCTCGTTCGCAGTCATTTCATTTGATAGGATAGGAGATCTTGCTATGTAGCCCTAGAGAGGAATGATCTTTCAATTATATCACCTTCTCCATCCACATACGTCCCTCCCTTGTTCGAAAGTGTCTATCATTCTGAATACTTCCTAGTGATTACAAATAGATCGCGTCTTGCAATCTTTAAGATGAGAATAATATTTTGGTTAGGATTTAGGTATTAATTAGATGGTGTAATCTTAAGCTAGAAACCTCCTCGTAAAAGTGCTAATAGTAATATAATAATAATAATAATAATAACAATGCTACTACTGCTACTACTACTACTACTACTAGATGATCATTTATGTGAAGGATATACACTGGCAATGAATTCCACGACAATAAACAATATATACCTGATGAAAAGAAAAAGACATGTCAAACCAATCTACACTTTTATTGAATATCTGGATAGACAAATCTAATTTATAAACACATTCTGAAACTTTCCTTAAAATAAAGATATTTGAAAAAAAAAACATTTACAATAAATTCTGAGATGTTTGGTTTGGTGCTTGGCGGCCCTATGCAAGCACTGTAATTCGTCCATGGCTTGCTTGTGTTGGGGTTCACGTACCACGTCCCGTTCTCTGTACACACGCGCGTAGCGTTTTCTGCAAAACACGTCAAAGAAAACTGTGGTCATTGTACGTCACACATTGAGGAGCAGTTATTTGTAGTTGGATCAGTTTCTTAACTGGATTGGTTCTGTACCTGGATGGGTTTTCTAACCGAATCCATCTTCAAACCAGCTCTGTCTTCACTCTAGATTGGTCTTCTAACGGGATTAAATCCTCTGTAGGCTACGTAGTAGTAAGTCTGATCCATGCATACTTCCATTTGTGAATGGGGGCGTGACTAATAACTCATTAATGCAGAATTCTTAATAGAGTATGATGTGGATGTCACATGACAGAAGATAAGAACGCAAATTGAGAAAGTAATACAAATCAGATTTCTAGAGACATCCTGCACTTTATGTCCAGCAAGAGAAAATCTGATTGCTAATATCATACAATTCAGCAACAGAATGTATGAAGTTGCAAAGACTGAAAGAAAAAAGAATTATTGATTCAGAGATGGAATTCAAAGTCATCAGAATTATAGTGTTGTTTTTAACCTCTTATTTCTGCAGAAAAAATTATATGACTATGTCCTAATTTATGTTGTGATTAATGATTCTTAGCAAAATAGCACAATGTATAACCCCCCAAAATAGTCTCTCGAACATATTAAGCAAATAAACAATGTTGCAAGATATTTAATAATGCATCCATTAGTTTGGAGGGCTCTGTTTCCTTTAGTACCTTCCTTCTTTTAATCTGGTACTGAGTTGGGTCAGTTCTTCATGATTTTGGTAGTCATGTGGATTGCAGGTAGAAGCCTCGTCGACTTGTTATTTCACAAGTGCAAAAAGCAGACGACATAAGACAGCGTGCAGTGATGTCACAGTACTGTGGGGTGGCACACGCTCATTCATGTGGTGTAGTCACAAGATACGTTCCCCTGCGTGTTAGTGTTAGAAGCATGAAATTTCACTGAACTTTCTTACCAAGGAACAGTCTCTCTAAATATTCACTTTAGTAAAACGGGAAGAGACCCAGGTTGGAAAGTAAATATTTAATTATTTAAATGGACACAGTAAGGGGCAGGCTAAATTCTGGGATAATTAGGATTGATTGTGAAATTGTAATTATGTGTATTTCGATTAATTTTTATTATTCTTTCTTTTATAAATATTTTATAAATTTCCATTCACTTTTTGTGCCATTCTTTTATAAATATTTTATAAATTTTCATTCACTTTTTGTGTCATTCTTTATCATCTTCATTTTGTGTGAAATTCGTCTTGGAATGCATGCATCATCTTTGTTATTGTTATTTGTTGGCTGGTGATCTACTCTGCCAAGGGCGGGGGGGGGGGGAAGGAAGGCTCAAATGAATCACTGGAGTGGTATATTATTCATAGTTATGATCGATCTAGATTTTTAATAATTTAGGGGTGACCGACATTTATGAGAGCCATAGGACTGTGAATTCGTATATGAATAAAGTACTGAAACATTTCTTTCGATTATAGGGATAGAAGCTTTAATAATAATAATTAAGTCTACCATTAATTATGAAAACTTTATTCTAGTTTATGTGCCTGTAAATAATTGATTAATATTTACTATGATGCAATATTAAAGCTTCGCAAGCCAGAAGAAAGACACATGTCTGACTAGGAGTCCTGAAGTTTTAATCGGGATTCTGGAAACATGTGGAAGGGGTGCAGTCACTGGGTGAGCTGTCATGAACCTGTAAGCAGTGCCAGTATGTTGTATGCCTGAATATACTTATGAGTGTGTGAACACATGAGAACACATCCAATTGGTCAATAAAGATTCAGAAGTATTGAATAGACACTTCTTTTTATAACATAAAATTTCCCTATTTTGCCAAGCTCCTCGAATGTTCCTTTTCACTGAGATGAAGATTAAACAGGATTTGGAAATAGCCATTAAGTAGACGATAATTTAGGTGAGCATACAAGTGAGATTATTGTACTGAACTTATTGAAATTACTATTTGGGGCGTGTGTAAAGTAAACTAGATTTATGAAACTGAAAATGTTTATAACGATACAGTTCTATACAAAAGGCCGCCCAGAATCGAGTACGCTGGAAAACTGTTGTCGAGGCCCTTTGTTCCACGAGGAATCCGAGGAAATAAGCTAGTAAAGTAAGCAAGTATACATTTCCACATATTTCAAAGGTCAAGGTTTAGAAGTCAATTAAGAAAATTGAGAACATGCTAATATATTTTCTTTCAGGGAATACTCATTAGGAACTTTGTTAATCATTTTTCACCAAAAAGATATATTACCACTGGTAAGAGAGTCTATTAATAAGTACCGTGTTGTAGAAGATGAATGGAATATTATACAGGAAATGCTTACTCAAAGGGCACACCAAACGCCATCGATACGACCTGTGGCACATATATCCAAGTACACTAGTCATCTGACACAAGGGGAAGTAATTCACTCACTCAGGTGATGTCAAATTGAGCCAAGGACTAGGAAATAAGAGAAAAAAAGAAACTACTAACTTAGCATACAGAGGAAGCCAGATGAACTGTAATCAACAAAGACATGATAGCCAAATCGAGGCAATGAACTATCAAGTCCAGCATGTCTGGGACAAGGAATCACAATATGGTTAGTTTTCGATACTCACTTTATAAACTATATGGTTAGTTTTCGATACTCACTCTATAATCAATAGGGTTCACTTTCGATATTCACTTTATAAATAGGGTTAGTTTTCGATATTCACTTTATAAACTTTAGGCTTAGTTTTCGATACTCACTCTATAATCAATAGGGTTCATTTTCGATATTCACTTTATAAATAGGGTTATTTTTCGATATTCACTTTATAAACTTTAGGCTTAGTTTTCGACACTCACTTTATAAACTATAGGGCTAGTTTTTGATACTCACTTTATAACGAATAGGATTAGTTTTGATAATTTATAAACAATAGGATTAGTTTTGATAATTTATAAACACTAGGATTTGTTTTGATAATTTATAAACACTAGGATTTGTTTTGATAATTTATAAACAATAGGATTAGTTTTGATAATTTATAAACACTAGGATTTGTTTTGATAATTTATAAACACTAGGATTTGTTTTGATAATTTATAAACAATAGGATTAGTTTTGATAATTTATAAACAATAGGATTATTTACACAATTGTATTCCATTCCTAAACTTGAAGCCTGTACTTCAACGCTAGAATGTATACTTCTCTCATCTATAACGTGACTTTGTTTTTGCTTTCCCACTCTTTCTATTTTTTCGCTCCAGTTCAGTCGGTTTATTTTTAGCTCGCATTTCTCTTATCCTTTCTATCTGTTAACTCTCTCCTCTCTCACACATTTTTCTCATATTTTTAGTATAACTTTTATTCTTTCTTTCTAATCTTTTCCTATAAACTTTAATTTCTTTTCTCTTCCTGCCTCAGTATTACTTTCATTCATTTTTAAAAAAATTATTTGTTTCTATTATCGCTCATTTCCCCGTCTTTCTTCTATTTCTTTCTCTTAATCATATTCCTTTTCTTTCAGCTCTCTCTCTCTCTCTCTCTCTCTCTCTCACACACACACACACACATACATACACACACACACAACACACACACACGCACACACACACACACACACACACACACACACACACACACACACACACACACACACACACACTCTCTCTCTCTCATCATCTTTCTCTCTCTCTTCTGTCACTCTCTCTCTCTCTCTCTGTCGCCATCTTTCCTATTTCATCTTTCTTTTTTTTTTTATTTACATTCTTTAATTAGGAACTCGAGCCGAGGTAAAGAAAAATAAAAATAAAAACTCACTATAATACAGGAAAACGTCGTGGAAACTTTCATAAGTCGTTCATCGAACCCTTGGGCATAATTTCTGTCGTAGAGGATTGTTTGCTTCGAAATCGCTTCTGGGGTACTCTCTCGGCAAAATGGGAGATAATCAACTAGTAAATATGTTGGCGTAAAAAAAAAAAACTTCTAAAGCACACGCCATCTGAGATATTTACAACACAAACCCTCATTCTCTCGAGTATGTGAGAAGACAGGGCTTCAAGGTGGCAACTGGCCACAGATGCTTCACTAAAATGTGCAGTTGTATTGCTACTAAGTTAATAAGTGTGTGTGTGTGAGTGTGAGTGTGTGTGTGTGTGTGTGTGTGTGTGTGTGTGTGTGTGTGTGTGTGTGTGTGTGTGTGTGTGTGTGTGTTGTGTTTGTAAATTGTATTTAAAAAATAATTACTACTTAAAGTTTTCTTTCCATTTAAGCAAGGAGCATATATAGCACTGCGCAGCATCCTGTCCTCCTTTTTATGTTACTAGCAATTACATACTCACGCCAAGTATCAAACTTGTGAAGGTAGTCTGGGCAAGACTGGGTTTGAACAGTGCTCGGTGGTGCAGCAGACCAACACAGAATATTGTCCCAGACCACCGGACATTGCGTGACTCCGGCACCTACAGAAACATAAAGAACGCGATGCCATCACTCCGTTCATGATTACGCATGTACAAACAGGCACGCGCGCGCGCACACACACAAACACACAGCACACATTTACAAACATGCACACACATTTACAAACAAGCCCAACACATACAAACACGCACACACACATATACAAACACCGCAAATCACACATACACACACGCAGCACACATGCAAACACGCACAGCAGTCACAATGTTATAGAATTATACGTTACGACAGGTACTGAATGGATGTCAAGTACAATTTTATAAACGTAGTCAGAGTAGTTTCTTTATAACAATAGCTACCTTTATCATCAGCACGATGTCCACCAATACCACTGCTACTATAACCGCTATTGTTACTGCTACTACCCCAATCAGCATCACCACTACTACTGCTACTATAACCGCTATTGTTACTGCTACTACCCCAATCAGCATCACCACTACCACTGCTACTATAACCGCTATTGTTACTGCTACTACCCCAATCAGCATCACCACTACTACTGCTACTATAACCGCTATTGTTACTGCTACTACCCCAATCAGCATCACCACTACTACTGCTACTATAACCGCTATTGTTACTGCTACTACCCCAATCAGCATCACCACTACTACTACTACTATAACCGCTATTGTTACTGCTACTACCCCAATCAGCATCACCACTACTACTACTACTATAACCGCTATTGTTACTGCTACTACCCCAATCAGTATCACCACTACCACTGCCAGCACTGTTACTAACACTAATATCATCACTAACAGTACTGCTGCTGCTGCAACAACTACGTTGCTGTTAGAACTACGTCTATATTGCCAAGATCCACCAAGAGTGATAAAGAGTATACAACATAAGTGTTATTGTTACTATAATTGTACATAATTTCCTGGTTACCTTTGAAAAAGGTCACAAATTCATTCACTGTAACTCCTGACTTATCCATAATTCCTATAACTAACTTGTCTTTCATTTTGCTCTGTACCATTCGCTCATAATTCTGCATCTTGTACTATGTGTATTAACTATAGTTGAATCAATTTTCATTACGTATAACCGAAAGAAATTAATTATATCTCTTTTAGAAACTGAAGAATTAAACAAACAACAGTTAAAAATATCGCTCTTTCATTTTATGAAGGCGATTAGGAAAGCGCTAGTTCGCTGATGCAGTTAATTCATAAATAAGTGACGTACGCATTCGTACGTCACATTCATGTGCAAGTTATTTAATTGTTTGAATGAATAAAATGGTTCGCAGTGTTTGTACAAAGAGGAAGTCATTCATTAAAATTATGTGCGAGTTATTTAATTGTTTGAATGAATAAAATGGTTCGCAGTGTGTGTACAAAGAGGAAGTCATTCATTAAAATCACGTGGGTGAAGTCATTAATTAAAAACACGTGCGGGAAGACCGCATATTAGGGCTTTATGGAAAATGAGTTCCTGTCTGCAGAGATTATTTAAGAGAGTCGTTATTCATAAGGCAGTAATTCGAATGAATGAAGCACTTTATATTTACGTTTAAAAAACACAAACTTCTGCCTGGCTGGAACGTCTTACAAGTTTGTGCTAATTTCGTTCTCATCAACTATTTCTTTTTTTTTCACTGGTTGAGAGGAAACACTTTTCAGATTTCATTGAAATGGTGAATACAGTGTACAAGTTACTAGGCAGACGCGAAAGAGAGTTAGAAAACCAATGCAATTTTCAGAAAAAATTCTTTTATTCAAGGATTCGAGACATAAATTATAATAACTTGTCTGTAATAAGACTAAGCATTTTGTTTCTCTTGGATATAAAGAAAGGGGCAGATAATTATTTCACTCACTGTAAGAATGCCACGGCGGTATGCTATGTCGTTAATGATTACTGCAGACTAACGCAGTCCCGTGTAAATGAGATCATTACATTCACTGCCGAGCTTTATAGGTGATAGACGTTTGCAGCCTGAGTTATACCTCCCTTTTCATCAGTAGTTATCTCTCCTTTTCATCAGTAGTCACCTATCCTTTTCACCAGTAGTCATTCTGCGTTACTGACATACCGTTTTGCTCTTGACCAAAACAACACCAGCAAAATTCAGGATTTATTTCTCATCAAGTGACGTGCTAAAAGTGTTGGTGGTTCGCTAACAAATTTGTTTGTGTCACCACTGGAGCTTTCGTGGATCATTTCATCTTCAGACGATCTCTGATCTGAGGTGCTCCAGTGGGACATGCACCCCTCACGAGTATTCGGGGAGAAATGGTGGTGGTGTTGGAGGTGGAGGTTGGTTGGCGCTTGTACACAGAGATGAGACCTGCTAATTGATTGAGTGTAGGGGGCGCTTCCGGCTTCCGCCGCTTTCGCGTTATGAGAGACCTGCTAAAGTCCAGACTGGCTATATATACTGTTCGGGTTTGATTTCATCAAAGCAATTCCATAACAATAGGTTATGATTGGCATCAGGCCTCCTACCGGGTAAAGTTATTTTGGGGTAATTGTATCAACTCTCTTTGTTCGCAAAAAATCCTTGTCTTTAGTTTCTACCATGCAGGCCACATCGGTAATTCTTTAAGCCAGTTTAAGGTGTGTTTTTGCATGGTTAGGTCCCCTTTGATTGACTTGCTGATTGAGGGAGCGAGGATTCCCCCCCCACACTTCCACTTCCCGGTGGCATAAGCTTAACACGTCCGGTTAGTGCATTTGCCGACAGACACTACTCGCAGCCTCTTATGTAGCAGTTCAAACAGGTAGTGCGTGTGTTCATGTACAGGCACGGGATTAAGCTGCTTAACTTCAAGGTTCGCTTCAGTGAATGTAATTATTTGTGGAATAAAATTTAAAAGAAAATCTATTTACCGGTGTGTTTGCGTTTCTCTGCATTTCAATGTGTGTGTATGTCTGATTGATGTGTGCATGTGTGTGTGTGTGTGTGTGTGCGCGTGCGTGCGTGCGTGCGTGCGTGTGTGTGTGTGTGTGTGTGTGTGTGTGTGTGTGTGTGTGTGTGTGTGTATGTGAGTGTATGTAAATCAATATAATTCCAAGTTTAACAGTTCACTTATTGAATTATGTACAGCTGGATGCTTTCACAGCTTAAAACTATAATTATAATCCTACACAATGTTCTTTTAATCCTCTCATAAAGTGCTTCTGAAAAGTTCACTGTCAAATGGCACATGAGCACAGGACATTATTACATCATAGAGAAAGAGAAAGGTTAGATAGGATTTTTTTATAGTAAAAATGACATTGAGGCAGGGCTTTCCTCTCTCTAGTTTCTTGCTCACAGTAAGTGACATAAGAGGCAGAGAACTCTTCACTAGCTCTCTTGCTCAAGTTACAGGGAATGGTGCTCATCACCAAATACAAAATGGACAAGGTGATAAAAATCGAAGACATAAAGAAGCTCTGCCAATGGATTAATATGGCATTATCATGTACCTTCCAAGCAGAGACCGAAGAAAAATGCATCTAGCGTGTATGGTTTCTCGCGTAGTGTCAAGGCAAAGGATACTTTATACAATTCAGGCTTTCCCTTATGTTCCCCTAGTTCCCAGTGATCACTTACAGTCAGCCAGTATGTGGTCATTTGTCAGTTGTGACATATCATGTGATCTCCTGTTCCCTGCTGTCATTCAGTGTCACATATACTAATACATTTATCAGTAGCAATGCCTAATGGTTATGACTGGCTAAACCAATGAAAATTTGACTGCTGAAATTATAAAGAGTACCACAGAATTTGTGTATCTTAGATTGCTACCTCGAGGTATCCTCTATTTATCGTTAGGACAATTCTCACTTTTCACATGTTACTCTTAATGTTTAGTGCACAATTTCCACTTTAAACTATGCCGTAAAATATTAATAACACAAATAATATACACCATATTTTTATAAGAGAACATTTCATGAACAGGATGCATATAGAAACAAGTGACAAACTTAAGAAAGGGTGAAAATATTTTATAAGAGAACATTTCATGAACAGGATGCGTTTAGAAACAAGTTACAAACTTAAGAAAGGGTGAAAATATTTTATCACAGAGCGGAACTATGATGCACCATAAATCTATACATAGATAAACAGACAAAGAGACGAAAGACAGAGGCATATAAAACACTTTGACTGAAGTAGTCTTATTGACAACTTTGAAATTTTCCAAGAATGAGGTTAAGGAACCAATACGCAAGACAGTAGAATTGATTTTTAGCAAACAGAGCTGACTCCAGGGTGGTGATTTAATGTTCAGTCATGTATGGAGACCATTTCGTCTGACTTCATTGACACCAAAGGTCATGCACATAAATGGAGGCGTTATTAATCGATTCATTGATAGACTTTCATTTTAAAGTAATCAATGTTAAAAAAAAGTACGTCACTAGCCACATATTTGCTGAAGCAATTTTCATTTCAATATTAGTTGCATATAGCACTTAGATATGGAGGTAGAATTATTTTATATCACATATAAATATATCAGATGTTAGTGAGCTATTTATCAGACTGTTTTATTGTTGGAAATTCTCCCACACGAAATTAATATAAATTTTCGTTTCAAATCTGTAATTTTAAGGTGAGCTGTTATTTGTAAGTTGTATAATTTGGACATTTTTTGTTTATAAAGTTTATTTCTGAGGTGAAAGTCGAGTATGGACAGAAATGAAGGGGAGATAAACTGTTATGACAGAATGGGTGCAAGTCGAGTGGTTAGCAGTGAAGAGGGTTATAGTTTTGTTGAGACCACTCTGTGGCATGTACGATGATGTATAGTTTAACCAAGGCCTCGTTAAGTCGGTATCAAAGTCTTACTCTGAAATAACTGTGAACTTGTTAATGGAAAGTTAACCTGTGTGTTGATGGAATGTGGGTGTAACAGTTGTGAGAATGACATAAATATTTATTAGTGTTATGTATATTTGTGCATTTGGTTGATTAATAAAATTAGTCAAAGTAAAGATGCAAGTGATTTCTAGAAAACTAAGCTGCAGAGTCCTAAGACTTCACGCTGTTACGTTCCAGTATTTATTTAGAGACCCTGTCTCAGCATGAGGATTTAAAGAATTATTAATTTCCAACATTCACCTATGTTGACCTCAGCCTGTTTGCCAGATTCACCTTTCAATCTCCTAAATTAAGTCCCTTGGTTTAGATATTAAATTTAGTGACAGCTAAACCTGAGTAATAATGCACGAAGTAAGTACGTTATCCAATCACACATAATTATGCCTTCAAACATTCATTCTTTGACTCAGCCCCCAACCCAGTTCTATTTTTGGTCTTCCTTGCAATAATTAGCGAACTTCTGTAAATTGGATAACAAATGATAATTTAATAAATTTAACAATTAACAAATGGTAACTCCATATATCAAAATTCAAATATGAAGGTCATAGGACTACTTATTTCCAAAGAATAAAGTTTTAAGTGCTTTACACCCAAGTTCCCTCAGGCAATATACCACACGCATCACTACTTTGATTTACTCTTTTAATCGATCGAATTGACGATGTCCCTTAGAGATGTCCCTTAATGATCTCTCTAAATATTGTCCCTTAGAGATGTCCCTTGATGATCTCTCTAAATATTGTCCCTTAGAGATGTCCCTTAATGATCTCTCTAAATATTGTCCCTTAGAGATGTCCCTTGATGATCTCTCTAAATATTGTCCCTTAGAGATGTCCCTTGATGATCTCTCTAAATATTGTTCCTTAGAAATGTCCCTTAATGATCTATCTAACTATCTCTCTTGTCCCTTAAAGATGTCTCTTAATGATGACTCTTACTGATGTCCCTTAACTTTCTGACTTAAATGTGCCAATTAATAATGACCCTTAAAGATGTCAACGAGAGATATCCCTTAAAGATATCAAGGAGAGATGTCCCTTAAAGATGCCACTTAATTTGTGATTGAGGTTCAGAAGTAAAACTCGACCGAGAACAGGTATTTAAAAAAATACATCTAAAAGTGTATCTGCTTATTAACCCACACCAGATTAAACATTGCCTCTGTATTGGCCAGCTACAGTTCTACTTTACTAAGCGCACTCACTGACGTGGCACTTTTCTACCATCACGAGTTATCCGCTCCTGGCATAACCGCCGTCATATCTTCGTCTTGTGTGACTTTCTCTCTCTTCCGTTGGACGGCTTTATCGCCGCGTTTGTAAACGTTCGTGACCGACTTACAGTCCATATGTGAAGGAAAGTGTGCAGTTATAGAGTGAGTGTATTCACTGTCTATTGGACAGAGTAAACAAATGATGCAGGTTCAATGCTATTAACACTGAATGGCGGAGGTGGAGTTACAAGGTTTCATATAAATATTTCTGACTACGAACACATATTTAGACCCTTTCAAGATCTTGTTTGTTAAAGAGTTAAAAGGGGTGCAGATACTTCCATTTTCATTTTAAAAACAAAGTGAACTCCTATCTAATAGACTCTTTCGCTCCGTATTATCAAGCTGTGTAAACAACTCTGCGGATCCACAGATAGAAAAGAGCGCCATGGGTTGGTCCGCGAGCTTGTTTATGACGTGTTTCCCCAGTGCTGAATTGGTGTCTTACATCGTTCTTGGCGTGCAAAAAGATTGCCAAGTGGAGGTTTAATGCAAGACAACACCTCAGACTGTCTCCCAACTGTGAGGTCGGAAAGCTGAGAGATTCCACGTCTCAGATTGCCAACGGCCGATGCAGCATGAGAGATACTGCGTTGCCGCGTTCGGCTGGAGCGGCACTCTTGCGTTAACTTTGTCTTTAATACCGGCCGCCCAAGATCTAGTAAAATTTACAGGCCAATACAGTCATGTTTTCACAAAAATTGCTAGCCAGACTATAACTTGTAATATGTGAAAATGCAAAAACAGTGGCAAATGTGTTTCCTTTTGCAAACAACGCTGTCATAAAAATAAAATACTCTGCGTTTGAAAGTTTATTGTTTTACGCTGGAGAAAAGCATGTAAAAAGTCAATATACTGTTCGATATTATGCACTGCATGGAACACTTTAAGACAAAAATACGATTATCTGCGTTTCCGGTATTAGCCTTTATCAGAAAATCACAAATGAATGAATGAAAAGTAACCACATCAATGATAATGTATATATAAATATATATGTAGTCAGATAACAGTGCCCACGTGACTTTCTTATAAGCGTGACAATCCGCGTACCGTCTTAAGTTTTAATATCTCCTTCGATCCTGTTTTCCGCTCTTAATTCTTTCAGCCTTCATTATTTCAGACTGAGCATCAAAATGTTTATAATTTCCAGGACAATGCCGGTGAAATTGATAACATGGGGCAAAGAAACTTTTAATACGGACAATGATGAGAAAATATGATAACAGTGACGATAAAGTAAAGAGCAAAAAGAAAGAATGCGGCAATGTTCACTCTGAGGAAAATGAGAACAAAGGAAAACAACATGAGGTTGAGTGAAGCAAATAAAATTAAGTCAAAGACGATACGGACAATGTCAATGAACGCAATGACAATAAAGGCAAAACTAATGAGTAATAAAAGGCAAACCTAATGAGTAAGAAAAGGCAAAAGTGACGAGTAACACAAGGCAAAACTGAACAGTGCCAATGTAAAAAACGGCCAAATCAATCAGAATAAATATAATGCGGACAAAGATAAGCGATGATACCGTACAAAAGTAATGACGTAATGACACTATTGGCTACGACGCCAATGCCACCTAGTTTTAATTGTTATGATTATTTTTAATTAATTAATTATCCATAACTAATTACGAGTGATTGTATCAGCAAGTTCCAGCATATTCTCAACTCGAGTTGTTTACTCTTACTCTGACACGTACAATATACCGTCATAAGAAGTGTCCAGGGTCGGGTCACTTCGACAATTTAACAGTTTATATAACAATTAAGTCTAGAAACAGGGACAGGCAAACGTACTCCGCCACACAGGCAGTAGCGATGACAGAAGTGACAATGAGAAAAATGATAGGACTATGGTAAAGGGAAAGAAAGCAAATATAGGCAGAAAGAAAAAAACAATCGAAGATAAAATTAATAATAACAAAGATGACAAAGGCATTGCGAACAATAACTACATAAAAAACGAACGTGAAGGGAAAGAATGAAAACAAATGCAAATAACTAAATATGAAGATTTCAACTGTCACATCACATTAGTGAAATACTTCTCTAAATGCTATCAAACTACACACGTCCTGGTAAACCTGAGTCACAGATCAAGAGCGTGTGTTCAAAGTTTCTATCTTAGCCAGCTGGGTGGAAACCTCTATTGCCCACACACTGGGCAGACCCAAGGACCTCGCAACCGCACAGTTCTCCGAGAGTAAAACGAGGACAAACGTATAAACAAGACGGCACTGGAGAACAAGAGACAAGGGCTAACTGGCAACGAGACAAAGGGATAGCAAAAAAAAAAAAAGGCAAATGGAAAAGATGAACTGAAAGCAATTACAGGGAGTATAAAGACAATGAGGATGATTGAGGTGAATGTAATGAAATTGAGGGCAAATGCCGTTAGTATAATGACGCTGAGGACGATCGAACTAATGGCAAGTACAATGAGAATAGAGATCATGTGTGCCAAGACAATTACTGTCATGTTAGTAACACATCTGCATCATCAATAATGAGACCACATTGAGGACAAAGACCGTCAAGAAATATCAACGAGGATAAAATGTAAGGCCCCCCCCCCTCCCTATTAGTGACAACGTTGTTGGTAAATTATCATGGAATCAAATACCAAAATCTATTTTATTATAATAATGGAGTTTTATTATAGATGCAAATAATAGGAGCCACCCACCTTATACACAGGCCAAATGCCAACACTGTCTGCACGTTTTAGTTCCGTTGCTAGGAAAACTTCTATTGTCACCGGCTGCAACGGTATAATATTTGCGTGCATTCATTTTCCTTAAGCCCAATCAAAATGTCAAATTGACGTGCTTCGCCGCTGAATACAATCAGAACCGGGAGTATCCAAACAGGAGCAATGACAATATTTTTTGCCTTGGCCGTCTCGATGCCAAGGCTAAGGTTAGCACGCGCTTTCAGTTAGTCAGGCGATGATGACGACAATATCGCTTTAGAGGTTGAGATTACAATATTCATTAATCCTCTTGGGTCTTACACAACCGGTTGCTCATGTGTTCAGAGCCTAGACCTCTCTACCATCGAGTTTCTCAGTCATCTCCTCGCAAAAATAGTACCTGTTCGTTAAAATAAATAATACAAAAATATCTGTGGTAACGGAGGCGTCACCACGAGGCAAGTTCAGAAGGATTTCTTTTCCCAATCGGGGACGACGAGACGTGGACTACCTGACTCAGCGCACCACAAGCAGCTTGCATTTCCCAATACGTGATGAAACGCCCCATAGCAAGCCTAAAATTAGCACGCTGACCTTGTTCGTCAAGCTACAGTGACCGCTTTGATGGTCGTTTTGTTTGGCAGGGCCGTGTCTTACAATCATGTGACATGTGCATTAGAAGACTGATTTAAGACGTGGTCAGTAAGACGAATAATGAAACCACTACCTATCTTTTAGTGAACAGAATCAAGGAAAGAGAAAGTGAAAATTCAATTATTTTGTATACTTAGATTAAACAATATTATATTAGTGATTGTTACATGTCCAGCATTTAATTTAAGACCCTGCTCGAGAATTTCCAGAATTCTAATTTAGTAATTTAAATTTAATTCTCTTCTTAATTTCGAACAGACTGGCTGCTCAAGCTATCCTTCGTTTCTTATGAAAATTGTGTCTTGTAGTTAGAGACAAACAAATTGTGCCTTGTAGTTAGAGACAAACAAATTGTGCCTTGTAGTTAGAGACAACAAATTGTGTCTTGTAGTTAGAGACAACAAATTGTGTCTTGTAGTTAGAGACAACAAATTGTGCCTTGTAGTTAGAGACAACAAATTGTGCCTTGTAGTTAGAGACAAACAAATTGTGTTTTGTAGTTAGAGACAACAAATTGTGTCTTGTAGTTAGAGACAACAAATTGTGCCTTGTAGTTAGAGACAACAAATTGTGCCTTGTAGTTAGAGACAAACAAATTGTGTTTTGTAGTTAGAGACAACAAATTGTGTCTTGTAGTTAGAGACAACAAATTGTGTCTTGTAGTTAGAGACAACAAATTGTGTCTTGTAGTTAGAGACAAACAAATTGTGTCTTGTAGTAGAGACAAACAAATTGTGTTTTGTAGTTAGAGACAACAAATTGTGTCTTGTAGTTAGAGACAACAAATTGTGTCTTGTAGTTAGAGACAACAAATTGTGTCTTGTAGTTAGAGACAACAAATTGTGTCTTGTAGTTAGAGACAACAAATTGTGTCTTG
This sequence comes from Sinotaia quadrata, assembly GCA_028829895.1. Taxonomy (NCBI): domain Eukaryota; kingdom Metazoa; phylum Mollusca; class Gastropoda; order Architaenioglossa; family Viviparidae; genus Sinotaia; species Sinotaia quadrata. The sequence goes on along the minus strand of CM054180.1, from coordinate 10,788,649 downwards.
TAGTTAGAGACAACAAATTGTGCCTTGTAGTTAGAGACAACAAATTGTGCCTTGTAGTTAGAGACAACAAATTGTGCCTTGTAGTTAGAGACAAACAAATTGTGCCTTGTAGTTAGAGACAAACAAATTGTGCCTTGTAGTTAGAGACAAACAAATTGTGCCTTGTAGTTAGAGACAAACAAATTGTGCCTTGTAGTTAGAGACAAACAAATTCACGAACTAATAACTTGCGTACAAAAGCTCGGTTTGGAAACCGTTAAGATACTCTTAAATTATTATGCATTCATCTCACATTTTAGCTCCTTTCGCCCCCATCCAAACCGCTTAGAGAATTGGTCTATATCATGCATAAATTAACTACGATAAGAAGTTCTTAACAAATAAAAATAAGATTTAATAGGTTAACACTTCATAACAATAACAAATTGATTATTACGAGACAACGCAGGTCTCAAAAGCTACGTTACTATTACGCGTGTTATGAATTCCACAAATGCTGATGATAACTATCGAATTATGTCCTCAGAGCTATTTACTTAGCTGTTTCTGAGTAATCGTTGCCAACAATATTCCCCACAGTTCAATGCGGTTTTAGGAATACAGTTCTATGCAATAAGGATTCACTGCGTACGGGTCTCAGACTTTGATTATGCCGGTCATCAGTTGACTTTCAGGCATCACTGAGGGTGTACTTGTGAATCGTGTATCACCGAGATACAAACAGGCGGTACTTGTTACAGCAAGCAAGCCAAATTTGACGAAAAGAACCAATGGAAGCAGAACCAAAGGAATAACATGACGTAAAAGCCCGCTCTGGAAATAGAATGATTCCCTATGAGCTGATTGTTTTAATGTTCGCGATCCAAACACGTGGTCACTAATAGAATGCGTAGCTTTATCCTTGACGTATTGTGTCTTTACAATATAACTTCATTTATAAGAAAGATACAATATAATCCACATGTGGTTACAATTTAACATTTACATGCCATATGAATTCCCAAACGTTTACGTTAATACAAGATGGAATTCATATAAAGAAAAATCAGTTATAATTCAAAATCAACGCATGTGCGTTTTACAAATCATAAACGGAATTAAGCACAAAAAATGAATTTGAATTATCAAGAAAATTCCGCAACACTGGCATTTTTATTTTTAGCCTGGCACTACCAATCACCTTTTCGTTTCTAACTTGCCACTAACATTGACCTTTTTATTTCTAAATTGCCATTAGCATTGACCTTTTCATTTCTAACCTGCCACTACTACTGACCTTTTTATTTCTAACTTGCCACTAACGTTGACCTTTTCATTTCTAAGTTGCCACACAAATTGATCTTTTTAATTTCTAACCTGCCACTACTACTGACCTTTTCATTTCTAACTTGCCACTAACATTGACCTTTTCATTTCTAGCCTGCCACTGCCGGTAGAACCATTTCTAGCCTGCTACTAACTCTGGCCTTTTTGTTTGTAGCCAGTAACTAACTTTGGCCCTTATGCTCCTATCCTCCTATAACACTGACCTTTTTGTTTGTGGACAATAACTAATATTGACATTTGTTTCCAGCCTCCAACTAACACTAGCGTTTTTGTTTCTAGCCATCTACTAACAATGGTCGTTTTGTTTCTAGCTTGCTATTAACAATGGTCGTTTTGTTTCTAGCCAGCTACTAACAATGGTCGTTTTGTTTCTAGCTTGCTATTAACAATGGTCGTTTTGTTTCTAGCCTGATACTAACAATGGTCGTTTTGTTTCTAGACTGCTACTAATACTGTTCCTTTAATTTCTACCCTTCTACAAATATTGGACTTTTGTTTCTAGCCAGCCAGTATCACTGACTTTTTTCTAGCCTACTACTAACACTAGCCTTTCGCATTTTAGCATGCTACTAACACTAGACTTTTTATTTCTAGCTTGCTGGAAACACTGATCTGTTTATTTCATTCCTACTACAAGCACTAGCTATTTATTTTTAGTCTGCTACAAACGCAGGTCTTTTTATTTCTAGCCTACCATTAATTGACCTTTTCTGTGCTAGTCCGCCACTACAAACTGATCTTTTCTGTGCTAGCCCGCCACTACAAACTGACCTTTTCTGTGCTAGTCCGCCACTACAAACTGATCTTTTCTGTGCTAGCCCGCCACTACAAACTAACCTTTTCTGTGCTAGCCCGCAACTACAAACTGACCTTTTCTATGCTAGCCCGCCACTACAAACTGACCTTTTCTGTGCTAGCCGCCACTACAAACTGACCTTTTCTGTGCTAGCCCGCCACTACAAATGTGCTATTCACCTAACTCTGCCACAAGACATTAATACAGACTGACTTACCATGCAATGTGGCTATAGACGGGAAAAGGGTCTTCATTGTGGTGTGTCATTTTCTCGACTAGGGCTGTCTAATGTGTAACGTACAGCGTAAGAGACATGTGGTATCGTTTGCTATTGCTCTCTACCGTGCTGGAGTATCACCCCCTCCATTCCTCCACTGTCCTACCTCTCTTTCAGGCACTCAAATATTTTGAACGCACTTCGTGCAATGAGGTCAGTTCCAGGAGTGTAAATTTCTTTGCCGTTCAAACGCCTTTGCACAGAATTAACTCACCACGAATCTGCCCAGTTTTATTCTTTTTATCTCTAAAGGCGCCCGATTATAGCAGACGGTAATATTATTATCATGTAAAGCTCCATTCTCACAGAATGACATATTTTGTTACGACACGCCTTTTATCGGTGTCGTCTACAAACGTGTACACACGACATCAAACTAATTTCGTAATCTAAATTGTGTAAACAAAACGAGAGATTTTTATATGAAGCGAGGCGTGCGTGCAGTGAAGACGGAAAGAACATGCTAATGCTCATGAAGTTCGATAAAGTGAATATTGCCTGCAGCTCAAATGGCTCCGACCACTCTGGAGAGAGGTTAAAGTTCCGTTAAACAATTAAACAATTAACGGGCGCCGCATCTGTCTTCCTTGCAGAGAGTAATGTTCACCCCATTATTACAACTGTTACGCGTCATTTCGAACTCACTGTTCGTAAAGAAAGCGGTAATTAATGACAGCAACTTGATAATGAAAAGGTGTTCTGCACGATTAAAGAGTCCCGGTATTTTCGTGCAAATTAATTTCGTCTAATGCACGCATGAGGTCTGATGCTGAGGTCATGCTGGTAAACTCGATAACCTCAGCGTTTTGTTTAAAGAACTGCATATTTTTTCCATTCTTTGTACAATCCGTTCAGCAAGATCACTGATACATTTTAAAAAACAAAAATGTAAGCGGACTCTTTATTTTAAAAGGTGCTGTGGCGGAGTAAATTTGCCTATCCCTATTTCTAAACTTAATTGTTATATAAACTGTTAAATATTAACGTGACCCGACGTTGGGTACTGCTTATGATGAATGTTTTGGAGTAAACAACTCAGGTAAAGAATATTCTAGAACTTGCTGATGGAATATAAACTGGTTTTAGGTGGATGTGTAGTTTTTATAATCAAATGGTTAAGATTTACAAGAATGAGGCCAGCCAATGGGATGGCATCACAGTTTATGTTGAAAAGAATTTATTTTCTAATCAACTTTTGAACTTGGTGTGGCTGAAAGTCCAGTCATGTTTTGATATTATAGTGGAAGGTTCACCGATAATGTTTTAAAATTTACTCCTAGTAGAGGAGATGTTAACACGATGGTTAACATGTCAAAAAAAGGAGGGGGGTTATGTGGTGGAGAAAAGTTCCCCATCCCTATTTCTAAACTTAATTGTTATATAAATTGTTAAATGTATATGATGATAGGTAAAAGAACATATTATAGCTTGCTGATCTAATCTAAATTGGTTTTAGTTGGATGAGTAGTTTTCATTATCCTATGGTTAAGATTTACTAGAACGAGACCAGCCAATGGGCTGGGATCAAAGTTTACCTGTTGAAAAGGATTTATTTTCTAATCACTTTGAATTTGGTGTGGCTGAAAGTTCGGTCTTGAAAGGTGGCCATTAGCTTAATTGTGAGTTAACTGATTGATTGTGAATGGAGTAACAAACATTTCATGCATTTTGCTATTGATATGGTATACTTGCGTTTTTTGTAGAGATGTATTATGTGAATTGATTATTGCTTTTACAATCGTGAATCATGATGCTTGTATGTTACACACATGACATTGTTTCTAGTGTTGTATTTATTATGCTGTATGCATGTATCAGGTAATAAATATTGTAGCAGAAAACTGTAAATTGAGACTTGAATTTAAGAAAGAATTGAGTTAGAGATGAATAAAGTGTTTATTTTATTTTACAGGGAAGAAGCAGGCTGGTTTTTACTAGAATCTCCCTGTTTACTGATTTATAAACCGCTATGACCATGGTAAATTTGAGAAGTCTCTACCCCAATGTGTAATTGTAAGGATACACTGCACTCCGTTAACTGTATGACGGCAAGGAATGCTTAACAGCAATGTGGAATTTCTGGTATAAGGACATTACTAGAAATTACTACGTTATTGTTCTGCTTGATGGAACTAATATGGCAAAGGACTGCCCAGATTGGTCTTGAGAGAACAGTGGCTCATGAAATATTCTACAGCATGCAAGAGAAACATGTAAAGAATTGACAAGTCTATTGTGAAGAATAAAGTTGTCACTTTGTTATGAAAGTGCGCAAAATACTATTGCGGCGTCATCTTGACAAGGTTATGTATAAACTATAATATATTAATTATTGCTTATCACTCTATAACTGTATTTCTGTTATCTGGTAAGAATTATCATGTGATTAATATTGACACTGTTAAGTTATGTGTTAGGATATAAGGCTGTATACACATTGAAACTATTTTGATTGTAGGTTTCTGAAAATATTGATGTCAAGTAATCTTTTCATTGTATTTGTTAAAGGTACATGTGATTGTATTTTAATACATTTATTATTAAATTTATTGACCTTCTTACACATATTGATAAGGTTATGTTGAAGACATTGTGGATGGATGGATGCTCGTCTAAATATAGATTAAAGTCGGATTTATTTTCTTCTTTAGTAAGAGGTTTTCCACTTATAAAAATCCTGTGTGTGACAATGAATGTTTCTCTTTAACATTGTGGAAGAGAGAAAACGTTTATAGTGTGCGTATATCCGCCAAGTGAGAGAGACGAGTGGTGTATTCTAGAGAATTATTAATAAAATAAATTAAGATTCTCATTGTCAGGTTATTTATAAATCTCAACCAGATGAGTCTTGTGAACTCGCCAAATTGAACTGCCTAATTAATGGGTCTTGTGAACTCGCCAAATTGAACTGCCTAATTAATGGATCTTGTGAACTCGCCAAATTGAACTGCCTAATTAATGGGTCTTGTGAACTCGCCAAATTGAACTGCCTAATTAATGGATCTTGTGAACTCGCCAAATTGAACTGCCTAATTAATGGGTCTTGTGAACTCGCCAAATTGAACTGCCTAATTAATGGATCTTGTGAACTCAGATGCCAATGAACTAACTACCCATTCCCCCAGTCACGTCTCTCAATCCCAAACGAAGGACTAAGTGCCAGATACATGTTCTCTCTCGTTCTTCTCGCTTGAAAATGCTTTCCTTGAACTTGACCCAGTTTCGACTATATTGACTCACCACTCTTGTTCTAGAAAATTCTCTTCTCACAATGAAAATGCTGTTTTGAACTTATGACCAAGTCTCACTCATCATGATTGATTAAGTATTACTTTTCTGCTGAATACAAATGTGGTGGAGAAAATTTGCATATCCCCATTTTTAATTTGTAACCTGACATTAGGCACACCTTACGATGGTATTTTTGGAAGTGTCAGAGTTGGAAGTAAGCAACCCGAGTTGAGAATATGCTAGAAATTGCTGATGGAATGCAAACTAGCTCAACTTGGTGAGTTTTATTTATCTAATGGTTATGATTTACGGGAACGAGGTCAGCCAAAGGGCTTAGATTCAAAAGTTTACCTGATGTAGAAAATTATGTTATGTGATCACTTGAATTTGGTGTGGCAAAAAGAAGCCCGATCTTGAAAGGTGTCAGTTAGCTTGATGGTGAGTTAAATGAATGGTTGAAAGAGAATGGAATTTCTGATTGCTATTGATATGTTATACTTGTATTTTAATAAGATGTATATTTGATTGTTGATTTAATAAATTTATTGTTAAATTTATTAATCTTCATACACTATTGATAACCTAATTTTGGAGAAGAAAGTGGGTGGAAGGGGTTCACTAACGTTTGCAAGTCATTCTATCTACTGCCATATGACAAGGGAGTCAACTGTTCGAAGCCTCATACATACAAGTCATTCTGTCTACTGCCATTTGACAAGTGAGTCAACTGTTCGAAGCCTCATACATACAAGTCGTTCTGTCTACTGCCATTTGACAAGTGAGTCAACTGTTCGAAGCCTCATACATACAAGTCATTAATTATTGTCATTTAAGTTTGTGAGTTATTTTACACTACTGAGTCGTGTTATACTTTTCAGTTTTATTTATTATTCGGGAGATCCATAATAACTAAGCAGCATTTTATACATGTACACTATTAATCATCTTCCCATCTTAAAAAAAATCTGTATATACATAAGAGATTTATTGAACTAGCCGATTTTACCAGTAAGAAACGTTATACATGTAAGTAATTTACTTATGTAAATAGTTTTCTTACGTCATATATTTTCTCTAATTTATTCAACTCACGTGATTAAGTCTTATGAAACGAGAAGGCGGTTAATGTAGCTTTGAACCTCATAGCTGTATGAATGGTAAATATTTTTGTCGTAATCATTGCTATCATCATGATTATCATGTCGTATTTTAAAAGCAAATAGTCATTATTGTTTTAAAATTAAGTTCCTATATCACCAACCTCTACTCTTTATTAAAAATTAACAACATAATTCTGAACATTCAGGGAAAAATACTCACCAGAAAGATTGGCGGTGCTTTTGTATTCCTGGATTCGCAACAAACAAGCATATTTTGCGTTTTCGAGATGCCTGAGCTGTTCCTCTTTATCCATCAGGATCACAACCTAAAGTAAATGATACAAAACTTAGAGCAGTTTCCACAAAATAAAGATTGATTTAAAACTCCCATATTATTAAACAGTTAAATAAATGTTGATTGCTTGATTAAGTATGCAAGTGATATATTGTAGGGCTGCAAACGATTCATGGTTAAGTGAAAAAGAAAGATGAACCAAAAATCGAATTAACCCTTTTTAATCATCGAAAGTGGGGATGAAAAAAAAATGAAAAGGTCATAGCATCAGAATAAGGGGAGATCTAAAGAGGACTGAGAACTATCAAGAGATTAAAGGAAATTTTGAGGGACCTCGAGGAAACAAGACATGTCACAGGAAAGATTACAAATGAGAGCTTGTTATCCAGAGACAAAAGCAAATTCTGACGGCTTTAAAATGCAAGCCATTACGTTACACAAGAGAAGAAACTTGAAGGTAGTGAGCGACATGTGAAATCAGTCGGACACCTGGAAAACAAAGGACTATGCGAAAAGTGAGAATTAGGAAATGACCGGACGAAACAAACGTGGAAAATATTAAGTCAGGAATATACAATTGCTAGGAACTGGTAATAATTCAAATACGTATTGTTTTAGCAAACGAAAGACGATTGCTGGAAAGCGAGAGTTGTAAAGAACTACTGAGAGGTGGAGAAACACGGAGCTAGCAAGTGATAATTATGTGATTGCTGGGAAGTGTGAATGAGCGAATGAGAAGACGAAACGCGTGGGACACGCACGCTGGAAGTAAATTTACGTTTGCCGTAAGCTGGGAGTTAGTGAGAGACAGAAGCAACTTCATTGATATATTTGAAGAGAAATGCGATAGGTAGGACATACAATTTACTAAATAATAACACACCACACAAACACACACACACACGCACACACACACACACACACGCACGCACACACGCACACACACACACACACACTCACGCTTTCTCTCTCACAAGCACACATATTTAGGAAGAAAGCGATAGGAAATTAACGGACCCTAAGATTTATCAGAAGAAAGACAAAAGATGGAAAAATGCAGGAAGCATGGAGACTAGGTAGAATCTTTGCTGGTCAGTGAGAACGAAATCCAGACAGCAACACATCGCTAAAGTATCCTAGCGTCCGAAACAGAAACGAGAAAAAACTGAGCAAGAGATTCAAAAGTTAAAATATATTGACCTGTGTACGTTCCCCTAAGTTGACCATGGTAGATTGCCCCATTATAGAATGCTCCACCGTGTACCATGATATATTGATCCACCAAAGACCATAATAATTGCAATGATTACCATAATACATTCTTCCACCATGGACCATAATTTATTGCTCCACCATTGACCATAATATATTACTCCACTGATTACCTTATGTTGCTCCACTACATTTCTCATGCACGCTCACTTTTTATTTACTTTCTCTTTTGCGGCTATGTTACTGCTTTATATTCGCTCAAATCCTATCTTTCTAAAAGAATACTGCTGCTACGAATATTTTTAACGTCCCCAAAGCCGACCCTGTTGCGTCACTGGCTGAACGCAATAAAAGAGCTCTTCTTCTCTTTGATATACGTCATTGTATGCTCTAAATACTTGTCTGATCATCTCACACGCGTACTCGCATACTAGAAGCTTGCGCTCGTCCTCAGACGCACGCATTTTCAACATCTCGAAAGCATAACTATGTCGACGGGTAAGAGTCATTAGGGCTCGTCTAACTTAAATTCGCTGCCTTTTGAACTCAGACATAAGGAGACCTTGGTCATTTTTCAGTGGACTCTCCGGTCAAATCTTTGTTTTAATAAGCAGGAACAACACCTACCCTTGTAAATATTTTTTTCAAGCTGAAATTATAAAAATTCGTTGAATTTAGTGTTCTTTATTGTAAATGATTTAAAAATAATTATATGTTATCATTTTGCATTTGGATTCAATTTAATATCCATTTATTACCTTTAGGTGTCTTATGGATTGATGGAATTAGGGGTTACGCGTTGTAGTTTATGTGTAAAACTGCTGCAAAACGTTTGGAGATTATATAGGCTTTAACAAAACTTCATTCTGACTAGTAATCATGAAAGTGATGTAAGATGTAAGATGTAAGCAGTCGAGTGAAATCACGTGATAATAATTTAAGTCAGTATACAACAAGAACGAGATTACATTTTAGTACTCGACAGCTTGTGACAGAAAGAAACAATTTCAGTCAGTGACATCTCGTGACGTAAATTGAGTATTAGTACAATAGGCAGATGGTATCAACAGTGGATTGTGAGTTTCTGCATATTGCGATAAATATATTGCACGAATAAAAATAATGTACATATACTGCTGAAAATAGAAATGTTGAATAGCGTATTTTTGTCAGCTGTAAGCTTTGTATCTAGTTTCCAATATTATTATTTTCTGTATGTTCAAGAATTTGAATTCCATGAGTCCGATACTATGTGCAGGAAAGACATCTTAATGGCATACTACCCTCAGAGACAACCAGTATAACAATTAGGACCACTGCTCGACTGAAGAACCGTTTAACGGCCAAACGGCAAAGAGAGGCAAGCAGAATAACAATTGCCACCACAGCTCGACTGCAATGCGTAAGACTCGGCAATTCACCAAAGACACAATTTGATAACTGAGAATAGGGAAGAAATGGGGGGAAGGGGAGGTGAGAGGAGAGAAGTCGTGGAGAAAACTACAAATAAAGATGATACCGAGGAGAATGAAAATAAGAGACACTAGCCGATAGGGTTACAGTAAAGATTAAATGAGACGAGATGAGACAAGCAAAACTGGTAAACAATAACCAATTAATAGGGCAAGATATATAATGAAAACATAAATGAGAAAGAAAAACCTAGTGAGGAGATAGAGAGAGAGAGAGACAGGGAGGAGAGAGAAACATAGCGATAGAAGAATGGTGAAATAGAAAGATAAAGAAGGAACGAAATAACAACTTTACCGTTCAACAGCAAAAGTTAACACAGTATTTAATTTATTTACATATTTGATTTTTTAAATTATAATCTTCAATCTATTAACAGGAGCAGCAAGAACAACAAGAGAGGGAGAGAGAAGTACACGGAGAGAAAATAATTCGTGTTGACCTTAATCTCTCAACAATTAAACAGAACCGTTATACTTTGTATTCGAACGGTGAAAACATATGCAGTCTATCACGGTCCAGGAGGAATATTTTTTTAATTTTTTAAAAGTTATTATTTCCCTTAGTGTCGGTCACAAGGTACGTTCATTTTTTGAAATACTTTTTTTGAATGAAAGGTAATGTTGATATATTCAGAGTCAGTGAGTTTGTGTACGTGTATATTCTGTTCATACACGAGTGGGGCTGCAATTATATAATGTTTCATTTAATTATTTTGATGACTAGTCACTTATATTAGGTATAAATCGAGATTGTATCTAATGATTTAATCCTTTAGTGTGGTTACTGAGATAGGGACTATATTCAGTGTTGAGATATGCACATTTAGACAGCAGAGAAGCGCCCTAATACAATAGTTGTTTACCAACTTTAGGACGGGATTGATGTACTTGAACCTGGAACCTTCGATGGTTCAAGCATTTTTGCCATTCATTTATAAGCACTGAAACGCCCTTTTTTCGAGAGTGTGAGAATATGCGGCTAGAAAGAAAGGTGTCAAGATTGATAGCGTTCTCTTCTACACTACGGTCAGCACTGGTTCTTTTTGAGAATTTAAAAAAAAATCTGCGATATGATCCAGTGGATGTTCATTGTTGTCCAGACTCTGACTTTTTAGCAGTTAGAATTTTCAACTATACAGTCTTTGAGTGATTCATGTCAGCGTGACCCTGAGTCTAGTCTACAACAATTCAAGCCCCAGATGGCATTTGTCGGCAGTGTCCTTCACACCAGAGCTGTAGTGACAAGGTTGGGCTTGGAGGGAACATTTGGCGACACCACCAGCTTTCTGAGCATTTTGTCTTCAACATGTGCCATCTTCGTCTTTTTTCAGCGGGAAGAATTATAATTAATTATCAGCATTCTTCAACGTGAGAAGACACGCAGACACTCACCTGCATGTGTTGTGTGTGTTCTCTCTCTGTGAACGAGAGGAACTGTTCATCTTTTTTGGTGGTCATCACTGGCAAGCACTCTTCATGTTTCTGAGGGAAAAGCATATATTTTTACCTCAATGTTTATCAACTACATATTCTGTGACATTTGCACTGAACGTTTGTCAGTGTGTTCATTGTTATCTTGAACGCACTTCAATTAACCCTAAGTAGTAATATTTAGTAGGGGGCGCATTCTCATAGATAGTTGTGAAGGTTTGATAGTTATTAGTTATTAAATTATTATTATTATTATTATTATTATTATTTTTATTGATAAACATATGACATTTGAGCTAAGCCATCCGTGAGTGTCCCCATATCTTCGAATATATATTCTCGTCAGCACCTTTATTCAAAGCGTCTGTTGGTTGTCGAGAGTGGAATTTGGACCGGTTGCTTGTCAGTTCGTCCTGTCCGTCCATATTTCACATTCAACCTGCACGCGTGCACTCACACAGCCGACTCTCACACTTTATCCTGCACACAGAATAAACTCTCCTCCCCCCCCCCCAAGAACATCGTGGTGTCTGTGTGCGAAAGTTTATTTTCCATCCTGAAAACTAGGTGCGTCGTCGACTAGACCACCAACCCCACCCGGGTGGTGGTGACACAGTCTATGCTTGCATAATAGACAACCGTGTCTTGGGTTTCACGCATTTCGAGCAGAACAACTATGAGGGTAACAAACATAAATATATTTTTTTCAGAGATTACAGACGTCATCATCTTCAAACGTATTTTGTCGGGAGTTCATCATCAAATTTATTTTCTGAATGTCATATCTTTACTGCGCTCTCGTTTAATCGTAATGCATAGAGTTAAAGGAAGTGATGTAGTTATACAGAGTCTTTTGTTGTGCGGTACAAAAAAAAAATAGATGTGATGGCAAAACTGGGCGTTTTGTTGTGCGGTACAGAAAAGATTTTAAATGGATGCGATGGCAAAACTGGGTGTTTTGTTGTGCGGTACAAAAAAGATTTCAAATGGATGTGATGGCAAAACTGGGTGTTTTGTTGTGCGGTACAAAAAAGATTTCAAATGGATGCGATGGCAAAACTGGGTGTTTTGTTGTGCGGTACAAAAAAGATTTCAAATGGATGCGATGGCAAAACTGGGTGTGATAATAGCATGCTAAAAAATTTACAAATAAAAATAACGAGTTAACACACACTGAAAACGCTAAACCTGATAACGCGTAAAATGCTACAACGATTTTGGCAATAGGCCAATCGATTTCTGAATTTATTTACGCTATCATTGATTATTTATTCATAATGACATCTTGAATCTCTGTTAAAAGAAATGACAAGAATTTACATGATGTGAAATGTTCACTTGAAAATCTTCTATTTTAATATATTTCTATTCTCTTTCAATCGAGTCACAAAAGAAAACAAAATTGCAAAGTAAGTAAAATATTTTTGCAAACCCTTTATTTAGGGAACATTTTTGCCGTAGGGAGTAAAGTTAGAAATGAATGAATAGTTAATCTTCACGTTCCTGGCTCTCTACTTCTTGGAAGTCTTTTCGCAGAGCCTCGGTGGTGTAGGAAATAAAATCTTTAGTTACATTGCTCGCTAAATTTATGCTTCTTGTGCGCCATAATTTAGGAGGTAAAAAAATTTGATTTATACATAATTCTCTTGTGTACTTTTCTGTGGCGCTAATTTCTTCTGCAACCCCTCCAGCCTCACACCCATACCCGCACACACATCCCATACATGCACACACACACATATACGCACGCACGCACACAAAAGCTCACACAAGCGCACATATATTCTATCATACAACTACCGAAGCAGTTTCTTTCTGTTTTTCTTTGTGTTTTTTTATTGTGTGTATTCTGTTTCATTTTGCGAACATGTTCATTTGTCTTAGTAATGAATAAAAAGTAAAAAAAAAAGCCACTTTTTTTGTGAAGTTCGTTCGGTTGTCGTGATGAATTGTAAGAAACACAAACTGTTGTTTTTGTTGTGGGACTAGGTCGGTGATCTTTATAATGAGTTGTAATAAAAACAAACCTGTTTTCTGTGGAGTCGTTGAGTTGTCTTGGTAATGTGTATAATAAAAGCAAGCCTGTTTTCTGTGGAGTCGTAGAGTTGTCTCGGTAATATGTATAATAAAAATATCCATTTTTCCTGTAGGTTCCTTGAGTTGTTTTGGTAATGTGCTATAACAAAAACAAATATGATTTCTATGGGGTAGTTTATTTGTCTTGGCAATGTGTATAACAAAAGTACTCTGTTTTCCGTGGGGCCGTTGAGTTATTCTGATAATATGTTATCTGTTTTCCGGGCCTTGATCAGTTGTCCTGATAATGTTCTGCAACAAAAACAAATCTGTTCTGTGGGATCATGTCTTGGTAAAGTTCTGCAGGTAACGTGGCCATAACGAAAACAAATCTATTTTCCATGGGTCATTGAGTTGTCTTGGTATGTATAACAAAACATACTGTTTTGTATGGATTTGTTCAGTTATTTTGATAATGTAACAAAAACAGAATCATGTTTTCTGGGGTTGTTCAGTTGTCTTGGTAATGCGTTGTAACAAAAGGGAATTTGTTTTATGTGGGCTAATCCAGCTGTCTTGGCATCTCTGTTTCTGGGTCATGCAGTTATCTTCGTAAAGTGTTGTAACAAAACCAACTCTGTTTTCTGTGGGCTCGTTCAGTGGTCTTGATAAAGTCTTGTAACAAAAAGAAGCCTGTTTTCTGTGGGCTCGTTCAGATGTCTTGGTAATGTGCTGTAACAAAAAGAAGCATGCTTTCTGCAGGCTTTTGATGTCTCCGTAATGAGTTGTACGCGAGACCGCATAACGAGCATCAACATTTGCTCTCCTGGTCTGCATAATATCTCGTTCTTTGCCTCGTCGACTCCTCGTAGCTGTCTAACCAGCTACGGCCGACTTTACCGATGCCAAGATATGGTAAATGAGTCTCATTACTGGAATAAAAGGTGGCAGCATTAGAATTCTGCGAACTGGACTCCGGACATTTAATCTGCCATACTGCTGGAAAAGCCAGATGAGAGAGCGAGTGAGCGAGAGAGAGCCGGCTGGGTGTAATAATCCAATTGCGGTGGTTTGTCTTTCAGATAGGGGAGAGAATTATGTTTTGAATAATTGCACGGCTGTATGATTGTTTGTGAGCTTGTAACCGGATTAAAGGTCAGCCGTATATAAAGACTACTAGTGGAAGAACGTGTGCAATATACAGGATGGACAGTGTAATTGGAAAAATCAAGAGCAATAATAATAAAAACAGAAGAAGAAGAAAGCAATAATAATATTATTAACAATAGACTATTTTCCATCGCTGTTATTATAATTCTATAAATGCAATATATGCTGCTTTGTGCATATGTTTGTTTGTTTGCTGTTTTATGAATGGTGTTTGTTTGTGGAGCGGATTATAACTTTGGTTTCTGTTGCATTTAATTAGACTGAATGTTGAACGCCTACGAAAGGGAACGGCTCAGTGGTTTAAAAGCACTTAAAAAAATGTGGTGGAGGTGGAAATCAACGTTTCTCATGCGAGAAAGGAAAGGCTTGGCCAGTTTCCTTAAAGGGATGAAAAGATTTCCGATTTAATGTTGTCTTCCAGATAAAACATGAAACTGTGATGCTGATAAAGGACTTCTAGCAGTTTTACACTATTTTATTTCAGAATATTTTCGAAAAACATTAAAATAAATAGTACGAAATAATTAAATGGTTTATATTTCAGAATATCGTTGCAGGTCAATAGTTCCTCAGTATTGGTACACGACTCTTGAATTTAATGTAGCGTTAATAATTTATGTGTGCATCACTTTTGCTGCCTGTTGGCCTGAAATTTATGTGTGCATCACTTTTGCTGCCTGTTGGCCTGAAATTTATGTGTGCATCACTTTTGCTGCCTGTTGGCCTGAAATTTATGTGTGCATCACTTTTGCTGCCTGTTGGCCTGAAATTTATGTGCATATTGAAACAGTGCTCGTCGCTCGTTTATTTTTTTCCATTTCCCTAACCAGCTATTTATCCACTGAAAACAATTATTTAACTGTGCACTTGAGTATTAAACCGTCTGTCCATCCACATAGAATATTATTCATGCTTATTATTTCCTCCAAACAAGTACTGCTATCTATCCATCTATCTATGTATCTATCTGAGTCACAACGCCACCCTAGTTATTGGTTATGATTGTTATTATAATTAATCATCCATAACTAATTACAAGTGATGAGAAATATTAATTTATGTCATTAATAATTCTCCAGAAGACGCCACTCGTCTCTCTCACTTGGCAGATATGCGGGCGCTGTAAATGTTTTCTCTCTTCCACATTAAGGACACACATTTACTATCACACAATATTTTTGTAGGAGGAAAACCTCTTACGAAAAGAGAAGATAAATCCGTCTTTAATCTATATTTAGCGAGAACCCATCCACCCACTATCTTTCCATCATACGGTTATCAATATGTTTAAGAAGGTCAATAAATTTAGCAATAAATTTATTACATCAACAATCAAATATACGTATAACACATACAATGAAAAGATTAATTGACATCAATATTTACACACAACCACGTTCGAATAATTACAATGCCTGTAAGTCTTATATCCTAACGCACAATTCAGGAGATTATATAATAAATATAAATGTCAATCACAGGATAATTCTTATCAGAGAACAGAAATGGAGATGTAGAGATATAAGTAATAATACTTTGTACATAACCTTGTCTAGACAATTGCAGCAATAGTTTTTCCTGCACTTTTGTTACAATGTCTCAACTTTATTACTCATAATAGAATTGTCATTTCTTTACGTGTTCTTCAAGCATGATGTAGAATGTTCTATGAGCCGCTGTTCCCTCAAGACTAATCTGGGCGCTCCTTTACCCTATTAGTTCCCTCAAGCAGAACAACAATGCAGCAATTTCTAATATTTCTAATATTTCTAATAATAGAAATCCTATGATGTAGTCGAGTATACTTGCCACCATACATCAACAGTGCAGTGTATCCTTACACTTACACACTGGGGTGGGGAGAGACGTCTTGAATCTTCCAAGTCGTATTGGTGTATAAATGAATAAGCCAGGAAATTCTAGTAACCTTACACAATTGACTGACACAAGTGACTGACGCGACTAAAAGAAGACATACCACTTAACATAATATTTATACGTCAGGATGCATAATTATGTTTAACGCAGATTCTTTTTCACACATGAAATTAAGTAAGTGTGCGTTTTGAAATGTAATCCAAATCAGGCAAGAGATGAGAATTGATATACTTGTATACCACAGTGAAAGACATGGCATTTCCAAACAAAGAATGTTGATCAGTGATTTATTTTTTTCAGACAAAGTGAAGTAACTTTGCGTTACTTCTGTATGGACGTTGTAGGCAGGAGATATCAATAAGTCTTGATGCAAATGTAACAAAAGTATTATATATGAATCTAATGTATTCAAATATATTTGCTTCATCAAAATGTCACCATCCATATCCAATTAATATTTTGAGTGTTGTTTATGAGTCCAGTTTTAAGAACATGCTGAAGGGTGGGGGGAAGGGGCGGGGGAGGGAACGGGGAGTTAAATGTGAACGAAATAACGATGTGATTTGGTCAATATCACACTTGAGTTCAACAGGTCACTTTCGTGTGATTCATTAGCAATACCGTATTCAGCATCTTAAAAATTCTTTATAGGTGATAATGGCGAGACTTGCTGCAGAGTCGCGATAATGTACGTAACGTTCTCAATTCGATTAATTCCGAAAGAGCGAACTTGTCCCTTCACTGTGCCTGGAAGAAAAACACACAAGGAGAGCGGCCACTGTATCCTTCTTTCATTCATTCCATCTATAGGACTCCAACAAATGCTTGTAGTTTTCGCAATTTTCCCTATTTTTTCCATTTCTCTCCAAACCCCGTTTGCTAGCGGCATTATTTCCTTTCTCCTTTTCTTGTCTTCACGTGTTAGCTAAATTAAAAATAAAATACATTTAGCGCTTCGCAGATCATTTTGATTTTGCAATCTCGTTCGTATTCTTTAATTGATTTTCTGAATAGTCTTTTTTAAAAAAAATAAAGGGCTCTTATGAAAAGAAATTGCAGCTACATATAAATATATTTAAATGCAAAAATGCAATTATATTACAAGTAACATGAAGAGCGGCGTGATTGCTTTTGACGTACAAAATGTCAAGCAGTTACTAGACAGGGGTCTGGCTGTGTGTAATGCACAAATGTCAGGCAATTACTAGACAGCGACCATGCTGAATGTAACGCACAAATGTCAGGCAATTACTAGACAGCGACCTTGCTAAATGTAACGCACAAATGTCAGGCAATTACTAGACAGCGACCATGCTGAATGTAACGCACAAATGCAAGGCAGTTACTAGAGAGCGGTGTTGATGTGTGTAACGTACAAAATGCAAGGCAATTACCAGAGAGCTGGAATTGCTGGAAGTGAAGTACCAAATAGTTTATGTCTCGTGTGGCAGACATAGTGCGGCGTTATATATTGCATGAGATGCAAACACAATCATGAACAGCATGAACTTTTGATAAGTGAATTAAAACGGAGTTTTATGATGTTTGGCTACATTTTCAGAAATGACGTAATAGATGAAGATTTATTTTGTGTGAATAAAAAGAGGAGGTATGAAAGGCAGAATATGAAGAGCAGCTTTCATACGACTGACGTAGTGAATGCACTATTAATAGTAAGTAGCGCGCGCTATCGGGATTATTGAAAATGGCGATCAAAATGTCATTTTATGAAAAGTGGCACGTAGAGATAGAAGTGTTTTTATTGCAACTGACGGTTGAATGACTTCATAGTACAAGTCAGGGAGCGACGGGCACAGCACTCTATTATAACCACTGACTTTCCTAAGGCACTGTTATTAACCCACTCTATTATAACCGCTGACTTTCCTAAGGCACTGTTATTAACCCACTCTATTATAACCGCTGACTTTCCTAAGGCACTGTTATTAATCCACTCTATTATAACCGCTGACTTTCCTAAGGCACTGTTATTAACCCACTCTATTATAACCGCTGACTTTCCTAAGGCACTGTTATTAACCCACTCTATTATAACCGCTGACTTTCCTAAGGCACTGTTATTAACCCACTCTATTATAACCGCTGACTTTCCTAAGGCACTGTTATTAACCCACAGACATCGGATTATAATAACTTAATACAACGACCGCTATGATAATGGCACAAAAGGAAGGAATTATACAGATCATTGTCGCGTATCCCGTACTAAATCATTTGCATTACGAGTGACTTATAAGCGGTGCTTTCTGCGAGTGAAGTGTAAATGTGCTTAATACGAGCGGCGAGTGAAAAGTGCTTACACCGAGTGACATGTAAAATGTGCTTTCTAATAGGGAATGGTGAATGGTGCTTTCTACGAGTGACACAATAAATGGCTATTACTACGAGTGACACAATAAATGGCTATTACTACAAGTGACACAATAAATGGCTATTACTACGAGTGACACAATGCAATGTAAAGAGAGGATTTTTACATTCTTTGCTAGGACTAGTAAGGCAGGCTGCCTTATTTACGTATTCATGCCAAAGCTATATTGATGCTTGGGGAGATACAGTAACACTTGAAATTACAGCTGTATTGTAAAGTTTACGAAACACGTGTATATTTCCATATGTATGGTATGGTTAAATTATATCTTTGTTTTTAAAACTTTGATTTGTGAATAGAGGTATATTTCTGAGTTTATTGATATTTAAAGCCGAGATTAGCAATAGTTACTTCTGATGAAGCGCGCAGATCCAGCAATAGGTAGCTTGAAATGGATATAGGAATTTCAGAAAGTTGGATGTGAACTTGAGTTCCTACTACCTTCTGTCTTCCTGAAGCATGACATTCACAACACTAAAATGTTAAGTCTCGGTTGATGTCACGTCCGATGGTCCGTGTCATCTGGAATTTGTGTGCTTCATTTCTTCCATTAAGTTACTCTCTGGAATCACTTAACGCCATCAACAAATGTTGTTTCGTCCAAGAAAAAAACCACTGCTTAGAGACGGAATGGACTTACACATTAAATATGGAACTGAAAAGAATGTGTGTTTGTATATGTCTGTTTGTGTGCGTGTGTTTATGAGATCTTGTTTAAGCGGCTGGACAAAATGTGGCAGACCTAATTATGTATGAAGTGAATGATGTAGTTTTCTCTGAGATAAGTCAAGATTGCTGACCAAGACACGATAGGAAAATAAAATAGAAGTGCATTGGGAAGACATATAATTTAATGTTGTATATACCAAGGTATTAAGCGAGATCAGAGAGAGAGAGAGAGAGAGAGAGAGAGAGAGAGAGAGAGAGAGAGAGAGAGAGAGAGAGAGAGAAAGAGAGAGAGAAGGAGAAAGAAAGAGAAAGGAACGGGGAGAAAGAAAAAGAGAAAAAATATATAGAGAGAAATACAGAGAGAGAGAAAGAAATAGGGAACGAAAAAAAGAGTGAGAGAGAAAGAAATAGAGAGAAGGAAAGAAAGACTAAGAGAGTACCGACGAATTACGAGCAAAGATAACACATAAGAATCACACACACACACACACACACACACACACACACACACACACACACACACACAAACACACACACACACACTCACACACACACATACACACACATACATACACACACACGTACACACACTCACACACACACACTCACACACACACACACTCACACACACACACACACTTACACATACACACACACGAAATATCACAAAGACGTGCCCTCAGCTATCGGCAAAACTACAGAATGTCTTACAAACCTAAAGTGGGTATGACCAGTCACGTAAAGAAACAATTAAACTTTACCTGTATAAATTACTGAGATCCTGACACCAAGAGTGCAAATAAAACGTTGCGTCCAGATAGTCACTGACACATATGACACACAGAGCTCTCTACAGTCTTATCTTGTTAACTATATCAGTATATGATACACCTGGAACCTTTTGGGCAGATTAAACATTGATTGGGTAAGACATGGAGTTAGAATTTATAAAATCGACTCATCGCAATGAAGTGTAGGTTTTCTTACTATTTTTTTCATTCTATCTACTGGTTATCAACTACTGTGTGGATTGACACCCACATACTTTTATTAAACTTAAGGAGGAAATTACTCAAGTCACTGCTTATATTTTAAGCATACTATCATATTTATGGACATATACTTGATTATGTTCACGAGCGCATATGCTTAATATCTATGCATGTGTGCGTGAGAGTGCATGCTTGTGTGATATGCTTTGGTAGGTTTGTAAAGAAACATGCATTATATATTTCTCCAGAACTGGACACTAAATTAAGACAAACAAAGAACTTTCGTTAAAACAAGCCAACCGTTCAGTAGCCTAAGCAAGAGGATGCTTTTTGAAATACGCCATGTTTCCAGGTTTGAACTGATGTCAATCGGCAATTTTATCAATATTATTTTGTGTGTGAGCAATATTTTATTAATCCGTGGGTTTTGTTTATTTATTTAAGAAAACAGAATGCAATTAAAAAAACCCAGTATGTTTGCCGTCTTTCGCCCCCCCCCCAAAAAAAAAAAGCCCCAAGCGATAAAATATTACTGTAAAAGGAAGATGGAACTTTAGACAATATCTCTTTAAACAACATTTATTCCAAGGTCGAGATAAAAGTTCTGGAAATAATTCATCGCTTGGCTGCAATAGAACAAAAACAACATTTGTTGTTGTTGTTGTGGTGGTGGTGGGGGTAATGGTGGACGGTAATATATAATAAGGTGATTCCATTTGGAGAAAACTGGCATGGAATAGGGGATAATAAAGTACATCACTTTGGAGAAAACTGGCATGGAATAGGGGATAATAAAGTACATCCCTTTGGAGAAAACTGGCATGGAATAGAGGTAAATTACGTACATCACTTTGGAGAAAGCTGGCATAGAATAGAGGTAAATTATATACATCTCTTTAAAATAATGTTTGCAGTAAAATCTAAACGGTTAATACTAATCTGACACACATTAAGCTATTCAAGAAAGAAAACAGGAGCAAATATTTCTCTCGCAACATAAACAAAAATAATTACAGAATCCAAAAGACCCAATGCTCATTTTGCATTGAAGATAAATTCATCGCGTTTTATTCATACAATAGCAATAACACAAACAAATACAGCAATTCAAACCGTAGCATCCAGTTTCATCGTGTTGTATTTATCTCTCACGCGCTACACGCATAAAGTATTGATTTTCTAATTGGAAGAATTAACTATTATTTTTATTTTTATTACAATTTAATCAGATAAAATCGTGCATTTGAAGTTTTAAATGGGGTAATGATCTCTCTTAATGTTTGTGTGGTAGCGTTATGAATTAAGGTACTTAATAGCATTTGGATAGCTAACTGCTATTTACGTTCTCTTGTGCACAAGTATAATTCTCTTGTATGTGAGCCTTTAAACACGATCTTTATTAAGTATAGCATTGCAGTAACGTTCGAAATTGTAAGTTGATATTTATATTTAAGCTCGTCTTGATACATTAACGTATTCTAGTAACTGTGACTGTGTAAGGCAGAGATGTATATCTTGACACCTTTCTCTCTTTTCCTAGCTTGTATTGCTTGTATTCTAAACTAATTCTACAATTCAAATCTTTCATCTATCATTTGGTTTTATGTGCATAAAAAGAGCAAGGTTGCAGCCATACATGGTACACGGTAGAACTGGAGACATATATAGTATACAGTAGAACTTGAATCGTACAATACACAGTAGAACTGGAAACATACAGAGTATACAGTAGAACTGGAGACATACATGTTACACAGTAAAACTGGAGACATACATGGCACACAGTAGAACTGGAGACATACATGTTAAACTATCGAATTGGAGACATACAGCGTACAACTGGAGACATACATGTTAAACTATCGAATTGGAGACATACAGCGTACAACTGGAGACATACATGTTACACAGTAGAACTGGAGACATGGAGACTATCGAATTGGAGACATACAGCGTACAACTGGAGGTAGTACATGGTACACGGTAGAAATTAAATCGTGTATTTTACACAACAAACCTGGAGACATACACGGTGTGGCAACGTAAATTTGCCTATCCCATTTTGTAAACTTAATTATTATATATTTTGTTAAATGTCAACGTGACATGACCTTGGTGTACGTGCATATGATGCTATTTTTGTAAGTGCCAGAGTTAAAATAACGCAGGCACCACATTTGCTATAACATGCTGAAGCATTTCAAACCAGATCCAAAGGAGTGAATAGCTTTTTCTTTACTAATACATGCTCATAACAATTTCATCCAATGAAGACAGATCAAAACTTACTTTGTTGAAAATGGTTCTATTTTCTAATCACTTTGATTTTGACAAAACTCAAATCCGGTCATAAAGGAAATCATAAACTTATGGTAAGTTAACTGCGGACTGATATGCGGACTGATAAAGAAAGAATGGCCTAAGAAATATTTCGAACAAGTTTGCTATTGGTCTATATTTGAATTAGAAAATGCCATAGGTAACTGAACCACTATTTCTATGTTCAATAATTTGATTACGATCTACTTATACTTGTAAATTTTGATTAATGCTATTGTGGTGGAGTAAATTTGCCTATCCCTATTTGAAGATTTAATTGTTATATAAATTGTTTAATTGTCGAAGTGACCCGACCTCGGGCAATCCTTGTGATGTTACTTTGTAAATGTCAGATTTGGAAGTACACAAATCGAGTTGAGAGTATGCTGGACATTGCTGATGCAATACAAACCAGTTCCAAGTGGAATAGTAGATTTTATTATCCAGTGGTTGTGATTTACCGGAATGAGACCAGCCAATGGGCTGATATCAAACGTTTACATGATGTAGAAAATTCTATTGTCTAATCTCTTTCAATTTGGAGTGGCAAGAAGTCCAGTTATGAAATGCGGCCATTAGCTTAATGGTGAGTTAACTGACTGATTGAGAGAAAATGCATTTTGCTGTTAATATGTCATACTTGTGTTTTACATAGAGATGTAGTATGGCAATAGACTCTTATTCCTACAAATATTTGAATTAAAATGTTTGTATATAGTAGGCCTAACACTTGATATTGTTTCTAGTGAATGCACTCATACAACTGTTAGGCTGTATTTATTATACTGTGTGCATGTATCGGGCTAATAAATACTGTTGAAGGAAACTGTAAACTTGAATGTAAGAGAGAATGGAGTTCTCTGAATAAACTGGAAACTTAGTATTTCTCCCCTGATTATATTTTAAAGCAGTCTTTCCTTGCTTTGCATGAATCTCCTGGTTTACTGATTATAAACTGCTACGACCATGGTAGATGCAAGAAGTATCTGCTGCAGTGTGTAAGTGTAAGGAATACATAAACTCCACAGGTTGCAAAGTTTGCTGACTTCAATGAATAATTCCTGGTACTGGAGTTACTGGAAATGGCTACAATTGTTGTTCTGCCTGAGGGAGCTAATATGGCGGGCCTTGAGAGAATAGTGGCTTGACAGTGTTCTACAACATGAGGGAACAATAAACTTGTGACATTGTTATGAAAAGTGTGTGAAAGGACTACTGTGGTTTTGTTATGAAAAGTGTGTGAAAGGACTACTGTGGTTTTGCATAGACAAGGTTACATAGAAACTTTTAATAGCTCAAATTTTTGTTTTTTTTTATAAGAACCATCCTGTGATTTATATTGATGTTAATCTGTTGAATTGTGTTTTAGGATATAAGACTGTATAGGTATTATAATTATTCAAATGCATTTTCATGGAAATATTGATGTCAAGTAATCTGTTTCATTGTATTTGGTATATGCATATTTGAGAGCTGACTTACTAAATTTATTGCTAAATTTATTGACCTTCCTAATGTGAGAGGTGGTGGCCTGGAGATCCCAGGTGTACTGCATGCAACATAGATGACGACAGTTATGAAGTCAATGACGACGGGAATTGGCTCAGATGGCAATGTTAAGTTAGTCCTAACATTCCATCAATATCGCAAGAAAAGCGATAAGTTGGGGGTAGAGAGAGGGTAGGGAGAGTGATAGTTTTGATTTCTATTAGTACTATTTCGTCTCAAACCCTTAGTACCATGAGGAATATTTAAAAGAATGATCCAAGAATTTACATATTATTCGCCGAAGCCTAGATTTCCCCAGGGCCTACAGGAGGGGTAAATAGCTATTGACACGATCTGTAGACCTCCTTCGCTGCAGAGCAATGACTTAATTAAGCACACGAACTGACTGAAATGGAATTGACATTATATTTTATGAGCGACTGAACATCGGATCTGGAGCACAACTGGAACCCGGCACCATCACTGCTGGCGCTTTAGTCAATTCACTTGACGTGTATCTACTTTTGTATTCCTCCGCGCATTTCAAAGAGGAAGAGCATGGCTAGCGAGTAACTAGAACTATTTCTCGTGTGTAGAGATGGTATGCACCTGTAGAAGGTTCATTAGTACAGAGATACTGAATTTACATCCGGTCTAGAATTCCATTGGATTGTATTCTGATGGATATAAATCTAAGTGAAAAGGTTTTCTCTTCTGACAGGGAACCGATTTTCTTTCACTGGGAACCATTTTCCTGCTCTCTTTGAACCACTGTTCTGGTTACTGGACACTAGTTCCTTGGGAACCATAACTCTATTTCACTCTACATTTAATAAAAGCTCTTTCTCTGCTTATTGGAAATTCTTTCTAGGCTCAAATAGAAACCTTTCTGTGAGTAATCGGAATCCTTTCTGTGAGTAATCGGAATTCTTTCTGAGTAATCGGAATTCTTTCTGTGAGTAATTGGAATCCTTTCTGCATTCAGAAGACACTTTATTTCTCTATCTGTTAGGAACCCTTTTTTAGCTACTAGAAACATATTCTCTTCTCAGTGGCGGATCCTTGTTGTAACCAGCATGAACATGTCTGTAGCCAGTGGGAACCCTTTACATGATCATTGTTAGGAACCCTTTTTCCTTTTTGTCGGAACGTGTTCCGCTGAAAGGAGAAAGGTGTTCAGCTGATGAAAAATATTTGCCTGACATAATTATTTTGTAATTAGAAAAGAAATTTCCGCGAAAATGATTTCGTTCAGTATAAAAGCATGTACTGAATAGAGACATATTCTTTTTTCTGTAATGAAGATATTTTACTTTGAGTAAAGAAATGTCTCTTTTCTCTTTTATTGGAGACAAATAAATTGTCAACATTATTATTGTTTTAATATACAAAACGTTTTTCTTGGAAGGGAATTTTATTTTTGCTTTAAAATGTGCAGCTCTTGTTGGCCCACTTTAAAGCCCTGTGACTGGAGTGGACGGACGCTTACACCAGCATTCCTAGCTAGGAAGAGAGCATATCAGCGGGAAGAAAACAAAACAATAAAATCCGACAACTATATCTGATCGAGATAAGATTCTCACAAAACTAGTCTATAAATAGCTTCCTCGCTCGAGATAATACTTTTATTAAAGTTATTTTTGTGCTTCTAGTCAGAACTAAGCAAGCAGGTGATCTGAATGAAAACAAGAGGGGAATGAAAGTAGAGCAGCGTCGTGCAAATAGAAATGGGATTAAATTTGAAAAGCCTTTACAATATGCATTGTCTCGCCTCCCCATGAACAAAGTTCGTAAATTATTTCCACCATCCCACTGACATTTAAATGAAGGTGATCCCAAAGCTTTGCATATTTTTGGCAACGAACAGACACAGCCTCTGACCTCATAAGGCTGATGAAAAGCACCATCTGACATCAGGAGCCTTGGGCTAACCGCAAAATGTAAGGGCTGATTTAAAATTTATTTATAGAAACATTAGCTATTCTAATGCTACTGCACTGAAAATAACAAGCAAACTGTAAATGTAAAATTTAGACAAAAATGTGTCTCCATCTGGAAACTTATGTACTTTCCGCCTGCAGGCGTGTGTGCGTGTGTGTGTGTGTGTGTGTGTGTGTGTGTGTGTGTGTGTGTGTGTGTGTGTGTGTGTGTGTGTGTGTGAGTGTGTGAGAGAGAGGGCTTAAAAGTATAATCTCCTAATTTTTCAGTAAATTAATTACTATGACAGGAGAGGGGGAGAGAGAGTTAAAGTAATTGTATTAGAGGTGTTTATGGTTCCAATGGCAATTCTGCGCGCGCGCGTTTGTGTGTGTGTATATATATTCACGTGTGTATTCAATCTTTTATTTATTTAAATAAATAAATATATATATATCACAACGGACCGCATGTTCTCTACATTGTACAGGAAGACTGCTGTTTGTCGTTTCTGTTGAATAGCACAGATGGCACTGCGAATCGAGAAAGCATTTGCAGAAGTGACTGGAAAGCTCGTTGCAGTTCGTCGATCTTCCTTGAGAATGAAACTTTTTTTTCCCCACATTCTCCACCCATCTCCGAGTCCCTATCTCTCAACGCTGCATTCCAACAAAGAAACGGTAATTCGTAAGTGACTTCCGGTTTCCGAGTTACATGCGACATACGACATTTCTATATGCAGCTAGTGTGATCAAGAGTCGACAGTCTCCCCTTATCGCCACCACCATCCCCACATCTCTTTCAATCCCATTCAGACCCCCCCATGCCCTTGACATCCGTCTTGCTTGGTCCCCGTTAAGCAAACAGTGTTAGCAGGATTTTTCTCGCATTCTCTTGAGCTGGCAGGATACAAATTTGGATAAGCTGTGTAATCCCTCAACCAGCGCTGATATCGATCCTGCCAGATAGATACCCGGCGGATCTCTCCGCCATCCTTAGAATTGGCGACTTCTGTAAGTAACTTCCTCAGATTTCTCGAAGCTTTTCAAAGCTTATCGCAGCCAGGCTTTTGCTGGCTTTCCATGTGGATACACATTTAGATGCGTCGATGTTCATTGTGATCGATGATGATTAAAGGTTCAAGATGAGGTATCGCCAGGGTCGAGGCATGTTGCTTAAATGGATATTTGACGTCCAACAGATGACAGAAACAATAGTTGATAGGAATACACAACTGACCCGGTAGAATAATAATAGATCACAAAATACGTATCATCGAGATTTCAGCTAAAATTGATGTTAGTCAATACATTGTGATTAGCTGATGATATCAGCAATATGTGATGGTTTTACTAGAGGATTCATCGACATTTGATGAATAATATTGAAATAAATAATACATAATGAAGTGTTATTTAGCATACGAAAATTCTGCTGGACACTAGAAGACATATAACCTATAGAATACGGTTATAAAATATTCATCAGAATTCAATTCAGTGAATGAATCGGTTAAGATTAATAGATGAAGCAAAGCTTGAATTTGAGTATTTAGTGTAATAGTCAGCTCACAGATGACATAACAATTAAATGAAAATGGCTAATGGATTATAGAAATGACATATTATATCACTTGGTTATATAATGGTAACATTAGTTTTGCCTGATATTTTCATGTCCTCGAGCGACTCCATCTGTATATTGTGTGTATTGTCTCCCTTTGTACAGCAACCCTTTGTACAGCAACCCTTTGAGCAGTAATCTTATGTATAGTAACTCTTTCTTTAGAAGCCCTTGTACATTTAGTTGCATTTCTCAATTCTGCCCTGAAGTGTGGTTATCAACTGAGACGAATGCATGAATGTTCACTCGTTTAAACTCAATTGTTATTTATTTATTTAAACTCAATTATTATTTATTTATTTAAACTCAATTATTATTTATTTATTTAAACTCAATTATTATATATTTATTTAAACTCAATTATTATTTATTTATTTAAACTCAATTATTATTTATTTATTTAAACTCAATTATTATATATTTATTTAAACTCAATTATTATTTATTTATTTAAACTCAATTATTATTTATTTATTTAAACTCAATTATTATTTATTTATTTAAACTCAATTATTTATTCATTTATTAAAACTAATTTCTAGTTTTGTTTGGTTATGCAATATCAGAATTGATGTTAAAGACTTAAATGAGGTAGGTGAATAAGCGAGTGTGAGAAAAGAGATAAGAAAACTGAGTGGGCTAGAGTCTGAAATACATTATTAATAATTCTTCATTTTCTTTACACGACTATAACTATACATTGAGACAAACATATGTCTAGACAACCACCACAACCCCCCCCCCCGAAAAAAAAAGTTTAATATTTACTTTGGATGGGAGATAAACAGCACGTCTGTAAGTGACTTGGTGAAGTTATGAATCCTGTTTCGGAATGAATTTTTTTTTATATTGCACTGTCGCAGGAATCATTTCAACCAGTATGGAGTGCGTGTGAAAATGAGAAGACAATATTATTTGTGAATGTTACAGGAACGGAGTGCGTGTGAAAATGAGAAGACAATACTATTTGTGAATGTTACAGGGACGGAGTTGGACACACTAATTTTTAGTGTGATTTGTCTGGCAAGAACTCGCTACGGTCGAGGCAGGTGTGGATGCGTTCAAGACTGTGTTCGAACACGAGGGGTCAACCACGTCAGAAGTTATCTTTCCTGCTGATTTTTTTTTGATATGGTAGTGTGGTCGAAATATCTGCTGCTGCAACATCGGGTTTAAGTCGATTACTCCGGAGGAGTCTTGGCGTCACGTTGAGAGGGGAAATATCAGCATCAGGGTTTAATGGGGGAGACAACTCAAGCTAAATTGCGTTGTATTAGACTTATGTGCACTAATATGATTCATAGACTTACAATCAGTAATGAGCACAAGCTCATTGATCTTAATTCTCCTCCATACATATTTTAAGTTTATTCATTTAATATTATTTTTCCATATTGTTTAGCAGTTCGGAGGTACACAGAAAATACAATTGGAAATCTCGCACTCTTTAGCAATTTCTACGAACTGTTTCTTTCGAGCATGCATGTGAACAAACGTCGGCTTACGACACTCCGCACCACCTGTGGCAACAATATAAGATTTCTAAAATACACAGCTGAACTCGGCACTACCTGTGGCAACAATATAAGATTTCTAAAATACACAGCTGAACTCGGCACTACCTGTGGCAACAATATAAGATTTCTAAAATACACAGCTGAACTCGGCACTACCTGTGGCAACAATATAAGATTTCTAAAATACACAGCTGAACTCGGCACTACCTGTGACAATCGTATTAAGATTTCTAAAATACACAGCTGAACTCGGCACTACCTGTGGCAATCGTATTATGATTTCTAAAATATAGAAGAGACACTTGGCACTATCTGTGACAATCTTACTGAGATGTCTAACGTACACAGCAACGTTCAGTACTAATTATGACAATCTAATTGAGATGTCCACAAAACACAGCAACACTCTGTACTAGCTATGACAATCTTATTGAGATGTCCACAAAACACAGCAACACTCTGTACTAGCTATGACAATCTTATTGAGATGTCCACAAAACACAGCGACACTCTGTACAAGCTATGACAATCTTATTGAGATGTCCACAAAACACAGCGACAACCACGGATTGATTAGTAATGGCGGTTTACGCTGAATGGCAACAACAGCATTATTCTTTCCATATTTTAATTTCGCCGCAAATATGATACTCTAGCGCTTTACCGTATATGCTTATCATCGTGGACATTGTGTTTTTCTTTTGAAAGTTGGAGACTCCATCGACTGCCCGGTCCGTGTACCTTAAGAATGTATAAATTGAGTGATTTTAAATGCCAGTAACACATAACGAACTAATAAAAAACAAAATCGCGGCACATTTCGCTCTTGTCAGCAAATATGTACAGCATCTCTGTCGCTGCATAATGTTGCTTGCACGTGAACTTATTCACCTCGATGCTCCACTGCGTGAGAAATACACTTTAGATGGTACGTAAACGTTAAATAAACAAGCAGAAACTAGGATTCTCTTCACATAACATCAGTCAATACAGTTCCTCGTTCGTGCTTTTTATATGCTAATGAAGAGACAAGGCTAGTTTTGATTGGAAACGGAACTATTGTGATCAGAGAGAGATGGGGTGATTGGAAACGCAACTATTGTGATCAGAGAGAGAGAGAGGTGGGGAGGGAGAGAGTGTGTGTGGAGAAGGGAAAGAGATAGATAGACACACAACGAAACAAAGAGACACCGAGAGAGACAGAGACAGATTACACTTTTTTCTTAAAGCAGGCCAAATATGTTACTACATTCGAATGGATCAATAAGGATAAAACAAATGATATGGAACGCGTATACGAGTAAGCACTATTTTTTCTTAAAGTAACAGTTGGTGATTAATAATTATAAACGATGGCGACTGTTGATCCTTCTGTAAAGGGCGGATAATCACTGGTTGACGTGTATGGTGTGACCATTAAGTGATAATTGAGAATTTGCCAATGCATGCTAGCTTGTCACATCATTAAGCTTTCTCGATGAAAAATCTTATATCGATTTGTCCTGGAAAATAATTATTTCAAGAAGAGAGATTGTTTTCCCTTTGGAATGTGTCGTCTGATGTGGAATTCTCCCACATACTTTTTTATTTGAAATTTTCATTTCTAATCAATAATTTTAAGTTGATGTATTATTTATTATTTTTATAGATCAGAAAGCTATGATAAAGTTTATTTCTGGTTCGAAAGTCCAGGAAGGACAGAATGGAGGAAAGATAATCTGTTTGAATGAGTGAGTGCGCATTGAGTAGGATTATTGTTATTGTTTTTTGAGAATGCTAGCTCCCATACATCTCCACAGTAAAGCGAAAGAAAACACAAAGGCTTAAATCTATCTCCTGTTTTGATGAAGACCTCAGTACACGGTTATCCAACTTTTAGGTTTGTGCAACCGTAAACTTGTTTATGAACAGGTTACATGTGTGTTGAAAATTGAGAAAGTCATAAATATTAATTAATTATGGGTGTTTATGAACAGGTGACATTGTGTGCAGAAAACGTGAGAAAGTCATAAATATTAATGAATTCTGGGTGTTTATGAACAGGTGACATATGTGTTGAAAATGTGAGAAAGTCAGAAATATTAATTAATTCTGGGTGTATTCATAAATATGATTGATTGAAGTAGAGAACGACGTTGAAAACTTAGATGCGGAGTAAGGCATTATATAGTGCATTGAGTCCCTCATGTCATGTACAGGTTGTAATAGGAACCGAAAGACAGACCCTTGGCTAGAGAAGATATTGTGTTGTTATGAATGGTTAAGATTTTATGGTTAGTACACTATTATTTCCACAAATGTTTGTACTATAATGCTTGTATATAGAATGCTAAACGCTTGACATTGTTCCTAGTGAACCTATTCATTTTGCTGTGTGTGTATTGGATTAATAAATAATGTTGCAGGGAAACTGTAAGTTGTGACTTGAATGTAAGAGTGAAACGAGTTAAAGAAGTAAACTTAGAGTTATATTTTACTGGGAATGAGTAGCCTTTCTTTGTGTGTACTTTTTGAACCTCCTAAACCGTTACGACCGAATGTGGTAGAGGCGGGAAGCAATATGTAAGTGTAAGAACACACTGCATTGCATTGATGTATTTTGGCAAAGTATGCTGACTACATTTGCAAGTTCTGATACAAGGAAGTTACTGGGAATTGCTACAATTGCTGTTCTGCTTAAGGGAGCCAAATACAGCGAAGGCGCCCATGTTAACCTCGAGAGAATAGCAGTGAATCAGTGTCCTACAAATGTGCGAGAGAAACATGTGGAAATCACGTAATAACGGGGGAAAATAAACTTGTGTCTTTGTTACAAATGCACAAAGACTATGGAGACAATACCTAAATCAGATTACATAGAAACTATTATCACTTATCTCTAATAATTCAATTTCTGTTCTCTGATAAGAATTATCCTGTGATTTATATTGAATTTTTAATTGTATTTTTTATATACGTTTGATTAGTACAAAATTATTTGAACATGGTTTCATGGATATATTAATGTTAAGTAATCTCTTTCATTGTATCTGCTATATGTATATTTGATTGTTGATTTAATAAATTTATTGACCTTCATACACATATTAATAACCCTATGTTGGAGAAGAAAGTGAGTGGATGGGGGCTCGCTAAATATGGATTAAAGACATATTTGTCTTTTCCTTTAGTAAGAAGTTTTCCTCCTATGGAAATATTGTGTGACGCTAAAGGTTTATCGTTGATGTTATGGAAGAGAGAAAACGTATACAACTCCAGCATATCCATCAAATGAGAGAGACAAGTGGTGCCTGCTGGAGAATTATTAATAGCATAAATTAGGATTCTCTTCACTTATAATTAGTTATGGACGATTAATTAATGAATCATTATAATAAACATTAACTATAAAGTCATTGCGTCACGAATACTTTATTATATGATAATCATAATGATGAAAGGGGAGACAGTGTTTGGCATTAGATCGTTTAAGATATGACAGTAAGATGACATAAAAGTCCCACTCTATGACAACCAAACTGTTGTGCGATTGTGATGACATGTTCATGAAAGTTTTGTGTGAATGACATAAACCAACGTCAGAATACTTTTATGATACGAAAATGTTGGGATGACAAAAAACAAAGAGTTAATACACACCAAAGTGATGGCAGTAATTACAACATTTAAACTGTGTTGATAAGCACGCTCGATCTGCAAAACAAAGTACTGAAGTTGATTATTGTCCTTGAAGATAGAAGTGGTCGCAAAAATCCTGCAAATTGTACTCTAAATCAAACTTTAATTTCAGGGATAATGTTCCTCTAAGTGTAAAATATAGGAAACAGTGTTGATTGAGATTTTCAATGTATATTGACAGGTTTCTCTATCCCAGACGGACTCCCGTGTTCTGACTGATGTATGCAAATGATGTACCCCGCAGATAATTCAAGCTGTTGCTTCCCGTTTACAATACGAGCTACAGTAAATTAATTTTTCTAAGTTCAGAACAGGAAGATGTTTGATGAATATTTCCAAATCGTTGGGGTGATTGTGTTGACGCTGATGTTTGATGGAGCATGTAGCGACTCCATCACAGAGACAATGGTTCATCGAATATCTTGTTGGAAAATAGAGGAATTCTGTGAAAGAATGTTTCAGTGACGACATCAACCGATACGTTAAAGGAACCAGTAAGTGAGAACAGGTCTAACTGTACTTGTGGCAGTGCAATCTGCACTCAAATTAAATGTGAATGATTAGGGATCTGTGACTAATATATATATACAAGCAGATATGTTCACATCAAGCCGATCCCTGATGAAAGGGGGAAAGTTTGTGAAGTTAAAAGATTTTGTTATTAATTCTTCTTTAATACTAAAGAAGTTTGTGAAGTTAAAAGATTTTTGTTATTAATTCTACTTTAATACTAAAGTATATCTTTTATTTGTTAAACTTCATGATGCGTTCTTGTTTAGTGTAATATAATTGCAGTGTAGTATAAATTGTATAATGTCTGATATAACTGTATTTGGCATATATTGTTTTTTTATCTTGCAGTACTTACTGAATATGGGTGCATATTTATAAGGATCAAAACTATTATCACCTTCGACAGCTTCATCGGCGTTAGTAAGACGGTTAATCATCACGTACAGGCTGTAATAGCTAACTTTATAAATGCAATCCACCCCCGGGTATCACGTGACAACTTTTGTTGTGATAATAATGCTGTGGTTTGATGACCTCAGTCAGGATTCACTAGCTGTACGATAACAACACCATCATTACCACGACTGACATGCAATAATCACAACGCTGCCAGATGGTATCACAACAGCGTGCATAAGCTAATGACAAAATAATATAAAATAAATGTTGTCAGTAACAGAAAACAACAAAATGCCACCTCAGTGACTGTTAATTGCTAAACTGAAAAAACGACGTAATTTAAAAACGTATGAAAACAGCTTGGACACGTTTTGTAACACGACGATAATATTGTTCAATGAAAGTAAAACAGCATTGATATGTTTAAGACATGATAATAACAATACGTCATATAAAAAGAAAAATGCGTCAGGAAGATGTTGGATGCACCCTCACGTGGCACTCCTTTTTCATGATCAGGAGAATGAGTCTAGAAGAGGTGCTGTGAATGCCTACGAAACCTACGTTTTTAGTCGTTAAGATAATTCATAGCAGATGCCTCTTTATGACGGTGACTGCAAGGGGCTTATTAGATTTGTAAAATTGTTTATTTGGAAAAAGTCGTCTTCTAGGTTATCGACCTCGAGGATTGATTTAGGTCACAAGAGGTCGCGGTGAACTTCAGATTTGCAACAAAATAAAAACCCATTCCATATGCGCATAATTATAACGTTTTACAGTTAACGTTGCATGACCCCAAAATGAAGAAAGATTCGCTTCTGCATTCTCTCACTTCGCTTGAAAAATTTCTGCAAATGTCTAATTTGTACATTTAGCGCAAACATATTGCATAGTTGACCCACTTAGCCGTTGGTGCAGAAGAGTCTGATAATTATCTTTCACTAAGTTCCATCTAGTAAACAAAGAGATTCAAACACTGTGCATAAATATTTCTGCTATTTATTCATTCGTGTCCATTGTTTAGTCATCCGTAAGCATGACGTTTTTCACCCTTCACGTCGATGTAGTCATCCACCAACGGATTTTGACACACTTCACTATTGTATACTCATTCAAAAACAGATTATGACACTCTGCTCAATCATTTAGTCATCATGACACTCATCACCGAGCCATAAACGTTCGCTCCAGCAGCTGATAATGGAACGCAGCACTAGATGATACGGACATTAATTATGACGAACACAGTCTTTAAGTGTTCACTGTCAGTTGCACAGCCCCAGACAAGCTAACACAACAGTGACGTATGTAATATAATTCTTACAAACGCGGCCTTCTGTTAACTCGTATGAAAGTCTCCTGCATTAAGTAAGGTAAGCGGTCAAAGTGTTGCCAGGATTGGGTCTGTGAGAGGCTGGTCGCATAATGGGAGAAATAACTCGAGAAACTTTGAGGTTATCTGCAGAGAGACATTAATCAATTGTCATCCTATTTTTTCCAGGGCAAGGCTCAACGATACGAATTTTAGCAATGCTGTGTAAAGGGAGGGAGTTCTGTTCAGTTAGTAATATTGGTTATGAAAATAGCCCTCTGTATAATGTAAGCACCATTTTTCGCGCGGTTTCCTTGCAGGGATATAATTCCCTCCATGATGTTCCTTTTCGTTCCTTGCAAGACTATAATTCCCTCCAAGATGTTCCTTTTCGTTCCTTGCAGGACTATAATTCCCTCAATGATGTTCCTTTTCGTTCCTTGCAGGAATATAATTCCCTCTGTGATGTTCCTTTTCGTTCCTTGCCGAGATTGACTCTGTGTGTCACAAAAATTTCACTTTAATAAAAATAGTTATACATACATGTTTAGAGCAATATTTCTTTACGTAATATCTAGTGAGCTCAGACGTGTCATTGTGATCTTTGTTGTTCCATTCTTCTTTATAATAATAGTAATATTAACAACTACCTTTGCCCCCATCTGTGTTCGCATGAATGTTAGTTTTCCAAAGAATATGTTGCTTAAAGTAAAATCATTTTATAGTTCGGTTTTTCTGTTGTCATCAGGTAAAAAGATAATAACACAGCATACCAAGAAAATGAAAAGATAGAAGGAAAGGAGAAAGAGAGATTTTACAGAGTTGGGGGAGGGGAGAAATAAGTCAATGAAGGAAACGTGATAGATTGATAATTATAATAAGGGGAAAGAGAAAATGTGATTGGGGGAGAGAGAGAGAGAGAGAGAGAGAGAGAGAGAGAGAGAGAGAGAGAGAGAGAGAGAGAGAGAGAGAGAGAGAGAGAGAGAGATTGTGAAATGACACCACCCTATTTATTGGTTGTGATTATTGCTATTATCAATCAGCCATAACTAATTACAAGTGATGAGAATCTTAATTTATGTTATTAATAATTCTCCAGAAGATATCACTCTTTCCTCTCACGAAACAGGTATACGGGCACTGTAAATGTTTGTCTTTAATGATGTGGAAGAGAGAAAACGTGTACAGCGCCCGCATATCCGCCAAGTGAGAGAGACGAGTGGTTTCTGGAGAATTATTTATAACATAAATTAAGATTCTCAACACTTGTAATTAGTTATGAACGACTAATTAATAATAATTATTACCATTAACTAGGTGGCGTTGGCGTCACAGCATGTTTTTCACGTGCAGAAAATCAATTAATCAATTAATTTTCGTTTTTTCTTTCTTTCTTTCTTTCTTTCTTTCTTTCTTTCTTTCTTTCTTTCTTTCTTTCTTTCTTTCTTTCTTTCTTTCTTTCTTTCTTTCTTTTTTTTTTTCTTTCTTTCTTTCTTATTTTTAGGGGTCTCGAGGTGGGGGGTAAGACCTAATGTAAAGTGGGGTATAGATCACACAAATGTTTTACAGTCTGGAAAGATTTATCTCTATAAGCCAGCCGTCACATAATCACACTCTAGTGGCAAGAGGTTATCGCTCTTACTGTTTCATTTATCAATGCAGAATGCCGTGCAGACATCATTTGGTTACAGACAGCATCTGATCAAATGGAGAAAACTGTTGTTTATTTCTCCTTTCCATTTCGTGTTTTTAATTCATTAGAATACTCATACATTTCTCACTGAGCACCTAGATGTTTGTATGTGTGATCCAGATTAGGTGAAAATCAGTGGACGGAAATAATTCAAATTTGTAAATCTCTTAGACAAAGTCGAATGCTTCTCCAAGTTTTAGTGTAGTGAATTATTCTGGAGTAGTAAACTTGCGGATTCTGTTTTGAAAAGCAACTATAAATTGTTAAACCAAAGAAAAATATGCTTCTTCCCATAGTCCGTGGATGATATTTACTAATACTGTTTAACAATATTGTTTCCAATTGGAAATTCAATTTCGTCATTTTCCAAGGACAGACATTTCAATTTCCACTTAGCAATACCCTCAAAATAGCAAAACGTACGTCGATGGTGACATCTGCGATGTGATTAGTTACTGCGATTTAAACCATAGACAAATGCATTTTCTTTCTTAATCGAAACGACAGGACAATTGGTTCAAACTTAATGTTATTTAAATAACATCATGTCATTGATATATTGGCTTTTCTTGAAAGTAAATCCCAGTACAATTGGTTCAAACTTAATGTTATTTAAATAATATCATGTCAATTAGCATTTCTAGAAAGTAAATGACATTACAATTGGTTCAAACGTGATGTTATTTAAATAGCATTATGTCATTGATATATTAGCATTTCTAGAAAGTAAATGACATTACAATTGGTTCAAACCTGATGCTATTTAAATAGCATTATGTCATTGATATATTAGCATTTCTAGAAAGTAAACGACATTGCAATTGGTTCAAACTTGGTGTTATTTAAATAGCATTATGTCATTGATATATTAGCATTTCTTGAAAGTAAACGACATTGCAATTGGTTCAAACCTAATGCTATTTAAATAACACATGTCCATGATATATTGGCATTTCTTGAAAGTAAATCCCAGTACAATTGATTCAAACTTAATGCTATTTAAATAACAGCGTATCGTTGATATAATGGCATTTCTTGAAAGTAAATATCAGTACAATTGGTTCAAATTTAATGTTATTTAAATAACATCGTGTCAGTGATATATTACCATTTCTTGAAAGTAAATCCCAGTACATTGACACTTACAAATGTGTATGGCTGAATGAAATTAGTAAAATGATTAGTTAAGGTCAAGTTCCAAGGTTAATTGTAAATGTACGATTAATAATATTGCACATTTCAGAGCCTGTTTTTATTTGCCGATCTGCTACTGTTGTGAAGACTCCAAACAATATTTACGGTTCCTCATTTTCAAAGACCTGACTATATGCTCACATTCCATTGAAGGCACGCGAACCAATCGGTCATCGCCTAGCACGTGCTACAGGTAATTATCTCGGTATGCAGAGCAAGTTTCCAGAAGATAGCCAATGTCTGAATAGGTCTGGCATCCCGTTTGTCTGGCACTGCGAAAAGGTAAATAGTTGTGAGTGCGATCAGGTGTATCTGACAGATCCCCTTACTAAAACCAATTTCTCTTCTGCTGAATGTCTTTCATACTTGATGGCATGAAAGCAAGGAAAATGACTGTTTTACTTAAATTACTGTAGTTTGTTTAATATAAATGCACATTTCAAAGGAATGAAAACAATATTAGCATGACATGTCTTAGTATTTATTATGGTTATATGATTCTACCTGATACGAACTCCTTTACAAGTAAATCTGTTTAATAATAAAGTAACATTAATGAAAATACAGCAATCAAAACAGAACAACAAACAATAGTATCAGATATGTGGGCGTAAATGTCAGAGTGATCAAATGTAATTGTAAGGTTGTGTAAGAAGTTATTTTTTTTGGGGGGTGGAAGTACTTTTAGAATTCTGAGAAGAAAGAATCTCAGGCTTCTCCCTGTTGGCGAAACAAAAACTCCCATTGTGCATTGACCGTGATTCTGACGATATGATTCCGGAAACATTTTTTAAATTTTTGTCTACCATTGCGTCATGTTCTTTACTTTTGTCTTCCATTGCGTCCTGTGAAAAATCTTCAGAAGGTTCATAGCACTGAGGTTAGAATTATTCTCAACTTCAAGAGTGGATCGTGTCATTCTACGTCTCCAATAATATTGCTCACAACAGAATGAAACACAAGCAAATGTCTTTTTTTTTTACTAAGCTGCTTGGTCTGCCTCTAGACCTAAATGCCTGTCTGAAGTTATGTTATAGTGTCAACGTCAATTCACCGGTCGTGTTTTTGTGCAGGGACGTTGCTGTTTATTTAGCTGAAATATAAAGACACCGTGGACTCTCAAGACATACCTTTCTACAGTCTCCCCTCCCCAAAACAAAAGATCTACACAAAAATATTTTCATTTGAATCACTACTTGTTCACGCTCTCTACTCCTATAACTTCATTTTATTTATGCTTATCTTTCGTAAATACTTTGATATCTGATATGCTTTATCCTTTTGTATTTAGATTAATTTTATCATTTATCTTTAGTTAATTAGTATAAATCCTCATGAAAGTAACTTTAACAAGGTGTGTAGAGTCATTAGTGTTAGCAAAACTTTAAAAATTGCCTGACATATATTGAGAGAGTTAGATGACTATAATTATGTAAGGAACCCTGAGATGGGCTTGTTATTGATGTTTTGAACGGCCATATATAAATAATTTGTTTTTCGGAGCTTATTACTACTTTTATTTTAAAAAGTGACAAATTGATGCGTACAGAGTTTGTGATGTATGCATACAACACTGAATGCAAGTGGTTCTTATTTTATCTTAATAATTAGGTCAAGGGGAGAGAATCTTGTTATCAATTCCCATTCAGAAGAATAGCACCAGTAGTACTCATTCCGCTTTTCCATCCCCCCCCCCCCCCCTTCATTATGAAATGTGTAGATCACCGACCCAACAGTCAGTGTTTCCGGTTTGTTTCATGGAAGTTTGGAATAACCGTCAATCAAAACTGCAGTTAGGAGCTCCCTATCCTTCAAAATCGTGTTCATCCGGAAAGAAGTCTACAACTGTGTAGAAGCAGCCACTATGTGTTCTTAAATCTGTATAATTTCCCAGGCTGGCAAATAGCTTTCCCCAACCTGCTATAACCATTTGAGTGCTGAATATGCATATGTTGTGCATGAAGTATCAACATTTCAATCAACTGCAAGTTTTATTTTGCGCTCGAACCTTTCAATCAACTGCAAGTTTTATTTTGCGCTCGAACCTTTCAAAAAAATGCTTTAATTATATATATATATATATATATATATATATATATATATATGCGCGTGTGTTGTGTGTGTGTGTGTGTGTGTGTGTGTGTGTGTGTGTGTGTGTGTGTGTGTGTATGTTGTTTTGAATGAGTATGTTCATCGCGCATGGCCGGTTATTTTTTTCCACCATAGGTTTACAAGAGTATAAGGAGTGAAGTCGCTTTGAAATAAACTTAAATTATCTCCCTTCTCTTTCAAGCTGTTTTGTAACTAGTAACGATTCTGGGCTGCTCTTTAAAATTTCTTTCTTCGCCCCCCCCCCTCCCTCTATCAACACTATTCACTTTATTCGAGACGTTAAACTGGTGATGCTGAAATAACGTTTAATAGCAAATCTGTTTTCAAGAGCAGATAAACCTTTTATGAGGAGGCTTAATGAAGTGAAGGCGTGCATCGTTATTGATTGTAGTTTTAGATGTTATGATTTCCTTCCAGGTATTTCTCGCCAGCAGTAAAAAAATATTGTAATAACGAGAGAGATGTAATATCAGGACTAGAGAAATGTTAATATAGAATGCGGAAAAAAATATCTTTATAGCTTTTGTTTTAAGAAGATATTTGTGTACAACGTTAGTGTTGATGCTTGGACGAATATTATCCGTGAAGAGTTTCCATTTCCTGAAGACCCATTATGGTTGACAGTGCATTTGTTCTGATGCTGTTCTGCCTATCTCCCGTACGCAGCCGTATTTTTATCCCATTTATTCCATACCTCACAGAATTTGCATTGTTTGTCTCTGGTGCCTGCATATATTACTTTTCCATTTACTATTTACTATTACTGACATCCAATTGTAGTTGCTGCCCCAATCACTGATGTGTGACCAGGTTTCATCCAAGTACCGTCTTGACGACACATCTATGTCACGATGACCACTGCCGTCCTTGCTAGGCTCAGTCATTGAGTATTCTTATTAGCTTTCTGGACTTTATGTGCAGCTTTCATTGAGTATTCTATATTGACTCTTTCTGGACTTTATGTGCAGCTTTCTTGATAGATTTATTGATATAGTTGTATGCACTAACATATACTGGCGGTGGTAAATCCCCATAGCACCATAACACTGGCTCAACTCAGCCTGATCGCAACCTATCGTTCGCATTGCGAAAACTGCACGACGATTTAGACCATAATTGAACACATTACCAGTACCACCGAGAAGTACAGATATCTAAACAGGAAACATTGCAATATGGCCAAAAGCAATTGTTTTATAGAAAAGGTCGGCTAATTTTACATGAAGACAATCCCATCACAATTTTATTCTTTTTTAAAAATCATGTTTTTTTTCGAAAACATTTAGGTAGTAGTGGAGCTATAATTAACATGGCCTGGGGACTTAAAAACCAGTCTCCATAGCGCGATATCAACGTCAAGATACAGACCTGGAAGCTCTCGTCTTAGCGAGCAAGCCCGTGAAAGTACTTCCTTCGATAACTCCTCTGAGTTCAGCTCATGGCTGAAAATGAGTACTGAAACCACTCGGTACTTCTATCGTTAACTCTTTTGAGTTCAGCTCATGGCTGAAAATGAGTACTGAAACCACTCGGTACTTCTATCGTTAACTCTTTTGAGTTCAGCTCATGGCTGAGAATGAGTACTGAAACCATTCGATACTTCCCATGGTTCTGTGATTGACTGATTTCAGCTTGACGCACGGCACTCGCTGGTTTCGCGAGCAAAAACGACTGTATTTATTTAGAGTTGAATAGGAGACAGAAATAAAAAACGACTGTATTTATTTAGAGTTGAATAGGAGACAGAAATAAAAAACGACTGTATTTATTTAGAGTTGAATAGGAGACAGAAATAAAAAACGACTGTATTTATTTAGAGTTGAATAGGAGACAGAAATAAAAAACGACTGTATTTATTTAGAGTTGAATAGGAGACAGAAATAAAACACGCTACTTTCTCATATAAGAATGTCATGGATGCATATTGACACATGCACACACATACGACAGTACTGAAACACTACTCATACTCTTGTTTTGCACTATTCAGCATGCAATAAACGCAAAACTACTTTAGCGAAAGTAGATAATATGAATGCTGAATTACGGCGACGACTTAATTGAAAGCGACGCTTAGACGTAATTGACCAGTTAGGCGGTATTGCTTCATTTGTATCCACATCTCATGTACTATCTCTCTCTCTCTCCCTCCCTCCCTCCCTCCCCCTCTTTCTCGTGAGTCTGTGTGCTTCGCTATCGTTTTTTACCTCCAAGACCTGCAAGGACTGGTTGTCGGTTTGACTTTGACATATAGACGTTTGCCAGAGAGAGACATGGTTGTGGAGGTTGCGCTTAGTTAAAGCTCCATGAACTTTTCATCAGATTCACGTCATCAGTTAGTGGTTAGGCTTTGAGGGACTGGACCCCCCCAACCCTCATACACACATACAATGGATTATGGGGAGCCGACCATCTTAAGTGTAACGTTCCATATAGAAGTTCTCCTTTGTATGTTTCGCTACCATTGTTTGACCTCCAAAGCCTACATAAATTCTTCGTCGATCTATTTGTTGTATGGCCTTGGATGGATTTGGCTCCCTCGCTGGATTCTAGGAAATCGGCGACCTTAAGGAGACTGCTTGCTGTCGAAGCACCTTCCCTCCTTCCCCCAAACATTAACAATAGGAACGTTTACTGTTGAAGGAATGACTTCAAATAGTACTTTCTTTTCTTTTGGAAAAGGTGTAATGAATATTGCTTTAATTTAATTCACATGTATTAAAATTTTCTAAATTTAAATATTTAACTGAGAAGTTAGTGGTTGTTCTGCTGACATATAATCACATACATTCTTCATATCAGATGAAACACGAGTGTGTGTACACATTGATATTTCTCTTTTCAACACAAAAATATGTTGAAGTACAGAATACAACATATAATTGCTTCAAAAGTTGAAAATAATTAAAATCGATTTATTTTACACTTTATCAGAAGCTTTATTAGGCATCCAATTTGAAAGCAACCAATCAATAGAACGGATGTCATCTCGATCTTAATATTGAAGTGAATTGTTGTAATGTACAAAGTTCTTTTTTTTTTTATTATTTATCACATGTAGAATATACAGTTATATCTAACAAAACTATAATGATATTTATCCTGTGAAACACGCTAAGAAAAGGATTGCTTGTAATGCGTGATTTACAAATTCGCCCTCCTGCATTAGATATCCGTTTTTGTAATTTGTTTTACTGATTTGAGTCACAGTATTCCGTGAAAGCCTATATAGATGGTGAAACTATAGCCTGTGCTTGATACGTAGGCCTAAGAGATTGTATAGCTGTACCCTATTCATTGCACTCCGTGCAGGTCTATGTAGAGTGGGTCTCTGCATTAACATTTGGCTACTACACTTTGTATCATAGACGTTTTTAGTGATTGCGCTGTGTTACTGAAATGTGTCTTTGTACTCGTTATGACTTTAGTTTGTATCAAGTAATTTGTGACTTTGTACTCGTTATGACTTTAGTTTGTATCAAGTAATTTGTGACTTTGTACTCGTTATGACTTTAGTTTGTATCAAGTAATTTGTGACTTTGTACTCGTTATGACTTTAGTTTGTATCAAGTAATTTGTGTCTTTGTGCCTATGGCCATTATTTTATACTATTTCTATCTGTGTCACAGACA
Source organism: Sinotaia quadrata (assembly GCA_028829895.1). NCBI lineage: Eukaryota > Metazoa > Mollusca > Gastropoda > Architaenioglossa > Viviparidae > Sinotaia > Sinotaia quadrata. The sequence continues at coordinate 10,744,995 of CM054180.1, read as the reverse complement.
TTAATACCAAATGATTTATTGATTGAAAGTTTGATAACCGATAGCTGTGTCGATACATAGTACGTATTTCGGGATGTGTCTCTGAAGTTGTTACTGTGGTGTTACTGCTTTGTTTTATCTCACAGTCAGTGTACGCACTTGGCTAGGTTGTGATATTATACTTGCTGACAGCAAAGGCTGAGACTTAAATGAGACAATCGTCTAGTTTAAGATCTAAATCGTGCATATCCCGTAATACCTGACCTTTCCATTCCAACCATACTGTCCGTCTTCATTTAGGTCTTTACTTAGGTCTTCATTAAGGTCTTCATTTAGGCCTTAATTGAAGTTTTCATTTAGGTCTTTACTCATGTCTTTACCTAGGTCTTAGGTCTTCTTAGGTCTCCATTTATATCTTGAATTAGGTCTTCACTTAGGTCTTCATTTATGTCCTCACTTAGGTCTTTATTTGGTTCTTCACTTAGGTCTTCACTTCACACAGGTCGTCACTTTGGTCAGGTTTGTTTGAGACATAAAATGGAAATGAGCTTTTGGTTCTCCAACTAATTTAGGAAAAAGATGAAGTTGCGATGTTTTAGTGGTATAGAAATCAAATTGTAGCCATTACCGCAAGCGTTCTAAAATGAGTTGTTTCCTTTATTGTTAATTTGTACAAATTAACTTATAAAACGAGTATAATAGTTAGTCGTTTTGAGTTATGAAACGATAATAAAAATCAGCACGTTGATGACGACGACGTTTAGATAATGATAATTAAGATTCTTATTTTGAAGAAGAAAATGATTGTTGTGGTTGTACATGGGTTGTAATTGTGCTGGTGACGGGATAGTGGTGGTGATGATGATGATGATGATGATGATGATGATGGTGTTGGTGTTGGTAAATGATGATGATGATGATGATGATGATGGTGCTGGTGGTGAAGGTAGTAGTGGTGGTAGTGATGGTGGTGGTGGTAGAGATGATGATGGTGATGATGATGATGATGATGATGATGATGATGATGATGATGATGATGATGATGATGATGATGGTGGTGGTGGTGATGATTTAGCTAGGGATATTCATTATTGTTTGGAGAAATGTTATTTTGTTACTTTAATTTTTACATTTTTTTGCATTTTGATTCTTTGTAGAATTTTAAAAGCTTCTTTTTCAATTGGGAAACTTTAAGTAAAAATTAAGACAAGAAATACTCGTAATACGTTCTAATTATAATTAATGTTCCCTGGAAGACTAGAAATACAATCATAATATTGAACACAGTGTGACTGAAATATAACATCAGTTTTAAGGAATCTAAATGAAGATTAGCGTGCACAGCCTGTATATGTTTGCAAGAGTAAATGGAAAACATATAACTCATGTACACAATATTTTACTGTTGACATTTAACAAAGCACAACGTCCAACCTTTTTTGGTATATTTCATTCAAATATTTATGATTTTAATTTTTCTTTGAATAATAATAAAAATATTTCAGTGGAACGCAGAGCGATAAGGAATTAAGTATAAAACATCTTTCATCACCTATCAACAAGACACTATCAAGGCACTCGAGATAAAATTCTAGACGGTGATCTCCCCTTTAATAACACTTTAGTGCCAGCTGTTCCTCCATCTGCAAAGGCCCTGCGCCTTCTGCGCTGCTTAATGTCCACGGGCCAAGTGGAGTCGAGTGATACGATACAGATCAAAGTTCAGAGTTCATGAGCGAAGAGGTCTCGCTCTATCTAACTAGAATCAGGAAGGGCATTACAAATAATAGACTGGCTGTATTCAGGGTCAACAACATTTTTAATAAAAGTTTTTGATCTATTCATTCAGCACTGCAATCCAATAACCAATGAATTGCAGCGCAGCTGACAGCAGATCACTGGCTATCAGATAAACAACATACGCTGAGTATGACTAAATTACTGGACAGATTATACACGAGTGTGTTCAGTGTATTATATGACATTCTTAGATGTGTGCATAAGCTTAGTTGTTATGCATAAGTGAGTAGTTATGCATAAGCGTTAGTTATTATGCATAAGTGTGGGTAGTTATGCATAAGTGAGAGTAGTTATGAATAAGTGTTAGTAGTTGTACACAAGCATCACACTGATTGAAAGAGTTTGTGGTGAGCATTGCAAAGTGGGACGAAGGTAAGTATGGACATAATTAGGCGGCCAGTGTGTAATCCGTAGGTTTGGCTGAAAATCGGCGTCAGTAAAACAAACTTCACATATAACACGATCACATACACATTCACATAGCACACTTTCGCATGCTCACACATACACTTGAACAGAAACTGTAGGTCTACACATTGCATATACATAAAGTTGTATTGGACAAAGGCCTTAACTGTGTTTTCTATCCAGCCATCCAAACTTAATATTAAAAAATCGAAAGCATTTACTTCAATTCCATTACAGTGAATCAAAAACCACATGTATTTTAGTTACAAGAGCAGCATGAACTTCATGGGTGGTTGGAAGGAGGAGAGGGCCAAGATAATTTTCAGACAGCACTGATGGAGAGAAACATTAATAAAGATAAACAACTGAGATAATTCTAAAACTGACCTTTGGATGAAAACATTAAAGTAGCCTTAAAATAAAATATAAATCAGAGCCTTCAGACAAAAAGAAAAGAAAAAGCCTCTAGTTAACAGGACTTGCAACTGATTTCTTGAAACGGAAATTATCTAAGGCACTTTAATAATCTAGCAATCACAGAAACTAAAAACTCAGAATACAGCTTCAACATAGTCAGCACACCTGTCATGTCACTATCTAGTTTTGATTTAATTTTTAATTTTAACGGGTGTGGGTTGGGCCAGGGCCCTCTGAACAGCATTATAGGTTCACGAGCAAGGGAGTGTCCAGGGGTCCCTAACTACGCAACCTTTCAGGAATAAAAATTGACAAGAAATCACAACATGCATAGAAATAGAAATGCATTGGGCCCCCGAGCAATTGCTCATCGTGCCCATGCGTGAAGGTGGCCACTGTGTTGTGCAGAGGGCCATTATGATTTATGGTACAAATTTATATTTTCCACATCTGACTCTTAGTGAGTGTATGATGACATCACAAACAATCCATGTTGTCATTTTGCTATGTGCGTCAGCTGTCCTGCTGTTTAGTGTCCGCGATGCAAATTCCAAAAGCCACGGCTTTGGAAGTCAGGCCTGGTTGTGACTTTCGTTGTCATTGTTCATACTCGGAGCCTTACGTGCTAAGACAAGTGTGCCATCTTTCTGTCACACCGTTATCAATCTTCCACAACTGGTTTCGCGTTCCGGAAATGGCAAACATCGAAATGTGCCCTTGCCCGTTGGTGATCAGTTAGTCCGGCGCTTGGAATCGCTATGGGAATGTGCGCTTTTGATACATTGACTCGAGATGATATTTTGTATAGAATGGCATAGAATGTTTATCTGCAAATGCAGCAGAAGGAGACAGTAAATATTCTTTATTTATGAGGCAATGTGTGATGTATGTATTTTAAAATCCCATGTCCTAATGATGCAAAACCATTCGGCTATCCTATTGGTGAGAGGCATTTAAACAGGAAATGATCTCAGAGGCAGCGCTTATTGTTTCCGGTTTATCTGCGTGGACTACGTTGTGCAAAAACATTACGTCACCAGTGCCTTGTGGAAAAATGAGAGTTTATTATTTGTCTCGTTAGGTTCGTTACTCTTGCGAAAAAAGAAAGATAAGGTACGACAAATGTAGAGAGTGAAACTGTCTAAGGCCTAAGTTTAAGTACTCAATGCGCATGTCTAGTTTTGGTCAGGCATAACTAGGTTTCGTCATGCATTTATTGACTTGGTCATTTCTGTACAGACCTGGTTACGACTGTCTAGACTTGGTCAGACCATGCTTGTCTAAATGAGTTTAGATTTGGTCATGATTACCTAGACTTCGATCATGATTATCTAGATTTGGTCATATGGTCGCGTTTTTCTAGCCATAGTCATGCCTGTCTTGACATAGTGAAATGTCTAGACTTGGTAACATCTGCCTAAATTTGGTCATTCTCGTTTAGACTTGGTAACATCTGCCTAAATTTGGTCATGCTTGTCTAGACTTTGGTAATATCTGCATGAATTTGGTCATTCTCGTTTAGACATGCTAACATATGCCTACATTTGGCCGTGCATGCCGAGACTTGGTACCATCTACTTAAATTTGGTCATTCTTGCCTAGACTTAGTAACATCTGCCTAAATTTGGTCATGCTTGCCGAGACTTGGTAACATTTGCCTAAATGTATTCATTCTTGTCTAGACTTGGTAAAACCCGCCTAAATTGGATCATGCTTAACTATGATTGTCTAAATTTGATCATGTTTGCCTAGACTTTACTGTGTTTGTTTAATTTGGTCAGGCCTATTTAGACTTGGTCATGTCTGTTTAGAGTTGATGATGAATCTTTAAACTCGGTATTATCTGTATAGACTTGGTAACGTATGTCTAGATTTTATCATGTCTGTTTGGACTTGGTAACGTGCAATTTAAATCTTTGTCATGCAAGGCTATATTATTAAATATTTATAAGTGCTCAAAAATAATAGTGTGTGTCATACACAAATTATTACATATTTATAAGTATTCAAAAATAGTTGTGTGTGTCATACGAAAATCTTTAAATAGCTGCGTATGTTGTGTAAATCTTTTGATCAGTGTTAATCGAACGTTTAAGAATCGTGAGCGTGACTGTATTAAGAATAATAGGATCGCGTTCTCCATATATTGTGCATGTATCCAGAATATATCCAGAACCCATAAAATTATATAAATTATGTCACGGCCTAAGAAGAGTGGGTATTTTGATATTGCCTTTTTTTTTTTTGCATGTCGCGAACAACAGGTAAGAACAAGTGTCAACATAAAGAGGGTAAATATGTCACACCATACTCGTGATGGTGTGAATGTCAGTGAAATGATCGGACACATTTCAGTTTAATCACATCTAACACAGACGCCCTACACATAATACGTTTCGAACACACACACACACACACATACACACACACACACACACACACACACTCACACACACACAGACATATATATACACACACACACACGTGTGAACAAACTCTTAAATAAAACTACATATTGCGTTGTTTTTTTAAAGCACATTTCTAGAGTAGTGTAACGTAGTTTGCTTCAAAGTGGGTTAAAACCTTCTCAGTAGAATGTGGAAAATCGATGTAAATGATGGCTACCGTTTTTTAAAGTCCTTGTAATTAGCTTACAGATGTTTGTTCACTGATACTGGTTTGTTCAACTATACTTATTCCATCAAAAAGAGCCGTATTAGATTTACAAAAATGAATAATATAGTGCAACATCTCACAAATAAAGCTTGATTACCATCATATACACCAATACTAAGTAATGTCGACATAGGCCAGTACGAAAGTTGGCCGTTCGTTTATCTGTTGATTCTAATGAGTTACTAGACTAAGTTTCCATCACTCGTAATCTAATGAGTTACTAGACTAAGTTTCCATCACTCGTAATCTAATAAATAAAACGAAAATGTTAGTTTAACGTTCTACACATGTCATTTCGTACCTAGCAACATGTGCCTAGCCTAATTCTAAACGCATTTGTTATATAAATTGTTTAATTGTCGAAGTGACCCGACCTTGGGCTCTTCTTTTGATGGTACGTTTGGAAGTGTCAGACTTGAAGAAAACTCTCGAGTTGAGAATATGCTAGAAATTGCTGATGTCAGTTCCAACTGTATGAATAGTTTTATTTATACAAGTTCCAACTGTATGGATAGTTTTATTATCCAATGGTCAAAATTTACGGGAATGAGACCAGCCAATGGGCTAAGGTAAAAAATTACATGCTGTTGTAATTTACAATTCTATTGTCTAATCACTTGAGTTTGTGTGGCAAAACGGCCAGTTATGAAAGGCACCGTTAGCTTAATGGTGAGTTATCTGACTGATTGAAGGAAGAATGAACTTAGAAATATTTCGTGTACTTTTGCTATTGATATGTTTTACTTGCATTTTATGTAGAAAGGTATTATGTGAGTAGACTATAATTTCTTCAAATTGTGAACTATGATTCTTATATAGTATGCTGAACACTTGACATTGTGTCTAGTGAAACTGCTCATAAAGCTGATAAGCTGTATTTATTATGCTGTATGCATTTATTGGGCTAATAAATACTGTTGCAGGAAACTGTAAATTGATACTTGAATGTAAGAAAGAATGGAGTTAAAGATGTATAAACTGGAAACTTAGTTTTTGCTTCCTGGTTAGATTTTTCAGGGAAACAGTAGCCATTCTTTGTATTATCTGAATCCACTGGTTCACTGATTATAGACCATATGACCATGGTAGATACTAGAGGTGTCTACTACAGTATGTACAAGTTAAAGGAATACAGTGCCCTTCGCTGATGTATGGTGGCAAGGCATGCGGACATCATCGAACAATTTCTGGGAAAATAAAATACTGGAAATTGCTACAGTGGTTGTTCTGCTTGAGGGAGCTGGTATGGTGATGGAGCATCCAGTTAGCCCTGAGAGATTAACAGTGAATCAGTGTTCTGCAGCTTGAGGAATGAATCACATAGAATTGACAGCGTTAATTGAAAAATAATCTTGTGGCTTTTTTGATGAATGAGTATTGAGACAGCGCCTAAATCATTTCTGTTTTCTGGTTAGAACTATCCTGTCATTTGTATTGACACTAATTATTGAATTACATTTTAGTTATAAGACTGTATAAATATTAAGATTATCCGAACATGCTTCCACAGAAAAATTTATGTCAAATAATTAATCTGTTTCGTTGTATTTGTCATATGTATATTTGATTGTTGATTTAATAAATTTATTGATATTCTTACAAATATTGATAACATTATGTTGGGGAAGACAGTGGGTGATGGGCGCTCACTAAATATAGATTAAAGATGGATTTGTCATTTCCTTTAGTAAGATATTTTCCACCTATGGAAATATTATGTGACGGTAAATGTGTGTCTTGAAGGTTGTGGAAGAGAGGATTTTTTTTACAGCATCCGCATATATCAGCCAAGTTAGAGAGACGAGTGGTGTCTGCTGGATAATTATTAATAATATAAATTAAGATTTACATCACTTGTAATTAGTTATGGATGATTAATTAATAAATAATAATAATAATAATAACCATTAACTCGGTAGGTTATGTGTCACCTAATGCATCTTTAAGAGGTTTGATTTCGATGTTTAAAAAAAAAAGAGGTATATAAAATTATTACCTCCTTTTAAGGAAAATCCTTAGATTGGCGCTGACGATGACCTATGCTAAACTAAATGTAACATTTTAATTGGTCTGATTGGGGAGAAACTGATATAGATTTTAATTGGACGGACTGGGGAGAAACTGATATATATTTTAATTGGACGGACTGGGGAGAAACTGATATAGATTTTTGTAATCATGGGAACATTATTCATCATGCATCTTGGCATGTGTCTCCAAATATATGCCTATATGGTATTTTTAGCAAATAATTCTTGAGGAAAGATAATGCAGTCCTCAAAAGCAAGCTCTCAACACTCGATAACTTCATTGACAACCATTTGCAAAGTTATCACTACACCTCACAGAGCAACTAAAAACGTGTACACACTCTCACACATACACACCCGCACAGACGCGCTCGCATATACACATTTGCGCGTTAAAAATCAGCTCTAAATAATGGGGTATTGTGTGTTAAAAATCAGTTCTAAATAATGGGGTATTGCGCGTTAAAAATCAGCTCTAAATAATGGGGTATTGCGCGTTAAAATCAGCTCTAAATAATGGGGTATTGCGTGTTCCCGCATTTGTCCAAGGGAAAGTAAAACGTACATATACAAAGCAATAGTGTAAGCATTTATAAGAAATTCTATCTATCTATCTATCTATCTATCTATCTATCTATTTATCTATCTATCTATCTATCTATCTATCTATCTATCTATCTATCTATCTATCTATCTATCTATCTATCTATCTATCTATCTATCTATCTATCTATCTATCTGTTTGTCTGTCTGTCTGTCTATATATCTTATCCTCTCATATTTGCATCTAATCCTGAACATGGAGGAAGGATATTTCCTTAAATCTCTATAAATTACCGTTTAAGTGTATAACTAATAAAAATAAATGTGTTTGATAAATATACACATACAGCATAACGTACAATTGCAATTATATTCCTTAAATTAAATATTAAGTTTTGACAACAATAGATGTTCATTTTTGTTTGTTTTGTTTTTTTGTTTTTGTTAGTTAATTTGTTAAAAAAGGTTAAGTAGAAGATTTAATAAGTATTAATATTTTAATTTAATTTGCACAGTCAAGAAGACTTGAAAGATTTTTCTATAAATAGTGCCTCTGTTCAAGGAAAACCTTTACGACGACCTTCTCATTGAAACCATGTCAAACTAAATATAGATTTCACGTTGGTCTGGCGGCTGCTGGTAATGGTGGAGATGGTGGGGAGGCAGATATAGCTTTGTGTAATCATGACAACATGATTAATCTTGCACTTTGGCAGATGCTCGCAAACAGATGCCTATTTAGTATTTTTAGCAACTAATTGTTGAGGTAAGATTATGAAGTCTGCAAAAGTATTCTCTTAGTAATTAGAATAAACAGAAACAATTAATAGGTGAAGTAGTGTGAAATTAATAAGAAAAGCCGGAGCTTGTTTGTCTCAATCGATGCCGAAAGCTATACAAGAGAAAACACCTGTATGCTACGTTATTGCTGACAGTCAGTCATAATTGCTAATGTACTGTTCGAGTTAATATCAGCAGCAGAAAAAGAGTCGTCTAATCATTCTAAAAGATAGACATTTCTTTTGAAAACCAAACGCAGAGAAGCAAGCGATCAATATACACTATTATACATTCACAGATAAAAATGTGTATGCATGCAGAATTTTGCTTTAGTTTCAAAATCATGTTTTTGAAATATTAACACATGCCTCGCCCCCCACCACCACGTCGCTATGTACTATGGCATAAAAACCCCAGAAAGAGCATGGATGCACCAACCAGAAGCAGTCACCGAAACAGAAGTCAAAATACTGTGGGACTTCGAGATAAGAACAGATAGGGTGATCCCTGCACGAAGACCAGACATTTTAGTTCTCAATAAGTCCAACAGAACAGTAGCAATCATTGATGTCGCTGTTCCAAGTGATAGAAACATAAAAAAAAGAGAAAAAATAGAAAAATACCAAGACCTCAGATTAGAAATTCAGACTGTGGAATGTAAAAGCAGTAGTGATACCTATAGGGATAGGAGCCTTGGGGAACATAACATCTGAATTGGAAGGCTACCTGAATAAACTCCCTGGAAACCACAGAATCGCTCCACTACTCAAAGCAGCGCTCCTCGGAAGTGCCCACATCCTCCGTAAAACCTTGGATCTCCCAGAATCTTGGTAAGATTCCGAGACCTTGGATCACAACCGACAGGCAAACAGAAGTCGTGGAAAGAGGCATAATAATAATAATAATAATAATAATAATAATAATAATAATAATAATAATAATAGTAATAATAATAATAATAATAATAATAATAATTTAGTGATGCCTTAATTTGACTTTTGCTGAGATAGAATGCCCTCTTTCCGTTTGCTTCAGACAGCGGTGACTACTGTAATTGCTTAGTCACACTGGTGTGTGAATCCAACACTGTCATCAACTTATCAGTAAAACCTGTTGCTGCAAGTTATTTCCTGTGAATTCCATTCAAGAGCCAATGCAGCAAAAATAGTGGCTTGAGTTTAGTCTCGAGAATTCACGAAAATTATTTTGAATGTTTCTCGTGGTGTGTTCAATACTACACATGGAAATTCAAGAACATTCCTCCTGATATGCTTGGTAGCATATGTGAATTCATGACGATTCTCTATGGTGTGCTTTATAAACTTATCGAAGATTCTGGAACATGTGTGTAACATGCTTAGAAGGGTCACGTGAGACCATTGCCTGAATAAGAAAGACAATGTATTGTTGCAAACCGCGTGATCGTAAACATGTGCTGGTCACAGCCACCATCTTTGAAAAGGTTATGTGTATTTGACTTTCCTTATTTCTCTGAAACTCTAATCTCATTTCCATGATGATATCCATGAACTTGATATATTTATGTTCATTGACTGCTAATGTCTATGCTAGGATAAATTGAATTGATTGTCCAGTGTGAACATTGTTGTGAAGTGATGTAAATGTCAATGCTCTTTGATTATATTCATATGTTGTATATTTTATTGTTGATTTAATAAATGTATTGACCTTATACATATTGATAACCATATGTTGGAAAGAGTGGGGGCTGGCTAAATATAAATGGATTGTCTTCTCCTTTGGTAAGAGGTTTTCCACTTCGGAAATACTGTGTGAAGGTAAATGTTTGTCTTTAATGTTGTAGAAGAGAGAAAACGTTTACAGTGCTCACATATCCGCCAAGTGAGAGATACCAGTGGTGTCTGCTGGAGAATTATTAATAACATAAATTAAGATTATCTCCACTTTTATTTAGTTATGGAGGATTAAATAATAACAATAATCATGACCGATAGCTAAAGTGGTGTTGACGTCACACATTAGACCTTCACACATGCTTACACGCCGCACACTTCTTCCCGCACATTTACACACACACACGCACCACGCTGGCATGCACATCCATACAAACAAACACACGCACCTATACAAGCACTCCCTCACACATTGACACATAATCACGCGAGCAAACTCCATACACATGTTGGCACGCTTAAGCAGACGTGCCAATTAATTTCACTAGATTCTTTTTGCATCGTGTGCGATTTTGCAACGCCAAACTTATCTTGTTACTGTTTCAAGGTAAAACTAAATAAATACATAAATATATAAAAGAAAAGTAAGCACGCAAAAGAAAATACGTAATCAAATTCTAGACTCGCGAAGGCAAAAAAAAAAGGCCTGAAAGAAAATGAAACATTGTTTACTCCATTGTAGAAGATGTTTCAGCATTGCCCGAGCCTGGAAGTCAAATTGTCTTCTTTAACACCGCTGTATCTATTTAGCTATAGATGGGGGATTTAAGGGAAAATACTATTTTTTTTGTAGGATTCTTTTACTTTCTACGAATCAAAATAAGCATATATTCTGTTTGTAAATTATATTATATAAACATATCTTTACTCAGCTAAACGAAGAAAGTAATCAAAACGGCACGCATGTCTGATTTTATTATTAAATCGGGATTTGGGAGAAGATAAAAGTGGAAAAAATAGCACAATAATGTTTTAAAATAAACGTGGATTCTAAAAACATCTGTGGAATTAATTATGACTCAGAGTTAGCCAAGGTTACACATTGTCCTTACAGGCGAATACGCTTATTTAATTTTATTTTCTTGAATTTAAGATCAGGGGAATCTACTCTGCTCTATAGTCACGTTCGAATAAATTATAGAGAAGCAAATACTCTTATTTATTCTATCTCTTCGTCCTCCCACACATATTTACCTACGTTAACTGATAATTGTAATGACCTAATAGTCAAACGGAATTACGGTGTTTAGTTATGCATATTTTTAAATCCATACAAGCAAAACTCTCAGCATGAAATGTTGTCCAGTAACTGTTTGATAAACGAATACTTAACTGTCTCTTTTACTTTTGTATCCGTCTGCCTCTCTGTCAGTCTATGCCTTTTCTCTGACTGTTAGTCTATCAGGCAGCCTTTCTGCGTGTCTATCAGCGTTGTCTATTCACATTTGTAGGCTAATTTATGTCTATTTGTTTCTCTGTCAGCTTATCATTTCATCTCTCTTTCATACTCCTATTGTTCTCGACTACATTAGCACCAGTGACGTAGCAAGTATTTTTTTTTTTTTTTTTTTTTTGGGGGGGGGCTTATGCAGAGCTTCGGTGGCGGGTCCCTTTGATTTCAGACGAAAATTAAACGCTGTAACATACAACCAGGGTATACTCCCCTCGTTACCATGGCCCTTGTGCATTGCACAACCTGCATAATCAACTGCTATGCCACTGGTTAGCACACGTTCCTGACGATTTTAATTTCTGTCCGGTTGTTAAAAAAGAAAGAAAGGAGGTCACATGTTTGTCACTCTCTTGTCTATCTGTTTCGACTCTCTTTTATCCATTGCTGTCTCTCACTAGTTAACAACCTATTCAGTAAAACGAGAATCGATGAGGTTAGAAACAACAACAACAATAATCAACATTTATTTCTAATTATCAGACCATTCCACTACAACCTACTTCCTACTGCTTGCACCCACTTTTTTCTTAAACCAGACAGACACGTCCAACGAATTAAAGAAAAGGAATAAAAAATGTTATAGAGGTAATCTTGAAGGAATATGTGCAGATTAGCTAAAGTGATAAACTTTCGTGTCCCAAAACGAATACGGGACGTTTGAAAGGTTGCTGTTGCAAGTTAGCTTTCTAGCTTC